>OY757935.1:59959099-59971599 GCA_963585895.1 Sepioteuthis lessoniana | reverse complement strand
GATAAGAATTGTTGAAATTATTCAGGGTAGATGATGGTAAATAAATGTATTTTATTACCTACTGAAAGTATTAGGTGACAATGTCGGCTAATGTTAGCTGCGCTTAACCCAGGAACAGAAAATATTAATGCCTTAAAGAAAGAAAAACCTTCATTTTGCCAACCTATTATTTTCCCAAATTGGAAGACAAGCGCAAACGTGAGAAAACAACAACAAAAAAAAAAATTTGATGACTGAAATCATTTAGTTTATTCAACAGTTTATTTAGATAAGCTGAGATTGTTCAAATTCCAGCATCGCTAACATCAGCCAGAATACTGAGAACAGTCCAGAAGGCTTGAGGAGACTTGCTGTCACTTGAACTCCAGTAAAGACCATAGTTAACACTGGTATGAAAAGGAATAATAATAATAATAATAATAATAATGTGAAAAACTCTAATGAGTAATAATAATAATAATAATAATCGTGATTGGCGCATTCGGTACAGTAACTAATTGTCTATTAAAGGGAGGTGTCCGTGGTGTAACAATTATCGTCGTAGGAAATGGATACGGTGACACGAGTTCAAATCCTGGTCGAGACTGATTGCATTTCACATAGCACTAATACCCTTGGGAAAGGTATGAATACAATTATTCTCCCTCCAGCTATGGGTAAATAGTAGGACATACTAGGTTCTTCAGCCTGGTTGAAGCAACTAGTCTAGGAGAAAGAAAACTTTGAATTCAAACCTGTTAGACTCCCCTGAAAAATTGACCTTGTGTCATATCCTGCCCGAGTGGAAGGGTTGGTAATTATGATTAAAGGGACTGGAGATCTTGTAAGTTGGAGGACGAGTATAGACCATTTAAACAACAGCATAGTTAAGAACGGCCACAATACTGAGAAAAGTCCCGGAGACTTAAGGAGACTTGCTGTCACTCACACTCCAGTGAAAATCAACAGCTAACGCTGATGCGAAAAACTCTCTAGGAGTAAATAATAATAATAATAATAATAGTAATAATAATCAACGGTCCCCAAAGGCCTGGAAAGAGGGTTGGAAGAATTGTAAAGCAAAGGACGAATCGAGACTGTCCAGACTACAGCAGAGTTAAAATCAGTCAGAATACTGAAAAGTGCCCTGGAGACCTGAATAAACTTGCTGTTACTCAGACTTTACTGAAAGACCAGAAGTTAACGCTGTAGTGAAAAAATCCCAAGGTCCCAGAGATGACGTTGACAGACTACATGTGTCAACTAAAGAAGGAGGAAGACTTGGCAGCATTGAAGACAGAGTTGACGCATCGATACAACGTCTCGAAGACCATATAAAAAAGCGCAAAGGGAGACTGATTACAGCCACCAAAAACAATACAGAAAATACCACGAGAAACAATAGAACAGAAATAACCAGAAAATAAAAACAGAAAGAAAAACAACTCTATGGACGGTTGCCCAGTCGGCTGGGGCTGTAGAATACTCCGACTGCACATTTTCAAAGGAGTAAGGCCACCCCCCGCCAACGAGTGTCCTGAATATGAAACTAAACAATCTAATGTTGAGGTTCCAATAATTTTTGCAGCCCTGGGGAATGCGGAGTACTCCTTCATTGCCATCGCTCCCAGATCCACTCTGGCCCGAAGTGGTAGCACCTGAAAGGTTCCTATCTATGGGTCAAATAAAACTGAACAATGTACTTATGCTAAACTGAATTACTTGAAATAGAACTGTCTTGATATTTAAACTGAGTACTAGTGCTAAACTGAATTGTTTAAAATGAAACTGTTTTTGACATGTAACTCTGTGTAAACAAAATTTACACTAAAGCGAATTGTTTAAAATGGAACTGTTTGACTCAACTGAATTGCTTGAAATAGAAATGTTTTTGACGATTAAACTGTGTACTCATGCTAAACTGAATTGTTTGAAATAGAACTGACTATTTATATAAAAATGGATTTGTCATTAATTAACCTACAAAGGTGGATATGCCATAAATCCCTAAAAAGGTTGATATGCCATAAATCCCTAACAACCAACCAACCAACCATCTATGGTTTAAGTGACTAACAAGTGACATCACTTACGAGAAAAGGTGGATGTGACTCAGAAGGGGAAACTTTAAAAGAGAAACTGAATCTCTTCTAATAAAAGCATAAAACAACGCCTTAACGCCTAATCCTATCAAAGCAAGAATAGATAAGACGCAACAAAATTGCAGATGTAGGTTATATGCTGATAGAGACGAAACGATCAATCATATAATAAGCGAATGCAGCAAATTAGCACGGAAAGAATATAAGACTTGAGACGACTGTGTGGGCAAGGTGATCCACCGGGAATTGTGCAAGAAATTTCAATTTGACCATACGAACAAATGGTATAAGCACAATCCAGCATCTCTCCTAGAGAATGAGATACACAAACTGCACTGGGATTTGGACATCCAAAACGGATCACTTAATTTCGACCTGACGAATAGACCTTTTAAATAATAAATAAATAAAAAGAGGATTTGCAGAATTGTGGACTTTGCTATCCCGGCTGACCACAAGGTAATATTGAAAGAAAGCGAAAAGAAGGATAACTACCTCGACTTTGCTAGAAAACTGAAAAAACTATGGAACATGAAAATGAGGTAACTCCTACTGTAATTTGTGCGCTTGGTGCAGTCACAAAGGATTGGATTAGACAACTTGAAAATAACAAGACAAGTAGGAACTATTTAAACTACAGCATTGTTATGATCAGTCAGAATACTGAGAAGAGTCCTGGAGACTTGAGGATACTTGTTGTCGCTTAAACTCCAGTGGAAGACCATCACCTAACGCTAGTGTGAAAAACTCACCACAATAATAGCAACAACAACATCGGAGAATTGAGGGTGATGGTGATGCTACTAGTGATTGGTGCCACTGGAACGGTTTTAAAAGACCTGAAAAAAGACTACGCGAATCAGAAATCTGAAAGAATCGATGCCATCCAGATGACAGAATTTTTAAGTTTGGTTAGAATACTGAGAAAAGTCCCGAAGACTTGAGGAGATTTTCTATCACTTAGACTCCAGTGAAAGATCACCAACGAACGTTGGTGTGAAACTCTCGCAAAGAGTAAAATACTGGTGATGAATGTAACGATTGTGCCAATTGTGATTGGTGCTTTTGGCACAATAACTAAAGGATTATTAAAAGGCCTGGAAGACTTGGAAGTTGGCGGATGGGTAGAGACTATCCAAATGACAGCATTGCTGAGAACGGCCAGAATCCTGAAACGAGTCCTAGAGACTTAAGGGGACGCGCTGTCACTCAAACTCCAGTGGAAAACAATCAGCTAACACTAATGTGAAAAACTCTAAAGGAGTAAATAATAATAATAATAATGTGGAGACGAAAAAGTAATTCCTAAAATAGGAAAATGATGTAAAATAGCGCAACAGGAATACAAGAAATGGCCTGACTGGGCAGGAAAGGCAATCCACTGGAAAATGTGCAAAAAATTTAAATTTGACCATACTAACAAATGGTATATGCACGACCCAGCACCTATCCTAGAAAAGGACACACAAACTTCAATGGGACTTTAACATACAAACGGATCACCTAATCCCGGCCAGAAGACCAGACCTTATAAGAATCAACAAAAAAAGGAAAATTTGCAAAATTGTCGACTTTGCTGTCCCGGCTGACCACAGAATAAATCTAAAGGAATGTGAAAAGAAGGATAAGTACCTCGACCTTGCTAGAGAATTGAAAAAGCTGTGGAACATGAAAGTGACGATTGTACCAATTGTGATTGGTGCTTTTGACAAAATAACTAAAGGATTATTAAAAGGCCTGGAAGACTTGGAAGTTGGCGGACGGGTAGAGACTATCCAAATGACTGCATTGCTGAGAACGGCCAGAATCTTTAGACGAGTCCTGGAGACTTGAGGAGACTTGCTGTCACTCAAACTCCTGTAAAAAAACCATCAGTTAACACTGATGTGAAAAACTCTATAGGAGTAAATAATAATAATAATAAGTTAGCGACCATAGTCGAGGGTGACCCGAAGGCTCCCTTTTCGATAGCTACTACACCAAGGTGTAGGGGAGGGCGCTACTCCATTCCCAGGATTGCTCCACTTTACCCTTGAACCGTACCTTATAATGCTGAGTGTTAAGCAAGGTGGTATCAAGTTCCATTTTTAAAGTCTTAGGTATGACTCGACCTGGGATTGAACCCAGGTCTCCCGGGCCATTGGCGAACACTCTAACCGCTGGGCCAAATAATAATAATAATAATAATAATTTGCCCACTCCTAATACTGGTAGAATATGAAGCAATATGGGTAGCAGACACTCTTAAGGAAGTGGAGAGGGAAAAAAAATTAAAAGAATACCTGTGGAGAATTAGAAAGTTACTCGACACTAAATTATATTGCTGAAATTTCATCAAAGATTTTTATATTATGAGTTTAAAATTGTTATGTGAAATTTTTCTGAGATTTGTTGAGAAATACTGTAATAATTTATGATATTTTAAAAGACAAGAAAAAAAATTGTTCAGCTTGGCGAATTCAACAAATTAAATTAAATTCAACAAATTTAAATTAAAGAGAAATGATGAAAAATATCATGAAAAGCTCTTCTAAATATGGATCAAAACACTCTGGTCAGAGGAAACTCAAAGAAAACCTTCTGGCTACAGCTTATCTATGAAGGGCACCTCGGGTAGTGTAATAGTTAGCAAGCTTGACTAGCAAACCTGAAAGAGTGAGTTCGAGTCTCATTGGGTGCTCCATTCAATCGGCCTTGTGCCACATCGGAGCAAAGAGCTTCGTAAATTACTATAGCTTATCTATGACAAGAAACACTAAACCAATAGTCAAGCCAGGGGATGGAGTGTGAGATAGGTGGTTCCTTTGGTGGGGACAGCTTTAGTTAAATGAAGGAATTAGGAATGAAGCCATCCATTGAAGAACCAGTAGTGTTTTGACACTAAAATAGACACCTACTTAGAGCTATATCTGCTGACAGTTGAATTCATACTAGTTTTGACTGGACTATTAATTCCTTTTTACAAAAAAATAATAGAAAATAAAGGATGATTGATTCTTTCAACAAAATTAACATCATGCTAAGATACCCGAAACCATTCTGGAAGTGGACGTTGGAAGAACTTTAGCAAATGGACTAGAAAATAAGAAAACTAATGACGATGCAACAGGCCTTACGCCGGAGAGATGGCATAAAATTTAAGCGTCGAGAAAAGCAAGAGAAAGAGGTCTCGCCAGCATAGAAGATAGCTGGGATGCATCAATACGACGATTCGAAGATTACTTAAAACAGAGCAAAGAAAGACTAATTACAACGACTAGAAACAGCACTAAATTATAAATCAGAACAGCAATAACAAGGAAGAAGACATGGAAAGAAAGACAACAGTATGGATACGAGGAGCTTACGATAAGTTTCTAGGTTTTTTTCGTATGGGTACTTTTATTGATAGCGTACTTCTCGGCAAGTGCTTCTGAGCCATCTGAGGCCTGTGAGAAAGATTAAACAAAGCTATCTTGATAACACCCTAGTGGCGAAATGGTTTGTGGGCTAGACTCCCAGATTCGTTCGGTCGGGTTTTATGGCATATCAACCGTTTTGGGTCATTTGATGCCAAATCCTGTTTATACATAGATATATAATATTTGTTAGAAAAGAGTTCGTTGGTAGGATCCCATGTATGAGGATCATCAAATGAATTTCCAGACTTTTTTCGTATGGGCACTTTTATTGATAGTACACACATGAAACTCTTGTCTCCTTCGAAGTAATCTCCTCCGGCTGCAATGCACTTGTTGTACCGTTCCAACAACTTCTGAAAGGTCCCATGGAAGTCCTCTTGTGTGAGCGTGTCAATGACCTTCGTCACAGCCTCTTTTATCTCCTCAATTGTCTCATAACGACAACCTCTGAGCTTAGGGAATTACCAAAAGTCACAGGGAGCAAGGTCTGGACTATAGGGAGGGTGAGGAACTGTTTTGATGCCCATCTTGGTCAAATAGTCTGTGACAAGGATGGAGTTGTGGACTGGTGCATTGTCCTAGTGGAAATGCCACTGACCCGATTTGAAGAGTGCTGGCCTCTTCCGACGGAATCTCTTCCTGAACTCCCTTACAACCTCAACATAGTAACCCTAACCCTAACCCTATCCTAACCCTTTGGCCAGTCAACTCTGGTCTATTGATTTCCTTACTCTTCCCACACCTCTCATCATCCCTCACAGACTCCCTGTCTTCCTTGAATCTCTTATGCCACTCAAAAATTCATGCTCGATTCATGCACGATGCTCCAAAATCAGTCTGAAGCACTCCATACGTTTCTGTGGCATTTTTTCCAAGTTTAAAACAGAATTTTATTGCATATCGTTCTTTTAAAGTGTCATATTGCATTTTTGAAATTCGCCAGCTGTGACAATTAGGCTTTAGTAAGGTGTATTCCAATTGCTGCTGTAGGTGTTCATTTGAACTTGAAATCATAAACATTTGTCAGTCATCTCATTAGATGTATAGCAATAACGTAGTGAATTTTCAAGTATTTACGACAATTTTAAATGCCTGTACAAAAAAAGTCTGGAAACTTATCATAAGCACCTCGTGTTTCAAGCGACAAGCTGACACGAAATCTCACACGAAATCTCACACGAGAAGACCTGGACATGGCTAAGAAAGGAAGACTTGAAGAGAGAAACTGAATTTCTTCTAATAACAGCACAAAACAATGTCATAAGGACCAACTACGTTAAAGCAAAAATAGATAAGACACCAGAGAAAAGCAAGTATTGGTTATAACGAGATCGAGACGAAGCGTTAGATCACATAAGCGAATGCTGCAAATTAACGCAAAAAGTGTATAAGACTAGACACGACTGAGTAGGAAAGGTGACCTACCGAGAATTACGCAAGTAATTTAAAACAGTCCATACTAACAAATGGTATATGCACAAGCCGTCCTGGAGAATGAACAACACAATATACCCTGGGATTTAGACATAGAAACCTTATTTACCAACCCCTCTGCTCGGGCAGGATATAACACAAGGTCAATTTTTAAGCGGAGTTTACAGGTTTGAATTCGGAGTAGACATAGAAACAGATCATATATAGCTGAGTTTTTGAGATTATGATTTGTTGCAATATTTGGACTATTTTCCTCATCTTTATTGTTGTTAGTTGTGTAACACAACGTTTCAGCCGCTGTATTTTCCGTGGTGTAATGGTTATCGTCGTAGGATATGGACACGGTGACACGAGTTCAAACCCTGGACGAGGCTGATTGCATTTCACATAGGACTAATACTCTTGGGAAAGGTATGAATCCAATTATTCTCCCTCCAGCTACGGGTAAATAGTAGGGCAGACTGTGTTCTTCAGCCTTGGTGAGGCAACTATTCTAGGAGAAGGAAAACTCTGAATTCAAACCTCTTAAACTCCGCTTAAAAATTGGCCTTGTGCGGAGGGGTTGGTATATATGGGTATCCTCCGACCTTCCTCGGGTGTCCCGTGTTTATCTGGGCATAGAAACCTCCTGTGATACTCCTCGAATTGATAGGCTTGCAAAGGAATGACGTCTTTATTTGAATAACATCTTCATATTTCTTGAACGCCTTGTTTTATCAATAGTCAAACCTTAAAAATGATTTCCCAGTTTGAATCACTTCTATGCACAGATAAACAAGGGACACTTGAGGATGCAAAGGCCGAAACGTTATGTTACAACGAACCACAATAAAGATGATGACAACAGTCCGAAAAATCATGCTCAAAATATTGCACAGAATCAGAACACTTAATCTCGGCCTGAAAACCAGACTGAGGGATTGTTATTAAAAAGCGAACACCTTCTGAATAGAGGACTTTCTCGTCTCGGAAAATTACTGAGAGAAAACCAAAAATAAAACGAAAAAAATGACAAATACTTGGACCTTGCTCGAGAAGTAAAAAGACTATGGAACATGGAAGTGATGCCAGTTATAATTGGTGTACTTTGAATGATCCCCAGAGGTCTATTTGAAGAGTTGGAAATTGGAGGACGACTCGAGACCATAGAAACTACAGCATTACAAAGATCGATCAGAATACTGTCAAGAGACCCTGAGACTTGAGGAGACTTGCTGTTACGCAGTCTTCAGTGAAAGACCATCTGATGACGCTGTGTGTAAAACACTTAGGGTGTAATATGATAATGATGATGATGATGAAAATAATGATTTATTAATGGGTGTTCTTCAAATCCCAAAGTAGATTTAAAATTTGCCAAGATGGCGGTCATGATGAAATTCTCTAAATTAAAAAGTTACCAAGAAAAAAAAATACTTTAGAAGTTGAACTTTCTTTTGTTTTCTACAAAATGATTCGAACAATATCTGTCAGTAGATTTAAAATGTGGAAAATGCAATACGACATTTGAACCACAAGTGTATATATATATATATATATATATATATAGGGAGTCTCAATAAACTTGGGACCCATGTGACAGCTAATAACACTACTGATATTATGTTGAGTTCTTTTTTTGGTTTCAGATTTGAAAATATTATACTATAACAACTATTAATCCTCGATCACAATGCTTTGGACGAGAGAGGACAAATATTTTACGTCACAACTTAATTGGAAACAAGAACATAAAAATGATTGCTCAAAATAGATCTAACTCATTAACATGAAAATGATTTATTACTGAGATAAGAAAGTAAAAAAAAAAATTGAAGCTGATATAATGATAATTAAAAAACAACAACATTGATTAGATGTTTCTAGCTCAAAGGATGCATGTTTTTACGGGACGTGTTCCAAACGACCGGCATTGCGTTCCTCTCAGTAATAAACTATTATCATATTAATGGGTTGCATCTATTTTGAGACACCCTATATATATATATATATATATATATATATATATATACTCATATATTTATATATATATATATATATATTTATGAGTATATATATATATATATATATATATATATATATTTATGAGTATATATATATATATATATATATATATATATATATATATACTCATATATTTATATATATATATATATATATCTATTTATGAGTATATATATATATATATATTTATGAGTATATATATATATATATATATATATATACTCATATATTTATATATATATATATTTATGAGTATATATATATATATATATACTCATAAATATATATATATATATATATATATATATAGATATATATATATATATATATATATATATATATATATATATATAATGTATATGTTGAGCGATGAAGCATTTAGTTTTTATATTAGATTGTATTGTCAAGGTAAATACGTATATACTTGTAAATTTCTATATATATAAAGTTGATAGTCAATTGACACACAGGTATACGTCTATCAGATTGCATTACACACAGGCACACATACAAACACATATATGTAATGTTTGTGTGTGTGTGTGGGGGGGCTGTGTATGTGTAGCTGTGTGTCGGTGCGTATTTACGTATATGATATATATATGTATATATATATATATATGTGTGTGTGAGTGTGTGTGTGTGCATATATATATATATATATATATATATACATTTGAACGCATATATATATAATATATATATATATATATATATATATATATATATATATATATACATTTGAATGTATAAGGTTATTTATAAAACAATGGCTGTTTTTAACACTTAAATGTGAACTAAGGAATAATTTAACACTTAAATGTGTAATAAATCAGACCTTAGATTCCAAGCGACTTTGTGCATGCGTTCGTGCATGTGTTTGTGTGTGTGTACGTAATGTATTGGATATAACCGAAGGAGACCATCGTTTACATTACAGAGATAAATGAGGAAAAAATGATAATACATTTATTAATAACGCAATGATAAAATGTAAAACATATGCGTTACGTAAAAAAATACGAATTGCCGGCTTGAAATGCTTTCATGATTTACAAGCTGAAAAGTGAGTTCGATTCTTAATGTGTACACTATACTTCCGGTATTGTGCCCAAACGAGGCTCAGCTTGGGACACACATACACACACACATATATAAGTAGCGACCTTAGTCGAGGTTGACCCGAAGGTTCCCTTTTTAATAGCTACTACACCGAGGTGTAGGGGAGGGCGATACGCCATTCCCGCGATTGTTCCACCTTACCCTTGATCCTTACCTTATAATTCTGAGTGTTAAGCAAAGTGGCATCAAGTACCATTTCTTGAGTCTTTGGTATGATTGAATTCCGGTCTCCTGAGCCATTGGCGAAAACACTCTCTCTTTCTCTCTCCCCCTCTCTCTCTACATATATATATGTGTATATATTAAAATGAAAATAAATCTGAATTTGATATTTAGGATATCATTTGATCATATATCTAACGAAAACATATTTGTATATCATCATCATCATCATCATGTCGTGCCACTGGCACGGATATCCCTGGCCGTCTCTCACCACTTCTCCCTATCATTCATCGCTTTTGGCAGGTCTTCAGGGCGATATCCCGTATCCTCACATAGCTGCTGTATTTATGTTCGACCTGGTCGTCCTGCTTTTGCTTGGCCATATGCGGGGGTCCATAGGAGTACGTCACTGATGAGTTCGTCCTTTCTTCTCCAGCAGTGTCCTGCGTGTCTGGCTCGTCTAACTTGGATAGTTTTCGTGAAAGGAGGCAAGTGGCCGTACAGCTGGTGTCTTGTGGGGTGGTTGCGCCAGGACTTGTTCAATATTGCTCTCAACATTCTTGTGTAATTGCCGTCTAGGTTCTTCTTCAGCCGTTTTGTTAGCTATTTGTATATAAAACTGCTCTTATATATACAAAAAAAAAATATCTGAAGTGGCTCGAGATCTTCACGGACAATTAACTCCAACAGGACATTCAAAGACACAAATCTACAATGAAAAAGGATCTAATCCCGATTAAAACAATTCTTACAATAAAAGCCCGGGACCAAAAACTACTTTAACTGTTCCTTAATAGAAAATATAAAGACTAAAGCACGTTTTGGACACAGCTACACGAATAAATAAATACTTAAAAACTAGATTTAGATTCTTTTGTGGATCTCTTCATTTCAAAATATTTACTTTTTTTTCTCGATGGACCAATAACAACCCGAAAAAAAAGGGATGGTTTTATCTATTGTTCAAATTATTTGCCAACTTTTAAACGTATCGGTTTTTGTCAGTGAAAACATTAAACCTTCATTGTTAAATGAAACAAAAATGAGTTTTAAACATCGTATTTCAATGGGTGACGTTTTATTTTAAATCTCATATATATATATATATATATATATATATATATATATATATATATATATATGTGTGTGTGTGTGTGTGTGTGTGTGTGTGTGAGATTTAAAAAAAAGCGTCACCCATTGAAATACGATGTTTAAAACTCATTTTTTTTACGGTGACGTTTTATTTTAAATCTCATATATATATATATATATATATATATATATATGTATATATATATATATATATGTGTGTGTGTGTGTGTGTGTGTGTGTGAGATTTAAAATAAAACGTATCGTTTTATTTTAAATCTCATATATATATATATATATATATATATATATATATATATATATATATATAAGATTTAAAATAAAATAAACGTCTCATATATATATATATATATATATATATATATATATGAGATTTAAAATAAAACGTCACCTATTGAAATAGATACACGTACGCACACACACACACACACACACACACACACACACACACACACACACACATATATCTATATATATATATAAATATGAGATTTAAAATAAAATAAACGTCTCATATATATATATATATATATATATATATATATATGAGATTTAAAATAAAACGTCACCCATTGAAATAGATACACGTACGCACACACACACACATACACACATATATATGTGTGTGTGTGTCTGTGTGTCTGTGTGTGTGCGTACGTGTATCTATTTCCGGATGACTGAGGGTATCAAAATATATATGTGTATATCTATCTATCGGTGTTCATATCTACCCGACTTTCTGTCTATTTATGTTTTTATACACCTTTCTGAGCGTCTGACTGTCGGTATAAATATGCATATGTGTATGTGTGTGTATGTGTGTGTGTACTTAATTATATATATGTGTACGTCTATCTATATACGTATTAATTTCTCTGTGTATCTAATATATATATATATATATAATTATATATATATATATATATAGGTATTATTCGGTCCAGTTAAACCTGAGTTGGGAGTAATTCCATCAGGACAAGAAAATAATTTTATAATCCTAAAGTGACCGGTTTATATATATATATATATATATATATATATATATATATATATACATTTATATATGTATATATTTCTTTAAGAAAAACCAAAAACCGGTCACTTTCGGATTATAAAATTATTTTTTGGCCTGATGGAATTACTCCCAACTCTGGTATACTTAATATTTCCCTACTTTTTTTGT
>OY757935.1:59838327-59958899 GCA_963585895.1 Sepioteuthis lessoniana | reverse complement strand
TATCGTTGTTGGAAAGACGGCATGACGTTACGTATCTACAAAGACCTTTATAGTCTGTCCAACTTTAAACAATAAGGAATTGTACTTATTTTTTAAAAAATCTTCCTGTAATGTCTCTTCTTTTACTAAATGCATAAATTTTTTCATATGCACACACGCACACTTATATATATATATATATATATATAAACTAAAAGTAATTAGAGTTATTTAATTTTTTTTACTGTAATTCTAGATTTATGTAGCGAGATACAGAATTTTCTTGTTGGAATGAAAGCAAGGTGGGTGGAGAAGCTGGTTCGACCGTTTTATATCAATGTCGTTGTGAAAATTCTGTCAAAGCAAAAAGAGATTAGATGGAATAGGTTGGAGAGAAAGGACGAGGTTGTAGAAAGGTATATATATATATATATATATATACCATCGAATACTGAAAATTCAAGATATTTTCGCTGCATGCTTCCTCCAATTTCTTAACGATTAAACTTTCTAAAGCTTTCTGCCTTATTTGTTTGTACGTTCGTTTGGGTTCTATGGCATATCAACCTTTGTAGGTTATTTAATGCCAAACCCACCTTTATACACATAAACAGCTCGACCTCAAAAAATTCAGTTTAGCACAAGTACACAGTTTAATGGTCGAAAATATTTCAGTTTTAAGCTATTCAGTTGAGTCAAACAGTTCTAATTCAAACAATTCAATTCAGTATAAGTACAGTTTTTGTTTACAAAACAGTTCAATGTCAAAAAGGTTACATTTAGAACTATTCAATTTAGCAACAAAAACAATTCCAATTCTAACAATTCAGTTTAGCATAAGTATTCAGTTTATATGTCAAAACAGTTCTATTTCAAGCAATTCAGTTCAGCATAAGTACACAATTTAGTTCTATTTGAGACATAGATAGAGAAGCAGTGAGTGTATTCTACAGCCCCAGCCAACTAGGCAAGCATTTTAACTTGATTGTTAACTATATATATATATATATATATATCGGCTTCGGCAGAAGAATATGTCCGTATAATAGCATAGATAGATAGATTGATAGTTTGATTAATAGAATCGGAAATAAGTAACAAAATTGACTATTCCAAATTTCAGTCTCGATTTTGCTCACTTATGGAATTAGACTGTACAAGTGTACCACATTAAAAATCCCATGTTTCTTCAATAATTCTGTCTATTCATTCTCTGTCTGTCTGTCTGTCTCTCTCTCTCTCTTCCCCAGTGTATATTGCCCAGTCGGCTGGGTCTGTATTAAACACCGACTGCTTCTCTGCAGAAGGGTAAGATCCCCCACCACCAGTGTTCTCACTATGGCACTAATGTGAGGGCGAGGTCCAAGTAATGCTGGAGCTTTGGGGAATGCGGAGTATCCCTTCATTGCCATCACCCCCAGAGCCACTCTAGCCCAGAGTGGTAGCAACTGATAGGATTCTATCTATGGGTCAAATAGAACTAATCTGTGTTCTGATGCTAAACTGGATTGCTTAAAATAGAATTGTTTTGACATTGAAACTGCATACTTATGCTCAACTGAATTGTTTGAAACTGAACTGTTTTTGCATGCAAAACTGTATTGTTTGAAATAGAACAGATTTTTTTACATTGAAACGGTTGTAGTAATGCCAAACTGAATTGTGTAAAATAGAACTGTTTATATCCATAAAAATGGTTTTGGCATTAATGACCTTCACTGGTTGATGTGCCATAAAACTAAACCAAACCAAATATCTTTGTATAGTATTATTATATATATATATATATATATATATATATATATATATATAATGAATTTCAGACGTGTGGATACTAGTTCGATGAAAGATTTTGTACGTCCATTTGTTTTACATCATTATCTTACTCAGTCACATGATATTTTTGAAATATAAACGCTGACTTATGATCAGACAGTTAATGTTTTTCGCCCTTTCTATGTATACATGATCTTCTCCTTTGTTTTCTTATGCATTTTATTAAGTATCTATCGGTGATCTAACGATACTTCATAACATCTTTTCTACGTCCTGATGATGGTTTATTGCAACCGAAACGTTACAACATCGACTTTCTTTCACATTAAATTCTTCACTTTGATTTACTTAGTTTTCCAATATTTTTCTTCACACACACACACACACACACACATATATATATATATATATACGCACACACACACACACAAATTTGTTTTGGAGGTAGAGAATTGACACGGCAACACGAGTTCAAATCCGGGACGAACTCGATTGCATTTCACATACTACTAATAACCTTGAGAAACATATGAATCAATTTATTTTTCTTCCAGCTCTCTAGTATGGCTGACTGGGTTCTTTAGCCTTGGTTCTTTAGCCTTGGTTGGGCAACCAGTATAGGAAAAGGAAAATTCAGATCAATTAAACCCCGCTTAAAAAGTGACCTTGTGTCACATCCTGCCAATACAGAGGCGTTAGTATATATATATATATATATATATATATATATCAAAAAATGGTACTTGATGCCTCCTTGCTTAACACTCAGCATTATAAGGTAAGGATCAAGGGTAAAGTAGAGCAATCCAGGGAAGGAGTAGCGCCCTCCCCTACACATTGGTGTAGTAGCTATCGAAAAGGGAGCCTTCGGGTTACCCACGACTATGGTCGCTAACTTTACTTTTACTTATATATATTCCACGTATCCCATTTCTAAAGAATTGCTAAATATAAGATCTGCGATACTGAGCGGATGCTGGCACAAAAGTAAACGGTTGCTTCATAATCAACAATCTGTCCGTATGTTTCGTTTCCTCTCTATGCTAATCTTTATAGTGTTCATGTATATACTTATGGGTTTGTCCCAATAGTTTTCTGGCAGATCCTTTTTGGTAAAACCCGAGTCGTAAACCAGTTCTACGTACGAATTGAGCGATTTTTCAATTTTTTTCTACTCACTTAGTTTTTCTTTTTCTATAGTACAACAAAGTCAGTCTTGTGGTTTATTTTGCTTTCCTTTCTTTTGTTTTATTTTTATTTTCCCAACGAGTCATTTTCTTATATACACACATATATATATACAGATTATCCGCTAAATCCTCAAATTGTCGGTTAATATTTTGCTGATTTTGCCGGCTTCTGAGATGCATTCTTTTTACTGTATTGCCATTCACTCGAGTTTCTAATGCTTTTGTGACGGTGCCATTAAATATTTATCCTGCACGTGTGAAGACGGGGCAGCCTGGCACTTGATCCCTCGCAGAATAAGTTCCAGTTAAAATTCCTTTAGGGGGCGTAGGGAAACTGGCAGATTATGTTGGGGTTAATTTGGGTCTAGACTGACCGCCCCAGGCAAGGGGTTTCCAAATTTCACATTACACACACACACCCAACAGGCCACTACCTCCTCCTACCCCTAGGATAATGGAAGATATGGGCCTCTAGGTTTAGATATAATAATATTAATTATCGTAGTCGACAATTCCAGTATCCCGTGTCATATTTTAAAAGGCGAATAGGACAATTTAGCGATAATAACGTGAGGCGAACGAAGCTGAAAAGCAACATGCAATAGACAACTTGATAGGCAGACAACACAATGAATGAATTTCGACACGAGGAGAGATATAAAATATAACAAGGTTTTTAATACATGCACACACACACATATTTAACGTGTCGGCTAGATTATCAGCGGATAATATCAAAAATACAAATGTCTTTCTTCTTTTTTTCTTTTCTTTCTTCCTTATTGAGATTGAGAGAGAGAGAGAGACAGAGAGACAGAGGGGGTATGTAATTGCAGTACTTAGGAAGGGTGTAGGGAGAAACAGTCTGAAGGTTTACTTAGCTTTTGACGGGTTCCTTCTGAGAGTATTTTCTCTTTTACGGGCGAGCGAGATATTTTGGTGCTCGGCTTGCGGCATCTGCTATTTCTTGTCCAGAGCTCTATTTCGCTTCTTCACCCGGAGTTTGGCATCAGATCCCGCGTCCTCTCACGGTGACCTCTATCCTCTAAACTGATTTCCTTATCCTTATTTCCGCCGACGAAAAAGGGTGCTACTTCCGCTTTAGGATTCTGGCCAATCATTTAGCTTCTTTCTTCTGTCGGCGATTGGTTCGGACTACTATCTCTTTCACCCGGTCACAGGATGCAAAATTCTGTTGGCTTTCATTCTGACCTGGATTTGTTACTTCGGCCGGTAGGATTTGACCTACATTCCTATTCTTCATTTTAACGGTCAGTCTTTGGCGGCTTGTTAATTCAAACACGGAGGGGTCGAGGAAATCTCTTATTTCTCTTTCCTCTCAGCGGTAGACCACGTGACACTTTGTTCCAACGAAGTTAGTCTTGTGACTCACTCTTACTTTCCTCGACAAATCATTTTCTTACTTTTATATGTATATATATATATATATTAATTTATTCATTTCTATCAATCAATCTATGGTTATATACATTCATCTATCCCCATCAGTTAGTATCTTTATCTATCTATCTATCTATCAATGACATAGCGATACTGGCAAATACGCACAACCAAGCCGAAACACTACTGCATAGTTTGTAACGAGCCGCCGCAGGCTTTGGCCTCCATGTCAATGCACACAAAACCGAATATATGTGCTTTAATCAAACAGGTGACATTTCCACTCTAGACGGAAACTCTCTGAAACTGGAAGAAAAATTCACCTACCTAGGAAGCAGTGTCTCATCAACCGAAAAAGACATCGACACGCGGCTAACAAAGGCATGAACAGCTATCGATAAGCTATCGATCATATGGAAATCAGATTTGACCGATAAAATTAAACGCAGTTTCTTCCAGGCAGCAGTCGTGTCGATACTGCTGTATGGATGCACCACTTCGACGCTAACAAAACGGTTGGAGAAGAAGCGAGACGGCAATTACACAAGAATGTTGAGAGCAATATTGAATAAGTCCTGGCGGCAACACTCCACAAGGCGCCAACTATACGGCCACCTGCCTCCCATCACGAAAACTGTCCAAGTTAGACGAACCAGACACGCAGGACACTGCTGGAGAAGCAGAGACGAGCTCATAAGTGATGTACTCCTATGGACCCCCACATATGACCGAGCAAAAGCAGGACGACCATACATACAGCAGCTCTGTGAGAATACGGGATGTAGCCCTGAAGACCTGCCAGAGGCGATGAACGATAGGGAAACGTGGCGAGAGAGGGTCGGGATATCCGTGCTAGCGGCACGACATGATGATGATGATTATTATTTATCTATTTACTATATCTGTAGATTCATATTTGTTTATCTATCACCAATTGTCAATATTTCTTCCAGACTTGTCTCCTCACCTCTCTCTTTCTGTATATATATATATACATATATATATATATATATATATATATGTGTGTGTGTGTGTGTGTGTGTGTGTGTGTGTGTGTGTGTAAACGAGTTGTCACAAAGATAATCATAATTGAGGATTAAGATTGATTTAGTCATTGAAGTCTTTACTTACGATTTGATTTAAATTAAGATAAGTTAGAATAAATCTGTATATATATATATATATATATATATATATATATATATATATATATATATATATATACCAGTTTGTTTATATCTATCTGTCTATCTGTATGTACGTCTATGTGTTCATTATTTCCCTATCTAATTGCACAAGTTTTTATATGTGTGTTCCTTCTGTGCGTAAACGGATTTTTCTAGATGAAGTTAAGCACAGATTTAAAAAATAAATAAATAAATAAATAAAAGAAAGAAAAACGTCTAATGAAACAGCCGAGCGGACAGCCAAACACTGTTGGAGAAGACAGTGCCCTCCTCGAAGTGGATTTCCCATAAATGCAACCGAGATTAACACAAATGTAAGAAAGAAGTCATCATGAGTGTTGATATAGCAAGATTGGCAACAGTCTCGTCTCGGCGGAAGAAAACCTTTAAGATATCTAGGCTTCTTTTTTTTTTCTTCTTTTATTTATTTATTTATTTCATTTATTTATTTACTTTTTTTTTTTCTTGTTTAAGCGAGGAACTTGGGACTGGTTTCAGGATTGTTTACTTTTGGGAATAGCCAATTTCAAGACTCTGCAAAAAAATAGGCCTTACTGACACCGGAGAATCTGATTCCAATTTGGACGACAAGAGTTATCTTTTCTTCGCTGTTTTGTTTTCATTTCTAACTCAAGCCTTTTTGTTTGGGTATTTTAAATTGTTGTTTACGTCTATTTCTTTTTTGTTTTGTCGTTTTTTCTAATTTTATTTTGCTGATTCGGATTAGTTCCTCTTTTTCTTTTCGTTTTTCTCTGGCTTTTCTTAAAACCTACAAAGTTTTGCCCAGGCTGGCTTACAGATCTGAATACTTACACTAACAACTGTCTGTTCGTAATTGGTTACTCATCTAAATTCTGAAATATCTTAACGTTGCTTAACTCCAATGCTCAAGCAAAATCCTTACCTTTAATCATAATTTGATTGTAAGATTTCTTGCGTTAATTCTTAACCTTTTTTCCCCAACTCATCTTTCTTTTCTTTTCTTTTTTTCTTTCCTCACTTTTTTCCTTTCTTGGACTATTTTTATATTCATTTTTTCTCTTCCTTCCTTTCTTTATTTTTTTTTTCTGCTTCTACTTCTGTTTTCATTCATTCTTTCTAACGTTTTTCTTACTTTCATTTCTTTTTTTTTCTTTTTCTTTTTTGTTGCGTTTCTTCTTTTTTTCATATCTCTTTTTCTTCTTATTTCTTCTTTCTTTCTTGTCCTTTCTTTCTTAGTTGTTTTTCTCTTCTTCCTTCATACCATCCCTTTTTCCATTCATTATTTCCTTATTTCATTTTCCCCTTATTTTTACTGGTCCCTTCTTTTCTTTTTTCTTTCCTCCTTTTTAGTTTCTTTACCTATTTTTTTAATTCATTTTTGTCGTCCTTCCTTCCTTCCTTCTTAATTTCATTTTTTTTTCTTTATTTTTTCTTTTTCTGCTTCTACCTCTGCTTTCATTCATTCTTTCATACGTTTTTCTAGCTTTCATTCTTTTTTCTTTTTTTTTTTTTTGTTGCTTTTTTTAAATTTCTCTTTTTCTTCTTCTTTCTTCTTTCTTCATAGTCCTTTCTTTCTAATTTTTTCTCTTCTTCCTTCATCCCATATTTTTTCCATCCATCATTTCCTTATTTCTTTTATCCTCATTTTTACTTATCCTTTCTTTTCTTTTCCTTTTTCTTTCTTTCTTTACTTCTAGCTTTTCTTCGTTATTTTTCTTCATTTTATTCTTCCTCTTCCTTTTACCCTTCTTTCTTTCTTTCTTTTTTTCTTTCTTTCTTTCTTTATTTTTTCAACCGGTCCTTTTTATCCCCTGGCTTTTATTTCTGTCTCGTTTTTTTTCCAAATATCATACTTTCTCTCTCTCTCTTTCTCACACACACACACACACACACACACTCTCTCTCTCTCTCTCTCTCTCTCTCTCTCTCTCTCTTTCTCTCTCTCTCTGTCTTCTTTTAAAACTATTATTCTTCTGGTCTTATTCTTTTCCGTCGAATTTTAGCCGACTAACAAATCTAGACGAATGAGTTCGATGGTTTGTTTGCTTTTTTTGTTTAATGGCATATCAACTCTTTTTAGGTTATTTAATGCCAAACCCATTGTCCTAGAAGAACAGTAGCTGGGAGGATAAGGGGGTTCATACCTTTCCCAAGGGTATTTGCCCAAAAGTGAACGAATGAGTTCGAGTCTCATTGAGTGTCCTATACACATGGCCTTGTGTCACATATGCTCTCCGACGAAAACCACAAACTGGAAACGTACACGTATGTAGAACGAAATAAATAATTCTTTAAAAAATATAAATCTCTTAGTTTTGAAACATATATATATATATATATATATATATATATACACTCCCCTACCCCTGTAGGGTTGAGCTCTCTAGCGAAGGAAGTAAATGTGTTGCCATTAACGTAATGCAAGGCTCTTCATATGAATCGAGGTCTCGGTAGCCGTTAAGCGGATATATGTTAACAATAACAATTGTGATTCATAACCGTTTAAATTTCCTTCCCTTGCGCACGTTTTCTCGTGGCTGAGTAGTAGAATCTCAATTGGCGTTTGAGTCAACCGGGTTTCGATCACAGTTTCGGGAATCTAGCCTGAAGAGTTCTGATAGAACGTTACAGATCTGTCTGTGGATACCAGCATATATATATATATATATATATATAGAGAGAGAGAGAGATAGATAGATCTTGAAAAACGGTAGGATTTATCTCGTTTCTTTAAAAAAAATCCAACATTTTCAAGTATATTTTTCCACGTGCCAAACACATTCTTAACACTTTTAAATTATGAATGCTATGTGCACGTTTGCATCTTTTTGTTGTATACATTTCATTTGCTCCTGTAATTTCGACAAGCGTCCATCGCTGTGTGAACTATTCTGATATCAAAGTCCTGATGATGGTTACTGTAACCGAAACGTTTAACGTCGACTTTATTTCATAATATATTCACCTATTTGGATTATTATGTTTTTCTGCTTTCTTCATACATATATATATATATATATATATATATGTATAACTATTTTGTAATTAGATTGAAGCATTGCACAAATTATTTTATTTTATTCTATTGAATCAATTTAGAGGGCTATTGCAATGTGAAATAGTAATTATTTGAGTCTAATTAATTTCAAAGTAAAACTTCATCGTCAAAGACTTTTTATATAAATGAACACGATGAATGTTCAACGTAGCGTTGATTTATAAAAAAAAAGTTAAATGACTCAATTAAATCCAACAATTACGACTATGGGGTCCCTCAGAACCTGCATGTTACGGTTGAACACCACGTAGACTTACCAGGATTTAGAGTGTGGTGTAAATTATCAGTGTTGCTTGTAACTGGATCCGTTTTCTTTTTTCAAAATACAGTCATTGATTAAAGTTTGTAAGCACTTTAAGGACATCCTAAGAATAAAAAATAAAATTAAAAATAAATAAACAAACTTAAAGAAATATTCCTATTTTTCCATGTTTGTTCATCTCTCTGCTGCATATTGACCTTTGACGGAGCCGTCAATCAGGGATTTCTCTGCACAGGATGCACCTGTGTAAACAAATTGATTACTGAAAAACAAACGGAAGCAAATGAATAAGTTGACAGCGAAAAGGACGAACCGGGAAAAACGCATTGACAATTTTAAATTATATATACACTACTCTTGAATATAAAACGTAGATACGGTCATTCACGCAGTCACAGAGTCACGAGAGTCGCAGCCAGCGAGTGAGCGACGACGTCCGACTGGGTAGATGCCCATAGCGTACCCCGTTTGGGTACCGTCAGGTTTGGTTCTCCGTTAGGTTTCGTCTCTGTCTCTCTTACACTTAAAGAGTTTCGACCTTACGAGAAATAAAGAGAGCCGTATATTTTTATTTTAAAAAAGTGTTATGATCATTCCTCTTCATTCTAGTACGGTATTCAACATCTTCCTCTCTCTCTCTCTCCACTCTCTCTCTCTCTCTCTCTATATATATATATATAATAGTTGGACAAAATAATGGGAACACCTAGAAATTTTAAACTAATTTATTTTGTATGGTTTTCTGATTTCTTCCTTCCTGTGAAATTTAGCTTTGCGCGGTTCCCTTCTTACAGTTTTGGAGGAAACTGGGTTCTCGAGATGATCATTAAGCTATGCTGTAATTTTTGGAGTTGTATTTTTGTGACCCTTCCTAATAATCCACATAAGAATCCGATCGTCCCTATCAGACAACTTTCACTTTCTTCCAGAATTTTGCTTCAATGAGGAGGTTTTTCCTTCTTTCTCAAATGCTGCCATTAGTTTCGAGACTCCTTGCTACACGAAATAATTCAGTGGCTTTTGTAACCCTAGCACCTGCCAAAGTAAACGCTTTTGTAACCATAGCACCGGCCGAAAGTAGACGCGTTTTTAAATCATAAACTGCACTAAAATAAAGATTAACGAACGTCCAATGTAGTGTCTGCTTTTAATTGATCTGGCGTATATATAGATATATATTTCTTTTAAATACCCTTTCCGGTAGCAAAAGCTACTTGGTAGCGCCAGGAGTGGCAATACCGCCTTGAGCTATCGAAACTGTGTTATCAACCTTGTTGGCGGCTGATGAGGACAGAGTATCACACGTGCTTTCACACGTTGTATGATGAAAAAAATATATATATACTGATCATGTGTCAACATATATATTCATATACATATGCATATCTATGTATATATGTGTGTCTATACATTTGTATATGTATATATATTTATATATACATATATATACATAGATAGGTACATACATATATAAATATATACATATATATATATATATATATATATATATATATACGTATATATACATACACGTACATATATATATTGACCTTGTGTTACATCCTGCCTGTGTAGAGCGGTTTGTATACACACACACACACACACACACGCACATATATATATATATATACAAATAAGTGCGTAGATATCTATAAATCTATCTACCTATATATATATATATATATATTCTTACACATACACACACACACACACACCCGTGTATATATATATATATATATATATATATGCCCACCCACCGTGGCTTAAGCTCTCGAGTAGGGATTTGCCGGCCACCATATACGAGGTGCCCGTGGTGTAGTCGTTATCGTCGTAGGAAATGAACACGGCGACTCGAGTTCAAATCCTGGACGAGACTGATTGCATTTCACATAGCACTAATACCCTTGGGAAAGGTATGAATCCAATTATTCTCCCTCCAGCTATGGGTAAATAGTAGGACAGACTAGGTTCTTCAGCCTTGGTGAGGCAACTAGTCTAGGAGAAGGAAAACTCTGAATTCAAACCTGTTAAACTTCGCTTAAAAATTGACCTTGTGTCATATCCTGCCCGAGCGGAGGGGTTGGGTAAATAGTACCATATACGAGAAAATGGAAAGCTCATCTCATTAATTAAGCACTCCTGTAACTGATAAGCCAATGTGTAAATAGATATATACGTAATAATTTATTTTGCTACTGCTGAGAGTGACGATAGTTTTGAGGTTAATTTTCCAACTGACTATATGTCAGTAGGGTTTCGATCCCAACTTAAAGCATCTCCCATATCTAGCTCCATCGACGAGTTATGGTACAATGAAACAGTTTGTCTATGGATGACAATATTTATACGTATATATGTATTGAATTTCTCTTTAGCATTTGAACGAAAATACAAATCAATTCTCACAGGAACACTACGCAAGAAGAACCAAATATAATTTCAATCACAAAGGATGGCATTTTTCTTCGTGCTTACGTCATCTGAATGCTAAACTTCCAGAATTAAAAAAAAAAAAAGAAGTAAAATTATATTAGTAAATAAAAACAAAAAAGTATCTTTTTATCTTTTGAAACATGAGTTCAAGATTGACTCAGAAGATAAAAAGGCGAACTCTCAATGAAATAAGAGTTCTAAATAGAATGTAATCGACTGTTTCAGGAAGGGTTGGTTGTCACGTGATCCCGATGGTTGTCCGCCACGTTTGTTCACAAAAACCACACAGTCCCAATGGAGGTCTTTCACTGAAGTCTGAGCGTCTATCACTGTCAGTTCGTTTTCTATCTATCAATCTATCCCAGTCTGGTCATTATCTATATGTTGTATGGTCATATGCTACAACTATACATATATATATATATATATGCTGGATACATACCGACGCAAGGAATAATGACGAGCGAAGACTTCTTTAAAAAAATATACCTCTCACTTTATTTGTAACGTTTGCGTATGAGAGGGAGTTGGAGACGGAAGAGAACTGCAATATATTGCCCCCCCCACCACTCTTATGGTCGTCAGCGTTGTGTCTTTCTCGTTCTCCAGGGCTGCTCAACCAGAGGCCCAGGGGCCCAGCTCTCTACTAGATGATGGCTTTCTTTACTGCATCTTATCACCAACTGGTCTCCAAAGCTCCATCGGGGGTCCCGAGGGCCCCTTCTGGCGGGTGGGGATTTCCCTACCACATCTTGTCTCCAACGTCTCTGATCTCCAACTCATCAGGGTTCCCAAGGGCCCCCTTCCACCGGACTTTCTCTACCACATCTTATCAGCAACTTCTCTGGACCCCAACTGTCTGACTTCCTGTCTTGACCGATTTATATAATAGTTCAACATCCACTCAATCGCCCACTCAATCTTTGGAATGGCATGATTGATCGTCATCAAGCGGAAATAACCGTCATGCAGTTCACAGGTCACTCTCTTCCGGTGCATCAGTCTATGAGTGTACCATGGGATTTTTTTACCTTGTCCCATTTCGTCAACGAAGCCCGCCTACGCGATTTCCTCTCATAACTGCCATTGGAATGCGTCACTTCCTTCCGGTGCATCACTTTGGAATGGCAAGTTTGGCCGGGTCGAAGGTCAAAATACAACATATCCATCCATCAACCTCTTTTTATCGTGTTTCTCTTCCACATACACACAGTATATATATATAAATATATTCATTCACAGACTGTTTCATTGTATCAGAACTCTTCAGTATGGCTAGACTCCCGAAGCTGGGATCGAAACCCGACTGACTTAAACGCCAATCCGCGATTCTACCACTCAGCTACGAGGGAACTAGCGTAAGCGAAGGAATTTTAAACGCTTATATATCACATTCGTTTTGTGTACATATATCTTCTTAACGGCGACCGAGAGCTCAATTCATTCGAAGAGCCTTGCCTTACTCGAATGGATATATAAATATTTATCCCACTCTATTCATTATCTCTCAATCTGTCTATCCCAGTCAGGTCATTATCTATCCATTCATATATCTCTTTTTATCGTCTCTCTCTCTCTCTCTCTCTCACACACACACACACATACACTCGCTCAAACAATATATATATATATATATATACTAACATACTGGTATATATATATATAAGTAGTAAAGTTGACGACCATAGTCGAGGGGGACCCGAAGGCTCCCTTTTCGATAGCTACTACACCAAGGTGTAGGGGAGGGCGCAACTCCTTTCCCTGGATTGTTCCACTTTACCCTTGATCCGTATCTTATAATGCTGATTGTTAAGCAAGGAGGCATCAAGTACCATTTTTAATGTCTTTGGCATCACTCGACCTGGTGTTGTATAGTCACAACCATGACCAACTATACAAACACATAATACATATACATCTACATATGCATGCAGAATCATAACAACGACACAATAAAGACGAGCGACACAGTTCTTAAAAAATTATACCTCTCACTTTATTGAAAGGGTGGTGTGTGAGAGGGAGTTGGAGACCGAACAGAACTGCAACATATTGACCTCCACTCTATTGGCCATAACCGCGTTTCTTTCCCGTTCTCCTGGGCTGCTCAACCGGGGGCCTGATGGACCTAGCCTCTCTGGGACATGTTCCTCAATCCAGCATCTTGTCTCCAACTGCAACTGCTCAATCGGGGGGGGGCACTCTGCTGGGTGCTGGCTTTCTCTACCACATCTTGTGTCCAACTGGTCTGGTCTCCAAACTCTCAATCAGCGGCCTGAGGGCCCACTCTGCTTGGTGCTGGCTTTCTC
The DNA here is from genome assembly GCA_963585895.1 of Sepioteuthis lessoniana. Taxonomy (NCBI): domain Eukaryota; kingdom Metazoa; phylum Mollusca; class Cephalopoda; order Myopsida; family Loliginidae; genus Sepioteuthis; species Sepioteuthis lessoniana. The sequence continues at coordinate 59,945,322 of OY757935.1, read as the reverse complement.
TATCGCATCTTGTCTCCAACTGATTGAATTTCCTGGGCACTGAGTTATATAATAGTTCAATGCCCACCTTCTTCTTGTGGGCGTTACTAATTGCACTCATTCAACCCATACACGGTCAAGGTTTTACTCTGCTATTCCTCGACCGGATGCACCTGTTATTTACACAGGTGCATTTCCTATTTTGACAGCCCGGCGGGGTCGTAGGTCTATATACAACACTGGGATTGAACCCAGGTCTCCCGGGCAATTGGCGAACACTCTAACCATTATGCCTATATATATATATATATAATGGCTGTCCTCTCGGTTTCGAGCGTGATCACCTCCTTTATCTCATGTACTCCCCCCTCTCCTACCTCCCCCCTATGTGTTCGTAGGTGACTCTTCAGGCCAGCCAAACTGCGACAGATTTTGCCACAGAATTGGCACAACCGATCAGTTTTGATTGCAGTGACATTATTTCGGTGCAAGATATATTTTGCACATTTATGCAGATGGCTTTTGAGACCAGCAAGAGATAGGCACAATTTTCCACATATGTCACAGTTAGCGTGGTGACTTTGTGGACCCTGTGCTGGACCCTGTTCGCCTTTGCGAATCAGACGTTTGTAAGCGCTGTACTGCATACGGTTATTCTCAAAGGATTCTATGCTTTCGTGAATCAATTTCCGCCACTTACTTATATCATCATCATCATCATGTCGTGCCGCCAACACGGATATCCCTGACCCTCTCTCGCCACTCCTCCCAATCGTTCATCGCCTCTGGCAGGTCTTCTATGGCAACATCCCGTATCCTCACATAGCTGCTGTATGTATGTTCGAGCTGGCCGTCCTACTTTTACTCAGCCATATATGGGGGTCCATAGGAGTACATCACTTATGAGCTCGTCCCTGCTTTACCAGCAGTGTCCTGCATGTCTGGTTCGTCTAACTTGAATAGTTTTCATGATGGGAGGTAGGTGGCCGTATAGTTGGGGCTTTGTGGGGTGTTGCCTCCAGGACTTATTCAATATTGCTCGCAGCATTTGGCCAAGCGGGTAGTGTTCGCCAATGGTCCGGGAGACCGGGGTTCAATCCCAGGTCGAGTCACACCAAAGACTTTAAAAATTGTACTTGATACATCCTTGCTTAACACTCAGCAATACAAGGTACGTATCAAGGGTAAAGTGGGAAAAATCCAAGGAAAGGCGTAGCGCCCTCTACCTTGGTGTAGATGGTATTGAAAAGGGAACCTTCTGGTCGCCCTCAACTACGGTTGACAACTTTACTTATATATATATATATATATATATCCCTGTCTATTCATCATCTTTCTATCCATCTATCAATCCATCTTAAACTTTTTCTTCCGGTATGTCTTAGAGGGAAATCGTGGAAAGACTTCCTCCAGTTAAATAGATTAAAAGAAACACTCTTTCTTTTATAACCTGCTGTTCCTCCCCCGAATCTAATGGTCAAACTACAATAGGCTTTCTGAATGTAACTAAATCTCTCAAATCCCCCGTTACTGCCTATAGCTCACCAAAGGACGCCCATTTGAATTTAACTCTTTCGTAGGTTTTACTTCAATAATGATGACCTTTTACTTTTCCCCTGAAAATTATGCCTCCGAAATACCCGATACATCCATCATCCAGAGTGTCGAGTGTTGTGACAGCCTGTACGTCAGAGATGCCAAGGGAATATATACATACATGAACAGGGTGTCTCAAAATAGATGCAACTTATTAATATGATAATGATTTATTTCTGAGAGAAGCACAATGGTGGTCATTTGGTATACATCCTGTAAAAATTCATCCTTTGAGCTAACGACATCATATCAATGTTTTTCATAACTATTATTAGATCAGCTTCCAGGACATGCAATCTTTTTTAGGTTCTTGTCTCAGCAATAAATCATTATCATAGTAATGAGCTGCATCTATTTTGAGGCAGTTTTGAATGATTTTGTCTCTAAATAAGTAGTGACGCAAAATATTTTTCCTCCCTTGTCCAAGGCATTGTTATCATCGATAAGAAGTTGTTATAGTATACTATTTTCAAATCTGAAACATAAAAAGAACACAGTATCATTAGTAGTAGAGTTATTGGTAGTCACGTGGGTCTTTTGTGAACTGAGATACCCAATTTATACATTTATTTTCTTCTTTCTTCATCACTATTATCATCATCATATACTTCTCTTTCTTCTTCTTCATTCAACTGTTCTATTCATCCTTTTTCTTTGTCTTTCAGCTTGCTTTCATTTTCTTTATTATTTACGTCTTTTTCTTCTTTTTTCCACCTTTTCTTTTTCCATCACCCTTATCTTCTTCTTCTTCTTCTTCTTCTTCTTCTTCTTCTTCTTCTTCTTCTTCTTCATTCAGCTTCTTATGTTAAAATACTTTTACGTCTTCTTGTTTCTTCTTTGTCTTAATCTGTCTTTCAGCCTTTTTTCATCGTCTCATCTCTCATGTTCTTCTTCTTCTTCTTCTTCTTCTTCTTCTTCTTCTTCTTCTTCTTCTTCTTCTTCATTCAGCATCTGATCTTTTAACTTTTTATCATCTTTTTGTTTCTTCTTCGTTATAATCTATCATTTCACCTTCTTCATTCATCATCTCATTTCTCATGTTCTTCTTCTTCTTCTTCTTCTTCTTAAAATTCTTTTACGTCTTCTTGTTTCTTCTTCGTCTTAATCTGTCTTTTAGCCTTCTTCTTTCATCGTCGCATCTCTCTTGCCCTTCTTCTCCTCCTCCTTTTCTTCTTCTTCTACTTCTTCTTCTTTAGGGAATTCTTTTCAAATTTTTTAGTTCATTTTTCACAATTTTTGACTTTTTAAAAAAATACTCACATCTGTCCTTCCATCTTTTCTCTTTCAACAACCAATTTTCATCTGAGTGTTATTTCATCTACCGATCTTTTCTATCTTCACATTTAAGCCTTCTTCCTCATCTCTTTCATCACTCTGCCTTCTACTCAGTCATTATTCTTATTCCTTTTTTTTCTTTATACATCTGAACTTTATCTTTTCACTTTCTTCTTTTTTCACTGTCTTCTTTCTTTTTTTAAATCTTCTTTTCCCTCCCTTTTTTTTTCAATATTCTTGATTTTTTTCTTCTTAATTCTTTTCCAACGTAATTTTTTCCCCGTTCTTTTTCGTGTCGATTGTTCGTTTCTAATTCTCTTTCAAATTCATCCATTCAACTCTATCTTACGGGTTCCTTTGCTTTTTTTTTTCTTTTTCTTTACCATAATCTTTCCTCTATTCCAATTTCCAGACGTTTTGTTAATGTTTCTTTTATGTTTATTTATTTACTAGATTGCTTTGTTTCTCTTTCTAGCGATCTATTCTCAGTATCCCAACTAATTAAGTAGAGACCCCGGCCGTTTTTACAGCCGATAATGATCTGAAACTCTTCATTTTAAAATGGTTTCTTTTGAAAACAACACATCTATACATGTACGTTTCCAGCGACGATACGAATCCATTGTTCAGTTTGAAGACATATCAAACAAAAAACAAAAAGACATAAAAAGAAACAAAAAAAGTGAAGAAAGAAAAAAGCAAAAAGGCAAAAAAAAAAAAAAAAAAAAAAAAAGCCCAAGAAATTGGCCGATAGGAAAAATAAAGAAATCTGAATTTCAAGTAATAATTTTTTTTTGTTTTTGTTGCATTTTTTTTTGTTTTTTTTTTGCATTTTTTTTTTGTTTGTTTGTTTGTATTTGGTTGATGTTGTTTTTCTGCTTCTTTTCTTTCTTTACATCTCATGCTTCTTTTTTTTTCTTTTTTCTTTTTTCTTCTCTTTTTCTTCTTTTACGTTTTCTTGGTGTGTTTCTTACTTTTCTTTTTCTTATTCTTCTTTGTTCTTTTTTCTTCTTCTTCTTCTTCTTCTCTTCATTACTTTCTGCATTTTTTCCTTCTTTTCTTTCTACTTTTTCTTCCTTTTTCTTCTTTTCTCTTCTTTTACCTATTTATCTATTTATTTATTTATCGTTTTTTTTCACCTCTTCTTTTTCACTTTTTCTTTATTGCCTTCTTTTTCTGTTTTTCTTCGTTTTGTTTGGGTTTTTTTACGGTTCTTTTTCTTTCTTTTTTACCTTTGCTTTTACTTTCTCTTTTCTTTTTCTTCTTTGTTTTCTTTTTCTTCTTTTTCTATTTTTTTCCCCTATTTCTTCTTCTTTTTCTCCGTTCGTTATATCTCGCTTATCTTATTCTTTTTTTATCCTTTTCTTTCTTATCTTTTTTATCTTTTTAAAATTATTTTCCCCTTTTTCTTGTTCTTCTTCTTCTTCTTCTTCTTCTTCTTCTTCTTCTTCTTCTTCTTCTTCTTCTTCTTTCCACCGTATTTTCTTCTTGTTTTACTTTTTTCTTCTCTTTCATCTTTTTCATCTTCTTATTCTTTTTTTAGTTCCACTTCAATACATATATACACATAAAGTCCCTGTCGGGTAATGTGCTGGTCTTCGGCCTCGAAGTATACAAGTTCAAACTCCAGTCGCGCTCTTACGTTCATTTTGGGACTATTAACCTTGGGAAAGATGTCAACCCCAAATATCGATGCTGTTCTTCGTTAAACAAGGCTTTGACATAAAATAACCTACGAAGGTTGAAATGCCATTATACAAAGAGACCGAACCATAGGCTTTTGTCCCTCTTTTACTTTTGGCTTTTCTTATTTTTCTTCTTTTTCCTTTTTCTTTTTATTCCTTATGTTGCGTTCTGGTTAGTGAACACTTGTAATATTAAATAAAGGACAAACCACGATATGAGAGGAAATAGAGATATATTCTCAGGAAAAAGTATATACAATAGAGAGACTATTAGTAGAAAAGAACATAGGATTAGTGAATAAAGAATAAAGATATAGTCCAATGATAGTATTGGCTTCCGTTATTACGGTAGCAAGTAAGGTGATCTAGTGCGATCTCCAGTTTCCAACGCTCTAATACTATTCCTATAAGAAGCTGCTCCTCACCTTCTGGTCTGCTCTGGTATTAGTAGCTACTGCTATATAAGTCAGGTGGACTAGTTCATTCTGTGGAAAAAGGTGGGTGATACCCAACACCTTACTTCTTCCTACTCCTCTTTCTTAAAGGGAAGTCATGGAGTGGCTTCCGCTAATTGAATGGATTAAACGAAACATTATTTATTTTATAACCTGAGGTTCCTTCCCTGGCATCTAAGTGTCAAACAACTACTGGCTTTTTTAATGTAACTAAATCTCTCAAATCCTCACGTGACTGCCTATAGCTCATCGAAGGGCACCCATTTGATTTTAACTCTTTCTCAGACTTTGATTCAGTTGTGATGACCTTTGACGTTTCACCTGAAAATTAGGCTTCCGAAATATCCGATATATCCACCATCCACAGTGCGAGTGTAGTGGAAGCCTGTATGTCACAAATGCCTTGAGAATATATACATACATGTACAGAGTGAGTCGAAATAGATTGGTGTCCTCATGGTGTAGTGGTTAAAGCAACAGACTGCAGAGTCGTCATAATGTAATATAATGGCCGAGGGATTTCGTTTTATATATCTTGCCTTTAGGTTTTGTTAGGCTGAGAACCTTTCGCTCAGCGCATGGGTTACTTAGGTGCAACATGAACGCAGGTGTTCCCGCGCGCGCAGGGAGGATGTGACATTCAGATGTCAAAATAAAAATTGATTGGCCGTTAAGCAAAGAAACCCAACCAAAATAGACTTTCATTCTTCTTTTGTTGTGAAAGTCATCATCATCATGTCATGCCGCTAGCACCGATATCCCTGACCCTCACTCGCCACTTCTCCCTATCATTCATCGCTTCTGGCAGGTCTTCAGAGCTACATCCCGTATCCTCACAGAGCTGCTGTATGTATGTTCGAGCTGGTCGTCCTGCTTTTGCTTGGCCATATGCGGGGGTCCATAGGAGTACATCACTGATGAGCTCGTCCTTGCTTCTCCAACAGTGTCCTGCGTGTCTGGTTCATCTAACTTGTATGGCCATTAATTCAGATCGTCTAGTGGTTTCTCTCATTTCCGACCAGTGGCACTACACATTTCTTTACGGACACACTAAACACAACCGAGAGGGTGGAGGAAAAGAACAAACAAACAAACGCGGACTTGGGTCAGCTCCAAGAGCAAGAAGAGGGAAGTCTATGTAACACTTTTGTGCAACTCTCGGTGCATTTGCAGGCTATCGCGGGCGAATAATTGCGCGAAACTTCCACAAAGCCACTAGGAATGCTGACTCATCTCTTGACTGTCTTCTCTGTCCTGGTTCCATCTTCTCACTGCCTCCTTCAGCCGACTGTGTCCTTCTCTGGACAGCTATCTCAAGCCGACTGTTCTCTTCTGCCCTCCTTTGTCAACTGGCTCTCTCAGTCTTCTCTGGGACCTTCCTTCCCTCGTCCACTTCCAGTCTCGTGGGCGATCCCGAGCTCAACCCTTTGTGTGGATTTCGTGTCAAAACAGAAACGAATACTACCCATCGTGTCACAATAAGAATAGTTACTTAAAAAATTAGAATTGTATACAAACCTATTAGTGTTAGATAGGAAAACTTGAAACCACGTAACTGTGCAAATTATTTCTATTAAAAATTGTTACATGAAACTGGAATAGTTTAAAAAGGATTATAATTATTATTACCATTATTATTATTTGAAACTATAAAACTGTGTGCAAATTATTTGTATTAAAAATTGTTACTTGAAGTTAGAATTGTTTAAAAAAGGGTTATCAGCGTTAGCTGGTGGTCTTTCACTGGAGTTTGAGCGACGGCCAGTCTCCTCAAGTCTCCAGGACTCTTCTCAATATTCTGGCCGTTCTCAACAATGCTGTTGTTTTGATGGTCACCGCTCGTCCTCTAACTTCCAAGTCCTCCAGTCCTTTTAATAATCCTTTTGTTAGTGTACCAAAAGCACCAAGCACGATTGGTATAATCGTCACCTTCATGTTCCATAGTTTTGTCAATTCCCTAGCAAAGTTGAGGTACTTATCCTTTTTTTCATATTCTTTCAGTTTTATTCTGTGGTCAGCCGGGACAGCAAAGTCCACAATTTTGCAAGTTCTCTTCTTTTTTTTTTTTTTTTTTGTTGATTACTATAGGCCTGGTCTTCTGGCCAAGATTAGGTGATCCGTCTGTACGTCAAAGTCCCATAAGAGTTTATGTGAGTCATTTTCTAGGACAGGTGCTGGGCTGTGCATATAACATCTGTTCGTATGGTCAAATCTAAATTACTTGCACACCTCCCAGTGGATCCCCTTGCCCACCCAGTTGTGTCAAGTCTTTTACTCCTTATGTGCTAATTTGCTGTTGTATCGATGTGTCAACGCTGTCTTCAATGCTGGCAAGTCCTTTTCCTTCTACCTTTATAATTATTATTATTATTATTATTTATTTATTTAAAAACAAAAAATTGCGTGCAAATTATTTGTATTAAAAATTGTTACTTGAAGTTAAAATTATTAAGAAAGGATTATTATTATTTACTTGAAACCATACAATTGTATAAAATAATAGTCGTCCGGTTTGTGGGGCATAGAATTCGTCGAAAACATTCTCTACAGAGCAATTAGTCCCCTATTTAAAAGATGTATCATTGTTATGACGCTAAACCATATCTGATGGCGAGGCTACAGTTCTGGTTTGGTTTGTTTGGTTTTATGGCATATCAACCTTTGTAGGTTATTTAACGCCAAATCCATTTTTATGTGAATAATCTGTTCTACTGAAAATAGTTCAGTTTAGCATAAGTACACAGTTTAATTGTCAAAAACATTTCCATTTCAAACTATTCAATCAGTTATATGTAACAATTCAGTTAAGTGTAAAAACAGTTTTAATGTCGGAAAACAGTTCTATTTGAAATAATTCACTTGAGCATAAGCACTCAGTTTAAGTGTAAGTACGGTTTAATTGTCAAAAACGTTTCTATTTCAAGCTATTCAGTTTACTCAATTAATTTTAGCATAACTATGCTGTTAGTTCTATTTAACCCATAGATAGGGCCCTATCAGGTGCTACCACTCCGGGCCAGAGTGGACCTGGGAGCGATGGCAATGAAGGGGTACTCCGTATTCCCCAAAGCTCCAGCACTGCTGGAACCTCACCATCAGATTGTTTAGTGTCATATCTAGGACACTCGTTAGGGGGGATTCTTACCCCTCTGCAGAGGTGCAGTCAGTGTATTCTACAGACCCAGCTGACTGGGCAATACACATTTAAATGTCAGACAGTTTTATTTCAGATAATTCAGTTCAGCATAAGTACACAGTTTAGATGTCAAAACAGTTCTATTTCGAGCAATTCAGTTCAGCACTAGTACGCAGTTCCAATGTCAAAACAGTTCTATTTTAAACAATTCAGTCTAGCATAAATACGCAGTTTAAATGCAAAAATCAGTATAGTGAAAGAAGCACGGTTTTGTTCTATTTAACCCATAGATAGGACCCTTATCAGGTGCGACCACACCGGGCCAGAGTGGACCTGGGAGCGATGGCAATGAAGGGGTACTCTGCCTTCCCCTAAGCTCCAGCACTGCTGGAACCTCACCATCAGATTGTTGAGTGTCGTATCCAGGACACTCGTTGGGGGGTTCTTACCTCTCTGCAGAGAAGCAGTCGGTGTATTCTACAGCCCCAGCCGACTGGGCAAGGCTACAGTTCTGGAGAATATGTAGTCACTACTTCGTTGACATTATTCCAAGGTCTACTCTGACCTGTAGTGGTAGTACATGTTACGGTCTCATCTCTTGGCTAAAGTGACCTCTTTGGAAATTATAAGAATTAGATAAGAATTCGTTGAACATAGAGATATGTAGAAACAAATTATTGATATAAAAAAGAACTCGGCGACTCGAGTTCAAATCCTGGACCAGGCTAACTGCATTTCACATCGCACTAATACCCTTGGGAAAGGTATGAATCCAATTATTCTCCCTCCAGCTATGGGTAAATAGTAGGACAGACTGGTTTCTTCAGTCTTGGTGAGGCAACTGGTCTAGGAGAAAGAAAACTCTGAATTCAAATCTGTCAAACTCCGCTTAAAAATTGACCTTGTGTCATATCCTGCCCGAGCGGAGGGGTTGGTAAATAGGATTTATATTAGATTTCAATCATACATCTTAGATGCATCAGGGAGGTCTTCAGTGATGCGCTGTCTTCATTGCCGATTTCGGGTTATTTCTGCATCATATCGGCTCCGACAGTAACCCCGGCATGACTCTGAAAGAGCCAAGCCGCCCCCGTGATCGCGACGTGCTACGCTCGTGCCTCTACCAAAGCAAAGAAAAGAAATAATAAGGCCGGACTTCGGCCGTTCTTATAGACATATGTCTTTTAGTAAACAGCCAATGAAAACAGCGCATTCCACACTCCTCTTGGAATACTTGATGTACTGTAAATTCACGCAAATTATTTGTATTAGATTGGAATACGTGAAACCATAGAATTCGTCTGGTTTGGTTTGGTTTCTTTGTTTAATGGCATATCAACTTTTGTAGGTTATTTAATGCCGAAGTCATTTTCCTAGAACTGTAGTGGTACTATTTAACCCATAGCAAGGAGGATAAGGGTCTTCATACCTTTCTCAAGGGTATTTGCCACAAAGTGATCGTAATAGCGCGGCTGGAGTACGAACTCACTTACTACGATTCCGTAGTCCATCGCTTTAACCATTACACCACGATGACACCCCTATATAATTCGGTGCAACTTTTTTGCATTAGAGACGAAAACCTGAAGTACTGTAACTATAAGCAAATTATTTGTTTTAAGAATTCTTACTTTACGCTAGAGTCCCTTTCTAAGGATTATTATTGGTAGTAGTTTTTTGAAACCATAAAATACCTAAATACAAATTGTTAATGTTTGATAAGAATACAAGAAACAATAAGTGCAAAAAAATGATTATTTTAATAATCAGAATAGTTTCTAGAAACCATATAAATGTGTGCAAATTATTAGTATTAGATAGGAATACTTTGTACACACAACGATTATTTCTAAAAAGAAATTACTAATATCAGATTTGAGTACTTGATGCCATATAACTTTGTATAAAATTTAAGCGTTAAGCACTCCATAAAGAGTTCACATAGCACTAACACCCTTGGGAAAGGTATGAATCCAATTATTCTCCCTCCAGCTATGGGTAAATAGTAGGGCAGACTGAATTCTTCAGCCTTGTTGAGGCAACTAGTCTAAGAGAAGGAAAACTCTGAATTCAAACCTGTTAAACTTCGCTTAAAAATTGACTTTGTGTGATATCCTGCCCGAGCGGAGGGGTTGGGTAAATATGATAAAGAGTTGATATGCCGTTAAAAAGATAGCTAAACTTCATTTTTGCTATGTTATGAAGTGGCACTGTTGTATTTCTTTTAAAGTCCTGCACGTCCTCAAATCTAACCCTTAATATGAGTTTTTAATTTAGAAAGCAAGAAAACGTCGCATATTGCAAAATCTGATAAATATAAGGGTGGGCTGCCCTTGTACAAACCTATGTTTCAGCATAAACTGCTAATCAAAAACTATCGAGACTGTCTCCATTATTTTATTCTCTTTATTTTTTTATTTTTCAAATATGAACTGTGTCGGCTAGTCTTCGTCTAGACGTCTTCGTCTAGACGTCTTCGTCTAGACGTCTTCGTCTTGATGTCAGACATCTAGACAGCCGTTTGAATGTTTATAACTAATCACTTGACAATATAAACTTCTGAGTGCTTCATACGTCTTCATTTAATTTTTGAAATTTTAAAATTAAAAAGCAAATTCAAAGCTACAGTCATGATAATTCTTATCAGATCCTGTATCATGTTTTCCCTAATGTTTTAAGATGCAAATGAGGCAAAGTATGATTTTTAGCCCACAGGCCAAGTTTGGATTGGGATGAGGGGGGGGGGAATCGTGCGCACATGAAAGCCGTATACTCGATTGGCAAAGGGAGTTAATTGAAAAAAAAAGTGTTTTTTCTTTTTTTTTTTTAACATACCAGAAAGTTTTGTACACACAGCTAATAATTTTTTTAAAAATCACTTCATTTAAATTAACACTCTTCTCGATTAATTAAAATTTCCTTTGTTGTTGTTGTTGTTGTTGTGGTCGTCGTGATATCTGAATGTGTGAAAAAAAATGGCTGATTGATTCCGCCATCATTTCCCGAGACATTTTACGCGATAAAGCCGTCGACGTTTCAATTTTCTCTTAATTAATAACAACAAACCTTGAGGGCTGAGGAAGTGAACACGAACAAACAAGATTAACCAAGTAAACGAGTGTTTTCAGATCTCCTGATAAATAGGCTTATATATTTACAACAGATGTTAGTGGTAAATCTACGTTCTCATGTATATATACGTGGTGCCTTCAATAAGTTTCCAGACTTTTTTGTACAGGCATTTAAAATTGTCGTAGACTCTTGAAAATTCACTATCTTATTGCTATATATATTATGAGATGACTGACCAATTTTTATAATTCCAGCTTCAAATAAACAGCTACAGCAGCAATTAGAATACACCCTACTAAAACCTGATTGTCACAGCTGGTAATTTTCAAAAATGCAATCTGGACGTGAGGACACTTTAGAAGAGCTATATGCAATAAAATTCTGTTTTAAAGTTGAAAAAAATGTCACAGAAATGTATGGAATGCTTCAGAATGCTTTTGGAGCATCTTGCATGAATCGAGCATCAATTTTTGAGTGGCATAAGAGAGTCTGTGAGGGATGATGAGATGTGTAGGAGGAATAAGGAAGTCAATAGACCAGAGTTGATTGGCCAAACGGTTAGGGTTAGGGTTACTATGTTGAGGTTTTATGAGAGTTCAGGAAGAGATTCCGTCGGAAGAGGCCATTACTCTTCAAATCGGGTCAGTGACATTTCCAGCAGGACAATGCACCAGTCCACAACTCCATCCTTGTCACAGACTATTTGACCAAGATGGACAGCAAGACAGTTCCTCAGCCTCCCTCTAGTCGAGACCTTGCTCCGTGTGACTTTTGGTTATTCCCTAAGCTCAGAGACTGTTGTTATGAGACAATTGAGGAAATGAAAGAGGCTGTGACGAAGGTCATTGACACGCTCAGACAAGAGGACTTCCATGGTGCGTTTCAGAAGTTGTTGGAACGGTACAACAAGTGCATTGCAGCCGGGGGAGATTACTTCGAAGGGGACTCGAGTTTTATGTGTGTACTATCAATAAATGTGCCCATACGAAAAAAGTCTGGAAACTTATCTAATGATCCTCGTATATATATATATATATATATATATATATATATGTGTGTGTGTGTGTGTATGTGTTTGTGTGTGTGTATGTGTGCTTGTATTAATACCTATATCAATGCTTACACACACGCACCAACATACACATGTAACTTTGCTATAAGAAATAAAAATATTTGCCGTTTTATTTTTTGTTATTGTCACCTCTTTTTTTTAAGATTGAATTGGGCAAATGGTTGCCCTTAGCAACTCCTGAAATCTCACTCTGATGTTTTAACGGAATGATTTGTCAGGTTTGGAAAGTCAATAAAATTATTCAGTGATGTTAAAGCTCCAATTTTGGAGCTCTGATGAGTGTGTAGTACCCCTTGCCTACCATTACTCCCAGGTCGTACCTGCTATTGTCATGCATGGATCAATTAAATCTATTTAAAAAATCATCCGGGATCAATAGGAATACATGATAGCATATAATGTACCAAAATGGTATCAAATAGACATTGTAATGTTACTGCACCAAGTAGGATATGGTACTACCACATGCTCGAACTATACACGTTCGTCATTACTCTAGTCATTCATTCATGACTGGATGACCCACAACGAGTGCTTTTGTCTGAGTCACTCAGAGGTCAGCTCGCCATTCCCAATGACTAACTGTCTGCCTTTTCTTTAAAATTGGTGCCCCAAAACAGAACAAACACAGTTTTTACAAAAGTTGTATATTCGGTCAGAGACCATCATTTAGTCGTGTAAAGCTTGACTGAAAGTCAATAAAAACGGTATCATAGATCCAATTCAAAATTCAATTTTTTGTGCACTATTTAACAATACTGCAACATTTACTCTTCTATTAACTCACTAGGTGAGTTAATGGAACAACCATAAGAACCATAAACCTCTTTCATATATATATATATATATATATATATATATATATATTAGAGTCAAGGAAATCTTTCATTCGGTGTTTTTTAACAATACTGCAACATTTACTCTTCCATTAACTCACTAGGTGAGTTAATGGAACAACCATAAGAACCATAAACCTCTTTCATATATATATATATATATATATATATTAGAGTCAAGGAAATCTTTCATTCGGTGTTTTTATTTTCTCATCAATAAGAAACTACTGCTACTCATCTTTCAAGTTGTTATCCACCCTCAAAGATGAGTAGCTGTTGGTACTTGTCTGAACTATTTGATCCTGACCTTTGACCTATGACGTCTTCCGCTCACTACTTGATGAAACTGGCCGTTGATCCAACTTCAAATTTATCTATCTTGCTTCATATCCACAATGCTGCATTCCTTGGTTTCCGTTGTTATATGCTTATGTGACATGTATAATGGTTTCCTTCTTCAGAAGCAAGCTGGAGGTGAATATCTGAGTGGCTATGGAGTTGTGAGGAAAAAGATATGTTGCTGTGTCGATACTCTTATATGGATGCACTGCATTGGGCAGTAACAAAATGCATTGAGAAAAGGCTTGGTAGGCACGACACAAAATGATGGATCCTGTCTTGAAGTAATACTCCTCAAAACAACCGATGTATGGCCATATGCATCCCATCTCATAAACCCTCCAAGATAAGGTGAACATATGGAGCACTGCTGAGGACATAAAGACGAACTCATAAGCGACGTTCTCCAATGGACTCTTACACATAGACATGCCAGTATTGGCCAACCAGCGAAGACTAACTTACATCAGCTCTGAGCAGACACAATATGCTACCTTGAAGACCTGCCAGAAATGACGAATGATAAGGATTGATACAGAGAGAGAGAGAGAGAGAGAGAGAGAGAGAGAGAGAGAGAGAGTGAGGAAAATCTGTATTGTCAGCAATATTTAATTATTGTATAGTGGCTCGTACCACTGGACTTCCGGTATCGCAGAAGTATAAAAGACGCCGTGTTTCTCAAGCACGGCAGACAGAAGGAAGCAGAAAGAGAAGCAGAGGGATATCTCTGAAGGACGTCGGTCAATGGTAAGACCAACTTCGGACGTAACACCAACAGCGCGAGACTTATAATTCTTGTCGGACTGTACCACTCGAGTTAACAAACAATTAACTTTATTTAACTAGATATATTTTCCTTACCACGATACAACATTTATGATGATGATATACAGACGATATGATTTGAAAGATCCTCGCTCTAACAAATAACATTGGCCAAAGAAAAAAACATTTAAAAAATCAAGCCAGTTAAGTCACGGATCACTTGAAACACACTCCTCTCAAATCTAACGAAAACACATTAACTAGTTGAAGATATCTAAGAGACAGATATATATATATATATATATATATGTTGGCCGACCGTGGTCGAAGTTGACTCAAAGGCTCTCTTTTAAATAGCTACTACACTGAAGTGTATGGAAAGGCTACTCCTTTCCCTTGATTACTTCACTTAACCTTGATGCATACCTTATAATGCTGAATGTTAAGCAAGTGGGCATCAAGTACCATTTTTTTGTATAACTCGACCTGAGATTGAACCCTAGACTCCCGGACCATTGGCGAACACTACAACCATTATGCCAGTATAAATATATATATACTTAGCTCTTTGCCAACCCATTTTATGAGGAGGTTCATCTCCTCGTCGTCTCTGAGGCTGGGGTCTCTGGTGAAGTTTCGGAAAGACTTTCTCCATACCCTCTAGTCCTGAAGTGTATATATATATATATATCAGTGGCGTGTATTCTCAAGAAACAAGGTACACATTGCATCCAACCCGAAAAAAAATCATCCTGCAAATAGTTTTAAATATCTATATATCAAAAGTCTAATCATATTCTGATTTTCATTTGTATCATATAACACTTTCAGAAAACATTTTAATGAACACTAGAATCTTGTCAGTAGACGTGCGCTTTTTAAAATCTTAGATAATATTGGATTTAGTGTTATCTCTTTCCACGGTTATATATTAGGATGATTTGGGTTGAATTAGGGGAAAGACTGCAGTCAGGAGTGTACCTAGCGTCCAGAATCGTCAGCACCAACTAACTTGAAATGATCTGATTTTTTTCGATATTTTCTCCCCGTCGTAAAATATTTTTTATTCTACTTCATATAAATTTGTTAATCCTTATCATCGTTCATGGACTATGATATAGGCATATATAATTTGATAATGTTAATATAATGTCTATAGTTATGGACTATGCAGAGCGTTCAGTTGATTATGCTTTGGCTTGGTTTGGTTTTAATGTCATATCGACCATTGTAGGTTATCTAACGCCAAGTCCTCTTAATGCAAATAGATTTGGTTCGGCTTGGTTTTATGGCATATCAACCTTTGTAGGTTATTTAACACCAAATCCATTTTTATGTAAATAATCAGTTCTATTTAAAACAATTCGGTTTAGCATAAGTTCACAGTTTAATTCTCAAAAACATTTCTATTTCAAACTATTCAGTTATATATAACAATTCAGTTTAGGGTAAGTTCAGTTTCAGTGTCACAAATAGTTCAATTTAAAACAATTCAGTTTAGCAAAAGCATGCAGTTTTAAATGTAAGTATAGTTTAATTGTAAAAAAACATTTCTATTTCGAGCTATTCAGTTTAGTCAAGCAATTCTACTTCAGCTAATTCAGTTTTGTAAAAGTACAGATTTTGTTTACACACAGTTATATGTCAGAACAGTTCTATGTTAAACAATTTGGTTTAGAGTAAATACAGTTTCAATGTCAAAAAACAGTTGCAGTTATATGTAACAATTCAGTTAAGTGTAAATACAGTTTTTATGTAGAAAAAACAGTTTTATTTCAAACAATTCAGTTAAGCACAAGCACGCAGTTTAAATGTAAGTACGGTTTAATTGTGAAAAACATTTCTATTTCAAGCTATTCAGTTTACTCAAACAATTCAGTTTAGCATAAGTATGCTGTTAGTTCTAATTAACCCAGAGATAGGACCCTATCAGGTGCTACCACTCTGGGCCAGAGTGGACCTGAGAGCAATGGCAATGAATGGGTACTCTGCATTCCCAAAAGCTCCAGAACTGCTGGAACCTCACCATCAGATTGTTTAATGTCATATCTAGGACACTCGTTGGAGGGGGGTCTTACCCCTCTGCAGAGGTGCAGTCAGTGTATTCTACAGCCCCAGCCGACTGGACAATAATGCAAATAGAGTTAATATATATGATTTAGTTTGGTTGGGTTTTATGGTAATAGAACCATTGTAAGTTATCTAAATCCTCTTTATACATAAATATTTATGATCATATAAGTTTCATGGTATTGGAATCATTTTAGGTTATCTAATGCCAAACCCTTTTTATACATATATACTAAATATATAGGGGGGTGCCCTCGTGGTGTAATGGTTAAAGCGATGGACTGCGGAATCGTAGTACGCGAGTTCGTACTCCAGTCGCGCTATTACGTTCACTTTCGGGCAAATACCCTTGGGAAAGGTATGAACCCCCTTATCCTCCCAGCTATGGGTTAAATAGTACCACAACTGTTCTCCTAGGAGAATAGCTTTGGCATTAAATAACCTACAAAGGTTGATATGCCATTAAACAAAGAAACCAAAGAAAGAAACCAAACCTTACATATATATGATTTGGTTGGGTTGGGTTTCATGGCATTAGAACCATTGTAGGTCATTTAATGTCAAATCGTCTTTCTACCTAAAGGAAATATATATGATTTGGTTGGGTTGGATTTTATGGCATATCAACTATTGTAAGTTATTTAATGCCAAACCCACTGATTTGGTTTGGTTTGTTTTATGGCATATCAACAATTGTAGGTTATTTAATGCCATATCCACTTTATGCATGTATATGAAATATATGTAATTTAGTTTGGTTTGTTTTATGGCATATCAACTACTGTAGGTTATTTAATGCTAAATCCTCTTTATACATATATAGTAGATATATATGATTTGGTTTGATTCGGTTTTATGGCATATCAACCATTGTTGGTTATTTAATGCCGAATCCACTTTATACATATATATTAAATATATATGATTTAGTTTGGTTTGTTTTATGGCATATCAACTATTGTAGGTTATTTAATGCCAAATCCACTTTATACATATATATCAAATATATATGATTTAGTTTGGTTTGTTTTATGGCATATCAACTCTTGTTGGTTATTTAATGCGAAATCCTCTTTATACATATATAGTAAATATATATGATTTGTAAACACGACACGTTAAACGAGCCTATGTTTTTTTTTTTTTTGCATATATTTAAAACTGATTTGTGAAAGAGACCGCGAGCCAATATACGCAGCGTTCTTCGATATTTCCCGGCGTTACCATTTCTATTTCATTTTGTTCTTCTTTTCCTTAAATTCTTCACCTATTATCCTAGTTCCCAGACGTTTATATAAACTTATGTAATTTACACATAAGAAATTATGTAATTTGGTAATATAAAATTACTACAATCCAATGTTACGTAATTTACAGATAAAAACTTACGTAATTTTCAGTTTGTTCTGAAAGTTATGCCTATGTTACTAAGACAGTGCCGTCATGTTTCAGCTGTTTAAACCGGAAGACAGCGATAGGTAGGTGAAAGTAGTTCACTTGAGTTGACAGCTGGAAGCGGGTCACATGAATTGACATCCGGAAGAACGCGTAAGCCTTATGAAATTATATATGCAGGCACCCACTGTGGTTACGGTCAGTCACGCAGTCACGGGCTGTCACAGAGACACAGAGTCACAGAGAGCAGCTAGCTAGTGCCTGAGAGAGGCATTCCCTGCCCCCAACCGAGAAGCAGAAGTGCCAAGTATGGCCCTGAATATGGCACAAAGCGCCAAGGAAGAAGATAAGGGTCAATGTCGTCGCCCTCCGCTGTCTACGTCTCTCTCTCTCTCTCTCTCTCTCTCTCTCTCTCTCTCTCTCTCTCTTACACTTACAGTCAACTTCCCACCCTTTCGAGAAATGAAGAGAGAGTTTTATTTTTGTGTAAAGAAAGTGTTAGACCTCATTATAGTTCTTCAATCACCACAGCAATACAAGACTCGGAGGTTGATAAAAAAAAAATACTTACTCTCGAAAAAATCTAATTGACTTTTCTGAGATGATTAGATGCCTTTTAATTTAATATTTAATTGAAATTAATTTAAACAAAAAGAGAAAATTCTCAGTGAACACCACTCGCGCTATTTCATTCACTTTCAGATTAGTATCCTTGACAAAAGTATTAACCCCCTTAGCCCCCAGTTATGAGTAAGACAGTATCACTGCTGGTCTTCTGCGAGGATGATTTTGGCGTTAAATAACCAACTAAGATTGATATGCCATTAAACAAAGAAACCAAGCCAAACCAAATTATCTGCAAGAGTTGAATATTGTTATTTGCTTCCCCATCTTATTCTTCCTGCCTAGTCGGTTGGAGCTGTAGAATAGACCAACAGCACCTCTTCAAAGAAATAAGACCCCCCCCCAACGAGTGTCCTGGATATGAAACTTGACAAACTGATGGTCAAGTTCCAGTAATGCTTGAGATTTGGGGAATGCATAGCATCCATTCATAGCAATCGCTCCCAGGTCAACTCTGTCCCGGAGTGGTAACACCTGATAGGGTCTTCCCTAAGGGTCAAATAGAACTAAACTGCCTACTCATGCTAAACTGAATTGCTCGAAAGAGAACTATTTTGGTTATTAAACTGCATAATTATGCTAAACTGAATTGTTTGAAATGGAAGTATTTTTGACATTGAAGCTCTACTTACGCTAAACTGAATTGTTTAAAATAGAACTGTTTTGACATTTAACTGTATGTAAACAAAAAAAAACTATACTTACAATAATCTAAATTGTTTGAATTAGAAGTGTTTGTCTAAACTCAATAGCTTTAAATAGAAATGTTTTTTGACAATTAAACTGTCTACTTATGCTTAACTGAATTGTCTGAAACAGAACTGTTCATTTATATAAAAATGGATTTGGCATGAAATAACTTACCATAAAACCCAAACGAACAAACAAAAAATCATATTCTTAAAGACAAAGCACTAAGAGTCACAGAGTAATTTTTAAAAATGGCTCCAAACCTATGGGAGTAGCTTTATGATATAATTTCAATCTCCCAATGTTCACTTGTCAACACATTCTTGGAATCTTCCACAGGTGATTTAAAAGTGTCCGTATTTATATGGGAGTATCTTTATTTGAAAAGCAGATATGAAATTACAGGGATCACCAAAAGAAGATTCTAATGTATTGACAGGAATGTTGAGCAGGTGGAGACTTAAAATCATAACATTATAAACGAACCCCCCATAGAAATGCTAACATTTTTAACACCAAACACCCCACACACACACACAAATTGAGCACTCTGATATCCAGTAAGGTATAAAACGTAAACAAACGAACGTTACTACTTAATACCTTATAATTCCCTAGCTGACGTGGTACGCTTGTTGGTTGAGCGGTATGATACTAAGTCTAACATAAAGTTGGGTGGGTTTCAATTCCAGCTTCAAGCATCCTACGTGTCTAGCCACACTGAATAGTTGTGATACAACGAAACAGTCTGTCTGTAGATGACTATATATATATATATATTGGCAGCATTTCTTCATTGATACATATTTGATTGAACATGATAGACATTTTTTGTCTACAGATTTTTTGTTAATCCTTTCGGATTGGCATATTGATCTTATGATATTCGGCAGGAATTGGTTGATAAACCTAACATAATTAGTTCTTTCCCAAGTACTTTCTGCCCAACTTTGGGCCATCACCATATATATATATATATATATATACAAACGCACAAATTATTATATATGTAATAAATATATGAAGCATATTGATCGGCCCATTGGCCTAGTGGTAGGGTGTTCACCAATGACCAGGGAGCCTAGGGTTCAATCTCAAGTCAAGTCATACCATAGACTCAAAAATAGTTCTTGATACCTCCTTGCTTAACATTCAGCATTATATGGTACTATCAAGGGTAAAGTGGAGCAACCAAGGGAATGGAGTAGCACCCTCCCCTACACCTCGGTATAGTAGATACTGAAAAGGGAGCCTTCGGGTGGCCCTTGACTAAAGTCGCCAAATTAGCTTACTTATATGAAACTTGCTATGTGATTGTTTTGCTATTATTATGTAACAACCGAAGATGAAAGAAAATTGACACAATTAGTCCAAATACGATTCTTACATGATAATAACAAAACCATCATATCGGGGTTTCTTGTAGTTATTACACACACACACATATATATAGTTATATATATATATATATATATATATATATATATAATTAAATGAAAAAATTCAATTTTGTAGTTACATGAAAAATTTATTTCAGGTCGATAAAATGACGTTCTTCAGATGGAAGAAATACAGTTATATATTTGAATATAATGTAGACAGGTTTACATTGCTTCCGGCAAGAAGAGAATTTAAAAACCCTTTTTTAATTTAAAAAAAACAACAAAAGACATTACAATCATAGGGATTATAATTTAGAAAATCATATAACCAATAATAATATAAATATGAAAAATATAATAAGCAAAAATATTAATAAAAATAGGTGTAGAAATATCATCTGGTTTAACCACCCTCCCTTTTTTTTTTGCAAACTCTCTAATATCAAATTAGGGAAAAAATTTAGGTTCAATAAACAAACATTTTGAAAAAGATATGGTGTTATTGCCTGAGTCATATATACGGTAGAATAAGATGGTAAGATTTTAGAGTTCGTAACATTTCAAACGAAGGAAAACATAACAATAAGCTCTTAGAAACCTCAGACTAAATAAAACCTCTTCAGGCCTTTTTTACTATACGACCGCCGGAAGATTGTAAAAAGTATATGAAATTTAGATAACAGACTGATTGTGTCTACAGTTCTTATATATATATATATATATATGTGTGTGTGTGTGTGTGTGTGTGTGTGTATGTGTGTGATGTTTCAAAATAAATGGAATCCATTATGGTGATTATGATTTATTACCTAAAAAAACGCAATAGTGGTCATTTGGAACACGTTTTGTAAAATATACATCCTTTGAGCTTGAGACATCAAATCAATATTTTATTATTATTATTATTTACTCCTTTAGAGTTTTTCAAATCAGTGTTAGCTGATGGTTTTTCACTGGAGTTTGAGTGACAGCAAGTCTCCTCAAGTCTCCAGGACTCGTCTCAGGATTCTAGCCGTTCTCAGCAATGCTGTCATTTGGATAGTCTCTACTCGTCCGCCAACTTCTAAGTCCTCCAGGCCTTTTAATAATCCTTTAGTTATTGTGCCTAACGCACCAATCACAATTGGCACAATCGTTACTTTCATGTTCCACAGCTTTTTCAATTCTCTAGCAAGGTCGAGGTACTTATCCTTCTTTTCACTTTCCTTCAGATTTATTCTGTGGTCCGCCGAGACAGCAAAGTCTACAATTTTGTAGATTCTCTTTTTTTTTTTTTTGTTTATTATTATGGGGTCTGGTCTTCTGGCCGGGATTAGGTGATTCGTTTGTATGTTAAAGTCCCATAGGAGTTATTATTATTATTATTATTATTATTATTATTATTATTATTCATTTTTTTTAATTACAATTTTGAATGATTTTGTCTCCAAATAAGTAGTGACGAATGTATATTTTTTTCTTACGTGTTCAAGACATTGTGATCGAGGATTAATAGTTGCTATAGTATACTATTTTCAAATCTGAAACAAAAAAAACACAACGTTATTAGTAGTAGAGTTATTAGCAGTCACTTGGCTTTCACGTATACTAAAACACCATATATATATATATATATATATATATATATATATATATATATATATATAATGAACAAAGACACCATTGGTAATTACATTTGCGGAACTTAAATAAAACAATAAAACAACGAAGGACCTTTTCGTCCAGCACATTTCAAGTTATTAAACACCGGAAATTCAATTAAAAACATGGTATATATATATATATATATATATATATATATATATATATATATATATATAATACACAATCAAGATAGCCAGATAGAGGGGAAAAAACAAAAAAAAAACTAAGTAACCCTAGTATCTAAGAGTTCCCAAAAAATATTAAGAGTATGATTGTCTAACTGCCTGCATAGAGAGGGGCGATTCATAGAGATATAAATTGCCTCTAGAAATTTGAGGTGGGGTTTATCTCTAGTTCTATGCAGGACTGAGAAACAATCATGTTCATAACTGGTTCAGCAGCTATTTATTGTGAGCAAATGCTCACAATAGCCGAATCCATTGCTTGAGAATTCCCGGATGTTAATCGGCCTGATTAATATATATATATATATATATATATATATATATATATATATATATATATAGTTATTTTTCGCTTATGTCATCAGGAAAAATCGCCAAAATGACTATTAATGTCCAAGTATTTGAACTCGTTCCACATGGTAACCTTTGGTCTTCTTCTAAGATGTTATGGCATACACGTTGGCCTACCAAACACACTTTATTTTATTTCTGCAGTAAATTTAACCAACGTCAACTACGTATTCCTCATTCAATATCTAGACTATTTCTATACTAATTCATACGATAATGTTGAATAAAAATGGTGAAGAAGGAGCCCTATCTATGTATCATTCTAAGCCAGTTCATATCTCTGTATGTACCTTTCTCAGTTCATATCTCAGTATTGTATCGATTTCCGTCAGTTCCTATCTTTCTATGTATCTATCTCAGTCAGTTCATATTTCTCTATATCTCAGTCAGTTCTTATCTCTCTATGTACCTTTCTCAGTTCATATCTCAGTATTGTATCTATTTCTGTCAGTTCCTATCTTTCTATGTATCTATCTCAGTCAGTTCATATTTCTCTATATCTCAGTCAGTTCTTATTTCTCTACGTACCTTTCTCAGTTCATATCTCAGTATTGTATCTATTTCAGTCAGTTCCTATCTTTCTATGTATCTCTCTCAGTCTGACAACACTTATCAATGTATTAATCTCAGTCTCTCCATATCAAGATATATCTATCTATCTCAGTCTGTTCATATCTATGTTGTTATCTCCGTCTGTTCATATATATCTCAGTCTATTCATACCTATCCATATATCTATCTCAACCAGTTAATATCTATCTATTTACCTATCTATCTATCTATCTATTCATTATCCAGTACATTTAAAACTATCCATGTATCTTTTGATATGTTATCCAGAACGTGTTGGCCTACCAAAAACATTTTGTTTCATTTTGGTGGCAAATTTTGTATGAGTTAACGGCATATCCTGTTAATAACTATACAATAGAATATTTTAACGGGGATGTCTCCGTGGTGTAATGGTTAAAGCGATGGACTGCGGAATCGTAGTAAGCGAGTTCGTATTCCAGTCGCGCTATTATGTTCACTTTTGGACAAATACTCTTGGGAAAGGTATGAACTCCCTTATCCTCCTAGCTATGGGTTAAATAGTACGACTATTTTTCTTCAAGGAGAATGACTTTGGCATTAAATAACCTAAAAAAAATGGTTGATATGCCAACAAACCAAACCAAACCGAATATTTTAATGCTAAATATAAATGAATTCATTTGTAACCGATCCAAGACTCCAGCATTGAGAAGACAAAATCTTCAAAATAACGGTTGCCCAGTCATCCAAGGGCTGTAGAATACACCGACTTCACATCTGCCGAGTGGTAAGACCCCGCAACGTGTATCCTGGATATGACACTAAAAATCTAATGGTGAGGCTCCAGTTATACAGGAGCTTTGGGGAATGCAGACTACTCCTTCATTGCCATCACTCCCAGGTCTAGTCGGGAGTGGTAGCACCTGATAGGGTCTCATCAATGGGTCGAATTGAACTAAACAGTTTACTTTTGCTAAACTGTGTTGTTTGAAATAGAATTGCTTTGACGTTTAAACTGGGTAATTATGCTAAACTGAATTGTCTGAAATAGAACTATTTTGACATTAAAACGGCGTACTGACGCTAAACTGAATTGTTTGAAACGGAAATGTTTTTGAACTTGAAACTGTATTTACGTTAAACTGAATTGTTTGAAATAGAACTGTTTTGACATCTGTGTGTAAACAAAAACTAATACTAAACTGAATTTTTTTTAATTTGAACTGTTTGACTAAACTGAATTGCTTTAAATAGAAATGTTTTTAACAATTAAACTGTGTACTTATGCTAAACTGAATTGTTTGAAACAGAACTATTTATTTGTATAAAAATAGATTTGGCATTAAATAACTTACAAAGGTTGAGATGCCATAAAATACAAACAAACAAACAAACAAACCAAATGAAGGAACTTTTTCTGACATGTTCATGTCACAATTTCTTTCATTGGTCAAATTTCTCTTTGGTCAATTGTATATTCTGCATAGATTCCTCGGATTATCCGTAATCCACCAACAGATGGAAATTTGAAGATTAGCGTGAACCTATAACTTCCGGAATTATCAGCCCACACATTCCACCAACTTACGTCCGAAGATTGTAAGAAGAGATTCTTAGTTTTTACAATTTATATAAAACGTGTTTTTAAGTTTAGTAAATAAAATGAAATTTATCACTCCATTGAATTCTTCCTTGATAATTTGTACATTTATATATTGCGTTTATGTTTTGGTCAGTTACCATTAAAAAGTGTTCTATAAGAGGATTCTTTGTTTATTGGTCCACACACCCCATCACTTTACGTTAGAAGATTGTTAGAAAAGTTTCTCACCTAAAAAATGGCCATTGTAAAGTAAGTTGGCTGATGCAATTCATCTTAATGGCCATTATACACAATAACACATTTGCCATCCGATCAGTGGAACAAGTCAAGATTGATAATAATATAAATTTTGATTGATTTGAAAAAAAGGGAAAAATTCATTATAAATATTTTTTTGTTTTCATGTTTGGTAAATAAAATTAAATTTATCACTACATTCACTACTTCCTTGGATATTTGAACCCTTATATAATACCATCTACACTTTCATTAACATTATCATTTGAAATTATTTTTTATAACCCTAATTAAGGTTTATTTTGGTAAATTAGTCAATATTTATAAACTAATAAATTTAATGCATATCCTTGATGCTGGTTTTGTTTTGTTCTTTACATTGTTGATGTATTTGTGCATCAGGTTCTTTTTTTTTTTTTTTTTTTTCAACAGCAAAGCTTACAAATCAAGGTAGGAACATAATACAGAGCTTATTGTTTTCTATGAATTAATATTCAGAGAAAAAGAAAAAGAGGAAATATTGATTGCAAAAAAATAAAATAAGATAGAAATCACATATATTGATTTGCTTGAGAAAGTTGTTCATTGACATCTGTCTTTATTAACCCCTTTCCACTCATGTATTCCTTTGATTCACTGTCAATAAAATAACTGAGCAATAATTTTTCTCTTCTATCATGAATCATATTATAAAGTTACGGATAAAATTTCTTATTTAAGATTTTTTTTAAGCTTAAGGTGAAGAAGATTGTTAGAAGAGATTCTCACCTAAAGAATGACTCTTGTAAAGTAAGTGAGTTGATGCAATTCATCTTAATGGCCATTATACACAATAACACATTTGCCATCCGATCAGTGGAACAAGTCAAGATTGATAATAATATAAGTTTTGATTGATTTGAAAAAAGGAAAAATTCATCTTCATTGTAAATATTTTATGTTTTCATATTTGGTAAGTAAAGTTGGCGACCATAGTCGAGGGTGACCCGAAGGTTCCCTTTTCGATAGCTACTACACCAAGGTATAGGGGAGGGCGCTACTCCTTTCCCTGGATTGCTCCACTTTACCCTTGATCCATACCTTATAATGCTGAGTATTAAGCAAGGAGGCCTCAAGTACCATTTTTTGAGTCTTTGGTATGACTCGACCTGGGATTGAACCCAGGTCTCCCGGGCCAGTGGCGAACACTCTAACCGCTAGGCCAATGTTCAGATATAGAATTAAATTTATCACTACATTCCCTGCTTCCTTAGATTTTTGAAAACTTATGTAATGCCAATCCGGGTCATTGGCCTAACGAGTAGAGTGCTCGCCAATGGTCCGGGGAACCGGTGTTCAATCCCATGTGGAGTCATACCAAAGACTCAAAAAATGGTACTTGATGCCACCTTGCTTAACACTCAACATTATAAGGTAAGGATCAAGTGTAAAGTGGAGTATTCCAGGGAATGGGGTAGCGCCCTCCCCCAACACGTCGATGTAGTAGCTATTGAAAAAGGAGCCTTCGGGTCACCCTCGACGAAGGTCGCTAACTTTTACTTATATAAGGCCATCTTTTTTCAGTAAATAAAATTAATCACTACATTGACTTCTTCCTTGAAGATTAGTATATTTATATAATGCATTCATGTTTTGGTTAATTACTATTAAGTTTTGATTGATTTTAAAAAAGAAGGAAAAATTCATTATAAATATTTTTTTTTTTTATTTCATGTTTGGTAAATAAAATTAAATTTATTAAGACATTCCCTGCTTCCTTGGATATTTGAACCCTTTTATATTGCAGTTGTGTTTTGGTTAGTTACCATTAAAAGTGTTCTATAAAATGAATCAATGTTTTTGTTTTTGACCCCCAAACCCCACCGCTCAACTTCCGAAGAAGAGCTTCTTATTTTTGTGCTTTTATACGGTATAACATTATTTATATTTTTCGGACTATTGTCCTCATTTTTATGTTCATCACATCGTTTCGGTCGTTGTACGCTCCGGCCTTCTTCAGGTGGTCGGAATGTCGAATTTAACCCTTTATTGAACTCACACTCTTTTGGGTATGTCACTAGATCTAACCAATGCCTTTATCCACTGTACTATGTGTCCTTGAGGACATTTTTGTATGAATTTCTGGGTATATATGTCTTCAGCAACCATTTTTACCAGTGCTCATATTGCAATTTTGCTGTTGTTATTGCTTTTCTCTGGCTCTCCTTATTACTGGTTCAATACCCAGTGAAGGCAGTGGAGAACATTCAGAAGGGAAATTAACAGGAGAAAACTGATAACTGACATCCATTAAACATGGCTCATGGAACTCGAACAGTCTACTCCGGTAAGTGAAATAAAGGGTAAAGTTTGACATTTCAACGACCTGAAGAAGGCCGGAGCGTACAACGACCGAAACGTTGTGATAAACATGGGAACAAAGATGAGGACAATAGTCCGAAAAATGTAAGTAATGTACATAATATCTCATCTCAGAAATATAGACAGTATATATTCACCTATCAAAAACGCTTTGTTTGATTTCTGCAGCAAATTTCTCCGCAGTCGGCTACATATTCTTAATATATTTATGAGGCTACATAACAAGAAAAAAGTCCCTTGACTAAACTTAATCTTTTTTTACTTTATCTTAAAATTCAAAATTAAGCCTTTGGTAAAAGATTGTCAGGGCAAATTATATCATAAAGTAATGATGTCTACACATATATAAAACTGTGTTCACAGCTGAGCAACTAATATTAAAAAAATGATGTCTACATGACTAGACTACAGCCTATATGTGTGCACAGTTGAGTAACTTGTATGATAAGATGATGAAGTCTAGACATCTAGATTACTGTCCACAGCTGAGCAACTAATATAATAAAGTGATGATGTCTAGACGTCTAGATTTCTGTCTTGATGTGTCCACAACTGAGCAACTAATATAACAAAGTGATGATGTCTACACATCTAGATAAATGTCTTCTTATGTACTCAGCTGAACAACTATCATAATAAAGAGATGACATCTAGACATCTAGATGACTTTCAAGATGTGTCCACTGCTGTTCCTCTAACATAATAAAGTGAAGATATCTGCACGTCTAGATTACTGTCTAAATGTGTCAATGGTCTTGCAACTAATATAATAAAATGATGATGTCCATACGTCTAGATTACAGTCTAGATGTGTCTGCAGTCCTGCAAGTAATATTACAAAGTGATGATGTCTACACGTCTAGATTACAGTCTAGATGTGTCTGCAGTCCTGCAAGTAATATTATAAAGTGATGATGTCTACACGTCTAGATTACAGTCTAGATGTGTCTGCAGTCCTGCAAGTAATATTATAAAGTGAAGATATATACACGTCTAGATTACAGTCTAGATGTGTCCACGACTGAACAAATGATATAATGATACAATAAAGTGATGATGTCTATACATCTTGATTATTGTCTAGATGTGTCCGCAGCTGAGTCCCTTATATAATGGAGTGATGATTTGTATACGTCTAGCTATATGCCGAGCTATATGCAAGGCTGAGCAAATAAAATAAAGAGACGCTGTCTAAACATCTAGATGACTTTCTAGATATGTCCACTGCTGTTCCTCTAATATAATAAAGTGAAGATATCTATACGTCTAGATTACTGTCCATATGTATCCACAGTCGTCCAACTAATATAATAAAGTGATTATGTCTACACGTCTAGAAAACTGCCTCGATGTGTCCATAACTGATGTCTACACAACTAGATTACTATCTAGATGTGCCAGCAGAGCAATTTATATACTAAAATGATGATGTCTACACGTTTAGAATACAGTCTAGATGCGTCCACACCTGAGCGATTTATATAATAATGAGATGATGTCTACACGTCAAGATAAATGTCTAGATGTGCGCACAGCTAAGCAGCTGATATAATAATGTGACGATGTATGCACGTCTAGATTACAGTCTAGATGTGCCCATCGCTGAGCAACTTATAAAAACAGTGATTATGTTCGAGACGTCTTGATTGCTGTTCGTACCAAATATGGGTGAAAAAAATATGAAACCAGTCATGATACATTTTCAAGAAAATGTTTTTGGTGAAACATAGGTGTGTACAAGCGTAGCAATTTTTATACTCACTAGATTTAGTTACCGGTAATTTTTTTTTTTTGTTTCCTGAACTAAAAAAATGATCTCAACGTTAAAATTTTCGAATGTGAAGGACATTAAAGAAATACAACTACAGGGAATCTTTACACCATATCAAAAGCGGAGTCTCTGCAGTGTTTCGACTAATAAAAAAACTCGCTGAAATAAAAGTGTTAGGTGACAAGGGGACTATTTTAAAGAAAATTACCGTTTTATTTATCTTTCATTTCAGTTTTAGTAAATACTGCTAATTTTTTCAACACATCTCGTACACAATATACTCAACAATATATGTGTGAGGTCTTTCAGTCTGTGTGTCTATGTGTCTGTCTGTCTGTCTGAAAAAAAAAGCTCATACAACATCTGCGGATCAAGACATTTTTTTTCCTTGAAATTTTTGCCGGTTTTCACCCTGGCATTTGCAGGTGAATCAGGGGAGAGGTACGGGTTTTGTTTTTGTTTCCATTTTTGGGGGGTTTTCTTTTTTTTTTTTTTTTTTTTTGGTTTTGGTTTTCTTTTGTTTTTTGGTTTTTTGGGTTGTTCATTTATTTGATCATTTATTTTTATTTTTGTTTTCTTTATGCACCACTTTTAAGTCAAAATTGTTTTTACGCAACTTTTCTTGATCCATCTTGTGTTTAGAGACGCCATTACTTTCGACGTTATGTCAATCAACAACGTCATAAACAGTGTTCGTGATTCTTCATCAAATCGGAGTAATTGTGTTTTAGGGTTCTTTAATGTTTAGCACTAATTATGTGAAACACCAAAGTAAAAGTACGATCACCAGATGGAGACACAGACTACCTCGACATTGTAGCAGGAGTACTACAAGGGGACACGCTAGCTCCATACCTCTTTATCATTTGTCTAGACTACGTACTTAGAACATCGATTGACAAAATCAGAGAGAACGGCTTCGAGCTGACAAAGTAAAAAAGCAGAAGGTACCCCGCAAAAACAATTACCGACGCCGACTACGCCGATGACATAGCGATACTGGCAAATACACCCAACCAAGCCGAAACACTACTGCATAGTTTGGAACGAGCAGCCGCAGGTATAAGCCTCTATGTCAATGCACACAAAACGGAATATATGTGCTATAATCAAACGGGTGACATCTCCACTCTAGACGGAACCCCTGTTAAACTAGTAGACAAATTCACTTACCTAGGAAGCAGCGTCGCATCAACCGAAAAAGACATCGACACGAGGTTAACGAAAGCATGGACAGCTATCAATAGGCTATCGATTATATGGAAATCAGACTTAAGCGATAAAATGAAACGCAGTTTTTTCCAGGCAGCGGTCGCATCGATACTGCTATATGCATGCACTACATGGACTCTAACAAAACGGCTGGAGAAGAAGTTAGACGGCAATTACACAAGAATGCTGCAAGCAATCTTGAACAAGTCCTGGCGGCAACACCCCACAAGACACCAACTGTACGGCCATCTGCCTCCTATCACTAAAACTATTCAAGTTAGACGAACCAGACATGCAGGACACTGCTGGAGAAGCAGGGACCATCTCATAAGTGATGTACTCTTATGGACCCCCACACATGGCCGTGCAAAAGCAGGACGACCAGCACGAACATACATTCAGCAACTATGTGAGGATACAGGATGTTGTCCAGAAGACCTGCCTGAAGCGATGAACGATAGGGAAAAGTGGCGAGAGGGGGTCACGGATATCCGTGCTACCAGCACGACATGATGATGATGATGATGATGATGATGATTAATTATGTTCTTTCGCGAGTTATTTACCTTAGTTTTACGGCGTGTGTTCTCATTTTGATGCATTTTTACGTTCCGTTTGCATACAAAATCGGGTTTGTTTTAGTTTGGTTTGGTTTTATGTCATATCATCCATTGTATTGACCAGTCGGCTTGGGCTGTAGAATACACTGACTGATTCTCGGCAAAGGGGCCAGATTCCCCAACGAGTGTCCTGGTATGACACTAAACAATCGGATGGTGAGGTTCTAGTAATGCTGGAGCTTTGGGGAATGCGGAGTACCCATTCATTGCTATCGCTCCCAGGTCCACTCTGGCCCGGCGTGATAGCACTTGATACGAGTCCTATCTATGGGTTAAATAGATGAGGTGCCCGTGGTGTAATGGTTATCGTCGTAGGAAATAGACACGGCGACACGACTTCAAATCCTGGAAGAGGCTGATTGCATTTCACATAGCACTAATACCCTTGGGAAAGGTATGAATCCAATTATTCTCCCTCCAGCTATGGGTAAATAGCAGGACAGACTAGGTTCTTCAGACTTGGTGAGGCAACTAGTCAAGGAGAAGGAAAACACTGAATTCAAACCTGTTAAACTCCGCTTAAAATCATTGACCTTGTGTCATATCCTGCCCGAGCAGAGGGGTTAGTAAATAGGATCGATGGGTTAAATAGAACTAACGTTATACTTATGCTAAACTGAATTGTTAGACTAAACTGAATAGCTTGAAATGAAAACGTTTTTGCCAATTAAATCGTATTTACATTTAAACTGCATACTTATGCTAAACTGAATTGTTTGAAATTGAACTGTTTTTGACATTGAAACTGTACTTACACTAAACTGAATTGTTATATATAATAGTTTGAATAAACTGAATAGTTTGAAATAGAAATGTTTTTGACAATTAAACTCTGTACTCATGCTAAACTGAATTGTTTGAAACAGAACTGATTATTAATTTTTAAGCGGAGTTTAACAGGTTTGAATTCAGAGTTTTTTTTCTCCTAGACCAGTTGCCTCACCAAGGCAGAAGAACCTAGTCTGCCCAACTATTTACCCATAGCTGGAGGGAGAACAATTGAATTCATACCTTTCCCAAGGGTATTAGTGCGATGTGAAATGCATCAGTCTCAGGATTTGAAGTCTTGTCGCCGTGTCCATTTCCTACGACGATAACCATTACACCACGGGCACCTCCATTTATATGCATATAAACAATTCTATTTCAAACAATTCAGTTTTGCATAAGTATACAGTTTAAATGTTAAAAACAATTCTTTTTCAAAGAATTCAGTTAAGCATGGGTACAGTTTTTTTTTTGTTTATACACGGTTAAGTGTAAAAACAGTTTTATTTCAAGCAATTCAGTTTTGCATAAGAATACAGTTTAGTTCTATTTGACCCCAGGACAGATTGATAGATAGATAGATAGATAGATAGATAGATAGATAGATAGATTGACTGAGATAGATAGATAGATAGATAGATAGATAGATTGACTGAGATAGATTGACTGAGATAGATAGATAGATAGATAGATAGATAGATAGATAGATAGATAGATAGATTGACTGAGATAGATTGACTGAGATAGATAGATAGATAGATAGATAGATAGATAGATAGATAGGGGCAATGTAGATAAATTGGTTACAGAACCAGTGAAGACGGTAACGTTTATCCAGCCACATTTCCATATTCATGGATTTGGAAACAAGTCAAATTGAGATACGGAACGATTGTCTTTCTTTCTTCATCACTTAAAGGGTAATTCCATCTGTCAATGTTGGGATTAGATAGGGAAGGGCATTGAGAAAACAAAAATAAAACCAAAACAAAACAAAATAAAACAAAAAAACAATGGTAGCAAAAACAAAACCCGTACCTCTCCCCTGATTCACCCGCAAATGCCAGGGTGAAAACCCGGCAAAAATTTCAAGAAAAAATTTCTTGATGCACAGATGTTGTATGAGCTTTCTTTTCAGACAGACAGACAGACAGACAGAAAGACCTCACACACATAGATATTTCCCATAAGTATTTAAACCAGGGTGCCTTAAACTTTTTTTTTTATTTGATCCCCTCTTTGTAATTAAATTTATTTTCCATTTAACACAAAAATTAATTAAATTTTAAATTAAAAGTAAAGTTGGCGACCTGAAGGCTCATTTTTCATTAGATACTACACCAAGGTGTATGGGAGGGGGGCAACTTCTTTCCCTGCATTGCTCCACTTTACCCTTGATACGTGCCTTAAAATGCTGAGTGTTAAGCAAGGAGGCATTGAGTACCATTTTTTGAGTCTATGGTATGACTCGACTTGGAATTGAACGCCGGTCTTTGGGACCATTGGCGAACACTCTGCCCACTAGACCAATGTTAATTACTAGTAATCAATACAATTTACAAAATAAAACAATCGGTATATGCAAATTCACCGTCAGTACTTGAACTGAGTTTTCTCGGTGAGGTTTAGAATATGTTGATTGTGTTATTCTCCCTCTAGCTATGGGTAAATAGTAGGACAGACTGGGTTCTTCGGCCTTGGTGAGGCAACTAGTCTAGGAGAACGAATACTCTGAATTCAAACCTGTTAAACTCCGCTTAAAAATTGACCTTGTGTTATATCCTGCCCGAGTGGAGGGGTTGGTAAATATGATTAGAAATAATTCACAATACTGAAATTGACTTAACAAGTAGCCGAATCTCTTCAGTCAGAGCAAGAGTTTTCGTTGATAAGAATAATGATAATGATAGTAATACCAGACGACCAGACCTAATAAAAGTCACCCCCACCCACCAAAGAAAAAAAAACTTTCCAAATGATAGACTTTGCTGTCCCTAATGACCACAAAGTAAAACTGAAAGAAAGCGAGAAGGATAAGTACCAGGACTTTGCTGAAAAATTGAAAAAATCTTTAGGACATGACGATTATACCAGTTGTAATTTGTGCTCTTGGTGCAGTTACCATAGGATTGATACAAGGACTGGAGGACTTGAAAATATAACAAGAGAAGAGCATCTAAACTGCATCGTTATTAAGATTATTCATCCTCTTTTTTTACTAAACATTCAGTATACGGATACACAGATCTGCACGTATTCATTTGCATAAAATGTATATACCGTATAATCCGCACGTGAACGAACATATATACGCGAACTCACACACACACATAGATAGATAGATAGATAGATAAACAATCGAAATAGATTGATAGATAGATAGATAGATGTTGGGAATGAGAGATGTATTTATGTATACATATACTACAGTCGTTCAAAAAGTTCATTGGCTCTCCCAGATAATTTCTAGGAATGTGATCAGATGAGGTCTATCTTTAACATAGTACCCCTTGCGGTCCACATACTTCTTCCATCGGTGTTATAGAGCTTGGATCCCGTTGGTCAAAAAAGTCATCCGCCGCCGATTAGACTTCATTATATGACCTTGCTGAATTATCACACACATGTGCCCGTGGTGTAATGGTTATCGTCGTAGGAAATGGACACGGCGACACGAGTTCAAATCCTGGACGAGACTGATTGCATTTCACATAGCACTAACACCCTTGGGAAAGGTATGAATCCAATTATTCTCCCTCCAGCTATGGGTAAATATTAGGGCAGACTAGGTTCTTCAGCCTTGGTGAGGCAACTAGTCTAGGAGAAGGAAAACTCTGAATTGAAACCTGTTAAACTCCGCTTAAAAATTGTGTCATATCCTGCCCGAGCGGAGGGGTTGGGTAAATATGATCACACACATGTATACACGCAAGCACACTACATACGCACACACATATACATATTGCTAGTGGAGCTTAGAATACGCCGACTACATCCCAGTAAATGATTTTAAACTACATCTAGATGTGAGGTTACAGTTTTTGATTGGTTGGTAGGTTTTTATGGCATATCAACCTTTTTAGGTTATTTAACGCCAAATCCATTTTTTCTTCAGCCTTGGTGCGAGAAGAAAAACTCTGAATTCAAACACCGCTTAAATAATTGACCTTGTGTCATATCCTGCCCGATTGGAGGGGTTGGATAAATATGGTAATTGGTGCACTCGGTACGGTCACCAAAGGATTAGTACAGAGAGTGGGAAACTTGGAAATAAAAGGACAAGTAGAGACGGCATTACTACGGCATTACTAAGATCAGCCAGAATACTGAGGAGAGTCCTAGAGACTTGAGGGGATTTGCTGTTGCTCAAACTCCAGTGTAGAACCATCAACTAACGCTGGTGTGAAAAACTCTCAAAATAGTAAAATAATATGTAATAATATTAATAGTAATTATGTCCTAAAATAGATTTTGATTTATTTTAACGACATGTCAACGCGTCGAGCGTTATCTTAGGCCAAGAGGCCAGAGAATCGCGTTCATGTTTATATTTTAGTCTTGTTGCTTGTTCAGAATTTTCTTGACCTGGTCTGATAGAATATGAAAAATTTTCAAACATATCTCTTTGAAACAAAAACTAGAGCCTCACAGGTACTACCACTCAAGGTCAGGGTGGACCTGGAAGTAATAGCAACTAATGCGTCACTCTACACTTCCCAGATATCCAGAACTGAAGCTTCCTCTCTCAGTTGCTGTGAAGTGATATATCCAGGATATTTATTTGTGCATAGGGAGTCATATCCCTTTTTCAAGGGATGAAGTCAGCATATTCTAAGTCCTAGCGACGGGAAAATACGTTATGAATCCTAAGAGCAATTGCAATTGGGTTAAATCAACCAATTAAAATCAGAAAAATCCTACTCTAATACTTAGTTTCCATCATCTCCTTAGAAGTATTTTCCTTGAACATACATTCTGTAATATCAAGAATAAACAAGAAATCCTCAAAAGTCCGTAGAATTTTCAGTTAACTTACTCTTTTTAAACACATCATATATATATATATATATATATGTGTGTGTGTGTGTGTGTGTGTGTGCATATATATAAGTGTTTATCCCATCGCCTAAAATAGTTTGCCTTGGCAGTGTAAGAGTATAAGAATGAAGTCAGGCGTTCTAATCAGACCTTGTTCGTTGTTGGTGGTCTTCAAGCTCAAATTTTTAAAAAATAGTAACGGACTTTATCCCTGCTTTCAGGAAACGCAAGAACAAGGAGGTCCCGCGTCTAAGGAGGGTGAGTCTTCTTCTAGTGTACGAATGTCTCAACACATTTGAGACAGTAAAAAATTTTTTAAAAAGTTATGCAAGTTCCGTTAGAGCGTTTTTTCTTCTTTTTTTTTTTTTTTCTTTGTTTTTTTTTTTTTTCTTTTAAGCAAAATCTTTTTGCTAAACCCGAACACTAATAGAGATAATGTATGGACAACTATGAAACATATGGTTAAGAGAGATGCTAAAAATAACTTAGTCCGTCAGAATTCTTCTTTTCTATTTCGGAGGCATCAGGCAATGAACCCGACCTTGCCTCTTTTCGATGAAGTAATATGAATTTGCTCAACCTCTCCGCCAAGGGTGGAATGAGACAGCTGATTTGAATTCAGTTTCCCTTCAAGGCTAAAGAACCCAGTCTGCCCTACAACGCAGACTACCCTGTCCAGGTTTTGAACTGGGGCGAGACCACAGAAAAAGAAGGCCAAGCCAGTAGTAGGGGAAAAACATGAGACATTATCATCTTAAGTCTTTCAGCTTTCAAGAAGGTCGTCGTTTGTGCATTAGTTCTTTATGGCGGTTTTTTTTTAAATTATTCATCTATTTTTTCTTTTAAATGTTGAATTAATTTACATGCAAAAACAATGCCTTACAGATGTGTTGTGCCAAATTGCAATGGGAATTCTCATCATCATCATCATCATATCGTGCTGGTAGCACGGATATCCCTGACCCTCTCTTGCCACTCCTCCCTATCGTTCATCGCCCTAGGTAGGTCTTCAGGACAACATCCTGTATCCTCACATAGCTGCTGAATGTACGTTCGAGCTGGTCGTCCTGCTTTTGCGCGGCCATGTGTGGGGATCCATAAGAGTACATCTCTTATGAGTTCATCTCTGCTTCTCCAGCAGTGTCCTGCATGTCTGGTTCGTCTAACTTGAATAGTTTTCGTGATAGGGGGCAGGTGGCCGTACAGTTGGTGTCTTGTGGGGTGTTGCTGCCAGGACTTGTTCAGGATTGCACGCAGCATTCTTGTGTAATTGCCATCTAGTTTCTTCTCCAGCCGTTTTGTTAGCGTCCATGTAGTGCATCCATATAGCAGTATCGATGTGACCGCTGCCTGGAAGAAACTGCGTTTCATTTTATCGGTTAGGTCTGATTTCCATATAATCGATAGCTTATTGATAGCTGTCCATGCTTTCGTTAGCCTCGTTTCGATGTCCTTAATGATACGTATTTTCTTTTCCTGAAGATAAAGAATTATCTGATGTTTGGATTCGTACAATCAAAAGAGATAACTTTTCACCTACTAATTTCAGCGGACTGAGTTTGTTTTTTTTTGTATTAAAAAATAAGTAAATTGAATTGAAACCTTAAAGATTAAATTAATTCCATGTCTTTGTAATTCACAACACAAAGTTGAGACATAAATCTAGCGAGAAAGTTAAGATGTATTCATTCATCGCTCGGAGTGTTTTGAAAAAGTAGAACCTCATATTTTAAAAATAAAAATTCCTTCTGGCCTTCTTCAGGTGATTCGGGGCCTGTGGCGCAGCGGATAAAGGCGTTGAGTCTCTTCGGTTCCAGGTGAGCATTGTCAGAAGATAGAGGTTTCAAATCCTACCCAAGCCGGCCAGAGATTTACTTGGTCAAAAAACGTAGTGCGATAGACAACAACTATGGAAGGCAGTAATTACTGGGGATACGGTTACAAGACTCAGCATTCCTATCCGAGGTCGCGGTAAATCACCTGAAGAAGGCCAGAAGGAATTTGGCCGAAACGTAGTGAAAGAAGAAACAACACAAAAAAATTACCAAGATGAGGGGGAAAAGTCCGCAATAAATAAATAAATAAAAATTAATTCTCAGATTAAGAGCCTCATCTCAAAAATGATTCCAATTAAGGACAATATACAACAAATTTTCGATATAAATTCATTCATATATTTATTAAGGAATATTTTTATCGACATAAAAAATAATTCTAACAACGTTTTTTGGATCAGAGTAGTGCTGTGAATTGGGACAATGAAGGCGTGTAATATAATGGCCAAGGGATTTCGTTTTATGCCTTTGGGTTTAGTTAGGCTGAGAACCTTTCGGCTCAATGCACGGGTTAGCTAGGTGCAACATGAACGCAGGTGTTCACACGCACGCGGGGAGGACGTGTCATTCAGAAATGTCAAAATAAAAATCCCAGATAGGGGGATGTGAATGACGTCATGCACCGGAAGCGCGCGGAGGATTTTGAGAGATTTGAAAAAGTCAGTTAGGTGAGTTAAGAACTAGACACCGAACGAGAAGGGTCGACTTTCGGGGCTCGCTGAGGCGAGATGAATTTGCGTGCTACGGGTGCCGCACGAGATGGGGTGCAGTTGGAAAAGCCAGCATAGAAAGATTGTGCATCTCTTCTTATGTCGAAGAACCTTTAAACTCAAAGGTAATAAAAAGTTTCGTACCTGAACTAAGAAGTCGTAAGTGTTTTTCGTGTTTCGGGATTCCTATGTTCTATGTATATATATATATATGAACATTCTATGGGTATGGTACAGGTGTACTCCACACTTCCCACCGCTCCAGAACTGATCCACATCGTCAGATGCAATTTAGTGTCTTACTCAGAACAATTCGATTTAGTTTTGTCTAGGTTTATGGCATATCAACTATTATTGGTTACTTAATGCCAAATTCATTTTTATACATATAGTAAGTAAGTAAAGTTGTCTCCCTTTAGTCGAGGGTGACCAGAAGGCTCCCTTTTCAATAGCTACTACACCGAAGTGTAGGGGAGGGCACTACTCCTTTCCCTGAATTGCTCCACTTTACCCTTGATACGTGCCTTAAATTCCCGAGTGTTAAACAAGGAGGTATCGAGTACCATTTTTAAATTCTTTGGTATGACTCGACCTGGGATTGAACCCAGGGCTCCCAGACCATTGGCGAACACTCTACCCACAAGGTCAATAGTGACTGGATTGCTGCACTTTACCTTTGATCCTTACCTTATAATGCTAAGTATTAAGCAAGGAGGCATCAAGTACCATTTTTTGAGTCTTTGGTATGACTCGACCGGGGATTGAGCCCCGGTCTCCCGGACCATTGGTGGACGCTCTACTCATTAAGCCAATGACCTTGTTATAAACAGTTCAATTTCAAACAATTCAGTTTAAAATAATACACAGTTTGAATATCACAAAAAGTTCTATTTCAAACAATTCAGTTTAGCATAAGTACACAGCTTAAATGTCAAAACAGTTCTATTTCAAACAATTCTGTTTAAAATACGTATGCAGTTTAGATATTAAAACTATAAGTACACAGCTTAAGTACACAGCTTAAATGTCAAAACAGTTCTATTTCAAACAATTTTGTTTAAAATACGTATGCAGTTTAGATATTAAAACTATAATTGAAACAATTCATTTTAGCATAAGTACACTGTTTAGTTCAATTTAACCCATATATAGGACCCTATGAGGTGCTACCACTCCGAGCTAGAGTGACCTGGGAGCGGTGACAATGGAGTACTCCATATTCTCTAAAGCTCCAGCATTACTAGAGCTTCACCATCAAATTGTTTAGTGTCATATTCAGGACACTCATTTGGAGAGTCTTACTGCTCTACGGAGATGCAGTCAGTGTATTCTACATCCCCAGCAGACATGGGCCATTCAGGACCATCTCAATTTTTTCAGGGTTGTACCACTACGGGTCTCAAATGGAAGGTTGTAATATTACTGAACCAAATTGGGGCTTGTACTTTTACAGAGCAAATAGACAGTGGTAACATTACACGTCAAAAGTAGACTTTTTCAATGCCATGGTGTTCAAATGGAATCTTGTGCTTATATGGTCTCAATTGTCGTTGAACTACTACTACAACTACTACTGATAGATATTTGCACCACCACATTGAAAGAGTTTTTACGTGTGGCTCTACGTCTTAAGTGTCAGTCAGACCTCGTGAAAACCACGTAAATAGAGTGACGAACACACAAAGACACCGTCTTGGTTCACTAATACAGAAGTTTATTCGCTACAACAAATTTTAATAGTCATCAAGAAGAGAAAAACAGAGTATGAAAACTGAGTCGACCGTGTTAGCTAGAGAGAAGGCAGACACAGATTTTAAATTATGTTTTTGGTTTTCTGTTGTAGTTCTAACGTGCATGTTCGCTGGATTCGTCTCCACAACTGTTCGTCTGATGAGAGACTCCTATTTGGAGCTCACTTAAAAACAGGGGCCTCAACTTTCAGCTGTCTTTACATCGCCAGGACTGGTCTTCAACAGCCATCTTTACACAGTCATGTCCATCTGTCAAATAACACTTTTTCTTTTTTCTATTCTACGCCCACTCTTAATGGCTTTCCCGTTTGATCCTCCTCGTCGATTATCCGTTGATACGTTTCTTTTTTTAACCCAGGCGTCCCTAATTATTTTACGGGGGAGTGGTTCTTACGACTCTGTAGGAGAAACAATTTAACTTATATGTACATTTACATAAAAACTAGGAAGAAGAACAAGTGGGAAGGAATCTTCGGGAGAAAAGAGCTTTCATGGAGATAAAAAGAAGAATCGGTGGGAAAGTCTGCAAGGCATTTCAGAATGAAGCTGCTACAGTCGAAGTTGGTTTTGTTTAAGGAAGATTTATTAATCATTATATATATATATATATATATATATATATTCATTATTTATATTCGGGAGTGGTTCTTACGGCTCTGTAGGAGAAACAATCTGACTTATATGTACATTTACATAAAAACTAGGAAGAAGAATAAGTGGGAGGGAATCTTCGAGAGAAAGGGACTTTCATGGAGTTAAAAAGAAGAATCGGTGGGAAAGTCTTCAAGGCATTTCAGAATGAAGCTGCTACAGTCGAAGTTGGTTTTGTTTAAGGAAGATTTGTTAATCATTATATATATATATATATATATTCATTATTTATATTCCTCGTTGTGATCGTGGCCCAGTCGGCTGGGACTGTTGAATACACTGGCTACATTTCTGCAGACGGATAGGACTTCCTCAAAGAGTGCCCTGGATATAACACTAATGAAGAGGCCCCAGCAATGTTGGAGCTTCGGGGAATATGGAGTACCCCTTCATTGCCATCGCTACCAGGCCCACTCTGGCCCGGATTGGCATTAACTGATAGAATTAAATAGAATTAAACAGGGTACTTATGCTAAAATGATTTGTTTGAAATAGAACGGCTTGGTATTTAAACTGCGTACTAATTCTAAACTGAATTGTTTGAAATATAACTATTTTGACATCTAAACTGTGTACATATGCTATACTGAATTGGTTGAAATAGAACGGTTTTTACAATTAACTATAAGTAATTAAATGACTAATGTTTAATTGAATTCTTAATAATACATATCAATAATCGGAACTATGTAATTTGGCGACTAAATTGAATAGTTTGAAAAGGAACTTTTTTGTCATTTAACTGTGTACTTATGCTAAACTGAATTGTTTGAAATAGAACTGTTCATACGTATGAAAATGGATTAGGGATTGAATAACCTAAAATGTTTCATATGCCATAAAATCAAACAAAACCAAACCAAACCAAATCATTCTGTTTGTCATTTTACTGTTCATTCTCTTAAAGATGGCTCCAGCCGGGGCCGAAAGTAGTTGGTAAAAATATGATACCTTCTTGAAATCATTCCATCCAGAAGTCAAAGTGCTCATTCGAAGACTCTGACTGAATAACAATAAAATAATTAGAATCGAAATTCCTCTCTTATGTTAATCTTACGTAGGCTGTGTTTTTGGTTACGAGATTTGTGATTCTTTTCTCTTTTTCTTTAGGTGAGGGAAAGATTTAAATCATACATACATACATACATAATCATATGCATTGTTAATGAGTTCATTTTAACGGCGCATCAAACCTTTAAGAGTTATTTTATATCGACAGCTTAGTGGAATCGCTTTCATCACATGTTTATTTTTTTTAATTTTTTGTGGTTGATTTTTAATGTTTTTTTTTTTGCTGTTATATATCAAGTATTCCTATCTAATACAAATAATTTGACCACAGTTATATGGTATCAATTATTTTATCTAATACAAATAATTTGTACACTGTTATATGGCATCAAGTATTCCTGTCTAATGCAAATAATTTAAACACAGTTATATGGTATCAAGTATTCCTATCTAATACAAATAATTTTCACTCACTTATATGGTATCAAGTATTCCTGTCTAATGCAAATAATTTAAACACAGTTATATGGTATCAAGTATTCCTATCTAATACAAATAACTTTCACTCACTTATATGGTATCAAGTATTCCTATCTAATACAAATAATTTTCACTCACTTATATGGTATCAAGTATTCCTATCTAATACAAATAATTTTCACTCACTTTTATGGTATCAAGTATTCCTATCTAATACAAATAATTTCCACTTACTTATATGGTATCAAGTATTCCTATCTAATACAAATAATTTCCATTCACTTATATGGTATCAAGTATTCCTATCTAACTCAAATAATTAGCACACAGTTATAGGGTATCAAGTATTCCTATCTAATATAAATAATTAGCACACAGTTATATGACATCAAGTATTCCTATCTAATACAAATAATTAGCACACAGTTATATGACATCAAGTATTCCTATCTAATATAAATAATTAGCACACAGTTATATGACATCAAGTATTCCTATCTAATACAAATAATTAGCACACAGTTATATGGTATCAAGTATTCCTATCTAAAACAAATAATTTGAACACAGTTATAGGTTATCAAGTACTCCTATCTAATACAAATAATTAGCACACAGTTATAGGGGTGAAGTATTCTTATCTATTACAAATAATTTGCACTCTGTTCTTCGGTTTTAAGTATTCCTATCCAATATCAATAATTATATGGTTTCAAATTATTCTTTCTATTTAATTATAGTAATTTGTTGTACATTGTAAACATGTGTGCTTATTATTTTTTATGCTTGTGAGAAAAACTTGGATCTTCTGGTCTCAAAATTGATTAATTTTAAAAGGACATATTTTCACATTTCACTATCAGATGTTATTCGTCATGTCATCGTGTATTCATTTGAGTAAGTCAAAAGTTTTGCAATATTTTATTACGTGGTCATTTTGGGCGATTACATCACATGACCGAAGCAGTTAAATCCATGATAGGTACTTGCTGTGGTCTTCCAAGCTCTGGCTCTGTCATTACAAGTCTATGGATGCACCACAAGGACGCTAACAATAGGCATAGAGAAAAATCTTGATAGGAACTTTACGCGAATGCTACGAGTTATCTTGAACAAATACAGTAGGCTACACCTCTTGAAGCAACCGTTGTACGGCCACT
Organism: Sepioteuthis lessoniana; assembly: GCA_963585895.1. Lineage (NCBI taxonomy): Eukaryota > Metazoa > Mollusca > Cephalopoda > Myopsida > Loliginidae > Sepioteuthis > Sepioteuthis lessoniana. The sequence goes on along the minus strand of OY757935.1, from coordinate 59,902,029 downwards.
TCATCATGATGTCGCGTCATCAGCACGGATATCCCTGACCCTCTCCCGCAACCATTCTCTATCGTCCATCGCTTCTGGTAGGTCTTCAAGGCTACATCATGTATCGACACAGAGCTGTTGTATGTAGGTTCTAGCTGGTTGTCCTGCCTTTACTCGTCGATGTGAAGGGTCCACAGGAGGATGTCACTTATGAGCACGTCCCTACTTCTCCAGCAGTATCTTGCATGTTTAATTCGTCTAACTTGGATAGTTTTCGTGATGGGTGGTTAAGTAGCCGCACAACTGCTGCTTTGTTGGGTGCTGCCTCCCCAGGACTTCTTCATTATTGCTTGCAGCATTCTTTTGTAGTTGCTGTCAAGATTTTCCCCCATCCGTTTAGTTAGCGTCCATGTAGTGCATCCATACAGCAGTATTCACACGACCACAACTTGGAAAAAACTGCGTTTGATTTTATCGGTAAAGTCCGATTTCCATACTTCTCTAAAAAAAACTATCCACGTAAGACAAACAAGACATGTAGGACCCTGTTGGAAAAGCAAGGGCAAAAGTATAAGTGACTTTCTTCAATGGATCATTACAGACGGACGTGCTAGTTTCGACCGACTAGTAAGAACTTGTTTACGTCAGCTCTGTGCGGGTGGAATTCGGTGCAAATGTGACGCTCACAGGAAGCAGGTGGATGTCAAACAATGATATACCCCGGCGCGACAGACAGTTGAGTTAGTTTGGAGTCGGTTAGTTGGAGATAAGATGTTGTAGAGAAAACCAGTACCCAGCAGAGGGCTATGGGCCCTCAGGATTCCTGATTGAGCAGCCCAGCAGAACGAGAAAGAAGTGCTGCTAAAGAAAGAGGAATTTGGAGTCAATATGTTGCAGCTTGTTCTGTCTCCAACACACTTCTCACACATAACCCTTTCGCAACCCTTTCGAGAACAAAGTGTGAGAGGTATATTTTTCAAAAGAAGTGTGTTCGTTCGTCATTATTGTTGATTATGTTTCCGCATATATATGTATACGTATAGTTGTATCACGGCTATACAACAAAACTCATTTTTCACACAGTTGATAATTCTATTCACTATTTGTTTGTACCCAGTTAAATGCTTCCAAGTATTGCAATATATCTCGAACAATTCGATTAAACATCAGTCTTTTGTTTACACAAAGTTAAATGATAAACAGGTCTGTTTCAAGAAATTATGTTTGCACTCTGTTTAAATGTCAAAGTACAATTTAGATGTTAATTGCCCAGTCGGCTGGGCCTATAGAATACACTGACTGCTTCTATGCAGAGGGGTAAGACCCCTCAACGAGTGTCCTAGACATGACACTAAACAATCTGATGGTGAGGTTCCAGTGATGCTGGAGCTTTGGGGAATGCAGAACACCCCTTCCTTGCCATTACTCCCAGGTCCACTCTGTTTTGACTGACATACTTCGCTCGAGGTCTAGCATCACCTGCTAGGTCCCTATCTAAGGGATAAATAGAACTAACTGCATTTTCATGCTAAACTGAATTGATTGAATTTGAACTGTCTGACTAATTAGAAATGTTTTTGACAAACTATACTTGCATTTAAACAGCATGCTAAACTGAATTATTTGAAATGGAACTGTTTTTGACATTGAAACTGTACTTACACAAAATTGGATTGTTTTGATATTTAACAGTATGTAAACAAAATCTTTACTTATACTAAACTGAATTGTTTGAAATAGAACAGACTATTTGCATAAAATGGATTTGGCGTTAAATAACCTACAAAGGTTGATATGGCATAAAACCCAACCAACCAACCAAGCTTTAGATGTCAAAGTGTTCTATTTGACCCATATATAGGACCAAGCAGGTGCTACCACTCCGTGCCTGAGTAGACCTGGGAGTAATGGCTATCAAGGGGTACTCCACATTCCCTTACTGGAGCCTCACCATCATATTATTTAGTGTAATATCCAGGACACTCATTATGGGAGTTTAACCCCTCTGCAGAGATGCAATCGGTGTATTCTAAAGTCCCAGCCGGCTGGGACATAAATATTACGGAGTGGGGCATCAGAAATTTAGAAATACCAAAGTTGGGCATGACCCAAAATCGGTTGAGAATCATTGATTTAATCGATAACTGGGAAGATAGAGGATTTAAACCTTTCCTAAAGGTGTTAGCGTGACCGAGGTTTGAACACGCTTACGACAATATCACATACTAGCACGTTAGCTACTACGTCAAGGTGACTCATCCCGAAGTGTGAGACTCCAAACGAGAACATCTCTTCGTCTTACTTCTCGACTAGAGCTCAGCATGCCTTTGCTTATTGTAATGGTACTGGAAGGGGTCACAAAGAGAAAGAAAGAAAGAAAGATGGAATCAAAGAGGGAATAAGAAAAATGATGTGCTTATAGGAAAAAAAGAAAGAATCAAAGAATGAAAGTGTTATGGCCCTGGAAGGGGTCACAAAGAGAACAGAACACCACGGTTAGAGTATAGGTATATATTTACAAGAGCAAAGGATGGTTGCAATAACATAGGACGGTAAGCTAGTTTGCATAACCGTGCGGGGGCGAGGTTAGCTTCCGGATCTAGACTGACTTCGTATTGCTGCATCTTCCGGTATTATGGAGAGTGGTTGATTCCATTAGTAGGTGATTCCACCAAAACACTTGTCTAACTATATGGCTTTTGAGATAGGATGCAAGTGGCCGTACAATTGATGTTTGGTCGGTTGTTGCTGCTAGGATTTGTTCAAAGCAGTAGTTAGTTCTCTTATGTAGTTCCAGTCTAGTTTTCCCTTTCTCAAACGTTTTGTTTGAATCGAAGTAGTGTACCATATTCACAATTAACGCTATGTGCGAAATGGACATATAATGTTCATAACGATAGAACATAGGAATCTCAAAGTTCGAAAACACGTACGACTTCTTGTTCAGATACGAAACCTTTTTATTAACTTGGAGTTAAAGGTTTCGACGTAAGGAGGATAGACACAATCTTGCCTGCTGTCTTATTTATTCGGCCCCCTCCCGAGCGGCCCCCATAGGGCACATGTTCGCCTCGCGTCTGCGAACTCCAAAAGTCGATCCTTCTCGTTAACTTTCTTCAGATTCTCACAAAACCTCCGCGCGCTTCCGGTGCGTGGCGTCAACCGCACCCTGTCAAACCGTTTCGTCTCGGACTATTATGACATCTGAGTGACACCTCCATCCGCCCGCGCGCGTCCGCGTTAACACCTGCCTCAATGTTGCACCTAACTAACCCATGTGCTGAGCCGAAAGGTTCTCAGCCTAACTAAACTCAAAGGCATGAACCGAAATCCCTCGGTTATTATATAACAGTAGTGCAACCATACAGTAGCGCTGACATTACAATAGCATGGAAGATTCCCCGTTATGTTTTATCAGAGAGATCAGATTTCCATATATTCGATAACCTGTCAATAGTAGACTATAATATCTCGTCTAATGAAACCGATGCCAACATATACCTAGTAAAAATTCAACTCACCAACTGCCATCTAATGGATAGACGGTGTTAGTTACCACGAATATGAAGACTGAAAGAAAGAGATTTATATGAAAGTATCAAGTATTCTTCTCAACTCCCTCAAAAAGAACGCAGTGTCAAGAAAGAAATTGCGATAGGCAAATGATATATTAGGTTTGTATGTATCAACTTCTCTTTTTATTATCTTTACAGTAGGTAAGTATCTATATATTTATTAATCTATTAAGATCTATGCTACACTGTCATGTGAAATCATTCGAGTAATATATGAGGTCGATGGCCTCGAGTCAAAATATCAGCTTACAGAACTGAGGGAAATACACATAAGATTCTCTACAAACTCATATAATTATATATGAGAGAAAAAGAAAAAAAAAAGTTTTGACTGACATACTTCGCTCGAGGTCTAGCATCATCTGAATTAATTAATTTATAACCAGAAACGGATCTACTCAGTCAGGTTTATTCGTTTTAATGGCATATCAACCTCTGTAGGTTATTTAGGGACAATGGCATATTCGTAGAAGAATAGTGGTACTATTTGTTTGTTTGGTTGGTTGGTTGGATTTTATGGCATATCAACCTTTGTAGGTTATTTAACGCCAAATCTAATATTATGTAAATAATCAGTTCTATTTCAAACAATACAGTTTAGCATGAGTACACAGTTTAATTGTCAAAAAAAAGTTCTATTTTAAACTATTCAGTTTATTCAAACAGTTAATTATAATAATTCAGTTTCGTGTAAGTACAGTTTCAATGTCAAAAACAGTTCAATTTCAAACAATTCAGTTTAGCATAAGCATGCAGTTTAAATGTAAGTACAGTTGAATTGTGAAAAACAATTCTATTTCTAGTTATTCAGCTTAGTCAAGCAGTTCTAATTCAGTTAATTCAGTTTAATATAAGTACAGATTTTCTTTACACAGTTAAATGTCAAAACTGTTCTATGTTAAACAATTCAGTTTAATGTAACTAGAGTTTCAATGTCAAGAAGAAGTTCTGTTTCAAATAATTTAGTTTAGCATAAGCACGCAGTATAAATCTAAGTACGATTTTATTGTCAAAAATATTTCTATTTCAAACCATTCAGTTTAATCAAAGAATTCAGTTTAGCATAAGTTCTAATTAACCCATAGATAGGACCCTTATCAGGTGCTACCACTCCGGGTGAGAGTGGACCTGGGAGCGATGGCAATAAAGGGGTACTCCGCATTCCCCAAAGCTCCAGCATTGCTGGAACCTCACCATCAGATTGTTTAGGGTCATATCCAGGATACTCGTTGGCGGGAATCTTACCTCTATGCAGAGAAGCAGTCGGTGAATTCTACAGCCCCAGCCAACTGGGCAAGGTACTATTGAATTCATAGATGGAGGTGACCATGCCTAAAATTATCAGTTCGTGAATGAATAGAATAGCACGACTGGAGTTCGAACTCGCTAACTTTGATGTCACAGTCCAGAGGTGAACATGGTGTAATGGTTATCTTCGTAGGAAATGGACACGGCGACACGAGTTCAAATCCCGGACGAGGCTGATTGCATTTCATATAACACTAATACCCTTGGGAAAGGTATGAATCCAATTATTCTCTCTCCAGCTATGGGTAAATAGTAGAGCAGACTAGGTTCTTCAGCCTTGGTGAGGCAACTAGTCTTGGAAAAGAAATGCTCTGAATTCAAACCTGTTAAACTCCGCTTAAAAATTGACCTTGTGTCATATCCAGCCCGAGCGGAGGGGTTGGGTAAATATGGATATCACAGTCCATCCAGTATGTTAGTAGGTACTCTACCAGGACATCCTCTCCCTAAGAATCTTAATAATTTATGTGAATTGTATGGAAGCTTTATTTATTTTTAATTGTATGAGTCAATTCTATGGTTGTTTTGGTTTGTTTGTTTGGGTTTCATGGCATATCAACCTTTGTCGGTTATTTAATGCCAAATCCATTTTTTATGCAAATAATCTGTTCTATTTCAAAGAATTCAGTTTAGCATAATTAATCAGATTAATAATAAGAAACATTTCTATTTCAAGCTATTCAGTTTAGTCAAACAGTTCTAACTCAAACAATTCAGTTTAGTATAAATATACATTTGGGTTACACACTGTTAAATGTCAAAACAGTTTTATTTCAGCGTAAGTACAATTTCAATGTCAAAAACAGTTCCATTGTAAACAATTCAGTTTAGCCTAAGTACGCTGTTTAAATGTAAGTACACAGTTTAATTGTCAAAAATACTTCTATTTCAAGCTATTCAGTTTAGTCAAACAGTTCTAATTCAAACAATTCAGTTTAGTATAAAGAAGGCAGTTCATTTTTGTTCAATCCAAAGATAGGGCCCTATCAGGTGCTAGCATTTCGGGCCAGAGCGATGACAATAAAGGGGTACTCCACCTTCAACCAAAGGACACTTATTGGAGCGGAGGTCTTACCACTCTGCAGAAGTGCAGTCGGTGTATTCTACAGTTCCAGCGGACAGGGCAAATTAATCATTTTTAAGTTATTTATTTTTTTTATCTATCTATCTATCTATTCATTGTGGTCTTTTAGTACTAATTTGGTAAAAGAAACATAAACAAATTAGATCACAAAGAACCAAATATGAATTGACTGATGAAGACGAGTGGATTAAGCCACGTATATATATATATATATATAGTAACCCGGATATAAGAGACTCGGATATAAGAGATATTATCTCTGGTCCCAAATTAGATCCTTTATTACCTAAACAAAATAGAACAAACCCGGATATAAGAGACTTATTCTCCGGTCCCGACTACTCCCTGATATACAGGTTACACCGTATGACTGTCATAAAAAAGAGAAAAATCTTTTTCCCCTTGTTTGGATGTTACGTGTTTTAACACCTTCGTTATTCTTTTGTGTACATATCTCGAGCAATATCAACAACGCCAGATTGGCCACTTTTATCTTACGACCATCAAAAGACTGTGAAAAACACATGAAACTTAAATAATGGGTTTATTGTTTCCATAATTCTCATAATTTTAGGTTTATACTCGCTCTGCTGTTAAAAGTAACGAGCACTCTTTTACACGGAACGTTTCTAGTTAGTTCTTCTATCTTAATATGATATAAATATATATATATATATATATATATATATATATAAAGTAAGTAAAGTTAGTGACAGTCGTCGAGGGCGACCCAAAGGCTCCCTTTTCAGTAGCTACTACACCGAGGTACTTACTACTCCTTTCCCTGGTGATATATATATATATATATATCTTTAAAGAAAAAACCAAAGACCGGTTAATTTAGGATTATAAATTTATTTCCATCCTGTTTTTCAGTTTCTGGTGTGAACCAAAAACACGAAGAAAAATATAACAGGACTTCTTCAGATCCAATGGATAAATAAAACAGAATAGACACGTGGGGTGGAGGGGGAGGGAGAAAAGATTAACGGAGTTACCTCCTCGTTTTATTGAATTTCCATTTTTTTATTTTCCTATTTATTTTATTTTTAAAATTCTTCCGTCAGTTATAATTACGGTAATTTAACTTTTTTATTTATTTGTTTATTTTATTTACTTTTCATGCTAAGTTCGATACTGAAGAAGTCCTGTTATATTTTTCTTCGTGTTTTTGGTTCACACCAGGAACTGAAAAACAGGATGGAAATAAATTTATAATCCTAAAGTAACCGGTCTTTGGTTTTTTCTTTAAAGAAAGTATTGCTCTGTAAAATTAATTACATTGAGCTCTCCACCAGGAAAATTTAAATGATCAGCTCCTGAATGATTTTCATTACTCCCAACTCTGGTTTAACTAGACCGAATAATACCTATATATATATATATATATATATATATATATATATATATATATATATATATATGAAACGAGTAGACAAGTTCACTTATCTAGGAAGCTTGATCTCCACTACTGAAAATGACATCAACATGCGACTAGCAAAAGCATGGACTGCTATGGAAAGTGTATGGTTTGGTTTCTTTGTTTAATGGCATATCAACCTTTGTAGGTTATTTAATGCCAATGCTATTCTCTTAGAAGAACAGCATTGGTACTATTTAACCCATAGCTGGGAAGATAAGGGGGTTCATACCTTTCCCAAGGGTATTTGCCCGAAAGTGAACTTAATAGCGTGACTGGAGTTCGAACTCGCGTACTACAATTCCGCAGTCCATCGCTTTAACCATTACACCACGAGTTGGGGTGTCCTCGTGGACGGGCCCGAGCCGAGGCTCGAGCCCTGCTAATTTATGCTGGTCATCGGCCCACTTAGGAGGTAACTGTGACTGACATTTTATAATCTTTTCCTACTCTTACAATAATCATATTTACCAACCCCTCCGCTCGGGCACGATATGACACAAGGTCAATTTTTAAGCGGAGTTTAACAGGTTTGAAATCAGAGTTTTCCTTCTCCTACTATTTACCCATAGCTGGAGAGAGAATGATTGGATTCATACCTTTCTCAAGGGTATTAGCGCTATGTGAAATGCAATCAGTCTCGTCCAGGATTTGAACTCGTATCGTCGTTTCCATATCCTGCGACGATAACCATTACACCACGGGCACCTCCTTACAATAATGAATTCTGACTGACAATGCTACATCGCACAATGCTGCCCTACCTACATCTGTCTGACTGATTTACTATTACTGGTCACGTGACCCCAGTAGCACAATCATTTTAAATAGCTGTGTTTGTTGGCTGGAGATCCGTGTTCGATCGCACGAGTCGATATCGGCACATTCTTCAGCATAACACATTAACAAGATACATGGCAGTCGAAGCTTTCTACATAAAATACAAGAAAAAATGCACTTTGCGAAACTGCTCATTTCCTTAGAAGGATACAATCACTGTGACTGAAAAAAAATATCAGCAAAAAGAGGCAGAAAAATCATAGATGCATACAATATGAATAATCTCTGCCTTACCTCATCTGGTTAAGGGTTATAAGAAACTAAAAATAAATTAAAAATTTAGTAAATCCTTACGGACGGATCACCTAATCTTAGCCAGAAAACCAGACCTAATAGTAATCAACAAAAAGAGAAAGAGAATTTGCAAAATTGTCGACTTTGCTGTCCCAGCTGACCACATAATGATGTAGCATAGGACTAAAATACGTTGTGTCTGAAAGAAAGGAGTTCGCAGAAAAGAAACACTCAAAACTTAAATTTTAAGGAAGAAAATAATAGTTGCTTTTATTCTTGTGGACTCCAATGGACTGTAGTTAAAAAAAAGTTTGTTCGATAGCGTTCTTCCTCCCTCCTCTTCTTGGCGATGACGGCGGCGTTGTTATCGTTGGCTTGTTGATACTTTCATATCAGTCGAATTGCTGACAGGCTGGGTATGACATGGGTCGGGGCGTCATGGACCTCTGTTGAACCTGTTTGGAAATCTGTCTTAAACTGCCAAAATCTCGCTACCTGGTTTCCTTATATAGCGATTTAATGGATCAATTCGAGTGTTCGATGATCACCAGTGAAAACAGTAGTGCAGCACGTGACAGTTCACGCGTGATTATATTAAAATCACGCTTGAACTCTACAGGTCACTGTGCCCGCACAAGCGAGGTTCGTGACATTTTTGATCGTCAGACCTATGTACCCAATGGCTGATGACAGTTGATGTGCTCACGCATTCTCCAACCTTGAGACTGCCGCAACTCATCGACAGCGCCCGTCCGTAATATTACAATAAAACTGAAAGAATATGAAAAGAAGGATTAATACCTCGACCTTGCTAGGGAATTGAATAAAATGATAAACATAAAGGTGACAATTATACCAATTGTGATTGGTGCTTTTGGTACAGTAACTAAAGGATTATTAAAGGGACTGGAGGACATGGAGGTTGGCGGACGAGTGGAGACCATCCAAACTACATCATTATTGAGAACGGCCAGATTATTAAGACGAGTCCTGAGGACTTGAGGAGTCTTGCTTTCACTCAAACTCCAGAAAAACTCTAATAAGTAAATAATAATAATAATAATAATTGATCAACACATCTTCAACGTTAGCAAGACGAGACGGAAAAATCTATCTATTGACTGGATTGACTAAAAATGGCATATGATATGGTCCCTCAAAACTAGATAATAAACTGCTTCAAAATGTACAAAATATCAGATGAAGTCATAAACTTTATCGGGGAAACCATGAAAACCTGGAGAGTGGAATTGATAGCAGGAGGGAAAAGCTTACCTGAAGCGAAGATCCAAAGAGGTATATTCCAAGGAGATGCATTATCACCATTACTATTTATGATGATGCCACTGAACCACATTCTCAGATAATGCACAGCCGAATACAAACTTAGTAAATCGAAGGAAAAGATCAATCACCTAATGTACATCGACGATATAAAACTCTTTGAAAAAGATGAAAATGAATTGGAAACCCTAATACAGGCAGTGAGGATATAGAGTCAGGATATAGGGATGGAATTTGGCAAGGAAAAATGTACCATGCTAATAAGAAAAAGTGGAAAACGCCAAATGATGGAAGCAATAGAATTACCAAATCGAGATGAAATCAGAATGCTCGAAGAAAAGGAAACTTACAGGTACTTGGGAAAAGTGAAAGCGGAAGCGGAGACGAAAAAAAAAAAAAAAAAAAAAAAAAAACGAACACCTCGGGAGAACGAGAAAACTATTCGAAACAAAACTACATAGAAGAAATCTCATCGGAGGGATAAACACCTGGGCTGTCACACCCGTAAGATACTCCAGACCGTGCTTAAAGTGAACGAGAGAAAAACTTCAACAAATGGACGAGAGAATAAGAAAATTCATGACGATACCAGCTCTAACATCGCAGAGGTGACGTTGACAAGGTGCACGAGGATCATTAAATAAGTATCCAGCCTAATTGCTGCTGTAGCTGTTCATTTAAACCTGAAATCATAAAAATTGGTCAGTCATTTCATAAGATGTATAGCAATAAGATACTGAATTTTTAAGAGTCTCCGACAATTTTAAATGCCTGTACAAAAAAAGTAAAAAAACCTATTCAATGCACCACGTATATATATATATATATATATATATACACACCCCACACATATATGTATATATATATATATATATATATATATACCTTTTACAAAATACACGTATATCAAGAGATTGATAGATAGATAGATAGATAGATAGATAGATAGATATGCCAGTATATATATGTATATATACAAACACCCCCCCATATATATATATATATATATATTCCTTTTACGAAATATACATATAGCAATAGATAGATAGATAGATATGCCAAACACCCCCCCACACACATATATATATATATATATATATATATATATCTTTAAGAAAAAACAGAAACCGGTCACATTAGGATTATAAATTTATTTCCATCCTGTAATGTGTTTTGATATAAATAAAAATACCAATAAAAAAAAATTAACAGGACCTCTTTAGATGGATAAAATAGTTAAGAATAGACACAGGAAAGAAGGGTGGGAAGGGATAGAAGAGGGTTGAAGAGTTTTCTCCTCATTTAGCCCACTTCCGTTTTTTTTTATTGATTACCGGTTGGAATTATAGTAAATTAATTTTTATTTTCTATTTTTTTTAATTCTAAATACTTTTCGACTTAAAACTCCAGATTTAATACTAATTTAGATAAATACAACTTTCTTTAATAACTTTACGTAAGGATATAGTAATACTTATATTAAATTAAATTCAAAATTTAAAATTTGAATTTTTTTTTAAATTTTATTTTTGTGTCTATTAATTCAGTTACCCTTCCATTGGAGAGTACGTACACATTACATGGTTTCCTCTCATTTTTTATTTTATTTCATTTTTATTCATTTACCTTAAATCTCAATTTAATCCTATGTTTTTTTTTATTTAAACATTATCTATGATAATTTGTCTATAGTTTAAATTTATTCCTATGTCTACATCTAGCTATTAATTCACATCTCTGGTTTAATAATTATTAAATCAGTGATGTGAATAAATAGCTAGATGTAAATATAGGAATATCCCCTCTCACCCTTTCCTCTGTCTATTCTGAATTATTTTATCCATAAGATCTGAAGGATTCCTGTTAGTTTGGGGTTTTTTTGTGTGTGTTTTTGATGGAAATAAATTTATTATCCTAATGTGACCAGTTTTTGCTTTTTCTTAAAGAAATTATTGCTCCATAATGTCAGTTACATTGAGCTCTTTACCAGGAAAATTTAGATGTTAACCTTTGAATGTTTGTTTGTTGTTGTTTTTTGTTTTTTTTTGTCCAGATGGAATTACTCCCAACTCCGGTTTAACTGGACCGAATTATACACACACACACACACACACACACACACACACATATATATATATATATATATTCCTTTCAAAAAATACATATAGCAAGAGATAGATGAGATAGATAGATAGATATGCCACTATATATATATATATATATATCATCGGTTTAGCCATCATCTATATAGATGGTTAGATAGATAGATAGATAGATAGATAGATATACATAGACAAGTAGACTAATATGTCCATATGTAGATACATAGACTGATAGAGGTGTATAGCGATGGATATGGGAGCGAGACAATAAAGGAGTACTCCACATTCCCCAGAGCTCCAAAACAGGAGCTTTACCATTAGAGTGTTTAATTTTATATCCAGAACATTCATTGGGGCTGTCTTACTTCTCTGCAAACGCTGTATTCAACAACCTCAGTGTCCATAGATTGTTTGGTTTGGTTTTATGGCATATCGACCATTATAGGTTATTTAATGCCAAATCCTCTTTATACATATATATTAAATATATATGATTTGGTTTGGTTGGGTTTTATGGCATATCCACCATTGTAGGTTATTTAATGCCAAATCCTCTTTATACATATTTATTAAATATATATGATTTGGTTTGGTTTGGTTTAATGGCATATCAACCATTGTTGGTTATCTAATATAAAATCCATTTTTATACCTATAAATATTTCTATTTCAAACAATTCAGTCCAGCACAAGTCAAAACAGTTGTATTTCAAGCAATTAAGTTTAGCGTAAGTACGCATTTTAGTTCTATTTGACCCATAGATAGAACCGTTTCAGGTGCTTCCACTCCGGGCCAGAGTGGACCTGGTTTGGTTTGGTTTGGTTTGGTGACTTTGTTTAATGGCATATCAACCTTTGTAGGTTATTTAATGCCATAGCCATTCTTCTAGAAGAACAGTAGTGGTACTATTTAATCCATAGCTAGGGGGATATGGGGGTTCATACCTTTCCAAAGAGTGTTTACCCGAAAGTGAACGAAAAAGCGCGACTGGAGTACGAACTCGCTTACTACGATTCAGCAGTCCATCGCTTTAACCATCACACCACCTAATGTTGAAGAACCTTTAAACTCAAAGGTAATAAAAAGTTTCGTACCTGAACTGAGAAGTTGTTACGTGTTTTTCGCATTTCGAGATTCCTATGTTCTATGTTATGTATATATGTTACGAACATTATTTGTCCATTTCACACATAGCAATATCGAGCTATGGTACATTGCGAGGGAGGGGAAGAGGAGCGGTAACTATTGAACTTATGGTTTTTAAGGGGCCCCAATAAGCCACATTCCGTCGCCCCATGCACACGATTCAATATTGGCAACCATTCATTAACAAGCACGTGGCATTCACCAAAATACCACATTCTCGTTCTTTGGGAATCGACTTAAAACCCGAATGAAAGGAATGATTTATTTACAATGAAAATGTCGATGAAGGGGACTGGAGAAAAAAAAAACAAATTAATTGGAAAAACATCCCGTTTGATTGCCCTTCCATCCCCCCACTGTCTAAGATGTGGAGAGCCGACTGCTTTCCAGCATCCGAGTGGACAGGAAACAAGCTGGACTGTACCTACATAGGATGAGGGTCTAAACTAATCGAAAAAAAGAGACACAGGCAAGGATGTGGCAAGGAGAAGGTAACATCGATTATTAAAAATTTTAATGTTGATCAAGGTGTTCAAGAAATATGAAGATGCTATTGTTGTCATTGTTGTTTATCAAGCCTATCAATCCGAGAGGCATCACAAGAAGTGAAAAACAATGACTTCATAATTTGAATAACATCTTCATATTTCTTGAACACCTTCTTTGATCAACAAACTTTAAAAATAATTTCCGCGGTTGAATCATTTCTATGACCAAATAAACAAGAGACACCTGAGGAAGGCCGGGGGATACAGCGTCCGAAACGTTGTGTTTCAACTAACACCAATAAAGATGAGAACAACAGTCCGAAAAATTACACAAAAAAAGACAGACGGTGAAGTATAAGATATTGGAACTGGAAGATATTTATTGTATTTTATTTTGATGTTTTTGAAATAAAAATCAAATGATTTACCGGACATTGGCTAAATAGTTAGAGTGTTCGCCAATGGCCCTGGAGACCTGGGTTTAATCCCAGGTCGAGTCATACCAAAGACTCAAAAAATGGTACTTGATGCTTCCTTGCTTAACACTCAGTATTATAAGGTAAGGATCAAGGGTAAAGTGTTGCAATCCAGGGAAAGGAGAAGCGCTCTCACTTACACCTTGGTGTGGTAGCTATTGAAAAGGGAGCCTTCGGGTCACCCCTGACTTTGGTCGCCAACTTTACTCTTACTATTTAAGAGCTTTTCAGGGATGACCCTAACAACTTTTCAGAGTTTGGTTGAATTCAGGCCAAAAATAATAAAACTTTAGCTGTACAGATGGATGATCATCTACATTAGAGTTACTCAAAGTTGTGATATACACACCGGTGCTGGTAAAGAAGTCATTGACTACCGGTACGTAGTGATTTTCCAGTTCCACATTATCATAATGCTGTATATTGACCTCCGACCCGACCGGGCTGTCAAAATAGGAAATGCACCTGTGTAAATAACAGGTACACCCGGTCGAGGAATATCAGAATATAACCTTGACCGTGGACGGGTTGAATGAGTGCGATTTGTGACGCCCACAAGAAGAAGGTGGACGACGAACTATTATATAACTCGGTGCACAGGAAGTTCAATCAGTTGGAGACAAGAACGGTAGAGAAAGCCAGCACCCAGCAGAGTGGGCCCTCAGGCCCCCGATTGAGCTGTTGCAGATCAGATCAATTGGAGATAAGATGCGGTAGAGAAAACCAGCACCCAGAGAGGCTGGACCCCCAGGCTCCCGGTTGAGCAGCCCAGGAGAACGGGAAAGAAATGGTATTGTGGCCATAGGAGTGGGGGTCAATATGTTGCAGTTCTGTTCAGTCTCCAACTCCCTCTCACACACAACCCTTTCAATAAAGTGAGAGGTGTATTTTTCTAAAGAACTGTGTCGCTCGTCTTTGTGTCGTCGTTATGATTCTGCATGCAGATGTATATGCATTATGTAGCTATACAACAACAATACATATAGAATAGGATGCGTGAATTAAAATGCATAAAATATTTCCTTATTTTTTAATATTCTTTTCACACGTTGTGATATGTGATACAATACATAAGAAATGCATATAAACAGATAGAAAATGTAAAATTTAGAACATTTACAACTGGAATTAAAATAAAAGCATAAACACCAACGCATACATACACCTATATATTCGGGCGCCTCAGGCGGTGTAATGGCTACCTAGCTCGACTGGCAAGCCTTCACGTGTGAGTTTGAGTCTCGTTACATACTCAATTCATGCGGCCTTGTACCACGTTTAAGAAAAGGTTTGGTTTGGTTTCTTTGTTTAATGGCATATCAACCTTTATTTATAGGTTATTTAATATCAAAGCTATTCACCAAGAAGAGCAGTAGTGGTACTATTTAACCCATTGCTGGGAGGATAAGGGGGTTCATAACTTTGCCAAGGGTATTTACCCGAAAGTGAACGTAATAGCGCGACTGGAGTTCGAACTTGCAAACTACGATACCGCAGTCCATCGCTTTAACCATTACACCACGATGATATATATATATATAGGTATATAAGATTTTTTCGTTATTATAAACCTTCCATAATTAATTGTTTTCTAAGTAGTTTCTGCCAAAGGGTGTGTATATTGCAAAAGTGATGTGACTTTGAATCAACATTACTACTTTGTAAGAATGAGCGTTTATACTGGTGTACTGTGTAGCGTTTATTTATAAAATTTTGTTTGTATCTGTAGCTAAAGACATTAAAGTACATTAGCACAGGAATGCTCCCCAAATTTATATATATATTTATATATATATATATATATATATATATATATAAATGAAATACGTTCTTTTGCTCAGTCGGCTGGGGCTGTAGAATACACCAATTGCCCCCGCCAACGAGTGTCCTTATATGACACTAAGCAATCTGATGGCGTGGTTACAGTAATTTTGGGACTTTGGGGAATACGGAGTTCACCTTTATTGCCACCTGATAGGTAGCCCTATCTATGTGTTAAATAGAACTGACGGCATACTTATGGTAAACTGAATTGTTTGACTAAACTGAATAGCTTTAAATAGAAATGTTTTTGACACTTTAAACTGCATGTTTATGCTAAAATGAATTATTTGAAATGAAACCGTTTTTTGACATTGAAACTCAACTTACACTAAACTGAATTGTTATATAAAGAACTGCTTTTACATTTTACTATGTAAACAAAATCTGTACTTACGCTAAACTGATATAGCTGAATTAGAACTGTTTGAATAAACTGAATAGTTTGAAGTGGAAATGTTTTTGACAATTGAACTGCGTACTCATGATAAACTGAATTGTTTGAAATAGAACTGTTTATTGGTATAAAGATGGATTTGGCGTTAAATAACCAACAAAGGTTGATATGCCATAAAACCCAACCAACCAATTTTGATTCTTGTGATCAACTTAATTTTACTTAATCGGACGCATAGGTCCCTGGTTTTTTACTGTAACTGCGGCTACCAAATGGTCACCCATTTACCTAGTGATAAGAATTAGCCATGCTTAACTTCGGACATATTGTGAGAAACTTTAAAACCATCATTTACCATTTTTAACTTAGTTTAACATAAGGCCAGAAATATGGGGTACGTAGAGAGAATCAGACTCAGGAACAATTTACTGAACCATTGTATCATTGGCAGCGCGGAATTTAATTTTTTTCCAGCATTTCCTCTGTATTATCTCACTCTCTTTTCGATTTTTTAAGAATAAAGAATCCTGTAGCGGTATATGTACAAATGCTAGGATATGTGTGCGTGTGTGTTTGTGTGTGAATGACTGCGTGTCTGTGTTAGCGCGCGCACGAAATGTACGTCGCGATTGCAGAGATAAGCACGTATATGAAGTGAATATCATATCGCAATATCTAACGGGCTATCATCTTACGACATACACGTTATCAGCCTCACTCTAAATCTAATAAATTAATGTGATACTATTTCTTATTGTTGCCATTGGACATCTTTCGACCCTTCTACGTGTGGAGGCAAACTATAGACCTTTCTACTCTTCACACCCATACACGCTGACACACACACACACAAAAACATACTCACACAAACCCACACGCACAGACACACATATCAATGGTGTCTATTACCCATCAGCAGAGAACATATCATCATTCCGTCAAAACATTAAAAGAATATCTTCATTTATTAATCTTAACCTATCATTTATTCAAATGGTACTATACTAGTAAACTTTCAAACCCTATCATTTACTTACAAAACTTCTGAAGGAATTGAAAATCAGTCGAAGAATGGAGATCATTCAGACCACAGAATAAGTAAAAATCGCCAAGACCATTGACAAAAGATTTGGATTCCTTAGGATACTTCTTGTTCCTCAGACAACAATATTTAAAGTTTGTGCACAACGCTCGCTCAGAGTGAAATAATATATATATATATATATATAGTATTATTCGGTCCAGTTAAACCAGCGTTGGGAGTAATTCCTTCAGGACAAGAAAATCATTCAGGAGCTGAACATTTAAATTTTCCTGGTGGAGAGCTCAATGTAATTTTTTACAGAGCAATATTTCTTTGAGAAAAAACCAAAGACCGGTTAATTTAGGATTATAAATTTATTTCCATCCTATTTTTCAGTTTCTGGTGTAAACTGAAAACACGAAGAAAAATATAACAGGACTTCTTCAGATCCAATGGATAAATAAAACAGAATAGATACGTGGGGTGGAGGGGAGGGGGAAGAGATTAAGGAGTTACCTCCTCGTTTTATTGAATTTCCGTTTTTTTTACCTATTTATTTTATTTTCAAATTTTGTCAGTTATAATTACGGTAATTTAACTTCTTTATTTTTTTGTTTAATTTATTTTCTTTTCATGTTAAGTTCGATAATTAACTTTTAAGAGAAATATTAATGCTTATATTAATTTCGATACCATTTATTTAGCTACCAATTTTTTCCTTGTGTGTATGTCGGATATATTTTTTTTTTCGGTTTCACTATTTATTTCTATGTTTTTAAATTTCTTCTCTATAGTTTAAATTTAGTCTTATGTCTACATTTAGCTATTAATTCACTTCTCTTATTTAATAACTTATCAGGCCATTTATGTATTAAAATATGTATTTTCTCTTCTAAGCACAAATTGCATCTACCGTCAAAACTATTTGGAGTATTTGATTTTTTCAAAATAGACAATTCTATCTCAGGGGTTAACCCTTTGTTTTTTAAACACCAGAATTGTTTCGATAGTGCCGTATGGTGTTTTAGGTGTTCGTGGGAGAAGGTAAATTTATGGTTTATAATAATGGTATATATATATATATACTATTATTATTTACTCTTAAGAGTTTTTCTCATCAGTTTTAGCTGATGGTTTTTCACTGGAAATTGAGTGATAGCAAGTCTCCTCAAGTCTCCAGGACTCTTCTCAGTATTCTGGCTGTTCTCAATAATGCTGTAGTTTAAATGATCTCCACTCGTCTTCTAACTTCCAAGTCCTCCAGTCCATATATCAATCTTTTAGTTACGGTACCAAAAGCACCAATCACAATTGGTATAATTGTCACCTTCATGTTCCATAATTTTTTCAATTCCCTAGCAAGGTGAAGAACATATTTACCAACCCCTCCGCTCGGGCAGGATATGACACAAGGTCAATTTTTAAGCGGAGTTTAACAGGTTTGAATTCAGAGTTTTCCTTCTTGTAGACTAGTTGGCTCACCAAAGCTGAAGAACCTAGTCTGCCCTACTATTTACCCATAGCTGGAGGGAGAATAATTGGATTCATACCTTTCCCAAGGATATTAGTGCTATGTGAAATGCAATCAATCTCGTCCAGGATTTGAACTCGTGTCGCCGTGTCTATTTCCTACGACCACCACGGGCACCTCCAAGGTCAAGATATGTATCCTTCTTTTTACATTCTTTTAGTTTTATTCTCTTGTCAGCCGGTACAGCAAAGTCCACAATTTTGCAAATTCTCTTTTTTTTTTTTTTTTTTTGTTGTTGTTGATTATTATAAGGTCTGGTCTTCTGGCTGAGATTAGGGGATCTGTTTGAAATCTAAATCAGTCAGTATCGTTTTTTGTTTAGTTTTGTCCCATAGGAGTTATGTGTGCCATTTTCGAGGACAGATACTGGGTTTTGCATATACCATTTGTTCTGTTTCTCTCTTAAAGTTTTCTTTTCTTAACCACGTCCACGTTTGAACGATAAAATTGTCGTCCTAAAGAAAATAACACTACAGCTTTATTTTAAAACATTTATTGAAAAAATCAATTCAGGTAACTAGATTATGTAGTAATTATCGTACATGCTCGTGAACGACTTTTTAGGACCAGTTTTTCTCCTCAGAATCAAAAGGTCGTCATTGTGCGAGAAATGTTTTAGCAACGTTGTTTCTAGACCTTAACAATGATCAAAAGTGAACCCTCGTTGGATTTATTTAAACAAACGCTATTTCTTATTTGACGCTGTTTACTATTTATTATATCTGTGTATATAAAATGTACAAATACTATGAATAGTAAACAGACTTATCTAAAAATTTCATAATTTAGCTGAATTGATTTTTTCAATAAAAGTTATATAATAAAGCTGTTGTGTTGTTTTCTTTAGGACGACAATTTTATCGTTCCACCCTGTACTTCAACACTACAGCTTTATCTTAAAAAATTCAATTCAGCTAAATTGATTATGTAACATCTATTCAATTTAGCCACCTTCAGCCCCAATCACCGCCTAGATACGGATCCGGAACTGGAAGCATGCCTTTTCCACAAGCGCCGGTGGGAGCTCGGCGAATACTCGGCGGATGACGGCGATCAGGCTGGCTTTGGTGTTGTGGGAGGTCATGTTGATGTTCTCGACTTATGACCAAACGAAGTAGTCCAGCGGGTTCAGGTCGGGGGAGGAGGGGGCCAGTGAGAGAAGAGTTCAAAGTCGTAGCACTCCTTCTGAAGCCAAGCCTGGGTCTCTTTGGACTTCTGGGCCGGCGCCGAGTCCTGCTGCCACACCCAGGGTCAGCCACCGGCCACCTGATTGCACCAGGGGATCACCACACTCTTCAGCACATCCAGGTACACTTTGGTGTTGACTTTCAAGCCGACTTCGAAGATGTGAAATAGCATGATGTGGCCATCACTTGAAACTACACCAAAGACCATAACCGTAGGCACGACCCTGTTCTTTGTGGCAATCCAGATTTGCATTTTGAGGGTTCTGGCAATGGTCCTGTTGTCATAACTTGGATCGGTAGCGAACATGACTTGTACAGCAGCACATCTCCAATCTCGCTCGTTGAACATTGTGTCACGTTCTGATATGATAGAAGGCTCCTATCGCTCTTGGGATTTGTACACAACTGGCCAACTAGTAGTGGGTCTGTAACAAAAAAAGAAAACCGGTTTTCATTAAACAGAAATGGAATCATGTCTTTTCTAGGGCGACAATTTTATCGTTCCACGCTGTAGCGAGTTTTTCACACCATCGTTAGTTAATGATTTTTCACTGGAGTCTGAGTGACAGCAAGTCTCCTCAAGTCACCAGGATACTTCTCAGCATTCTGGCCGATCTTAACAATGCTGTAGTTTTGATGATATCAATTCGTTCTCCGATTTCCAATCCTTCCAGCCCCCTCTCCAAGCTTTTGGAGACCGTTCCGAGTGCCCCAATTACAATTTTTATCACTCTCTTTAAGTTCACAGATGAGGTCTAAGTATTTGTTTCTTTTTCTCTCTGATATCTGCCGGGACAGCAAAATTCACAAGACGGCAAGTTTTCTTTTCTTTTTTTTTTTTTTTTGTTACTCATCACGAGGTCCGGTCACTTGGCCGGAATCAGATGATCCATTTGTATCCCAAATCCCAGAGAATTTCATGCGTCTCATTCACTAGGGCAGATTAAGTTTTGTTCGTATATAATTTGCACAATTCATAGTTGATCATTTTCTCCACTCACTCGTGTTTGCACCTTTGACACTAGTTTGCAACTTTAGCAGAGTATGGGAATAATCTTTTCGTCTTTGTCGCCACATAAAATACACATGCTATTCTGCTGTGCATCATCGATTTTGGCCTAAATATCATCATCGTCATCATGTCGTGCCGTTAGCACGGATATCCCTGACCCTCTCTCTCCACTTCTCCCTATCATTCATCGCTTCTGGTAGGTCTTCAGGGCTACATCCCGTATCCTCACATAGCTGCTGTATGTATGTTCTAGCTGGTCGTCCTGCTTTTGCTCGGCCATATGCGGGGGTCCATAGGAGTACATCACAGATGAGTTCGTCCTTGCTTCTCCAGCAGTGTCCTGCGTGTCTGGTTCGTCTAACTTTGATAGTGACGGGAGGCAGGTGGCCGAATAATTGGTGCCTTGTGGGGTGTTGCCGCCAGGACTTGTTCAATATTGCTCTCAGCATTCTTCTGTAATTACCGTCTAGGGTCCTTACGGCGTTGTTTTCTGCTACAATCAGGGGTGGTCACTTTCTCTCTTAAATTTTCCCTTTTTTGCCATGCCTAGGTATTTTCGCGCTAGATTTCGTCAGTCTGTCTCTTGAAATATCCAAACAGTTGTTTTTCTTCCCATTTCTATTTTCTAGATTTTATTGTTATTTAGTTTGTCCTTATGTTGTCAATAATGTTACTGGCGGCAATTTTTATTCTTTCTTTGCTCATTTAAAGCAATCATCGCGTCCTCGTATTGATACATCAACGCTATCTTCAATACAGATGAATCATCTTCCTCCTTCTTTTCTCGTTACATATATTCTGTCTATGTCATATAAAACCTTGTGCATTGTCTCCCGGTACATTTGTCTGTGTTTTTCCCTTGTCTATTTAAAGAACGGTCCCGAGTATCTTACAAGAGTGACTGTCCAGGTATTTATTTCTTTGGTGAAATTTCTGTTGTAGAGTTTGTTTTCGAGAAGTTTGCTCGTTCGTCTGAAGAACTCTTTTTCTTATTTTATCTTTCATTTCCGTGTGTTTGATGGTGTCCACTTCCAGTATTCCCAATTACTTGTAATTTTCCTTTTCTCCAAGCGTTCTGATTCTTTCTTGATTTGGCAGTTCCATTCCTTCCATTATTTCGTTTTCCACTTTTCATTCTAAGCATGGCATATTTTTCTATGCCAAATTTGATTCATCCACTTACAATTATTATCATCATTATTATATTTATTATTGATTAATAGATTTATTAATATGGATAGACTGCTTTAGATATATAGATATTACCTGAGATAAATATACAGATATGAACAGACTGATACGAGGATCATTAAATAAGTTTCCAGACTTTTTTGTATGGCCACTTTTATTGATAGTACACACATGGAACTCTAGTCCCCCTCGAAGTAATCTCCTCCAGCTGCAATGCACTTGTTGTACCGTTCCAACAACTTCTGGAACGCCCCATGGAAGTCCTCTTGTGTGAGTGTGTCAATGACCTTCGTCACAGCCTCTTTCATCTCCTCAATTGTCTAATAACGACATCCTCTGTGCTTAGGGAATAACCTAAAGTCACAAGGTTGTAAGGTCTGGACTATAGGGAGGCTGAGGAACTGTCTTGATGTCCATCTTGGTCAGATAGTCTGTGACAAGGATGGAGTTGTCGACTGGTACATTGTCCTGGTGGAAATGCCACTGACCCGATTTGAAGAGTGCTGGCCCCTTCCGACCGAATATCTTACTGAGCTCCCTTAAAGCCTCAATATAGTAACTCTAACCCTAACCTTTTAGCCAATCAACTCTGGTGTATTGACTTCCTTACTCCTCCTACACCTCTCATCATCCCTCACAGACTACTTGCTTTCCTTGAATCCCTTATGCCACTCAAAAACTGATGCTCGATTCATGCAAGATGGTTGAAAAGCACTGAAGCATTCCATACCTTTCTGTGGCATTTTTTTCCAAGTTTAAAACACAATTTTATTGCATATCGTTCTTATAAAGTGTCCTCACATCCAGATTGCATTTTTGAAATTGACCAGCTGTGACAATCAGGCTTTAGTAAGGTGTATTCCAATTGCTGGGGTAGCTGTTCATTTGAACCTGAAATCATAAAAACTGGTCAGTCATCTCATAAGATGTATAGCAATATGATACTGAATTTTCAAAAGTCTACGACAATTTTAAATGTCTGTACAAAAAAAGGTGTGGAAACTTATTGAAGGCACCACGTATATCTATCTCTGTTCATATCTTTGTATCTGTCTTTCCGTCGGTCTATAAATCTATCTCAGTCTGTTTGTCCCTCTCTCTCTCTCTCTCTCTCTCTCTCTCTCTCTCTCTCTCTCTCTCTCTCTCTCTCTCTCTCTTTATATATATATATATATTGAACTGTCTGCATTCATTTTCAGGAATTAGCTTAGTTCTCGCAAATTGTGTTGAAATGATTGACAGTCCAAACTAAGTAAAACCCTCTCCATACTCATGACCGTCAGCTTTTACTTCTGGGAATATATGGGAAATTAGTATTTAACACGCCAGCTTTCCCCGTAAATGTTTCACTGCGACAAAGGTCTGCGGCCAGTGACACTCGTTAGCTTTCGCTGAAATACTGCAGCGGTAAATAGCAAGTAAATTTAACAAAAAAAAAAACTTGCATCGTTACTCTATCTTCCAAGCTGTAACCGTGTCATTACTACTTTATGGCTGCACCACTCTAACTTTAACAAAACGCTTGCAGAAAAAGCTTGATGAGAACTACACGAAAATTATACATGCTTTTTAAACACACTCTTGCGGGAGCACCCAACAAAACAGCATCGGTACAGCAGCTTATCTCCCATTTTGCAAACCATCAAAGTCAGCCAAACAAGAGATGCTGTCCACTGCTGGGGAAATAAAGACGATGCCAAAAGTGACATTTTCTTATGGTTTCCTACACATAGAAACACCAGTATTGGCAAACTGACAAAGTCTTATATCCATTAGCTAAGTGAGGACGCAGGATATCGTCTAGAAAACCTGCCGGGAGCGATGGACGATAGGAATGAATGGCGACCGAAAATCAAAGTAATACGTGCTTTTGGAATGAAGAAACATCTTTTTCTTTAACCCAGAGAAATTACATTTTACGAAATATCAAGCTAGACGATTCGCTATTTTAGGTATTCCATCCAGACAGTTTTGAATTAAGAATGCCCCACCATTCGGATCGCTGAGTAGAGATGGAGATTTCAGGACAGGGTTCAAACTGAGCTGCGTATCGGCGACGATGTGATTGGAGTGAGAGGGTTTTGTCATATCGGTAGTGACCAGTATACGTGACTCCTGCAGTGAGTGTTAAGTTTATATAACTTAGTAGTCTCGTGTATATATATATATATATATATATATATATATATATATATATATTGACGAGGAAATCCGACACCCTCATACATTCGCCGGGTTGTGGGGGGACGAGATTTGACTCACTACCCGTGAGCTTACAATAGTGGTATGAGGAATAGTAGCAGTGGAAAGAGAGGCCGTCTCTCTTCAACACTCTCTATTAGTACAAGCTGACATGGGCATGAGAAAATCTCACTCTCTATTAGCCATGTTTGCGTCAGCGGAGAAGCAGACCTGTGACTATGATTACCGCCAAAAATCCAACACGTGGTAATTTTCCAAACTACGGAAACTTAACAGTTGCCGTTTATTCATCGAAAGATGAAGACACATAAGTTGCCATTTATTTGTCGCAGGATGAAGATACATAAGAAGTTGCCTTTTGTTCGTTGAAAAAACTAAGAATATATTTTAGGATATGGAAAAAACCAAAATCCCAAAGTCATGCCACGCAGAGAACACTGGGAGAAAAGAAAAAGCTTCTCCTTTGAATAAACTCGGACTCCGAGGTATGGCAAGCCTCGTTAAACGAACACCCCCAAAAAAGACTTGTCCTTGATAATAATTAATCTTGGTCTTATCTGAAATAAGACGTGTATCTTTCTACCAATGTGTTACGGAAACCCAATAACGAGAGGAAAAAGAGAAGAGAATAAACTCCACAGAATCCCAAGTAAGGGAACATACAATTAAAGTATACTCAAAATTATCTTGCTGCATTCATGCTGACGTGAATAAAAGACAAATTACGGGAGTAAAGAATAGCCCTGAAAAGATAGAGAAGAAAGGAAGAAGGAATATCCCCCCCAATGATAAACTTGAGTTTGGAGCACGAGTTCTACCATTAAATCCTAAAAGCCAGAGTAAAGCGGAACGTGTCTACTGCTGACGAACTATATTCTCACCTTCCGTCATTGACAGATGTTAAATGGGGACCTCGTCCGGGATACGAATATTTCGATGGGGGCTCTTTGAGATACAGAAAGACTTTCTCGCTCCTGGCTTTTACCTGAATTATTTTATTTCTTTGTTTCTTGCTCTTATTCAATAAAAGCATATGTTATTAATCTTGTTAATCCAAACACGGTAGTTCAAAGTACTTTTTTGTTGAGGAAGCATTGTATTTGTCGGAGACCTCGTATATGAGGGGGAAAGCTAGCCAGTTGACTTTTAATAATTCCTCTATAACTCACCTAGTGGCTTTAAAATGTGGTTCTGTAACATTATATAGCGTTTGGCAAACCACAGCCCACGTGTGGGCCCTGCGTTAACGGGGGGACTTGGCGGGAACGAACGGCACCCTGCAAGCCCGTGAGGGGCACACGGCGGCGGAACAATATATATATATATGAGTGCGTGTGTGTGTGGGTATTTGGGCGGCATTTCTTCATTAATGCATATTTCATTGAACAATATTGACAAATTTTGTCTACAGATTTTTGTATGTATCCTTTCCAGTTGCCGAATTGATTTTATAGTTTAAGTAGTTGGCGACCGTAATCGAGGACGACCAGAAGACTCCCTTTTCAATAGCTACTACACCGAGGTGTAGGGAAGGGCGCTACTCCTTTCCCTGGATTGCTCCACTTTACCCTTGATACGCACCTTATATTGCTGAGTGTTGAGCAAGGAAGTATTAAGTACCATTTTTAAAGTCTTTGGTATGACGCGACCTGGGACTGAACCCATGTCTCCCGGACCATTGGTAAACACTCTACTCACTAGGCCAATGAGAGTACTCGACGGGAATTTTTTAATGAAACTCCCATAAATAATTGTTACCCAAGAACTTTCAGCTCGACCTTGGGCCATCATCAGAGGTGTGTAAATTGCAAAAGTGGTGTGACCTTTGCATGTACATTACTAGTTTGTAAGTTTTTTTTATTTATATTGGTGTGTTTTTGTGGCTTTTTATTCATTTCTCTAAGTAGCAGCAGTAGCAAAAGAATTTTAGTACATAAGTATTGGATTCGAAATTGATTCTATTGAGATTGGGTTGTTTCATTTTAATATGGAGCTCTTCGATAATTCGTAATTTCTGTTTGTTAGTTTGTTGTTCTAATATTGTTGTGTTTTCGGTACAACAACACTCCAGTATAAATGATAAAAACTCACAAAATAGGAATGAACGTGAAAAGGTCACTTCGCTTTTGCAATACACACCCCTGATGATGGCCCACGATCAGGCAATAAGCAATAGGGTAACAATTACTTATGGGAATTTCATCAACCTATTCCCATCGGATACTATAAAATCAATTCGGCAAGTGGAAAGGACGTATACGTACAAAAATATGTACACAAAACATGTCTATATTGTTCAATGAAATATATATATATAAATATATATATGTTTAGGCATATTTCATTAAATAATATAGACATTTTTGTGTACATATATATATATATATATATATAACAGCGGCTATGGTTGTACTTTATGTTACATCACCCCTTTTAAGTTATTTAAGGTCAAATTATATATATATATATATATATATATATATATATATATATATATATATATATATATAAACTTTGGTTTGGTTTTATGACATATCAACAATTGTTGGTTATTTAATATCAGATCTATTTTATACATAGAAACAGTTTTATTTCAAACAATTCAGTTTAGCATAAGTACACAGTTTAAATGTCAAAACAACTCTAGTTCAAGCAATTCAGTTTAGCATTAGCACACAGTTTAGTTTTATTTGACCCATAGATAGACCCTTTCAGGTGCTACCACTCCGGACCAGAGTGGACCTGGAAGCATTAGCAATTAAAGGGAACTCTGCATTCCCCAAAGCTCCAGTATTACTGGAACCTCACCATCAGATTGTTTAGTGTCATATCCAGGACACTCTTTGGATGAGTCTTACTCCTCTGCAGAGATGCAGTCGGTGTATTCTACTGCCCAAGCCGACTGGGCCATATATATATATATATATATATATATATATATATATGTGTGTGTGTGTGTGTGTGTGTTAGAGTTATATGATTTGTAAACTAGTTTGTAATAGTTTGTCTCTAGCATTATTTTCAAGCGACCCAGAGATTATTTGTTTGCACACAGTTAAATTGTTTTAACTACTACTCCTAATACTAATAGTTTTATTTGCACAT
The DNA here is from genome assembly GCA_963585895.1 of Sepioteuthis lessoniana. Classification (NCBI taxonomy): domain Eukaryota; kingdom Metazoa; phylum Mollusca; class Cephalopoda; order Myopsida; family Loliginidae; genus Sepioteuthis; species Sepioteuthis lessoniana. The sequence goes on along the minus strand of OY757935.1, from coordinate 59,874,622 downwards.
CGTCAAATTTTTTTTAAATATATCTTTTTAACACGAATAATAGTTTCAAGTTTAGTAAATAATTAAATATTTCAATTTGATCCCTATATAGAACACTAAAAGGTACTGCCACTGCAGGTCAAAGTGGACCTGGGAGTAATGGCAATAACGTGATATTCCCCAAAGCTCCGGAGCAGGAGCCTCACCATCCGATGCAGTTTAGTGTAATGCCCCAGACACTGGTCCTATTTGACCCATAGATGGGATCTTAACAGGTAGTACCACTCTGGGTCAGAGTGGATTATGGATTAATGGCAATGAAGGGGTACTCCATCCCCAAATTTCCATAACTGGAGCCTCTTTCTCAGATTGTTTATTAGTAGAATAGTAGATTGTTTATTAGTAGAACATTCATTGGGAAGGGGTTTATCCCTCTATTGAGATGCACTCGGCGTTTTCTCCAGCCCAAACAAACTGGACTGATATATTACAAATGACTAGGTTTGGTTTTTTTGTTTAATGGCATATTAACCTTTGTAGGTTATTTAATGCCAAAGCTATTCCCTTAGAAGAACAATAGCGGTACTATTTAACCCATAGCTGGGAGAAATAGGGGGTTCATACCTTTTCCAAGGGTATTTGCCCGAAAGTGAACGTAATAGTGCGACTGGAGTACGAACTCGCTTACTACGATTCCGTAGTCCATCGCTTTCACCACTACACCACGAGGACACTCCCTTCAAATGACAAGTATATATAACAGAGTAGTAGTATATGTAAGTAAGTAAAGTTAGCGGCCGTAGTAACCCGAAGGCTCCCTTTTCAATAACTACTACACTGACGAGTTGAGAAGGGCACTACACCTTTCCTTGCATTGGTCTACATTACTCTTGATCCTTACCTTATAATGCTGAGTGTTAAGCAAGGAGGGATCAAGAACCATAATTGAGTCTTTGGTATGACTCGAAAAGGGATTGATCTAGCCAAAACTCTAACCAAATTCCATTGGCCTAGTGAGTAGAGTGTTCGCCAATGACCCAGGAGACCGAGTCATACCACTTCGGTATAGTAGCTATTGAAAAGGGAGCCTTCTGGTCGTCCCCGTAAGAGGTTGCAAACTTTACTTAGTAATATATGTAACAGTATATATACACGGCTCGTTCAGAAAATTCTAAGTCTTACCCAGAAAGAAAAGCCATAGTGTATCATAGCCAGATACGGCTATGTGTGAAATGGACATATAATGTTTATATATATATAACATAGAACATAAGAATCTCGAAACACGGAAAACACTTACGACTTCTTACTTCAGGTAGGAAACTTTTTATTACCTTTGAGTTTAAAGGTTCTTCGACATAAGGAGAGAGATACACATTCTTTCTGTTCTGGCTTTTTCATCTGCCCCACCCCCATCTCTTGCGACACCTGCCCAAGGCTTCCGCGAGCAAGCGAAAGTCAACCGTCTTCTCCCGAGGCAGAACTCAACTCAACTAACTGACTTTTTCAAAATCCCAAAATTCTCCGCGCACTTCCAGTGCGTGACTTCATTCGCACCTACTAGCCCCGTTTCCCATCTCGGGCTATTGTGACACGTCCGTTCCGAGCGCACGCACGTGAACACCTGTGTTAATGTTGCACCTAAGTAACTCATGCACTGAGCCGAAAGGTTCTCAGCCTAACTAAAGCCAAAGGCATGAAACGAAATCCCTCGGCCATTATATTACAATAGTTGAACATTTTTGTTATGGAAACATACTACCAAAGCTTTTAAAACTTGAAAAACTAATACAGATTTCTGCCATAATTTCTGTGCAGGTAAGGCCCAGAGAAAAGTGAGAGATGTGCAACAGGGTGTCACAAAGTAGATCCAACTCCTTAATAAAGTAATTCGTATTGCTTCGAGTCATTTTTAATCTGTGTCTGAAAAATCAATCATATCACTCCAGAAAGTTCAAACCAGATGACAATGGCAGAAATTGATTGCCTTTATCTTAAAGCGCACATGAAAGACCAAGTTCTTGTGAAGATCTTCGGAGGGACTTTTTCGGACTCCTTCCGATAGAATCTCTCACCGCATCCACATTGTCAAGACATCTTGCAGTCAACTTCCTGCCAGATCTGAGATTTTCTGCCTTCTTCTTGAGGTTGGTTACTGAACCTGTGGCTTGAAATTTGAGTACCCAACGATAAATTTGGCTTTTCTGGGGATAATTGTTAAGTTAAAATTCCTGCAAAATTTTGCTTGCACAGTTTTGAATGATTTTGTCTCCAATTAAGCAGAGACGCAAAATATTTTTTATCTCTTGTCTAAGATATAGTGATCAAGGATTAATAGTTGTTATGGTATACTATTTTCAAATCTGAAACAAAAAAGAACACAATATTATTATTAGTGCAGGTATTAGCAGTCACAGGGTCCCAATATATTGAGACATTTTTGAATGATTTTATATCTATAAGAATGTTGCGAGAAATATTGAACAAGTCCTGGCGGCAACACCCCACAAGTCACCAACTATACGGCCACCTGCCTCCCGCCACGAAAACTATACAAGTTAGATGAACCAGACTCTCAGGACACTGCTGGAGAACCAGGGACGAACTCATCAGTGATGTACTCCTATGGACCCCCCGCATATGGCCAAGCAAAAGCCGGACGACCAGCTCGAACATACATACAGCAGCTATGTGGGGATTCGGGATGCATCCCTGAAGACCTGCCAGAAGCGATGAATGATAGGGAGAAGTGACGAGAGAGGGTCAGGGATATCCGTGCTACCAGCATGACATGATGATGATGATATCCAATTAAGTAATGAGGTAAAATATTTTTTCTTATCTTGCCCAAGCCATTGTAACCGAGGATTAATAGTTGTTATAGAATTCAATTTTCAAATCTGAAACCAAAAAGAATACATTATTATTAGTAGTGTCATTCGAAGTCACGTGGGTTCCTTATATATTGAGACACTCTATAAAATGTAGCTGACGCTTATAACTTTTTGAATAAACCCCGTTGTATATACGAATTTCATCCAATAAATAAAGTGAAGTTTAGATTGAGAATTAAATTGTTACAAGAGCTGTTTAATGTTTTCTGTACCAAAATGTCAATGTGTTTTTATTCTATGAACTGTCTTTTCGAAACAGGCTCGTCATGTCAAACCTATGTTTATCCTATTTGTAAACTTTTTTTTTTACAAAAACATGCTTCCTCCTATGTATCTCACCGTCTTAAGTGAATCTCGCATGGTTTGCAATCAAAGATTCGATAACAGACCGCTGTTCAAGCCTGGAGTACTCGATTTCATTTTATGCCAATTTGAATAGCCTCAAAACCAATAATTTCGTCTGATTAAAAGGGTAGAGTGTTCGCAAATGGCCCAGGAGACATGGGTTCAATCCTTGGTAGAGTCATACCAAAGACTCAAAAAATGGTACTTGATATCTCCTTGCTTAACACTCAGCAGTATAAGGTACGTATCAAGGGTAAAGTGGAGCAATCGAAGGAAAGGAGCAGCGCCCATCCCTACACTCCGGTGTAGTAGCTATTGAAAAAAGAACCTTCGGGTCGCCCTCGACTAAGGTCGCTAACTTTTTTACTATAAATAATTTTTGCTCTAAAGTAATTGCACACAATCCTGAATTGACATTGGTGGAACAATATTCTGAAAAAAGATTATTTTGCGTTTCTTAAAGATACTTCCCTTTATATATTGAATGACACCTCACACAAGAGATATTAGACTGTCTGTCCGGCTTGTATGGGAGTTCTGTGGGTAAATTTTAGCGGAAGTAAGCCATTTTTTAAATTGTTACTGTTGTTGTTGTTGTTATTTTCCGCCGCCATCCCTATCTCTCCCAATCCTTGTGCAGAAAAGAAAAATCTGTGAAAATTTTCGTGACTTTTTCTTTCTTTCTTTCCCTTGTGCTTCTTGCGTCATTTATTTAACATGTTTTTGTTTTTTGTTTGTTTTTATCTTTGTTTTTGTTTTTGCTTTTGTTTTTGTTTTTAGGAGTTTTTTTTTTAGTTTTTTTTATTGGTTTTTGTAAAGGGCTTTCTTAAAAAAATCATATCTTTCCTTTTTTTTTACCATTTTTTTCCAAGTGGGTAAACTTAAGCAAAACGCTAACAAGAAAGGATTACCTTCCGACTTTGAAGAGAAAAAAAAATGGTGAATGAAGTTACACTCATTGACTCAGAATCTTCGAGACGGTACCACCCACGCTGCAAATACTCAGCTGGGATTTAGACTGATCATGAAAAGAAGGAAAGAAGAAAGAAAGGAAGGAAGGAAGGAAGAGAGAAAAGTAGGAAAACGAAAGCAAAAAGGGTTGATAGGTTCTTGGTACACATGTAGAGATAATTATCAGGAACTTTGAACAATGAATAGAGGCTAGCAATTGTTTCGACCGGAAAATTATCTTGGTTTGGTTTGGTTTGGCTTGGTTTTAAGGCATATCAACCTTTGTTAGCTATTTAAAGCCAAATCCTCTTTATACATATATACAAAATATATAGATTTACTTTGCTGGGGTTTTATGTTATCTTAACCATTGTAAATTATTTAATGCCAAATCATACATATATATATAAGATATATATGATTGGGTTTGTTTTGGTTTTATGGCATAGCAACCATTGTAGGTTATTTAATGCCAAATCCTCTTTATACGTATATATTAAGTATATATGATTTGGTTTGGTTGGGTTTTATGGCATCTTAACCATTGTAGGTCATTTAATGCCAAATCCTCTTTATACGTACATATTAAATATATATGATTTGGTTTGGTTGGGTTTTATGGCATCTTAACCATTGTCGGTTATTTAATGCCAAATCCTCTTTATACGTATATATTAAATATATATGATTTGTTTGGTTGGGTTTTATGGTATCTTAACCATTGTAGATAATTTAATGCCAAATCCTCTTTATACGTATATATTAAATATATATGATTTGGTTTGGTTGGGTTTTATGGCATCTTAACCATTGTAGGTAATTTAATGCCAAATCCTCTTTATACGTATATATTAAATATATATGATTTGGTTTGGTTGGGTTTTATGGCATATCAACCATTGTATGTTATTTAATACCAAATTCTGTTTATACATCAAATATATATGATTTAGTTTGGTTTGGTTTGGTTTTTTGGCATCTTAACCATTGTTAGTGTTTTACTGCCCAATCCCATTTTTACATTTGTATTAAATATATGAGTTTAAACACATTTTGTAGATACAAACAGTTAAATCATCACACAGTTCTATTTCTAACAATTCAAATTAGCTCAAGTCATTTGTTTGCACTCAGTTTAAATGTTAAACAGTTCCTATTGAACTCTAACTAAGTTAGCTAGGGCTGTAGAATACACCCACTGCATCTATGTAGATGGGTAAGACCCCCTCTGAAGTGAGTGTCCGGGATATGACACTAAACAATCTTTTGGGGATGCGGAGTACCCCTTCATTGCCAATGCTCCAAGGTCCACTCTGGCACGGAATAGTAGGGTCCAATATATTAATCAAATAGAACTAAAATATGTACTAATGCTAAACTGAATTATTTGAAATAGAACTGTTTTTGACATTTAAACTCTGTACTTATGCTAAACAGATATCAAAATCAAAACATCTAAACAACTCTGGTCTCACTCTCCTGAGCTACATCATCGGTGTGGATACTCAAACAGTTCAGTTAATAAACTATGCGGTCATCGAAGGAAGAGGTCATTATATATATATATATATATATATATATATATGTGTGTGTGTGTGTGTGTGTGTGTGTGTGTGTGTGCTGGCAGCATTTCTTCATTAATACAAATTTCGTTAAACATAATAGACATTTTTTGTCTGTTTATTTTCTTGTTGATCCTTTCATATTGCCGTCTTGATTTTATAAGTTCTTGGGAAATAAACAATTATGGAAAATACATCATTCAATTCCCGCCGAATATTATAAAATAGATACGACAATATGAAAGGAGCAACAAGAAAATATGTCGACAAAAAATGTCTATTATGTTCAACGAAATTGTAAATATATATATATATATATAATTGAGAAAAATACAAGCCAGACAACTTGTAGTCTATTGAGCATTGTGTCACACGTAGGAAATCTTCCGCTTGGGTCGTAGAGCATAGAAATAAGCTTAATCGCTTCTGACGTCCATATCCTTTCTAAGAAACATGTGACAGGATGTACTTGGTTACATCGTACCAGTAATAAGGTACAACATCTGACCTGATTTAAACCCAGTGTTATAAAGACATTTCCATAGAAGAGCTAACATTTTTAATTGACTGATTGATTGATCGATTTTAATGGCATACCATACCATCTAGGGTTAATTTGGGCAAGAGGTTAAGGAATCGCTCGCAAAACGAATGACTTTAGAATTAGACAACCCTGCAAGAGTTTGTTTAAAGCCATCGGGTGAACGAACCACTACATTCGTTTTTTCTTTTTCTTTTTCTTTTTTTAAAGCTTGATGGGAAGTACATAAAAATATTATATGTAGTTTTGAATAAATCCTGGAAGCAATGCTCCATAAATTACCAGCTGTACGGCCACTTAACTCTCATCTAACAAACCATCCAAGCAAGACGAACAAGATATGCTGGGCCCAGTAGGGAAAGTAAGGACGTACTCATGAACGACGTCTTCTTATGACCTCCTACATATGGAAGCAGTAGTGTTGTTCGACCAGCTCTGTAGGAACGCTTGATGCAGTCTAGAGGACCTTGAAGAGGTGATGGATTTTATGAGCAGATACCTAGAGATATCAGGGGAATTCCGTACTATCAGCACAACTTGATAAGGATAATGATAATTGTTAATAAAAGATTTTAATTTGATACTTGGAACCATATAATTGTTTGCAATGAATAATACAACAAATTTTGACGTGCCATAAAACCAACCAACCAACCAACCAATTAAACTTTAAAACACTGATCATACAACTTAATATAATGTCATGCTGGGAAAATTTGTATCCCTGTTATGTGAGTTCTAGATGCACGCGTAGCATAACAGTTTTCGTCAGAGGAAATGGATGTGTTTGGTTTGGTTTTGATTGATTTTATGGCACAGTAACCATTGAAGGTTATTTAATGCCAAATCCATTTATGTACATATAAACAGCTTTATTTCAAACAAATCAGCTTAAAATAAGTACATCTTTTTGTTTGCACACAGTTATATGTAAAAACAGTTCTATCTTAAACAATTCAGCATAGCATAAGTAGAGGTTTTTGCTTTCAAACAGTTAATTGTCAAAAGTGTTCTATTTCGAGCAATTCAGTCTAGCATAAGCACACAGTTTTAATTCAAAAAACAGTTCTATTTCAAACAATTCAGTTTAGCATAAAAACAGTTTTTTCTTTACACAGAATTAAATATCAAAACAGTTCCATTTCAAACAATTCAGCTTAGCATAAATGCACAGTTTAAATGTCAAAAAAATTTCGATTTCAAGCAATTCAGTTTAGCATAAATACGCAGTTCAGTTCAATTTGACCCATAGATAGGATTCTGTCAGATGCTACCACTCCGGGCCAGAGTGGACGTGGGAGCGATGGCAGTGAAGGAGTACTCCGTATTCCGCAAAGCTCCAGCGTCACTGGAAACTGACCATCAGATTGCTTAGTGTCATATCTAGGACACTCGTTGGAAGGGGGAGGTCTTTCCCCTCTGCAAAGAAGCAATCGGTGTATTCTACTGCCCCAGCTGACTGGCTAACGGGAAATGGAATCGGTGATCCGAGTACAAATCCAGGACGATAAAAAGACCCGGATTCATTTGTTCTTCTCTCCGACCTCGGCTGAGTAATTTGGCAGATTGGCCGTTCAAGTTTTTGTTGGGCAACCAGTCTAGGAGAAGGAAAACTCGTATTGCAAACCGGCTTTACTCCGCTTAAAAAGTGATCCTGTGTCACATTCTTCCTGTGAAAGAAGCGTTTGATAACCCTGGAAGGGTTGATATACCTTCAAACAATTCATTGTTAAAGACTATGTATCACTATTCTTCTACCATGTACTTGTAAAATCTTGTCCAAAGCTGGACCCTATATAGCAATAAAGCAAAGAGAACACATCATGCTTATGTAACACACCCATGATACGGATATGTGAAATGTACATAGAATGTTCATAACTCATATATAGATAACATAGGAATCCCGAAACACAAAAAACAATTACGACTTCTAAGTTCAACTACGAAACTTTTTATTACCTTTGAGTTAAAAGGTTTTTCGACTTAAGGAGAGAGATAAACAATCTTTCTATGCTGACATTTCCGTCTGCCAGAAAACTACGTGCGACACCCGCCGCAAGGCATCGGCAAATTCCGAAAGTCAACCTTCTTCTTCGGAGGCAGGAACACAACTCAACTGCTATTTCTCAAATCTCAGCCAACGCTTCCGGTACGTGACTTCATTCACACCTCCTGGTCACATTTCCTATCTGGGGTTTTATTTTGACATCTGTGAATGACGTATCCTCCCCGCGCGCGCGTGAACACCTGCGCTCACGTTGCGCCTAACTAACCAATGGGCTAAGCGAAAGGTTCTCAGCCTAACTAAACCGAAAGGCAAGATATATAAAACGAAATCCCTCGGCCATTATATTACACTTAGATTATTAACTAACTAATATTAAAATTTTAAAACAACTGAATTTGGTTCTGAATAATCTAACAAGGACAGACATGTCAAAATAATCAATAATTTTTTCTCTACATTTCAAATCCTGAAATTGATTGAATAATCTTTGCAATTCAGAAGATTTGGTTTGGTTTAGCTGTTTGTTATTTAATGGCATATTTACCTTCTTGGTTTATTTAAAAACAACTCCATACTTCTAGGACGGTAAGGGTAATATTTAGCCCATGGTTGGGAGGATATGGGGGGGGGGTTCATATATTTCCCATGGGTATTTGTCCGAAAGAGAACGTAATAACACTACTAGAATTCGAACTCGCTTACTCCGATTCCACTGTTCAGCTCTTTAACCATTACACCACGAGAACACCCCGATTTGGTTTGGTTTGGTTTGACTTGGTTTTATGGCACATCAACCATTGGAGGTCATTTCATGCCAAAACAATTTTTATACATATAAACAGTTCTATTTCAAGGAATTCAATTTAGCACTTTGTTTTTGTTTGTTTTTGTTTACACACAAAAGAGTTCTAGTTCAAACAATTAGGTTTAGTATTAGTATATTTTTATTTACACTCAGTTAAATGTCAAAACAGTTTTATTTTAAACAATTCAGTTTAGTATAAGTATATTTTTCTTTACACACAATTAAATGTCAAAACCGTTCTATTTCAAACAATTTAGTTTAGTATAAGAATATTTTTGTTTACACTCAGTTAAATGTCAAAACAGTTCTATTTCAAACATTTCAGTTTAAAAGAAGTACAATTTTTTGTTTACACACAGTTGAATGTCAAAACAGTTCTATTTCAGACATTTCAGTTTAGCATAATTACACAGTTTAGTTGTATTTGATTCATTGATAGGGCGCTATCTGGTGCTGCCACTCCGAGCCAGAGTGGACCTGGGAGTGATTGCAATAAAAGAGTAATCCGCTTTCTACAAAGCTCAAGCATTGCTATAGCCTCACCATCAGGTTGTTTAGTGTCATGCCAAGGATACTCGCAGGAGGAATCTTATCCCTTCTACAGAGACGCAGTCGGAGTATTCTAAATCCCCAGCTGACTGGGCCAGCAATACAGAAGAGGAAGCTTTTCAAAAGTTTCATGGATTTTCCTTTCGAATTGTCGAACTTGTTGCTAAAGACCAGCGTTAAGTACTTGCCAATCTGAATTATGAAAACGAGGTTGGTGTGGGAGTAGAAGGTGTGGGTATTACTAAATCATGAAACATCATTGAAGGTCGGTTTTAGAAAGGAATTCCCACGTGAGATCAGATAAGAGTATTTGTAAACATTCAATGTTTTTAAACGGGTTGCTAAAAAGTAAGAAAGAGAAAGAGAGAGAGAGAGAGAGAGAGAGAGAGAGAGAGAGAGAGAGAGAGAGAGAGTGGATGAATGGATGAACAGATGAAGATAGATTGATAGACAGAGAGAGAGGGGGATAATAGAAAGAAAGTAAATGAACATGAAAAGAAATGAAGAAAATTAAGTATTCAAAATTAAAGTGACAAGAGGAAAGAATGTGGAATACTAAGAGTGACACACACACAAACGCATACACATATATATACGTACATAGAGAGAGAGAGAGAGAGAGAGAGAGAGAGAGAGAGAGAGAGAGAGAGAGAGAGAAAAGAGATAGATAGATAGATAGATAGATAGATAGATAGATAGGTGAAACGGAATGACATAGGAGAACATATTGAGATAGATAGATAGATAGATAGATAGATAGATAGATAGATAGATAGATAGATAGATATGAACAGACTGTAATAAAAAGATAAATAAGATTTATAGATAGAGAGATAAGAACAAACTGAGATAGATAGGCATAAACATACATAGATAGATAGATTGATAGATAGATTATGAAGAGACTGAGATAGATAGATTGATAGATAGATAAGAACGAATTGAGATAGATAGATAGATAGATAGATAGATAGATAGATGCTGATATATGCATAATGTTTGATATGAACGCTGATATTAAGAAAGAACAACACACACACACACACACACACACATATATATATATATATATATATACGCGTACATACATACATATGCTTGAAATTTATGATACACTTCCTTCTTTTCTTTCTTCCTTCCCAGCCTCAATATCCGCTTTTCATGTCTAATTACAAAAGCTTGTTATCTTTTTACGGACCCGTTGTTCTCATTTGGCCAGAACTTGACATCGTTATCAATCGAATTTACAAAACTCTATGTGATTTCGAGCGGCAAAGCTTTGCCCACAGTCCATTCAGCTATTTTCAAGATTTTCGAAATCTGAAACCGAAACTGGATACCCACAGATTAAGAAACCGGTGCCAACAAAATACGCCGTCGGAAAGACCCAACCAATAACGAGGCGAACATCATCATCATTACTATTATCATCATTAAGTAGTCTTTGAATTTTTCTCACTAGTCGTATCCAGTAGCTCCCGTTGAGATCAAGTGACAGCAAGGCTATACAATAATCTACCTTATGGTACCGTAGTGTTCGTGCTGGTTTTAGTCAGAGCTTTCTGAATAGTTTAGTAGATTTTTCTAATTAGCACAGTTCCAAGTGGATAACCATTCTTTCTAAGGCATTGGAACCCATGTGACTGCGAATAACTGTACTAATAATAATGTTGTGTTCTTTTTTGTTTTCGATTTGAAAATAACAACTATTAATCCTCGATTACAATGCCAAAGCACATATATTCCGTTTTGTGTGCATTAACATGGAGGCCTATGCTTGCTGCTGCTCGTTCCAAACTATGCAGAAGTGTTTCGGCTTGGTCAGGTGTATTTGCCAGTATCGCTATGTCATCGGCGTAGTCGGCGTCGGTAATTGTTGTTGCGGGGTATCTTCTGCTTCTTTTCTTCGTCAGTTCGCGATGTTCTAAGTACGTAGTCTAGACTCAGACCTAACCGATAAAATGAAACGCAGTTTCTTCCAGGCAGCGGTCACATCGATACTGCTATATGGATGCACTACATGGACGCTAACAAAACGGCTGGAGAAGAAACTAGATGGCAATTACACAAGAATGCTGCGTGTAATCCTGAACAAGTCCTGGCAGCAACACCCCACAAGACACCAACTGTACGGCCACCTGCCCCCTATCACGAAAACTATTCAAGTTAGGCGAACCAGACATGCAGGACATTGCTGGAGAAGCAGAGATGAACTCATAAGAGATGTACTCTTATGGATCCCCACACATGGCCGCGCAAAAGCAGGACGACCAGCACGAACGTACATTCAGCAGCTATGTGAGGATACAGGTTGTTGTCCTGAAGACCTACCTAGGGCGATGAACGATAGGGAGGAGTGGCGAGAGAGGGTCAGGGATATCCGTGCTGCCAGCACGATATGATGATGATGATGATGATGACAATGCCAAATTTATTCAAAATTGTCTCCCTCTCTACTAATCATAATGTTGTGTTCTTTTTTGTTTCAGATTTGAAAATTGTATACCATAACAACTATTAATCCTCGATCACAATGCCTTGGAGAAAAGAGAAAAAATATTTTGCGTCATTACTTATTTGGAGAGAAAATCATTCAAAACTGTGCAAGTAAAATTTCGCAGGAAGTTTAACTTAACAATTATTCCCAGAAAAGCCAAATCTATCGTTGGATACTCAAATTTCAAGCCATAGGTTCAGTTAACAACCTCAACAAGAAGGCAGAAAATCTCAGATCTGGCAAGAAGTTGACTGCAAGATGTCTTGACAATGTGGATACAAGAGAGGAAAAATATTTTTAGTCACTACTTATTTGGAGACAAAATCATTCAAAACTGTCTCAAAATAGAGCCAACCCATTAATATGATAGTGATTTATTAATGAGAGAAGAAACTCAAAAAATGATTGCATGACCTGGAAGCTGATATGATAACAATTTTAAAAAAATTAATTTGATGTCTGTAGCTAAAAAGATGCATTTTTACCGGACGTGTTCCAAATGACCTCCATTACTCTCGTCTCAGTAATAAATCATTATCATGGGTTGGATCTATTTTGAAAACCATGGAATTTAAGATCTTCAAGTGAAGATATTCAAGTGAAGATATTCAAGTCTTATTATTATTATTCTGATGTCTGGATTAAGGAGGTGAAAATTCGGCGTATCCGAAAACTGATGCAAGATATTAATATGATAATGATTTATTACTGACACAAGCGCAATGGCAGTCATTTGGAATACGTATGATAAAAAAATGCAACCTTTCAACTAGAGACATCAAATCAATGTTTTTTTTAATTGTTATTATATCAGCTTCGAGCATGTACCATCTTTTTTGAGTTTCTTGTCTCAGTAATAAATCATTATTACATTAATAGGTTGCATCTATTTTGAGACGCCCTGTATCATTATTTTCTGGAGTCTAAGCCACCTCAGGTCTCCTGGTTTCTTCGAAAAGATGATTCACTATGAACAGCAAATTCTACTTGATTACAGGTTCTTTTCTTCTTGTAAATTGTCTGGTTATTCTTTTTCTTCTTTTTTTTTTCTGGGATACTGGCCTGGATTTGGTGATCCATTCCCATCTCAAAGTCGTAGAAAGTTTTATGGGTCCGATTTTCTGGGACAGATTCTGGTTTGTGTATATATCATTGGTCAACATGGATTATCATCATCATTATTATCATTATTATTTACTTCTTTTTGAGTTTCCACACCAGCGTTAACTATGGTTTTTCACTGGAGTTTGAGTGACAACAAAATCCTTAGGTCTCCAGAACTCTACTCACTATTCTAGCTGATGTCTATAATGCTATAGTTTGGATGGTCTACACTCGTTCTCTTATTTCCATGCCTTTCTGTCTTGTACCAATCCTTTAAAACTGGTATCACCGTCACTTTTATATTCCACCGTTTTTTGATTTTTTTAGTTATCTTGCAAGTTCTTGGCATTCATCTTCCTTTTCGCTTTCCTTCACTTTTACCCTGTGGTCACCCGGAACTGCTGAGTGAACTATTCGGCAGGTTCTCTTTATTATTATCATTATTACTATAATTATTATTACTCTTTCATATCAGGGGGTGTCCTCATGGTTAATGGTTAAAGCGATGGACTACGGAATCGTAGTAAGCGAGTTCGTACTCCAGTACGTTCACTTTCGGGCAAATACCCTTGGGAAAGGTATGAACCCCCTTATCCTCCCAGCTATGGGTGAAATAGTACCACTATTGTTCTTCTAGGAGAATGGCTTTGACATTAAATAACCTACAAAGGTTGATATACCATTAAACAACGAAACCAAACCATCTTTCATATCAGCGTGAGCCGATGGTTTCTCATTGGAGTTTGAGTGACAGTAAGTCGCTTCATGTCTCCAGGACTCTTCGCAGTATTCTGGCCTATCTCAATAATGCTGCAGTTTGGATGGTCTTCACTCGTCCTATTATTTCTAAGTCCTCCAGTCCTTGTATTAATACTTTGATGACTGTACCAAGAGCACTAATTACAATTGGTAACACCGTCATTTTTATGATCAACAGCAAGGTCCATGTACTTATCTTTCTTTTCACTTTCTTTCACTTATACGATGTGGTCAGCCGGGACAGCAAATCCACAATTCGGCAAGTTTTTTTTTTTTTCGTTGACTATTACAAGACCTGATCGTCTGGCCGAGATTAGGAGATCTGTTTGAATCTCAAAATCCCAAATGAGTTTATGTGTGTCATTCTCCACGACTGATGTTGGGTTGTGCATTTACCATTTGTTCTCATGGTCAAATTTCAGTTACTTGCACAATTTCCAGTGAATCACCCTGCCCACCCAGTCATGTATAGTCTTATACTCTTTCTCTGATTGTTTCCTATATTTGCTTATTATGTGATTGATCATTTCGTCTCTATCAGTATATGTTGCATTGTTTGGCGAGGGAGTTCCAGAGGTATCGGTTTTATGTTCATTCTTTTACTAATTTGGGTAACTTTTTAAAATCAGATTCATTACAGTGGCCTATTATTTTATAACAAGTGTGTGTGTTGGAAGTGGCATTTCTAGCAGAGACGATATTCTTTAAGTAATACAAACGTCCTCTGTGTTGAAAACTGCTCTATTTGGCTAAATTAATGGGCAGTTGTCACGTTCAAAATTTATGTGCGCACCATTTTTTGTTGCCGCTTTTACTGAAAATATATTTAATTTAAAAGTTGGTAAATATAGTGCATTTTTTAAGATACAACGAACATATATCCTTTGCAATTGCGTAGATTAATACAAGCGTCATCCCTTTTCAATACTATGTTATTTGCTTGATTAGCATCAACCAATTCGACAAAATGGTTACCTGGTTCAAAATTTTGATCAAAATTGATAAATTAAGAATCGAACCCATAGACGTACACGTGGAAGAAGAACTGAAGAATGAAGAGTGGAACCTATGATTTTAACAGGGTATGGAAGAAAGTAATAATGAACCACAAGAAAAGACTGACAAAAAAATGAATCTAGATCACCCATAAGAGGATACCAAGAAAGACACGAAGAAAAATAATACAAGTTCCGATGAATGATTAAAAGAAACACAGGGTGTCATAGTGGTGTAATGGTTAAAGCGCTGGACTGCGGAATCGTAGTACGCGAGTTCGTACTCCAGTCACGCTATTACGTTCACTTTCGGGCAAATACCCTTGGGAAAGGTATGAACCCCTATCGGGTTAAATAGTACCACTATTCTAGGAGAATGGCTTTGGCATTAAATAACCTACAAAGAGTTGATATGCCATTAAACAAAGAAACCAAACCAAACCAAAAGAAACACAAAAACAACCTAGTGCATAAGACCTCCAAGGTTCATGGAGTTGTACTATCGCATGTAAATTAGATATACTAATAAATGCAGTAATCAAGTATTAACCGGTGTCTTGCAAATGCTATTAACCAATCAGCATCAACTCTGTGAGATGACAAAAAATCCGCTTTAAAATGATCTTGTGTCATATCCTGCGCAGTACTGAGTGGTTAGGTAAGTACATTCATGAATATGAATGTTCATATTCATAAATTCACTCATCCTCCACTATCCATGTCAAGTTTTTTTCTTCTTATTAATTAACTCGACGTCTGATGTTCTTGATATCCACGATTGTGAGCACACTTTATTCTAGAGTGTTCACCAATGGTCCAGGAGACTTGGGTTAAATCCCAGGTTGCGTCATACCAAATGGTACTTGATACCTCCTTGCTTAACACTTAGCGATATAAGGTACGTATCGAGGGTAAAGTGGAGCAATCCAAGAAAAGGAGTATCGCCCCCCCTACATCTCGGTGTAGTAGCTATTGAAAAGGCAATCTTCTGGTCGCCCTCGACTACGGTTGCCAACTTTATGTATATATATTTATATATATTTGTGTGCGTGTGTGTCTGTGTGTGTGTGTGTGTGTGCGCGCGCATGTGTGTTATATCCTTATAAGATAAAAAGCAAGTGTTTTGTGTGTACATCTGTGTGTCTGTACACGTAATATTTAAAAGAAAGAAAGAAAGAAAGAAAGAATGGAGGGTGAGATCTCTAACGTTTTTAAACCTCAAAGAAAGAAGAATCATGTGATTAGTTCCTTTTGTCATCGAAAGAGGAAAGAAAAGAAAGTAGACTAGGTGTCAAGTCAGCAGTTGTAACAGTAGGTTGACTTGAGAAAGAATAAAAGAAAGAAAGAAAGAACGGAAGGTGAGGTCTAAGACGTTTTTGTTATAATTTTAAAGAAAGAAAAATAAATTTGAAAAAGAAAGAAAGAACGAATCAAGTGCTTGCCACATCGAAAGAGAAAGGAAAAGAAAGCAAACAAATTGTCGGGAAAGTAGGTTGACGTTAAAATGAAAGGCTTTCTTCAGTTTTTGAGTTCGTCTGCTTTGCTATATATCTTTTGAATCTACATTGACAGCAACAAGGAAGAAAGAGAAAGTAAGATCGTTCACTTTTTAAGATTATATAAAATTTAACCGTCATTATTGACGGGTGTTTTCTGATGTATATATATTATATGTTTTCCTTCTCCTTGACTAGTCGCCTCACCAAGGCTGAAGAACCTAGTCTGCCCTACTATTTACCCATAGCAGGAGGGAGAATAATTGGATTCATACCTTTCCCAAGGGTATTAGTGCTATGTGAAATGCAATCAGTCTCGTCCAGGATTTGGACTCGTGTCGCCGTGTCCATTTCCTACGACGATAACCATTACATTGAACAGCAAAGTTTACCTCATAGCAATTTCTTTTCTTCTTGTTAATGTAAATCAGTCTGGTCTTGTGGATTTGGCTGATCTGTTTGCATTTCAATGTCCTGGAAAATAATACTCTGGTGTTTCGAGATATAAAATGATTCTACCGATCCCGGCAAGACATTTCAACCTAGTTGTTGGTTGGTTGATTTCTTATTCAATAGCGAATCAACCTTCGATGGTTATTTAATCCCAAAGCCATACGTCAAAAAGAACAGAGAATTTCATGCGCCTGATCAACAGGAAGATATTGTTTTGTGTATATACCACTTAGTAGCATAGCCAAACTTTACTATCTTGCTCAATTCCCAGTGATTCACCTTTCCCGCCCAATTTTTTTGCACCAGTTTGCTGTTTTCACTAATTATGTGATTAACTCTTTCATCTGTCACCACATAACATACATTTTCAATTCTTTTGCTTATTATCAATTTATATATTTCATATATATGTATAAAGAGGATTTGTCTTTAAATAGCCAACAATGGTTGACATGCCATAAAACCTAACGAAACTAAATCATAGATATTTGATATATATGTATAAAGAGAACTGGACGTAAAATGCCTTACAATGGTTGATATGCCATAAAACCCAACCAAACCAATTCATATATATTTAATATATATATATATATATATATATATGTGTGTGTGTGTGTGTGTGTGTGTGTATAAAGAGGTTCTGGCATTGAATAACCTACAATGGTTCTATGCCATAAAAACTAACAAAACTAAATTATAGATATTTGATATATATGTATTGAAAGGATTGGGCATAAAATAACCTACAATGGTTGATATGCCATAAAACCCAACCAAATCAAATCATATATACTTAATATACAAATATAAAGAGAATTTGGCATGAAATAACCTTCAGTGGTTGATATGCCATAAAACCTAAGCAAACTAAATCATAGATATTTGATATATATGTATAGAGAGGATTGGGCATTAAATAATCTACAATGGTTGATATGCCATAAAACCCAACCAAATCAAACCATATATACTTAATATACATGTATAAAGAGAATCTGGCATTAAATAACCTATAATAAAACCAACCAAACCAAATCATATGTATTTAATATATCTAATTATTAACGATGGTTGAATTACCTAATAACCAAACCAAATTAAATCCAACTAATAAATTATTTTTAGTAAATTATTTGAAATAAATTTGAATATTTGACGTTCATATCACTATGTATGAATTAAGGCTAAGAAAAAAGCTACAAACGAAAAAGGAAATATACAATGAACGCAATTCCTTAATCTTTACACATAAAATAACCCAAGACGTGTTGACATGACGTTAAATCGACTAGCGATCAAAAATCGATACTGGTGATTTAATATCGATATTTTTTACCATACAACCCATTTATATTCTAACATTTAGATTTCTCTCTGAAGGAATACATCAATCTATGTCAGTCTATTCATATCTATCTATCTATCTATCTCTGACTTTGTTCTTTTCCATCAGTCTTTTCATATCTATTTATCTATTGGTCGATCGATCAGTCTGTTCTTTTCTGTATATTAATCTCTTCATATCTATCTATCTATCTATCTATCTCAATATGTTCATATCTATCTATCTATCTATCTTAACCTAATAGCCCCGAGTACCTCAGCATGTCACAAGTAAGACGTATGCTTCATCCTGTCTGGCCGCTTCCTTTACTGTTTAATGGCCGTTAAATTAAACACGGCTTTTCTTGTACATGTCACTTATTAGAAACATGAGATCCTTATTACATATAATCAGAAAGGCGAAGAGTGGAACGTGAGGAAACGGCAATCTGACCCTTCTCTATGAATGTCCGCCTCACTCAGGGAATATGGAAAGTATACACCTTAAATTTAATTTAAACTATGTCCAATAGACCTCATCGCCCCTATACATATATAGGAACACACACACACACACACACACACACATACAAGAAACTATATATATATATATATATATATGCATCAATCTTTATCTGCCATCATTCTTGGCAAGTCCTCTAGACAGCATCCAGTGCTCGTTCAGAACTAATAAATACCAGTTTCTGTTAGTCGGTTGACGCATGTAGCTCCATGTGCAGAAGCCCACAGAAGAATGTCGCAAATGCTTCTTCCCTTTTTCTTCAGTAGTAACTCCGATGTCTTCTCGAATGTTTTGTGAGATTGGAGGTAAGTGCCCGTGCAGCCGCTATTTCGTGAGCTGCTGCTTCCAGGATTTGTTGAAAATTGCACGCCGAATCCTTATGTAGTTGCCATCTATTTTTTTTTCCTGGTGTTGATTCAGAATCCAAGTGGTGTAACTATAAACTACTACCGACACGGCTACAGTTTGTTGACATCGCGTTCAGTAGATGAGATATTGCTACCGAAGTATGTGTTCTGCTGTAATAATTTCTGTAGCTTGCTGTTTAGTGTAGAGATGAACTTAGTTTTTTCAGAGTTCATGTAGAGCCTAATGCCTCTTCCCCTTGCTCCAACCTATGCATCTGACAATTGGCTTGAACAGATGGATTAGCAAAAAGTGCTAGATCATCAGCGTCGTCTGCTTCGTTACAGTGTCTGCGAGTTATCATTAGTTTTTTGTCTATCTTAGCATACATTT
Source organism: Sepioteuthis lessoniana (assembly GCA_963585895.1). NCBI lineage: Eukaryota > Metazoa > Mollusca > Cephalopoda > Myopsida > Loliginidae > Sepioteuthis > Sepioteuthis lessoniana. Next base: position 59,855,094 of record OY757935.1, on the reverse strand, counting down.
GTTGCATATTGACCCTGGCCGAAATGTCAAAATAGGAAATGCACCTGTGTAAATAACAGGTGCATCTGGTCGAAGGTATAAAGAGGATAACCTTGACTGTCGACAGGTTGAATTGAGTGGGCGTAAAACAATAATATAACTCGATGCACAGGAAGTTCGATTCAGTTGGAGATAAAAGCGGTAGAGAGAACCACCACCCAGCAGAGGGGGCCCTCAGGCCCCCGATTGAGCAGTTGCAGTTGGAGAGAAGATGCTGGAATGAGGACCATGTCCCAGAGAGGCTAGGCCCCCAGGCCCTCGGTTGAGCAGCCCAGGAGAACGGGAAAGAAATGCTGTTATGGCCATAAGAGTGGGGGTCAATATGTTGCAGTTCTGTTCAGTCTCCAACTCACGTCTCACACAGTAAAACCTTTAGTAACCCTTTCGAACCCTTTCAAATAAAGTGAGAGGTGTATTTTTCTAAAGAACTGTGTCCGCTCGTGTTCATTGCGTGGTTATGTTTCTGCATGCATGGCAAATGAGGAGCAGTCTTATCACAAAACTTTAGCGATTTGCTTTTTATTTCTGCTTAGACCCTACTGAATCTTTACTTAAACGATTCTGTGTTCGGAAGATAATACTTCAAATTAGGTGTATTGCTCAGTTCATACTACTGTTCATCCATTTTTTTATAAACATATAATCTAGTTGTACTTCGAGCTTTTTGGGGTTTCGTCTATAGGTTATATTCTAATGTGCCGTATCATAACGACGCACGCAGGAAGACTTCTTTAACAAAATATACCTCTCACTTTATTTGTAAGGGTTCGAAAAGGTTATTCAAGGTTTGCGTGTGAGAGGGAGCTGGAGACCGAACAGAAACTGCAATATTTTGACCTCCACTCTTATGGCCGTCAACGTTGTGTCTTTCTCGTTCTCCTGATGCTCAATCGGAGGCCCTGGGGTCCACTCTGCTGGGTGCTGGTTTCCTTTACTGCATCTTATCAGCATATTCTCTGGACCCCAATTCAATCAGGGCTCCCAAGGGCCCCTTCGGCCGGGTGTGGCTTTCCCTGCCACATCTCTTCTATAACTCCGCCTCCAACTCCACTGCAACTCCAACTCAACTGGAACTGTGTTATATAATAGTTCAACGCCCACTCAATCGCCCACTCGATCTTTGAAATCGAATGTTTAATCGTCATCAAGCGGAAATAACTGTCATGCAGTTCACAGGTCACTCTCTTCCGGTGCATCAGTCTATGAGTGTACCATGGGAATTTTTTAGCTCATCCCATTTCATCAGCCAATTTCTTCCCACCCGATTTCCTCTCATAACTGCTATTGGAGTGTGTCACCTCCTTCCGGTGCATCACCTTGAATGGCATTTTGGGCCGGGTGGAAGGTCAAAATATAACATATAGGTTTTCCTTCCTTACTTGAAATTTACTGTTTAGGCATAAAAGCTTTTCCTTAAAAGAAAATTCGGTTAAATATTCGCTATTTCTATTTGGAGAGTTTTGTTCACAGAATTTGTAATTTTTGTCTTTGATTACATGAGAATTCATATTTACACCGATGATCAGAACGTTGTATTTGGGAATATGTCGGTCAAGGGAAGATGGCTCATTACAGAAGTGGATAACGTCCGATTCTTCACTAACGAGACAGTATGGAAAATAAGATTTGATATGTTTCGCTAAAAGGATGGTAATATAATAATAAATTTATTCTTGCTCACAAATAAAATCCATTCGTAACAAACTCTCTTTTGAGTTATAAAAATTTAAGAGTCTTTTTGATTGTCAGGAAATAATTGGAAAAACGGAACATTTTCGCATAAACCTTTCCCTGATAAAGGACCCAAGATTAGCTTAGTGACAAAAATGAAATTGGTTTCTGGGAACCTATACCATAGCCAGATACGGCTACGCGAAATGGACATTTCATGTTCATATATATATATAACATGGAACATGGGAATCTCAAAGCACGAAAAGCACTTATGACATCTCAGTTCAGGCGCAAAACTTTTTATTACCTTTGAGTTTAAAGGTTCTTCGACATAAGGAGAGAGAGAGGCACAATCTTTCTATTCTGGCTTTTTTCATCGCAATCTCGTGCGACACCTGCCCAAGGCCTCCGCGAGCAAGTGAAAGTTAACCCTTCTCGTCCGGTGTCTAGTCTCAACTCTACTAACTTTCTTCAAATTCCCAAAATCCTCCGCGCGCTTCCGGTGCGTGACGTCATTCGCACTTGCTAGCCCCGTTTCCCATCTCGTGCTATTGTGACATCTCTGAGTGACGCGTCTGCTCCGCCCGTGCGCACGCCCGTGAACACCTGTGTTAATGTTGCACCTAACTAACCCATGTGCTGAGCGGAAAGGTTCTCAGCCTAACTAAACCCAAAGGCATAAACCGAAATCCCTCGGCCATTATATTACAAATCGAGTTATGGCTACTTTTTGGTTAGCTAAACGTGTAAATTTACCAAATCTTACACGCCACTACATTATTTGCCTCTTATCTTTCACTCTTTAAAAATCAAACCAAAACCGAAACAAGTAAGTTGAACATAAATTTTTCATTGCAAAACGGATGACAAATGAGGCGAAAGAAATATTTTGCTTTCTTTGATTAATTTTCTCCTTTTCCTTGTTTTTCCTTCTTCTTTTTAACCGGCTCATTGGCCTAGTGGATAGAGTGTTCACCAATGGTCCGGGAGACCTGGGTTCAATCCCAGATCGAGTCATACCAAAGACTTTAAAAATGGTACTTGATACCTCTTTGCTTAACACTCAGCAATATAAAGTACGTATCAAGGGTAAAGTAGAGCAATCCAGGAAAAGGAGTAGCGCCCTTCCCTACACTTCGGCGTAGTAGCTATTGAAAAGGGAGCCTTCTAGTCACCCCCGACTACGGTCGCCAACTTTACAACTTTACTTTTAAATGAATGATTATTTTAAATAATAAAAAGATAATGATTATTAGCATTCCGATTTTTCATGTTTCATTTTGAAAAAGACGAAAAAATTCGTTAAGTATAAGAAAGAATTATTGATTGAAACGGACAAATAGAAAACAGCTTATAAAATTTAAAAGTATCGCTCATTCAAATACTCGTCTTTATCATTAATGTAAATATAAGTCGAGTTGCAAATTTCGAAGTATTTCGACCTATGAAATTAAAACGATAAGTTTCCAGACTTTTTGCGTATAGCCACTTTTACTGATAGTACACACATCAAACTCTAGACCGCTTCGAATGAATCTCCTCCGGCTTCAATGTACTTGTTGTACCGTTCCAACAATTTCTGGAAGGCCCCATGGAAGTCCTCTTGTGTGAGTGTGTCAATGACCTTCGTCACAGCTCCTTTCATCTCCTCAATTGTCTCATAAAGACAGCCTCTGAGCTTAGGGAATAACCAAAAGTCACAGGGAGCAAGGTCTGGACTATAGGGAGGGTGAGGAAATATCTTGATGCCCATCTTGGTCAAATAGTGTGTGACAAGGATGGAGTTGTGGACTGGTGTATTGTCCTGGTAGAAATGCCACTGATCCGATTTGAAGAGTGCTGGCCTCTTCCGACGGAATCACTCCCTGAACTCCCTTAAAACCTCAACATAGTAACCCTAACCCTAACCCTTTGGCCAATCAACCCTGGTGTATTGACTTCCTTACTCCTGCCACATCTCTCATCATCCCTCACAAACTGCTTGCCTTCCTTGAATCCCTTATGCTACTCAAAAACTGATACTTGATTCATGCAAGATGGTCGAAAAGCAGTCTGAAGTATTCCATAAGTTTCTGTGGCATTTTTTCCAAGTTTAAAACAGAATTTTATCGCACATCGTTCTTCTAAAGTGTCAGATTGCATTTTTGAAATTCACCAGCAGTAACAATCAGGCTTTAGTAGGGTGTATTCTAATTCTTGCTGTAACTGATTATTTGAACCTGAAATCATAAAAAATTGTCAGTCATCTCATAAGATGTATAGCAATATCATACTGAATTTTCAAGAGTCTACGACAATTTTAAATGCCCATACGAAAAAAGTCTGGAAACTTATCGTATGCTCCTCGTACATTCAAATTTCTACGGTATTTGCGAAAAATGATAATGTGAAAATAGATTCATTTATAAGCAAAAGTTAATTTTCTTCTGAAAAATATTAAAACTCCTTAATATAAAAATCTACTTGGTTTGGTTTGATCTGGTTTGGTTTTATGGTGCATCGACAATTATAGGATATTAATGCCAAATCCATTTTAATACATATAAACAATTCTATTTCAAACAATTCAGTTTAGCATAAATAAATAGTTTCAATATCAAAAACAGTTCTATATCCAACAATAAAATTTTGCATAAGTACACAGCTTAGTTCTCCTGGACCCATAAATTGGACTCTATCAAGAGCTACATCTCCGGAAAAGAGTGGACCTGGGAGTGATGTCAATAAAGGGGTACTCCACTCAGGCCTGGAGAGGTAGTACCTGATAGGGCCCTATCTATGGGTCAAAAAGAAGTTTGACTTTTGAACTAAGTACAAAGAAAAGACGTATGCTTAACTGAATTGTTTTAAATAGAACTCGACTTACACATAAGCGTCTTAAGTAATTTAGATAAAAATATTATCTTTTCGAAATAAGGTTATTATGTTGAAAAAGAAATACTAGTTATGTGAAATAATGGTGTGTACATAAGACAATAAAATTACTAATAAAACCCTGGACCACTAGAGGTATTCGTGGTGTAATGGTTATCGTCGTAGGAAATGGACACGGCGATTCGAGTTCAAATCCTGGACGAGACTGATTGCATTTCATATAGCACTAATACCCTTGGGAAAGGTATGAATCCAGTTATTCTCCCTCCAGTTATGGGTAAATAGTAGAATAGACTGGGTTCTTCAGGTGCGGCAACTAGTCTAGGAGAAGGAAAAATCTGAATTCAAAACTGTTAAACTTCGCTTAAAAACTGACCTTGCGGAGGGGTTGGGTAAATAGGATAAAACCCTCGATCACACACATGTACACAAGCATATACACACACACACACATATTTATATACATATATAGAGAGAGAAATAAAGAAAGAAAAAGACTCCCTGATAAGCTGACAGATAGAGACACGTCGAATTCTACCTCCACTAAGAAATAACAACGTGAAATCCAGAGTCGTGAGTTATTATTACCTGTTTTATTGTTATTATTATTCTTGATACATGGAAATATTGTAATATTCCTGAATATTTTGGGGGACTGTAAATATTTTATTGATTAAAAACGATCTTAGCGTAAAATTTTAATCCTATATATATATACATTGGTACTATTTACCAACCCCTCCGCTCGGGCAGGATATGACACAAGGTCAATTTTTAAGCGGAGTTTAACAGGTTTGAATTCAGAGTTTTCCTTCTCCTAGACTAGTTGCCTCACCAAGGCTGAAGAACCTAGTCTGTCCTACTATTTACCCAGAGCTGGAGGGAGAATAAGGGGGTTCATACCTTTCCCAAGGGTATTTGCCCGAAAGTGAACGTAATAGCGCGACTGGAGTACGAACTCGCGTACTACGATTCCGCAGTTCATCGCTTTAACCATTACACCACGAGGACACCCCTATATATATATACATTGGTACAGTGGGAGAGTGCGTCATTGGTCCGTGAAACTAGGGTTCAATCCCAGCTCAAGTCTAAGCAGAGATTCAAAAATGGTGCTTAACGCAACTTTGCTCAACACCGAGCATTATAAAGAACGAATCAAGGGTAAGTGGAGCAATCCAAGGAAAGGAGTACACCTCATCGAAAAGGGAGGGCACAACTGAAAAAGGAGTCTTTCTAAAGTATATATATAGTCTTATATCATTTTTAATCGTATCTACTTTAGAATACTCAGAATGAGATAGAGTTATAGTGTTTATATGTTATAGCATATTCCCTAGCTGACGTGGTACGAGCGGTCTGATATTTAGTCAAACGTAAAGTTGGATGGGTTTCGATCCCAGCTTCAAGCGTCCTACGTGTCTAGCCACACTGAAGAATTGTGATACATCGAAACAGTTTGTCTGTGGATGACAATATATATATATATATATATGTGTGTGTGTGTGTGTGTGTGTGTGTGTGTGTCTGTGTGTGTGTTCTTTGGTCCAGTTAAACCGGAGTTGGGAGTAATTCCATCAGGACAAGAAATTATTCATGAGTGAATATTTAAATTTTCCTGGTAAAGAGCTCAATGTAACAATAATACAGAGCAATAAATTCTTTAAGAAAAACAACAAAACCGGTCAATTAAGATTATAAATTTATTTCCATCCTGTTACGCATTTTTTTATCTAAAAGATCTGAAGAAGTCCTGTTAATTTTTTTTCGTGTTTTTGGAAATTTCAAAAATGCGTAACAGGATGGAAATAAATTTATAATCCTATGTGACCGGTTTTGCTGTTTTTCTTAAGGAATATATATATATACATGCATATATATATATACATGTATATATATATATATATATATATACATGTATACATATATACATGCACATATATATACATGCATATATATATATATATGCATATATATATATACATGCATACATGATACATGTATGTATATATATGCATATAAAACCAATATCTATATCGTAATTAATAAATCTGATTACAATTCTAAACTACAGATCATCCTCAATGATAAAAACAAATTTACAAAACTAAATCATAATCCAACTAACCAACTCAAGTCTAAAATTAACAAACTCATTAATGCTAATAACGCTGACCTTCACAATATAAAATTACCAAAAATAATTGGTGATTACAAACCTGGAAACATCCACGGAACTGTTAAGATTCATAAACCTGGCTATCCACTCCGACCAATAATTTCACAGGTAACAACACCTACATATCAACTTTCAAAAAATTATTAACAGACAAAATTTGTCTTTGTTATTTAATGAAACATGCTTAATGAAGGACTGCTGCCTAACTACACGTACCTCAATATGAATGTATATATATATATATATTCACACACACACACACACACACACACATATATATATATATGTGTGTGTGTGTGTGTGTTTGTTTATATATATGTCTGAGAAAGAGAGAAATATGGGTTGGCGTGTGATTTGAGCATTACATTGCTTTGAATATCAAACTTGTCTTTCATTCGATCAAGACGGTAAATAAGTACATCAATATCACATTGTTTCGATAGACCGATATACTACTTACATGTTTCGGTATTTGATTTGTCATCCAACTTAAGGTTGTATTATTAAAAAGATAACAAATCAAGACCGAAACAAGTAAGTAGTACATTAATATTGCTTTGCTAAAAAAAAAAAAAATCAAAAATCAAGCGAAAGAGCACAGAATTAAATAATATTTCAAGAAACACTTACAAGTAAAAAAAAAAAAAGATTTTTAAAAATTAGCAGATAGAATTTATTAAACGGTCAATTAATTAAAAAAAATTACCGTACAGATTATATTTACTGTTCTTTTAAAAATCCGGATGTTATTCATTCCACCAGGGTATCATCAGGTAGTATTTCTAGAACCCTTCCTCTCAGACACACTTTTTTCTTTATGCGTGTGGGAATGTATTTACCTACCCCTCTGCAGAAGCCGGAAGCGGAGTTTAGCAAGTTTGAATTCAGAGTTTTCCTTCCCCTAGACTGGTTGCCATACAAGGCTAAAGACCTTAGTCTGTCCTACTATATTGCCCATAGTCATACTTTCCCAAGGGTATTAGTGCGAAGTGAAACGCAAACAAGACGCGTCCAGGATTTGAACTCTAGTCGCCGTGTCCATTACACGGTAACATTACACCATGGGTACCTCTGTATGTCAGCATGTGTGTATGAGAGAGGGAAAGAAAGAGAGAGAGAGAGAGCGTGAGAGAGAGAGAGAGTGACAAAGAGATTGAGAGAGACAGAAAGTGAGAGAGAGAGAGTGACAAAGAGATTGAGAGAGACAGAAAGTGAGAGAGAGAGAGAGAGAGAGAGAGAGAGTCAGTTTACATGCAGAGGTAAGTATATGTCTGTATGCAGATAGGTTTGTAGACATTTTTGACCCGTGTACGCACGACCTGAAACTCTCCTTCTTTATTCTAGATACATACCGTAGTAATTACGGTTGTGAGAGTCGACACTCACCTCTCTTCTCGCCCTGACTGTCTTCACGCTTTCATTAACATAAAGTTATGTACACAGAACTCCAGACCCCACAGTGTGAATTTCGCGCAGGTCCCGTTGGCACGTAAGGAAGCAAAACAGAAGCCTGTTCAAGCATAAAATGTACGTGTGGTGAGCTAAGGAATGTATCGGAGTCTGAATACCGAATTAGAGAAACTCACAAGCAAGTCTTCGTATGGGAGTAAAACGGTAAAAAAATATTACAGTGCATAAAAAGAGTATTTGTTTTTTTGTTTTGTTTTTTTAATCAACTTCTGGAGAGCTTCTGGAAAGCTCCTGGTATTTGTTTAAGCTTATGTAATGCTCCCCATATGTTAGTTTGGTTTGGTTTATTTGTTTAATGGCATACCAAACTTCATGGGTTATTTAATGCCAAAGCATTAAATAACTTGCCCAGTCGGCTGGGGCTGTAGAATACACCGACAGCACTCCTGCAGAGGAGTAAGACCCCACCCAAAGAGTGTCCTGGGTTTGACACTAAACAGTCTGATGGTGAGGTTCCAGTGATCCTGGAGCTTTGAGGAATACGGAAGCACCCCCTTCATCGCCATTGCTCCCAGGTTCGCTCTGGCCCAGAGTGGTTGTACCCGATAGGGTCCTATCTATGGGTTAAATAGAGCAAACTGCATATTTATCCTAAACTGAATTATATGCTTAAATCCATCGTATCGTCCGAGAATATGATATTAATATGTATAAAGAGGATTAGGCGTTAAATAACCTGCAAAGATTGATATGCCATAAAATCCAACCAACGAAAGCCATCCTTATAGAAGAACAACAAGGGTGCTATTTAACCCACAATTGATGGGATAAGGTAGTTCATACTTTTTCCTAACGGTTTTTATCCGAAAGTGAACTTAATAGCGTGACTCGAGTTAGAACTCGCTTACTACAAAACCTCAAACTAACACATTAGCAACAACGCCACGAGGGCCCCCTCCCTATGTTAGTTGGTTGGTTGGTTGACTTGGCTTTTTTGGCATATCAACGCTTGTAGATTATTTAATGCCAAATTCTCTGTTTAAATTATTTGCCTAAATTTCTGTGATGAAGCCTGATAATAGAAACAGTGGATTAATTGTTGGTTTGAAAGTGCTTCTAATTGAAATCATCTGGATGTCGCAGGTTCAATCCCACCTACAGGTAACATAAAAAATTATACTTATTATAACTTAACATTTGTACCCGGTTATGGTTTACGGAGTTAGAACAATCTACCCACGTGGATTAAATAAAGGGATTATTTCTAAATTCTGTGTAGGTTCCCAAGTTCGTCATATTACATCCGAAGAAGACCGAATGACGTATCGTCCGAAACGTTCAGAGAATAACAATGAAGACAAGACGGCAATTACACAAGAATGTTGAGAGCAATATTGAACAAGTCCTGGCGACAACACCCCACGAGACACCAACTATACGGCCACTTGCCTCCCATCACGAAAACTATACAAGTTAGACAAACCAGACACACAGGACACTGCTGGAGAAGCAAGGACGAGCTCATAAGTGATGTACTCCTATGGACCCCCACATATGGCCAAGCAAAAGCAGGATGACCAGCTCGAACTTACATACAGCAGCTATGTGAGGACACAGGATGTAACCCTGAAGACCTGCCAGAGGCGATGACCGATAGGGAGAAGTGGCGAGAGAGGACCAGGGATATCCGTGCTGGAGGCACGACATCATGATGATGATGATGATGATATATATGATTTCTAAAACCATCAGTAGATAATATTTTGAAAAAAGAGCCAGATCTCAGCTCTTTGCATACAATTAAATGGTGCTACATATGATTTGTAAGTCACTGGTATGTAAGTAATGGAAGTAAATAATGGAGTGTAATCCGACAATATATAGAGAAAAAATTGATAACAACTTAATCCAAGTAGAAGGAGAGATTTATTGCCAAGCAAAGTCGGCACATTCGCCTTTCGGCTCTAATGCACCATCATCAGGAATGTCAAGGATTATATTAATGATGTTAAATCAACGATGGATGTTTAAAAACACAAAAATTCAAAAACTCTCGGAAAATTTGTATATCAAGAAAAAGTTGGCCGTTTAATTCAACACATTTCTCAATCTAATCATAACTTCGATTTCAATTCTGCAAAGATGCTCATTTACATTCATAATAAAAGACTAAAACGAATTTTCGAAGCCGATGCTATTTCACTCTTTAATTCCCTAAATACTCATCCTGGCCTTTATAATATTTCTTCTCACTTGAGCAAATCCATTTTAAATAGCTACAATATATTCCATCTTTAGTTAATATATTCCACATATATCATAATTTTATACTTTCTCTTTTTCTTTTTATCTTTCTTTTTCTTCCTCCTTTTGATTCGAAATTTTTCTCGAGAAACAAACGTAGCATAAATTCTATGCAATATTCCTAATAAGTCAAATGACGTAATTTAAAACGACAAACGTTGATTCACTAATTAAACAGCCAACTTTTTTCTGGTTATTCAAATTTTCCTTAGGTTTTTCTATTTTGTACTGCAAAACATCATTATTGCATTACAAATCAAATCTTTATTCCTTCCCCTCGACATGCAATGATGATGTTTTGTTCCTTAGTTATAGTCACCTACACATACAGAAATAAAATAATGGAGCAAAAATAAGATACATCGACGAATTTATATCCGGTTAAAACAATGCGCTATGTTTGAACCTTCACATACACTATATGCCACCCACACATACACACAATAATCATCATCATCATCATCATCATCATCATCTCGCGCTGGTAGCACGGATATCCCTGACCCTCTCTCGCCACTCCTCCCTATCGTTCATCGCCCTAGGTAGGTCTTCAGGACAACATCCCGTATCCTCACATAGCTGCTGAATGTACGTTCACACGCAACTATAACCAACACAAACATACGCACACACCCACACACACGTACACACTCACACACTTACAATCACACGTAAAGATTCCAACAAAATCCCAACGGTTTTTTTTTTTTTTTCTGTATTTTTTCGATTTTCGATTCAATTCAGTTTCTTAACTACCTGATAATTGTTGTTTTGCAAAAACTCCATGAGACCCAGGGGTCGCAGTCTAAATTCTACCAATTAAATATATATATATATATATATATATATATATATATATATATCATTATTACTATTATATAATAGCTCTATCCTAGATATTGAGCACTCTCCATATTATATTGCACTTGGTTCGAGACAAACCCACAAAATGATTTTGTGAAAACCATCACTGTCATAATATATATATATATATATATCACGTTGTTTCCTTGTTTTTAGTACTAGGCAAATAAAGAAAAAGATAAAAGGCCATCTGAAATCTAAAATTAGATTATTACGTTAAACATATTTTACTATTCTTCCCCACTCCTTATGTCTTGCGTGAAATAAGATTATGTTGGTGTGCTTTGGGACAGGTAAACATTTTTTTGTTCGTACTCTTTTGAATTTGAAATGCATAAATTTATTATATAATTTATAAGTTAGCATGAATTCTTTTTGTATGAATTATTAATATACATGATGATAGAATATATGAATTATTAATATATATGATGATAGAATATTTTTCTGCTAATAGTGGCAGCAAAATAAAAGCACCAAAACCATATATTAAAATCCTCTTTTTATGACACACTTCACATCGGTTTTCCTGTTCATAAAAGTGGACTGTCTCTCTCGGTGATGAACGAGGTGGGGATCGAAAAATCAGCTATTGAAACAAAATCCTCTACTCATTTCGATGGTTATCTGAAAATAAATAATAACAAGCATAACATACCAAGATCTTCTCTTCAAAGTGTTGAAAGGAGTCTTTTTTAAAACTCAAGAAAAAATAAAAAAGAGGACTATAAATTAGTATTAGATGAAATAGACAAAATACGCAGAAGAAATACTATTCAAGAAACCTACTAAATAGGACAAATACACGCTTAGATCCCTGTAAACTAGCAAATGTAAGAAGATATATCATTGAAAGCAACCACTGAAAAAGATATTTAAAAAACTGGTAGTTGCTGATATCCAACGAAACGAAACAGTACCTCTTGAAATAAACGCAGTTAATAATAATACTGATCCTTCATTAAAACTATCCAGCAAAGATTGTACGAAAACTCTACAAACAAAAATGATATAATATCAAAAAACAGGTAGTTGCTAATATCCAACGAAATAAAACTGTAGCACTTTAAATGAATGCAGTTAATAATGAAACTGATTCCACATTAAAACAATCAAGAAAGTATTGTATGAATACTCTAAAAACAAAAAACAAAAAAGATATAAAAAAAAACAAGTAGTTGCTGATATCCAACGAAATGAACCACTAGAACTTCCAATGGATGCAGTTAATAATGAAACTGATTATTCATTAAAACAATCAAGCAATGATTGTATGAAACCTCTTAAAAGAGAAAAGAAATACAACAAATAAGAGAATAGTCAACCTCAAATGCAAAACGCAGAATATACAGAAAATAAGATTTAAATCGACTAAATGAAACCAAATACAATCAGAAAACTTGTTTAGGTAACTAATACTGATACGAAAGACGGAGCATCTATTTAAAAAAAAATGTGAAAAATGGCCCAAATAACCTAATGTAGATAAAATTGGCAAACTATGCCACATAGTATTCTGTGTCTCCATCTGGTGATCGTACTTTTTAAACACACACACACACACACACAGAATACTTCGACATAGTAGCAGGAGTACTACAAGGAGACACGCTGGCTCCGTATCTCTTTATCATTTGTCTAGACTACGTACTTAGAACATCGATTGACAAAATCAAAGAGAATGGCTTCGAACTGACGAAGAAAAGAAGCAGAAGATACCCCGCAACAACAATTACCGACGCCGACTACGCCGATGACATAGCGATACTGGCAAATACACCTGACCAAGCCGAAACACTTCTGCATAGTTTGGAACGAGCAGCAGCAAGCATAGGCCTCCATGTTAATGCACATAAAACGGAATATATGTGCTATAACCAAACGGGGGACATCTACACTCTAGAAGGAACCCCTCTTAAACTAGTAGACAAATTCACGTACCTAGGAAGCAGCGTCGAATCAACCGAAAAGGACATCGAAACGAGGTTAACGAAAGCATGGACAGCTATCAATAGGCTATCGACTATATGGAAATCAGACCTAACCGATAAAATGAAACGCAGTTTCTTCCAGGCAGCGGTCACATCGATACTGCTATATGGATGCACTACATGGACGCTAACAAAACGGCTGGAGAAGAAACTAGATGACAATTACACAAGAATGCTGCGTGCAATCCTCAACAAGTCCTGGCGGCAACACCCAACAAGACACCAACTGTACGGCCACCTGCCCCCTATCACGAAAACTATTCAAGTTAGGCGAACCAGACATGCAGGACATTGCTGGAGAAGCAGAGATGAACTCATAAGAGATGTACTCTTATGGATCCCCACACACGGCCGCGCAAAAGCAGGACGACCAGCACGAACGTACATTCAGCAGCTATGTGAGGATACAGGTTGTTGTCCTGAAGATCTGCCTAGGGCGATGAACGATAGGGAGGAGTGGCGAAAGAGGGTCAGGAATATCCGTGCTGCCAGCACGATATGATGATGATGAAGATGATGCCACATAGAAGATCTTCTAAAAGATGTTGTACTAAATCGTACGCATTTAAATGAAATACTATATGAGGCTGCTACATTAATAAGCCCAGCAACCATAACACACGAAGTAAATAGCTTTAAGCAACACCACCAAAAAGTTTGGCTTGGATTGACCGCAAAAAAAGCTTTTTATAGCGTCTCTCACGAATGGATTTAAATAGTTCTAAACATTTCAATGACATACAATCATAAACCCAGGAACCTTAACACATCAACAAAATTACTTTAAGCGACAGAAACGGAAATTAAAGATACAAAACGAAACAGAGAAATATAGAGAAGAAATATACATTCATGATGAAATGGTATCAAAATGAAAACTAGAAAAGCAGGAAAAATTAAAAAGAAATAAAAGCTGACATCAATTGATAATTACCCTAATTATAACAGAAAAACTGAAGCCAAAATTATTAAGAAAAGGCCTGGCGTTTCCGCAAATATAAAAAAACAAGAAAAATTGTATAGACATAACAAAATATTACCAGATGACCCCAAAAAATTCTATCGAAAAAATAGAGAAAGAGACAAATAATGTAAAGAAAGGTTCTACGATCGAAATATTGATTGGTCTAATGAGTAGAGTTTTCGCCAATTGTCCGGGAGAGCAGGGTTCAATCCCAGGTCGACTCATACTAAAGACAAAAAATAGTAATTGATACCGCCTTGCTTAACATTCAGGATTATAAGGTACGGATCAAGGGTAAAGTGGAGTAATCAAGGGAATCGAATAGCACCCTCCCCAACACCTCAGTGTAGTAGCAATTGAAAAGGGAGCCTTCGGGTCACCAACTTTACTTCTTTTTTTTTTGTTTGTTTAATAGGCATATCAATCTTCGTAGGTTATTTTAATGCTAAATCCATACTTCTAGAATCACAGTAGTAGGACTATTTGACCCATAGGCGGGAGGATAAGGAGGTTCATATCTTTTCCTAAAAGGATTTGCGCGAAAGTAAACGTAATAGACCGATTGGAGTTCGAACTCGATTACTACAATTCCACAGTCCAACCATTACACCACGAGGACAACCACAATATTTTTAGAGTTATATATGGAGCCTTAAATAAATCATATAATAAAAAAGCAAAGTATATAGAAAATATTAAAACAACAAACCACAAATATTCGAAGATATTACAAAAAAAGATGGTTTGGTTTGGTTTGTTGGGTTTTATGGCATATCAACCTTTGTAGGTTATTTAACGCCAAATCCATTTTTATGTAAATGATCTGTTCTATTGAAAACAATTCAGTTTAGCATAAGTACACAGTTTAATGGTCAAAAACATTTCCATTTCAAACTATTCAAGCAGTTATATGTAATAATTCAGTTAAGTGTAAATACAGTTTTAATGTCGAAAAACAGTTCTATTTCAAATAATTCAGTTAAGCATAAGCACGCAGTTTAAATGTAAGTAGGGGTTAATTGTCAAAAACATTTCTATTTCAAGCTATTCAGTTTACTCAAACAATTCCTTTTAGCATAAGTATGCTGTTTGTTCTATTTAATCCATAGATAGGGCCCTATCATGTGCTACCACTCCGGGCCAGAGTGGACGTGGGAGCGATGGCAATGAAGGAGTACTCCCCATTCCCCAAAGCTCCAGCACTGCTGGAACCTCACCATCAGATTGTTTTGTGTCATATTCAGGACACTCGTTAGGGGGGGTCTTACCCCTCTGCACAGAAGGAATCGGTGTGTTCTACGGCCCCAGCCGACTGGGCAAACACAAAAAAGAGATTATCAATATACTTAAGCGCACACATAAATGAAAGTCACCTGGAATTCATAAAATATAAACTTTTGTGTCGATTACCTACCCTCCACACATCAACTAATGACGAAACTTATTTCAGAAATCATCAACGAACAAATATCTGATTGATTCATAGACAGAGTAACATGCTAACTGTTATATAATTACGGAAGGACTTTTTTTTATATTATCATTTGTATACCTTTGATTTGTATCATTTGTATACCTTACCTTTCAGTCTAGTTAGGCTGAGAACCTTTCGGCTTATTGCATGGGTTAGTTAGGTGCACACACTGAGTGCAAGTGTTCACGCACGCGCGGGGAGGATGTGACAATCACAGATGTCACAATAAAAATCCCAGATAGGAAAAGGACTGGGGATGTGAATGACATCATGCCCGGAAGCGATGGGCTGACGATTTGGGGATTTGAAAAAAAGCAGTAGGTTGAGATTTGGATTTGGACGAAGCAAGTTGATTTACGGAGCTCCCCGAGGCCAGACAGTATTTTGCGGCGGGGTGCCGCACGTTGAGGGGTCAGATGGAAAATTCAGCATAGAAAGAAATTGTGTGTCTCTCTCTCCTCATGTCGAAAAATCTTATACTCAAAAAGGTAATAAAAAGTTTCGTACCTGAACCAATTTCGTGTTTTTCGGATTCCTATGTTTATGAACATTTGTGAACGTTTTCCGTATCCGTATGAATATGTTTATTTCACGTGTTTGTATCTTGGTCGTATATTTTTGGACGTGAGTATATTACAGGCAGCGGTTGTATTGGTACTGCTATACGGATGCACTACATGGACGCTAACTAAACGGCTGGAGAAGAAACTAGACGGCAACTACACAAGAATGCTGAGAGCAATATTGAACAAGTCCTGGCGACAACACCCCACGAGACACCAACTATACGGCCACTTGCCTCCCATCACGAAAACTATACAAGTTAGACGAACCAGACACGCAGGACACTGCTGGAGAAGCAAGGACGAGCTCATAAGTGATGTACTCCTATGGACCCCCACATATGGCCAAGCAAAAGCAGGACGACCAGCTCGAACTTACATACAGCAGCTATGTGAGGACACAGGATGTAACCCTGAAGACCTGCCAGAGG
>OY757935.1:59730827-59833327 GCA_963585895.1 Sepioteuthis lessoniana | reverse complement strand
TTCGCCAATGGCCCGGGAGACCTGGGTTCAATCCCAGGTCGAGTCATACCAAAGACTTTAAAAATGGAACTTGATACCACCTTGCTTAACACTCAGCATTATAAGGTACGGTTCAAGGGTAAAGTGGAGCAATCCAGGGAATGGAGTAGCGCCCTCCCCTACACTTTGGTGTAGTAGCTATCGAAAAGGGAGCCTTCGGGTCACCCTCGACTATGGTCGCTAACTTTACTTTATATATATAATGAGTTATATAATATAACTTAAAACAGAAGAAAATGCACACGAACGACCCTAGATTGAAATTTTTAAATAGAATTAAATCAAAACTACAAGAAAAATTTGAAAATAAACAGTACTTTTTAACGAAACAGGTTTAATATATTGGCCTAGTGGGTCGAGGGTTCGCCAATGTCAAGAAGACCGGCGTTCAATTCCAGGTTGAGTAATATCAAAAAATGGTACTTGATACCTCTTAGCTTAACACTCAACATTATAAGGTACGGGTAAAGTGGAGCAATTCAAGAAAAGGAGTCGCACCCTCCTCTACATCTTTGCTTTTTAAATGAGAGCCTTCAGGTCGCCCACGACTACGGTCAGCTAGTATATATATAATCAAACGTCATTATATATATATATATATATATCATCATGGTGTGGCGCAAGTACGGATTTCACTGACCCTCTCCAGCCACTCGTCCCTATCATTCATCGCTTTTGTAGGTCTTCCATGCTACATCCTGTATCAGTACAGAGCTGTTATATATATATATATATATATATATATATATATATATATATATATATATATATTAAAATGTGGGTAAAATAGTTTGGTAGGTTAGCTTTCTAAGAGAAGGAAAAACTCTAAATTCACAATCCGAGGAGTGTTGTTCAGGAAGATTTGTAGCACATTAGCGCACCATTCTTCAGTTACCGACTTATGCAGGTGTGGCTGGTTCTGCACAAATTTTCACCACTATGAATAAATCCTATCAGAGAGTTGTCTAATCTTTAACCAGACTCATGAGATAGGCTAGAGAATCCATGATATATATATATATATATATATATATATATACGTGGTGCCTTCAATAATTTTCCAGACTTTCTTGTACAGGCATTTAGAATTGTCGTAGACTCTTGAAAATTCACTATGTTATTGCTATACATCTCATGAGAGGACGGACCAATTTTATGATTTCAGGTTCAAAGGAACAGCTACAGCAGCAATTGGAATACACTCGACTAAAGCCTGATTGTCATAGCTGCTGAATTTCAAAAATGCAAGCTGACACTTTAGAAGAACGATATGCAATAAAATTCTGTTTTAAACTTGGAAAAAATGTCAAAGAAACATATGGAATGCTTTAGACTGCTTTTCGACCATCTTGCATGAATCAAGCATCAGTTTTTGAGTGGAATAAGAGATTCAAGGAAGGCAGGCAGTCTGTGAGGGATGATGAGAGGTGTGGGAGGAGTAAGGAAGTCAATACACCAGAGTTAATTGGCCAAAGAGTTAGGGTTAGGGTTAGGGTTACTATGTTGAGGTTTTAAGGGAGTTCAGGAAGAGATTCCGTCGGAAGAGGCGAGCACTCTTGAAATCGGGTCTGTGGCATTTCCATCTGGACAATGCACCAGTCCACAACTCCATCCTTGTCACAGACTATTTGACCAAGATGGGCATCAAAACAGTTTCTCAGCCTCTCTATAGTCCAGACTTTGTTCCCTGTGACTTTTGGTTATTCCCTAAGCTCACAGGCTGTCGTTATGAGACAATTGAGGAGATGAAAGAGACTGTGACGAAGGTCATTGACACGCTCACACAAGAGGACCTCCATGGGGCCTTCCAGAAGTTGTTGGAACGGTACAACGAGTGCATTGCAGTACTTGAGAGGGGACTAGAGTTTGATGTGTGTACTATCAATAAAAGTGCCCATACGAAAAAGTCTAGAAACTTATTTAATGATCCTCGTATATATAATGCAGCAGTTAGTTATATTTATAAAGAAGCAGTGATGTATATACTTGATATAACATGTATATTCAAGTTAGGATATCCGAGAGCTACGATCGCATAGGCGAGAAACTGACTGTTACAAAGTACCAATGACTCAATGTCTAGGCAATCCCAACTTAAACAGGTGTCCTGGTGGTGTAATGGTTAATCCACTGGGCTGCGGAATCGTAGTAAACGAGTTCGAACTCCAGTTGAGCTATCACGTTCACTTTCAAATATTCTTGGAGTTGGTGTGAACCCTCCTATCTGTGGGTTGAAAAGTACCACTACTGTTCTTCTACAAGGAGGATTCTAGCATTAAATAACTTAAGAAAGTTGATATGCCATTAAAACAAAGAAACCAAACCAAAGTGAGTGTCTTTCACTCGCCATCCGTCCCTATCAAGAAGAAATATGTTAAATAACGATACAATATTGGTTGGGCTGATAACTTTTAAGGCTACATCTCAGACCTTGGATTAAATCACTATAATGCTAGTATCATATATGTGTATGTGTGAAAGTGGATGGGTGGGTGTGTTTGTGTGTGTGCGGGTATAGTTATTTTGCAAACTAGACTGCATCAAGTGTCCGCACCGAGTTGATATGTTAGTCCTCACTGATCGGCCAAACGTGTTTCATCCATATGTTGTAATCCATCAGAGAACGTCACTTCTCCAGCAGAGACCAACCTGTCTTGTTCGTATAATATGGCTCGAGAGATGGAGGGTAAGTGGCCGTACAACTGCTATTTGGTGGGGTGCTGCTTCCAATATTTGTTCGAAACAGTTCGTAGTATTCTTGTGTAGCTCTCATCTAGCCTTTTCTCTATATTTTTAGTTAGAGTGCAGGTGGTCACCAATAGCCCGGGAGACAGGGGTTCAATCCCAGGTCTAATCATACCAAAGACTCAAAACATGGTACTTGGTACTTCCTTGCTTAACACTCAGCAATATAAGGTACGTATCAAGGGTAAAGTGGAGAAATCCAGGGAAAGAAGTAACGCTCTCCTCGACACCTCGGTGTAGTAGCAATTGAAAAGGGAGCCTTCGGGTCCTCCTCGACAACAGTCACCAATTTTACTTACAAGTGGTGCAACCAGAGAGTAGTACTGACACGGCCACAGCTTTGAAGAAATCCTGTTTTATTTTATCAGAGAGATTAGATTTCCTTATGATCGAAAACCTGTCAACAGTAGTCCACGCCATCTCTATGCGTATGTTGACATTGGTTTCAGTAGAGGAGATACTGCTGTATGTGAACTGACCAACTGAACTGACCAACTAATTTCAGAGGCTTGCTACTTTCAGTAAATATGGCTTTATTTGTTTAAAACACATGAAATTAGTTTTATAGCACCCACATAGAGACCAATGCCTCCTGCTCATTGCATCAGGTTATGTAGCAGGGAATTGGCTCAGGCAGGTGTATTTGCGATAAGCTCTAGGTTATCTACGTATTCCGTGTCTGTCATGATTTCTTCTTGCCTTTTTTTTTAATACGAAATCCATTTATTTATTCTTTTTATTTATTTACTGATATCCCAGCTAAGGTTTACAATCACCTGCTTCTCAATCGTATCCGAGCAGAAATCTGTCCCGGTCGGCTGCAACTCTGCAGAGGGGTGAGATTCCCTAAGCGAGTGTCCTGGATATGACACTAAACAATCTAATGGTACTATTTACCAACCCCTCCGCTCGGGCAGGATATGACACAAGGTCAATTTTTTAAGCAGAGTTTAACAGGTTTTGAATTCAGAGTTTTCCTTCTCCTAGACTAGTTGCCTCACCAAGGCTGGAGAACCTAGTCTGTCCTACTATTTACCCATAGCTGGAGGGAGAATAAGGGGGTTCATACATTTCCCAAGGGTATTTGCCGGAAAGTGAACGTAATAGCGCGACTGGAGTACGAACTTCATCGCTTTAACCATTACACCACGAGGACACTTCCTTATAGATATATGTATACATATTATAGATAAATGGGAATAAATCCGATGGTATGCGGGGTGCCACTTCATTGCCATCATTCCGGAGTGGTAGCAACTGATAGGCTTCTGTCTATGGATCAAATAGAACTAAACTGTGTATATGCTAAACTCTATTTTGACGTTTAACTATGTGTAAATTAATAACTGATGTTTAATTGAATTGTCAGTGATACATTGGAATACCATTTAACTTTGTTAACTTATGCTAAATTGAATTGTTAGAAATAGAACAGTTTGTCATTTAACTGTGGTAATTTACAAAGCTCTTTGCTTCGATGTGGCACAAGGCCGAATGAATGGGGCGCCCAATGAGAATAGAACTCACTCGTGTAAGTTTGCTAGCCTAAATTGCTAACCGTTACACCACCAGAGGTAGCCTTGTCATTTAACTGTGTGTAAATTAATGACGATGTTTAATTGAATTGTTAGGGATACATAGCAATACTTGGAACCATTCAACTTTGTTGAGAAGCTAAACTGAATTGTTTTAAATAGAACTGTTTGAACATTTATGTGCATGTTGACAAATGACTGATGTTTAATTGAATTGTTAGGGATACATTGGAATACTTGGAACCATTCAACCTTGTTGATATGCTAAACTGAATTGTTTGAAATAGAACTGTTTGAACATTTATCTGTGTGTTGACAAATGACTGATGTTTAATTGAATTGTTAGGGATACTTAGCAATACTTGGAACCATTTAATTTTGCTGATTAAACTGAATACCTAGTAATAGAACTGTTTTTGATATTTAAACTGAGTCCTTATGCTAAGCTGAATTGTTTTAAACCAAACTGTTTATATGTACAAATAAAATAAATTAAATTAAATTAATTGGTTAGTTGGTTGTTTGGGTTTTATGGCACATCAACCTTTGTAGGCTCTTTAACGCCAAATCCATTTTCATGTGAATAATCAGTTCTATTTCAAACAATTCAGTTTAGCATAAACACACAGTTTAAATGTAAGTATGGTTTAATTGTCAAAAACATTTCTATTCCAAGCTATTCAGTTTAGTCAAACAATTTAGTTTAGCATTAGCATGCCGTTAGTTCTATTTAACCCATAGATAAGGCCCTATCAGGTGCTACCACTCCAGGCCAGAGTGGACCTGGGAGCAATGGCAATAAAGAGGTACTCCGCGTTCCCCAAAGCTCTAGCATAACTGGGACCTCACCATCAGATTGTTTAGAGTTACATCCAGGACACTCGTTGTGGGGTCTTACTCCTCTGCAGAGGTGCCGTCGGTGTTTTCTACAGCGCCAGCCAACTTGGCATAGCATTAAATAACCTACAATGGTTAGTATGCCATAAAACCAAACAAAACCAAACTGACTAGAAATCGAGAAAATTCTTAGAAAAAATTAGGATGGTTTTCGGAGAAATCGATTTTCAATTTCACAGATTTTGACTATTCGTCCAATCATTGAAGGATTTCGTACAAAAAGTCTCGAGACAACACTATTTTTCATCGATTTCTCCAAGGGCTTTGATTCTATACACAGAAGACAGATGGTGAAAATACCACTAGCATATGGTCTCCCGCCAACAAATTACTACTATAAAGATACTTTATAAAACACAAACGCAGTGGTGTAGTCGTTATCGTCGTAGGAAATGGACACGGCGACACGAGTTCAAATCCTGGACCTGACTGACTGCATTTCACATAGCACTAATACCCTTGGGGAAGGTATGAATCCAATTATTCTCCCTCCAGCTATGGGTAAATAGTAGGACAGACTAGGTTCTTCAGCCTTGGTTAGGCAACTAGTCTAGGAGAAGGAAAACTCTGAATTCAAACCTGTTAAACTCCGCTTAAAAATTGACCGTGTGTCATATCCTGCCCGAGCGGAGGGGTTGGTAAATAGTATAAAACACAAACGCAATGGTTCGCTCACCCGACAGTGACACCAACTTCTTCAAAATTGCCGCTAGAGTATTAGAAGTAGCATGTATGTTTATCTTCCTAAACTACACACTATGAATGACATTAGATTTAATAAAGTATATATATATATATATATATGTGTGTGTGTGTGTGTGTGTGTGTCCATTAAAATGCTGTTATTAACGGTTGAAGTTCTCAAATGTTTATGCGTAATTACGCATACTTGGGTGGGGTCGGAAAAAAGACCCTGAATTGGAGGAGGCTGAAGGCTTGTTAGTTCGGCAAGAACAAAGATGAGGCTTTGATGAGAATTTAACAGATCTTGTGATGTGACAGTAGTTTTCTGCCTTAATAACAACAGTGTGTTAAAACGAGAAAAAAAAAAATTAGGCACAACAAATTGATACACCCACACGTATATCCACAAAACTAGCGTTAAGGAAGCGGAGGGGCTCGGGTAGGATAAAAAGGGAAGTGAAAAAAATTATGGCTGTCTGGATTGTGACCAGTCTTAGACAAACGATGAAAAAATGATTGATGAACTTCAACAGCATGTCAACTTCTCTGGGGTTATTTTATGCTACGTCGATATACAGGGTGGAACGAGAAAATTATCGCCTTATAAAAAACATGATTCCATTTCCGTTAAATGAAAACCGGTTTTCTTTTTTGTTGCAGACCATCTACTAGTTGGCCAGTTGTGTACAAATCCCAAGAGCGATAGGAGCCTTCTATCATGTCTGAAAGTGACACAATGTTCAACGAGCGAGATCGGAGATGCGCCGCTGTACGACCCATGCTCTCTACCGATCCAAGTTATGACCACAGGACCATTACCAGCACCCTCAAAATACAAATCCCGATGGTTTAACGCTTGAGGGCACAGCTCAACGCATCGGACGACCCTTTGGAGGTGGTGGAGCAGAAGGCCACATCATGCCACCGTACATCGTCGAAGTCAGCTTGAAAGTCAACACCAAAGTGTACCTGGATGTACTGAAGGGTGTGGTGACCCCCTGGTGCAATCAGGTGGCCGGTGGCAGATCCTGGGTGTGGCAGCAGGACTCGGCGCCGGTCCACAAGTCCAAAGAGACCCAGGCTTGGCTTCAGAAGGAGTGCTACGACTTTGTACCCTTCTCTCACTGGCCCCCCTCATCCCCCGAGCTGGACCCGCTGGACTACTTCGTTTGGTCATACGTCGAGAACATCACCAACATGACCTCCCACAACACCAAAACCAGCCTGATCGCCGCCATCCGCCGAGTATTCGCCGAGCTCCCGCCGGCGCTTGTGGAGAAGGCATGAAGTTAGCTGAATTGATCTTTTCAATAAAAGTTTTAAAATAAAGCTGTAGTGTTGTTTTCTTTAGGACAACAATTTTATCGTTTCACCCTGTAGATGTCAGCTCTACTACATAATCAAGTTAGCGGAACTGATTTTTTCAATAAAAGTTTTAAAATAAAACTGTAGTGTTGTTTTCTTTAGGACGACAATTCTATCGTTCCACCCTGTAGTTGTCAGCTCTACTACATAATGAAGTTAGCGGAATTAATTTTTTCAGTAAAAGTTTTAAAATAAAGCTGTAGTGTTGTTTTCTTTAGGACGACAATTTTATCATTTCACCCTGTATACATTTTCTGTGAACATGTTTTTTTTAATTATTATTTAGGAGTGGTCATTTTGATTATGTAATATATTTTGGATGTTGTATGAATATACTCTTACAGGTATATTTTCTGTCTTTAGAAAAAAAAGCTCAAGTTAACCCTAAGAATAATACTAAAATCAGCCAATTTAAACTACAACTCCAACTACTATTTGCTTTGATTTGGTTTGGTTTGGTTTTATGGTATATCAACCATTTTAGGTTATTTAATGACAACTTTTTTTATACATATTAAATATATCATTAACGTTTTTAAACGAGCTTGAGGTAATTTTCAAGTATTCCTATCTAATACTAATAAATTATACACAACGTTATGGTTTCAAGCAATTACCTCTGTTTAATGTAATATTAAATAGAGATAATTATTTGAAACTATAAACTTGAGTTAATTTGCAAACAGTTATATGGTTTCAAGTTTCTGATAATAAAGCAAGATGAAGATGATGGTAATTGGTGAGCTTGGAACAAACCTCAAAGACTTGTGGGGAAGGGGCTGAAAGAGTTGGAAATCGGAGGACTAGCCAAGACCATCCAGACTACTGCACTGTTGAGGTCGGCTAAGTTACTGAGAGGTGTCCTGGAGAGTTGAGGAAACTTGTTGTAATTCAGATTACAGTGAAAAACCACCAGGTAACGCTGGTATGAAAAACTCGCTTGGACTAGTAGGATATAACAATAATGATAATAATGATAATAATACCAGACCTTATAATAATCAACAAAAAAAAGAGAATTTATAAAATTGTCGACTTTGCTGACCCGACGGACCACAAAATAAATCTGAAGGAAAGTGAAAAGAAGGATAAGTACCTCGACCTTGCTAAAGAATTGAAAAAGCTGTGGAACATGAAAGTAATGATTGTGCCAATTGTGATTGGTGCTTTAGGCACAATAACTAAAGGATTATTAAAAGGCCTGGAGGACTTGGAAGTTGGTGGACGGGTAGAGACTATCGAAACGACAGCATTGGTAAGAACGGCCAGAATCGTGAGACGAGTTCTGGAGATATGAGGAGACTTGTTGTCACTCAAACTCCAATGAAAAACCATCAGCTAACACTGATGGGAAAAACTCTAAAGGAGTAAATAATAATAATAATAATATAAGACATAACAAAACAGCAAATGTGGGTTTTGTGATGATAGGGACGTAATGATTTATCACATAATAAGCAAATGCAGCAAATTTGCACAAAAGGAGTATAAGATTAGACATGAGTGGGTGGGCAAGGTGATCCACAGAAAGATGTGCAAGAAATTTAAATTCGACCATACAAACAAATGGAATATGCACAACCCAGCATCTTTCCTGGAAAATGAGACACATAAACTCCAATAGGATTTTGATATCCAAACGGATCACCAAATCTCGGCCAGACGACCAGACCTTAAAATAATCAACAAGTAAAAGAAAACGGAGAATAGTCCTTGAGACTTGTGGAGACTTGCTGTTTCTCAAACTTCTATGAAAGATCATCAGCAAACCACCGGGTAAAATTAAAAGTTGGTGAAAAGCGGGATAAATATCTGAACCTTGCTAGAGAACTGATGAAGCTATTGAATATGAAAGTGACGGTGATACTAATTGTAGTTGGTGCACTTGGAACGACCTCCAAAAGATTAGTAAAAGGACTGGAAGACTTAGAAATCATCAGACAAGTAGAGAGTATTACTAAGATCGGCTAGAATACAGAGAAGAGTGCTGGAGACTGAAGGAGACTTGCTGTTTCTTAAACTCCAGTAAAATACCATAAGCTGACATTGGTGTGTAAAACTCTCTTAGTAGTTAAATGATAATTACTGTTTTAGACTGCTTTTTAAACGCTAAGTTTAATACAAGATTATTCGCAATCTCTATAGTTGTAATGTTGTGATAAAGCTGCTCTAACGAAAAACCAGTCTTTACGGAGAAAAACGGTACGAGATTTCGAATCTCACCAGAAACTAACCTATTATTGCTTTCTTGTCTACTGGTTATTTATTAAATAATTTCTACACTTTCGCTCGAAGGAGTCCATAGAAATATTGTTTATATTAATGATTCTTGAAATTTTATTTACTTCAGTTCGTATGCAATAAAATAAGACATACTATTTAATTAGTTGTGGAGGATTGCTTTTGTAAGTTTTTTTTTATTTTATTTGAGTCCTAAATCATAACTCTTTTTTTCTTTATTGAATTCGGACATTTTACCAACGTCGACATTTTTCTTTATTCCTTTTTATTCGTTGTCATTGTCTACATTGTGATTGGTCAAATCCAGCGCGTTCCGTTCGCCGCTTACGGCCACAACAAATTAAATCACCCATTTCAGTCGTAGTTATCTCCCCGTAGCCTCTCGTCAATAAATTCCTAACATCTGCATCAACGCTAACAACTTTCTCTCTCTCTCGCTCTCTCTGTATGTACATTTTTTCTCTTGCCTAGGCCATGATCTTTTTTTGTTCCATTACCCCCCCATCTCTCGTTCTCGCTCTCTCTCTAAGACTTTTTAATTTCACATACTCTAAATCTTTCTGTCTGTCTGTCTCTCTCTCTCTCCCTCCCTCTCTCCCCCTCTCTCTCTCTTCCTCTCTCTCTTTGATCAAGTTCTTTTAGTTCCACTGACTCTCTCTCTCACTCTCTCTTTATCTCCTAAATTAAGATCTTTTAGTTCCACAATCTCTCTCTCTCTCTCTCTCTCTCTCTCTCTCTCTCTCTCTCTCTCTCTCTCTCTTAGACACGAACTTTTTAGATCCATATACTTTCTTTCTCTCTCTCTCTCGTTTAGACCAAGATCTTTTTTAGTTCCCCAAACACGCGTTCCTCCACCTTTCTCTCTCTCTCTCTCTCTCTCTCTCTCTCTCTCTCTCTCTCCCTTTATATATATATATATATAAATATATATATATATATATATATATATCTTTGACTACGATCCACGTACTCTCTCTTTTTGTCTCTCTCTGTTTGTATATCTGTCCCCACCCTCTCTCTCTCTCTCTCTCTTGCTTAAACCATGATCTATTTAGTTCTATATACGAAATATACTATAATATACGACCAAACAAAATCAGAAATTGCTTTCCTTCAACTCTCTTTTTCATTTATTTATTTATTTATTAATTCGATGTCCAAGACACAGTTAACTGTAATTGTCCGTGCCGACAGTTTTTGTTGATTAAAGTACGCACTTCACCTACCGGTCTCTGGCCGTAACAAACCTTACGGCCACGTCATCTGGTGAGGACCAATTTCCACTTATGCTCCTGTTTTTAATATTGTTCTATGTGGTTCCTTGCCTCCATCGTTATGGCGCGCGACGATAATCTGCAATGTTGTTGTCATTGTCGTCGTCGTCCTCTGACTGTAAATCAAACAAAATATGCGCTAATATTTGACCGAGCGAGTCGATTTTTCCCCGGCTTCGTATCTTCGGACATCACATTATAAAAATTGCTGAAATGGCTTTCATTCTTTTGGGTCTTCAGTTATTAATCATTTTTTTTTTCTTTTTTGTTTTTGTTTTTTTCGCCATGGCTTTCTTCGCTGATTTAAACAATTTGCCTCTTCGGACCATGTGATTATTTTTTATTTGTTATTTTTCATTTGTGTTTGATCAGCAGATTTTATGCCCCCCAATATTTTCGACTTTTTACGAGGTTATTTCCCTTAGATATATGAACTAACAGAAATTGACAAATTGTTATATTTTCTCCTCCTCCTCCTCCCCTCCTCCTCCTCCTTCTTCTTCTACTTCTTCACTTAGGTTCTCATCAATCTATTTGTCTATCTACCTATCTATCTCTGTTCACACACACACACACACACACACACACACACACACACACACACACACACACACATATATATACATATATATATATATATATATATATATATATGTATGTATAAATAAACGAAAGCTACCATTTTCTGCCTTATAATTCCCGAGCTGACGTGGTTCGCTTGTTGGCTGAGAGGTACTAAGTCTAACGTCAAGTTGGGCGTGTTTCGATCTCAGCTTCAAGCGCCGTACGTGTCAAGCCACGCAAAAGAGCTGTGATACAACTAAATAGTCTGTCTGTGGATGACAATATATATATATATATATATATATATATATATATATATCCCAATCTGTTCATATCTATCCATTGATCTCAATCATAACGTCGATCAATCTCTCGTAAAATGCGGCTCATAATCTATTTATATTAAATATATTAATTATAGACTGATCGTATCTGTCGATCTATTGATCTCAAATGGCTCGCATGCGCTTACGCACACACACACACACACACACACACACATATATATATATATATAAATTAATATATATATAAGTTGGCGATGGAGTCGGAGGTGACCCAAAGCCCTCTTTTCAATAGCTACTACACTGATGTGTAGGGGAGGGCGTGAGTTTTTTCCCTGGATAACTCCACTTTATCCTCGATACGTACCTAAGTACGATAATACTAAGTGTAAAGCAAGGAGGTACCAAGTACCATTTTTTGAGTTCTTAGTATAACTCGACTTGGGATTGAACCCCGCTCCCCTAGGTCACTGGTGAACACTCACGCTGTTAATATCTGGCTTTCTCATACTGTTTGTATCTACTTTGTATCTCAATCCGTACATTATAAATACGAGGTGCATACGATAAGTTTCCATACTTTTTTCGTATGGGCACAATTATTGATAGTACACATGAAACTCTAGTCCCCTTCGAAGTAATCTCCTCCGGCTGTAATGCACTTGTACAGTTCCAATAAATTCTGGTAGGCCCCATGGAAGTCCTCTTGTATGAGCGTGTCAATGACCTTCGTCACAGCCTCTTTCATCTCCTCAATTGTCAGCCTCTGAGCTTAGAGAATAACTAAAAGTCACAGGGAGCAAGGTCTGGACTATAGGGAGGGTGACGAACTGTCTTGATGCCAATCTTGGTCAAATAGTCTGTGACATGGATGGAGTTGTGGACTGGTGCATTGTCCTGCTGGAAATGCCACTGACCCGATTTCAAGAGTGCTCGCCTCTTCCGACCGAATCTCTACCTGAATTTCCTTAAAACCACAACATAGTAACCCTAACCCTAACCGTTTGGCCAATCAACTCTGGTGTATTGACTTCCTTACAACTCCCACAACTCTCATCATCCCTCACAGACTCCCTGCCTTCCTTGAATCTCTTATGCCACTCAAAAACTAATGCTCGATTCATGCAAGATGGTCGAAAAGCAGTCTGAAGCATTCCATACGTTTCTGTGCCATTTTTTCCAACTTCAAAAAAGAATTTTATTGCATATCGTTCTTCCTCACGTTCAGATTGCATTTTTGAAATTCAGGTTTTTGTAGGGTGTATTCCAATTGCTGTTGTAGCTGTTCATTCGAACCTGAAATCATATAAATTGGTCAGTCATCTCATAAGATGTATAGCAATAACATACAGAATTTTTAAGAGCCTACGACAATTTTAAATGCCCACACAAAAAAAGTCTGGAAACTTATTGTATGCGCCTCGTATATATATAGGTTGATGTGTGTGTTTAAAGCGAACGCTCTTTCATTGAGCCACATCACCTATGTTAAAGCGAATACACTTCACCAATCAACACATTCTCATTATTTTTCAATGGGAAATTAAAAATAATGCCAATTCAGTTTACGAAGATAGCGATTATTGGCCTCGGGACTTTTAGCACGCGAAAATGAAACGCAGTTTTTTCCAAGCAGCGATTTTGTCGATACTGCTATATGGATGCACTACATGGACGCTAACTAAACGGCTGGAGAAAAAGCTTGACGGCAACTACACAAGAATATTACGAGCAATATTGAACAGATCCTGGAGGCAACACCTCACAAAACAACGGTTATACGGCCACCGACCACCAGTCACGAAAACTATCCAAATTAGACGAACCAGACATGCAGGACACTGCTGGAGAAGTAGGGACGAGCTCATAAGGGATGTACTCCAATGGACCCCTCCACATAGCCGAGCGAAAGCAGGGTAAATAGCTCGAACCTACATACTGCAGCTCTGTGAGGATACGGGGTTTAAGCCTGAGGACCTGCCGGAAGCGATGAACGATAGGGAGAGGTGGCGAGAAAGGGCCAGGGATATACGTGCTGTTGGCACGACATGATGATGATGATGACATACCTGATATGTCGACGAAAAAAAATCACTAATTTACACATTCTGTTTGTTTTTCAATGGAAAATTAAAAATGGTTCTCGCAAACGCTTTAGAAATAACGAGAGTCGAATTTGGGACATTTTGCGATCTGAGCTACACACCCAACGAAGCACAGGTTAAACTTCTCGAATGTACAGTTTGTTTGTTTGTTTTTTTTTAATGGAAAATTAATTACGATTCTAATCAATCTGGTGGAGATACTTGCCCGAAAGATACTGGTGGAGATACTAAGAGTTGAACAAGGGGAGCATAACGCATGCGCATACTGTACCTCTTGTTATATTTTGACCTTCGACCCGGCCCAAAATGCCATTCAAGGTGATGCACCGGAAGGAAGTGAGACATTCCAATGGCAGTTAGGAGAGGAAATCGCGTGGGCGGAAATTGGCTAACAAAATGGGACAAGCTAAAAAATCCCATTATACTCTCATAGACTGACGCACCGGAAGAGAGTGACTTGTGAACTGCATGACAGTTATTTCCGCTTGATGAATATTAAACATGCGATTTCAAAGATCAAGTGGGCGATCGAGTGGGCGCTGAACTATTATATAGCTCAGTCAAGACAGAAGTCAAGTGCCAGTTGGAAGAGTTGGAGACGAAGATAGACGAGATGTGGTAAGGAAAGCCACACCCGGCCGAAGGGGCCCTCGGGAACCTCGATGGAGTTTGGGAACAAGAGAAGTTGCTGATAAGATGCAGTAAAGAAAGCCAGCACCCAGCAGAGTGGACCCCAGGGCCTCCGGTTGAGCATCTGGAGAACAAGAAAGACACAACGTTGACGGCCATAAGATGTTCGGTCTCCAACTCCCTCTCACACGCAAACCTTCAGTAACCCTTTTCGAACCCTTGCAATAACGGGAGAGGTAATTTTTTTTTCAAAAGAGGTCTTCCTGCGTCTGTCTTTATTATTGTGTCGTTATGATGATGTAGATGACGATATAACACTCTGAGTTTCATCCCTTAAACTGTAGAGAATTAACTTGTCAAACTAATACATCCGTATTGTTTTTCAATGGAAAAAAAAATTCTTCTTATATGTTCTCAAGATGTAGGGCATTAAACTTTGGACTTATCGAATGTAAAGCGTGCAATCACTAAGCTACATCGTTGAAGCTACGAAGTTAAAACATCTTCAATAAACAATTTCTCTTTCTCTTTCTCTTTCTCTACAGCTGGGACTGTAGAATATACTGACTGCACCTCTGCAGAGGGGTAAGACCCCCCCCTAACGAGTGTCCTGGATATGACACTAAACAATCTGATGGTGAGGTTCCAGCAGTGCTGGAGCTTTGGGGAATGCAGAATACCCCTTCATTACCATTGCTCCCAGGTCCACTCTGACCCGGAGTGGTAGCACCTGATAGGGCCCTATCTATGGGTTAAATAGAACTTACAGCATGCTTAACTGAATTGTTTGAGTAAACTGAATAGTTTGAAATAGAAATGATTTTGACAAACTGTACTTACATTTAAACTGCGTGCTTATGCTTGACTGAGTTGTTGACTGTTTTTCGACATTAAAACTGTATTTACACTTAACTGAATTGTTACATATAACTGCTTGAATAATTTGAAATAGAAATGTTTTTGACAATTAAACTGTGTGTTCATGCTAAATTGAATTGTTTATTATAGAACTGATTATTAACATAAAAATGGATTTGGCATTGAATAACCATACAAAGGTTGATATGCCATAAAACCCAACAAACCAAACCCAACCTTTCTTTTCAATGGAAAACGATTTTAACAAATATTAAGAGATACCGTGAGATAAACTCTTCATACAAATCAAATACTCAACCAGAATGTTACGCCGTCGGTGCTGAATTGAAGAAACGTCACCAGTTCTCATATTTTATTGTTTTTCCATGGAAAATTATCTTGGTTCTAATCAACGTTTTGGAGATATTCTTTAGCCGAACGTAGTCACTTGGTTTCTTTCGGGCAAATACCCTTGGGAAAGGTATGAACCCCAATTATCCTCCCAGCAATGGGTTAAATAGTACCATTACTGTTCTTGATATGCCATTAAACAAAGAAACCAAACCAAATCGATTGGTTTGTTTTGCTTAGGTATGGTTTGGTTTTATGACATATCAACCATTGCAGGTTATTTAACGCCAAATCCTTTTTTATGTGACATATGACGACAATTTTAGCCTTCCACCCTGTATTGATGTTTTCAATAAAAGTTTTAAAATAAAGCTGTAGTGTTGTTTTCTTTAGGACGACAATTTTATCGTTCCACCCTGTAGATGTCAGCTCTACTACATAATCAAGTTAGCTGAATTGATTTTTTCAATAAAAGTTTTAAAATAAAGGTGTAGTATTGTTTTCTTTAGAACGACAATTTTATCGTTCCACCCTGTAGATGTCAGCTCTACTACATAATGAAGTTAGCTGAATTGATTCTTTTCAATAAAAGTTTTATAATAAAGCTGTAGTGTCGTTTTCTTTAGGACGACAATTTTAGCATTCCATCCTGAATCTAAAAAAAGCCTCGAGAAGTATGTCAGTGGAAGGAAGGCAAAATATAACTTAAGGCAGGTTAATAGAGCCCTGGCAACCCTGTCTTTTTATGCCTTCTATAAAGAGATTTTGAATTATTTCTAGTTCTTTTTTAATACGCTATATATAAATATATACATTAGTTTATATATATATTTAATAGCATGGGTGCTTATCTGCGATCGTTGGTTTCATGCCCTCCTATTACGACAATCATCACTGGGGCATCCACATGTGTGCATAAGAGAAATTCACTGGTGTAATGGTTATCGTCCTAGGAAATGGACACGGCGACACGAGTTCAAATCCTGGACGAGACTGATTGCATTTCACATAGCACTAATACCCTTGGGAAAGGTATGAATCCAACTATGGGTAAATAGTAGAGCAGACTGGTTCTTCAGCCTTGGTGAGGCAACTAGTCTAGGAGAAGGAAAACTCTGAATTCAAACCTGTTCAACTCCGCTTAAAAATCGACCTTGTGTCATATCCTGCCCGAGCGGAGGGGTTGGTAAATATGATATGATAAAAGAAATTCACTGATGAGTTCGTCCTTACTTCTCCAGCAGTGCATATATATATATATATATATATATATATATATATATATATATATATATATATATATATATATGTGTGTGTGTGTGTGTGTGTATGAGTATATGTGTGTGATTAATTATTTGACGCTTTTTTAATTAATTGTCTTTAAATTTTCTTCGTCATTTATACTAGTATTGGACATTTTAGTAATAAATTCACACAGTATCAGGCTTAATTTTACTTATAAAAGAGGAGATTATCATTATGTTATTTAGCATTTCCGGACCATTGGCATCATGAGCAGAATGTTCTCCTACTGGTCTGGAAGACCGGGGTTCAATCCCAGGACGAGTCTTACCAACTTTACCTGACTTTTTATCATCATGGCTGTCGATATTTGTAATTTTAGTTGTTTAAATTCTCGTTATATATCAAGTTTGTCTGTTCGATGAGTATTTTTCAAATGTTATATGGAATAGAGTAGCCTTACGTTTGATGTTAATTAATTTGAGTTTTTATCGGTTGGTTGGTTGGTTAGTTGGTTGGTTTTAGGCTAATCAACTTATTTCAGGTCATTTAACGCCGTATTAAGCTATTTTTGTAAAAGTTTAAAGCAATTCAGTTTAGTATAAATATAGTTTCTTTGTTTACACAGTTAAATGTAAAAACTGTTCTATTTCAAACAATTGAGTTTAGCATAAGAGCACAATTTAAATGTTAAAAACAATTTTATTTCAAACAATTCAGTTCAGCATAAGTACACAGTTTGTTTTTTTTTTTTTGTTTACGCACGATTAATTGGGAAAACAGTTAATATCAAACAATTCAGTTTACTACAATTACACAGTTTAGTTCTATTTGACCCATAGATGCGACCCTATAAGGTGCTACCACTCAGGGTCAAAGTAGACCTAAGAGCGATAGCAATAAAATGGTACTCAGCATTCCCCAAGGCTCCAGCATTACTGGAGCTTAAACATCAGATTGCTTAATGTCATATCCAGGATACTCGTTGTGGCAGGGGTCTTACTCCTCTGCAGAGAAGCTGTTGGTATATTCTGCAAACCCAGTCGACTGAGCCATATAGCGAATCGAATTAATGACAAATTAATCTACGACTAGGACCAATATATATATATATATATATATATATATATATATATATATATATATATATCAACAGCTCTAGCTGATAGTCTTTTACTGGAGTTTGAGAGACAGCAAGTGTTCAATATTGACCGGGAAGATCCCTATGACATGCTGCATATGGCGCGTGGGTGACATATCAAGATGTAAATTGGTTTACTAAAGTAAACAGGATGAAATGCTGTGTAATTCACATAGGTGGAATAACAGGAAATGCACCTGTTTCCTAAAATAAACAAGACGCAGTCACATCTTCAGCGGAAGTGCTGCATAAGTTGCTTGTGTGGCCTGCTAGATAGATGTGTTCAAACTCAACGCGTAGGTGGGAGAAGTGACCGCGAAGATTGTGTAAGTGTCCAGAAAATTATATGAACCAGGAAAGACTTCAACCTGGGAGAACGAATAAGACCACTAGAAGAGCAACTAGACGTTACACCGCTCTAGGTGCTGGCCTCGCATCATACTGTCCATGGTTGTGAGATAGAGAAAAGCCTGAGCTCTACCACACTCACGAAAGCAGAGAAGCGAGTAGAAACTAAGATGATTCGCGGCTTTGTAATGGCTTTACCCCAGACTCGCAAATGTAGAGAAGCGTAGAAAAACTAAGATGGTCCAGTGCTTTTAGATGGCCTTATACTAGACTCGCGAAAGCAGGACGAAGAAGATGCCGTTCACGGGAGATTTGTATCTAGCCCTGTGTATACATCGAATCTTTCAATCAATCTTCCATTTAGTACATTTTGAGAAATAAAAAGAAAAGAAAAGAAGCAAATTATATTTTTATATATCAGCATTGTTGTTCTTCTCTGTATACCACACGTGTCTCCTCAGTTCCCCAGGATTCTTCTGAGTATTCTAGCAGAATTTAGCACTGAAATCTGAATGGTCTTTTTCTTCCTCTCAACTCCAGTTCATCGTGTCATTTTTTCAGGTTCTTGGGTATTGAACCCTGACTATGATTGCATCAACGTTACCAAAGATAGACCAAAACTTAGATCTTCTTCTTCTTCTTCTTCTTCTTCTTCATGATATCATCTTTTTTCTTGTTGTTCCCGTGTTTAGTCTTCCACCTGAATCAAATCTTTTTCTTGTTCTTCAGCTTGAGATTTTTTTCTTCATCATCATCATCACCCTTGTTTCTCCCACTCTTCTTCTTCTTCTTCTTCTTCTTCTTCTTCTTCTTCTTCTTCTTCTTCTTCTTCTTCTTCTTCTTCTTCTTCTTCTTCTTCTTCTTCTTCTTCTTCTTCCTTCCTTCCTTCCTAATCATATCTTTTTTTCCTGACCTTCCCGTGTTTAGTCTTCCATCATCTTCTTCATCATCACACCTCATTTTCTCCCACTCTTCTTCTTCTTCTTCTTCTTCTTCTTCTTCTTCTTCTATGCGTTTTTACCTCAGTGAATTTTATGATCATAATCTTCATCCACTTCCTCGTGTCGTTCGGCACGTTTCGTCTTCCTCCTGAAATAAATCTTCTTCTTCTTCTTCTTCTTCTTCTTCTTGGATAATATCACCATCATTAGCAGCCGCAGCGTATTTTGAATCTTAAATCCTTTTCTTCTTCTTCTTCTTCTTCTTCTTCTTCTTCTTCTTCTTCTTCTTCTTCTTCTTGAAAACCATCGATCTCGTCATGATTGTCGTGTAAAACATTTGCGATTAAAATAGAGAAGTTATTTCTTACTCTCTCTCTCTCTCTCTCTCTCTCTCTCTCTCTCTCTTAAGATCAAATAGCAAGAAGCCAACAGTTCTTCTCAAAGATATGATCATCTACTAATCCCAAAATATGTTATTTTATCTGACACTTGGCTTCGTACATTGGAAAACTAACAGACTCAAAATCCACATCAATTACCAGAAAGGATTTGCTTTTGCGCTTTCAGGAAAACAATCAAATTACATTCACTTAAGGTCCAACTGAAATGAAGAGAAATTCGATTTAACTAAACAAACAATTCCCAGTTGTAACATCATCAATTCTACATGTAATTTATCAATCTCTTCTTTTTATATATACATTTAAAGAAATATATGAACCGGACAATCGGAAAGGGACTGATTAAAGCAACTGAAGAAATCCATTTACCCTCTGCGGTTCTAAATGTATTCCTTTCATTTGGGTCATATGCTAAACTTTACTGATTCGGAGAATATTAACTTCCAGTGCAATTATTACTAACTAGTGAGGCTTTGTGCTTGGCTTTTGGCGGTTGGGTTGACTCGCGACAAGCTCACTACGCTCTCACAGTTAACCGCTTTGCAATTTGGCATTCATTTTGTATTATTTTTCTTTCTTTATTTTTAGCTCTCACCCATCTGGAAAAGAATCCTGATTTAAAATTTCCGAATTAGGATTCTGACGAGTACCCATTCTTTATTTTGAACAAGGTCTTTTTCAGGACCTTGTTCAAAATAAGGAACGGGTAGTGGGTAGAGTGTTCGCCAATGGCCCGGGTGATCTGGATTCAATCCCAAGTCGAGTCATACAAAAGATCGTACATAATACCTCCTTGATTAACACAGATACGTATTGCTGTATAGCCATGACCATGACTAACTATACAAACACATATACATCTGCATGCAGAATCATAACGACGACACAATAAAGACGAGCGACACAGTTATTTAGAAAAATATTCCTCTCACTTTATTGAAAGGGTTGTGTGTGAGAGGGAGTTGGAGACCGAACAGAACCGTAACATATTGACCCCCCACTCTTATGGCCATCAGCGTTTCTTTCCCGTTCTCCTGGGCTGCTCAACCGGGGGCCTGGGGACCCAGCCTCTCTGGGTGCTGGTTTTCTCTACCGCATCTTGTCTCCAACTTGTCTGGTCTCCAAATTGATTGAATTTCCTATGCACTGAGTTATATGATAGTTCAACGCCCACCTTCTTGTGGGCGTCACAATTTTGCACTCATTCAACCTGTCCACGGTCAAGGTTATAATATTCTGATATTCCTTGACCGGATACACCTGTTATTTACACAGGTGCATTTCCTATTTTGACAGCCCAGCCGGGTCGTAGGTCAATATACAACAGTATCAAGGGTAAAGTGGAGCAATCCAGGGGAAGGAGTAGCACCCTCCCCTACACCTCGGTGTTGTAGCTATTGATAAGGGAGCCTTCCGGTCGCCTTCGACTACAGTCACTTTACTTACTGCTTTTTGTTTATTTATTATTTTTATTTATTTATTTATTTATTTCATGACCAGCACTTTAAGTGACTCTGCATTGGAGCATTTAGATCTTGCCTTTTACTTTCTGCTAAATACATATAAACTATTTCAGATTTGTATCATATATTGCATAATATTACTCATATATTTCCTCATTAAAACCCTTCCTTATTACTGTTTATCTTTCAGTTAGTATCTAATACCATTTATATATAATACATATTACCTTTTATAACACTTACCTATTATTGTTTACTTTTTACTTGGAATTTTTTACTTGGTATCTAATACCATTTGGAGGTGCCCGTGGTGTAATGGTTATCGTCGTAGGAAATGAACACGGCGACACGAGTTCAAATCCTGGACGAGACTAATTGCATTTCACATAGTACTTATACCCTTGGAAAAGGTATGAATCCAATTATTCTCCCTCTAGCTATAGATAAATAGTAAGAAAGCCTTAGTAAGGCAACTAGTCTAGAAGGAAAACTCTGAATTCAAACCTGTTAAACTCCGCTTATAAACTGACCTTGTGTCATAACCTGCCCGAGCGGTGGGGTTGGTAAATATGGGAATCTAATACCATTTATATATTACATATTACATATTACCTTTTATTGGCCCAGTTGGTAGAGTGTTCGCCAATGGTCCGGGAGCCCGTGGTTCAATCCCAGGTCGAGTCATACCAAAGACATCTTTTTAAAAAATGGTACTTGATACCTCCTTGCTTATCATTCAGCATTATAAGGTACGTATCAAGGATAAAGTGGGGCAACCCAGGGAAAGGAGTAGCGCCCTCCCCTACAGCTATTGAAAAGGGAGCCTTTGGGTCATCCTCGACTACAGTCACCAACTTTACTTACTTTACTTATTATTGTTTACTTTTTGGTATTTTTTGACTTGGTATCTAATACCATTTATATATTGTATGATACA
This sequence comes from Sepioteuthis lessoniana, assembly GCA_963585895.1. Lineage (NCBI taxonomy): Eukaryota > Metazoa > Mollusca > Cephalopoda > Myopsida > Loliginidae > Sepioteuthis > Sepioteuthis lessoniana. Next base: position 59,811,282 of record OY757935.1, on the reverse strand, counting down.
TATATTATAGCCTTTACCTATAATCGATTATTAGGTATCACCCTCTAGACTTTTTCATAGTAAATGACTTGGACATTAAGAAAAAAGGTACAAAAATTTTGCTTTATATATAAATTATAAGTTTAATGATTAAGTCATGACATACGAGGGGCATATGATAAGTTTCCAGACAAATATATATATATATATATATATTTATATATATATATATAAGTAAGTAAAGTTTGCGACCATAGTCGAGGGTAACCCGAAGGCTCCCTTTTCAATAGCTACTACAGCAATGTGTAGGGGAGGGCGCTACTCCTTTTCTGGATTGCTCTACTTTACCCTTGATCCGTACCTTATAATGCTGAGTGCTAAGCAAGGAAGCATCAAGTACCATTTTTTTGAGTCTTTGGTATGACTCGACCTGGGATTGAACCCAGGTCTCCCGGGCCATTGGCGAACACTCTAACCCCTAGGCCAATGTACGAGGATCATTAAATCAGTTTCCAGACTTTTTTCGTATGGGCACTTTTATTGAGAGTACACACATAAAACTCTTGTCCCCTTCCAAGTAATCTCCTCCGGCTGCAATGCACTTATTGTACCGTTCCAAAAACTTCTGGAAGGCCCCATGGAAATCCCCTTGTGTCAATGTCCTTCGTCACAGCCTCTTTCATCTCCTCATTTGTCACATAACGACAGCCTCTGAGCTTAGAGAATAACCAAAAGTCACAGGGAGCAAGAGAGGCTGAGGAACTGTCTTGATGCCCATCTTGGGCAAAATGTCTGTGACAAGGATTGAGTTGTAGACTGGTGTATTGTCCTAGTGGAAATGCAACTGATCCGATTTGAAGAGTGCTCGCCTCTTCCAACGGAATCTCTACCTGAACTCCCTTAGAACCTCAACATAGTAACCCTAACCCTAACCGTTTGGCCAATCAACACTGGTGTATTGACTTCCTTATTCCTCCCACACCTCTCATCATCCCTCACAGACTCCTGGCTTCCTTGAATATCTTATGCCACTCAAAAACTAATGCTTGATTCATGCAAGATGGTCGAAAAGCAGTCTGAAGCATTCCATACATTTCTGTGCCATTTTTTCCAACTTTAAAACTGAAATTTATTGCATATCGATCTTCTAAAGTGTCAGATTGCATTTTTGAAATTCACCAGGTGTGACAATAAGGCTTTAGTAGGGTGTATTCCAATTGCTGCTGTAGCTGTTTATTTGAACCTGAAATCATAAAAATAGGTCCATCATTTCATAAGATGTATAGCAACAACATAGTGAATTTTCAAGATTTTACGACAATTTTAAATGCCCATACGAAAAAAGTCTGGAAACTTATCGTATGTACCTCGTATCAACGCATCTTGCTTTATTTTATGTTTAATGGTTAAAGAATCTTGTTGATATTTACATTTTTCAAGGAAATGTTTCTTAAGAGTTTATTTGCAAACAGTCCTATCAAATACATAATAATTTTTAAATAGACCTATTTGACCCATACAGGGGATACTAACAAGAACTGTCTCTCCAAATCAGAGTAAACCGGGGACATAGATTATAAGATATTATATTTATCATATAGAACTGTGTTACGTGAACTTCTCAATTAATTTCAAAGGACCACCATTTAGAGTAAAGATGGCTCCTTTCAGATGAGAATACATATATTCTGTTTTGTTTTGCCAACGCCTGCTGCTGTCTCATGCAGGCTATGTATTGCCCAATCAGCTTGGTGGGTAGAATACACCGACTGCATCTCTGCAGAGGAGTAAGACGCCCCCCCCCCACCAATGAGTGTCCTGGATATTCGTAATGATCAATACTCACTGAATAATATTTCGAAAGCTTAATCTAAAAAGAATTGATGGAAAAAATATGAACGAAGATGGTATAGCGCCATTTAAAAGAATACATGCATCATCTCCTTTTTTACTTTTCTTCATGCTGTCTATTTTTTTCATCATTAAAAATTACTTTTCTTTTCTTCTACTTAAACTTCCCTCTCCTCCTCATCTTTTTAACATCCTTAAATCAGTTCTTCTTCTTCTTCTTCTTCTTCTTCTTCTTCTTCTTCTTCTTCTTCTTCTTCTTCTTCTTCTCTAATATATCTATTCTTTCTTTCGAATTAAATTTTTTACTTATTCTTTTTCTTCTTCTTCAGCGTTTATTTCTCTTCTTCATCACACTTTTTCCTTTTCTTTTCTAATGTGTTTATTCTTCCTCCAGAATTTAATCATCATCTTCTTCTTCTTCTTCTTCTTCTTCTTCTTCTTCTTCTTCTTCTTCTTCTTCTTCTTCTTCTTCTTCAAAACACATCCATCCCATCAGGATTGTCGTGTTTTTCCTATTCGCCTATCGATGACTGTCTGGCCAAACAAGAGATCGATCGACGATATAATTATTCGAGTTTTGCTTTTCGATCTTTTCTGCCCTTTTGTCCGTTACACACATGTGGTGGTGGTAGTGGTGGTAGTTGTGATGGTGGTGATGTCGGCTGTGGAGGCGGCGGTCGGTCGACCCGTATCTATTTACAAGACTTCGGCGCCGGCCAATGTCTAAGAACGTCGCTGGCCGCCTCGGCCCTGTTTGGCTGGTTCTCGTCAAAAGTCGACGAGAACTCCACCGAGATTTGCTACCCACAACCGCCACCACAACTTTCAAACAGCACAGATGTAACAGAGAGCTCACAAAAACAAAAAAATCTTCTCTCTCTCTCTCTCTCTCTCTCTCTCTCTCTCTTATACACAAACACACACACACAATCACACACAATCACACACATGCAATATATATATATATATATATATATATATATATATAGGAACATATTTATCTCTATGAGCTCACAAAAACAAAACCCTTCTCTCTCTCTCTCTCTCTCTCTCTCTCTCTCTCTCTCTCTCTCTCTCACACACACACACACACACACACACACTAACAAACACACACACAGACTGACATTCACATACATGCACAGATATATATATATATACATATATATATACAGGAACATATTTATGTCTGTGTAGTATGAACATATATATATATACAGATATATATCTGTATATATTTTTTCATCATACAATAAATATATATATATATACAGATATATATCTGTATATATACATATGTTCATGCGTGTGATTGTGAGGGTGTGTGTGTGTGTGTGTGTGTGTGTGTGTATGTGTGTGTGTGTGTGTGTGCACATGCACAGAGGAAGATATTATGTCTATGTAGTATGAACATATGTATATATACAGATATATATCTGTATATATATAAGCAAGGTTTGGTTTCTTTATTTTCATGGTATATCAATCTTCGTGGGTTATTTAAGTCCAAATATATCCTTTTAGAACAGCGCTGATATTATCTAACCCAAAGTTGGTACTGTATGGGGTTAATATCTTTCCCCTGGGAGAAAGGTATTTCGTAAAGGAAGCGTAGTAGCGAAACTCGAGTTCGAACTCGCTTCAAGCCTGCGCTCCAGCCACAACGCAAGTTACCTTTTAATCAATATATATATATATATATATATCGGAACATATTTATCTCTATGAGCCCACAAATAAATATATATATATATATATATATATATATATATATATATATATATATATATATATATACGTTCACTTTAAGGCAAATACCATTGGGAAAAGTATCAACCCCCTTATCCTCCCAGCTATGGGTTAAATAGTACTGTTCTTCTAGGAGAATGGCTTTGGCATTAAATAACCTACAAAGGTTGATATGCCATTAAACAAAGAAACCAAACCAAACCATATTATATTACATGTTACAGTCTGTGAACCTGAATTTCATGCAATCAGCAATTGTCGGAAAGAGTGAATATATATATATATTTTTTTTTAAATTAATATGGTTTATTATTCGTCTGAAAAAGTTATTTTCGTGTATGTGTGCTTAAGCTGGTGTTATTGAATATTATTATGTTTGTGTAGGTGCTGTGGTTCACATACTAACATTCAATAACACACAAACTTAGGCCCAAATACACACAAATGATCCCTATATTTCATTTAAAGATGATCGTATTAATCGTATTTTTTTAATATCTTCACTCTGTCCGTCGATTGCTGATTTCATGAAACCCATAGTCATAGACTGTACCATGTAATATATATATATATATATATATATATATATATATATATATATATTACATGGTACTATTTACCAACCCCTCCGCTCGGGCAGGATATGACACAAGGTCAATTTTTAAGCGGAGTTTAACAGGTTTCAATTCAGAGTTTTCCTTCTCCTAGACTAGTTGCCTCACCATGGCTGAAGAACCTAGTCTGTCCTACTATTTACCCATAGCTGGAGGGAGAATTATTGGATTCATACCATTCCCAAGGGTAATAGTTGTATGTGAAATGCAATCAGTCTCGTCCAGGATTTGAACTCGTATCGTCGTGTTCATTTCCTACGGCGATAACGACTACACCACGGGCACCTCCTAAAATATATTATATATATTACATGGTACGAATAGTTAGAAGTTTGGCTTGACGTTTGAGTCAACCGGGTTTCGATCCCAGCTACGGGAAGCTAATGTCTAACCACACTGATGTGTTCTGATAGAACAAAACAGATCTGTCTGTGGATGACTATAGAGATATACACTCCCCTACCCGCGTAGGGTTGAGTTCTCTAGCGAAGAAGTAATCGTGTTGCCATTAGCGTATATTGCAAGCCTCTTCATATATGAATTGAGATCTCGGTAACCATTGAACGGATCTATGTAAACAATAGTAATTGTGATTCATAACCGTTTAAAATTTACTTCGCAGCTAATGGCTTCTCGTGGCTGAATGGTTAGAGGTTTGGCTTGACGTTTGAATCTACCGGGTTTCGGGAAGCTAATGTCTAGCCACACTGATGAGTTCTGATAGAATGAAACAGATCTTTCTGTGGATGACTATATATTTATATGAATTAAATCGCGAGACGGGACAATCCTACTAGTCGGTGCTACGAATCCTGAGGAGCCGCTTCAGGCGAAACTGTAATAGGATAGTCCCGCCTCGCGATTTAGTTGGCTCTATTTAGTATTGAGCCCTTCTTGTAATTGCAGCATTTTGCGGTGGGTATTTGTAATTTTAACCAACTGATTGCATATCTCTTGATTTTTTTCAACTGGTGTGACGGAGTTGGCCTTTTCTTTTTTTTTATCCCGATAATCTTCAGTGATTCGAGATATTGTTATCTCTGAATTCTGGCGGGTTTTTTTCTTTTTCTTTGTCACCGTGAATGCTGGTAGATAGTAAATTATTAAGTATATATATATATATATATATATATATATATCTTTAAGAAAAACAAAAACCGGTCATAAATTCATTTCCATCCTGTTATGGGTATTGATATGAATCAATAGCACCAAAGTTAATAGTTGAATGATTTTATTGTCCTGGCGGAATTATTCCCGACTCCGGCTTAACTAGACTGGATATTGAACAGAGGGGAGACTTTGCAACGTAGTCATTAACTTTCTGGTTTGGTTTCTTGGTTTCTTTGTTTAATGTCATATCAATCGTCGTGGGTTATTCAATACCAAGGACATCCTTGTAAAAGAATAGCAGTGAAATTATTCAACCCATAGTTGGATTTTTTAAAGGGTTCATGGCATTCCCAAGAATATTGATCCGAAAGTGAACATAATACCGTGACTGGGGTTCGAACTCATTTAGTTCCTGACCGGCGTCCAGCACTTTAGCCATTCCACCACCATGACTCCCTTAACATGCTTGACCGTGACCTCGAAGTAAGCGAGTATCACTCTCACTCGGAACAATAATTTTGGGAAAGATCATAATCTTCATCATCATCATGTCGTGCCACTTGCACGGATATCCTTGACCCTCTCTCGCCACTTCTCCCTATCGTTCATCGCCTCTGGCAGGTCTTCAGGGCTACATCCCGTATCCTTATATGGCTGCTGAATGTATGTTCGTGCTGGTCTTCCTGCCTTTACCTGGCCATACGTGGGGGTCCATAGGAGTACATCACTTATGAACTCGTCCCTGCTTCTCCAGCAGTGTCCTGCATGTCTGGTTCGTCTAACTTGTAAAGTTTTCGTAATGAGAGGCAGGTGGCCGTATAGTTGGTGCTTTGTGGGGTGTTGCCGCCAGGACTTGTTCAATATTGCTTGCAACATTCTTGTGTAATTGCCGTCTAGCTTCTTCTCTAGCCGTTTTGTTAGCGTCCATGTAGTGCATCCATACAGCAGTATCGATACGACAGCTGCCTGGAAGAAACTGCGTTTCATTTTTTCGGAAAGATAAGAACCCCTTACCTGACGGTTGGTTTAAAATGTAAAACTACTTCTATGATGACCCACGAATGTTGATATGTCATTAAACAAAGCCATCAACCCTTCACAATGGAAACAGCAGACGTACCCAATAACGCCTGCAGAGTCAATTGTTTAAAGGAAACGGCTGAGCATGCCTTCTTGTAATGTTGCCGAGTTCGCCCAGCTAAAGACTATGCCTATGATGTGACGGCCTATATCGCTCCCGAGCTGCTAGTATAGCTTGATGTCACGTACGTTATTGACAATGTTGCTTGGTGTTGCGTACGTAATTAACAACGTTGCTTGATGTCACGTAAATTATCGGCAATGTTGCTTGATGTCACGTTATTGACAACTTTGCTTGATGTCGCGTACGTTATTGACAACTTTGCTTGATTTTGCGTACATAACTGACAACGTTGCTTGATGCCACATTCTTTATTGACAACGTTGTTTGATGTCACGTACTTTATTGACAACGTTGTCTGATGCCACGTACTTTATTGACTACGTTGTTTGATGTCATGTACTTTATTGACAACGTTGTTTGATGTCACGTACTTTATTGACAACGTTGTCTGATGCCGCGTACTTTATTGACAACGTTGTCTGATGCCACGTACTTTATTGACTACGTTGTTTGATGTCATGTACTTTATTGATAACGTTGTTTGATGTCATGTACTTTATTGACTGCATTGTTTGATGCCATGTATTTTATTGACAACGTTGCTTGATGCCACGTACTTTATTGACAACGTTGTTTGATGTCACTTACGTTATTGACAACATTGCTTGATTTCACATACTTTATTTACAACGTTACTTGATGTCGCGCACTTAATTAACAACGTTGTTTGATGGTGCGTACGTTAGTGAGAACGTTGCTTAATGTCGCGTCCGTAATTGACAATGTTGTTTGATGTTGCGTAAATTACTGATGATGCGGCTACCCGTGGACAAAATATTATTCTAGAATGGATTCTCGAGTGGTGTTTCTGACAATGCTAACCATAGCTACAATGGTAGTATTGGGGCTACGGCTGAAGGAATTCTTTGACGAGATGTATTTTTCTCATTCACAATCTGATTGCTTTCTTAAGATATCAGCTCAAAGCAAAGATCAGATGTGATTGGAAAAGTCTGAATTCTTTAGAGTCTGGCAACAGATGGATGCATACAGCTAGCCTTGTTACATATAAGGGAACTATGAGGATGTCTGCTGGATAGGAAAGGTAATCCACTTGTAAATGTGCAAGAGATAAAATTTCAGATAAAATTCCTGACCGAAAGATCAGACCTTGTTTGCTGGCGAAACACAGAGTGAAAATCAAAGAAAGCGAACACAGAGTAATGTACTTGGACCTTGACATAGAACTAAGAAAGCTGTGGAACACGAGGGTGTCATTGATACCAATCATGACTGGAACACTTGGAATGGTATTCAAAGTCTGGGTAGGAGGCTGGAATTGGAGGACTACAACATTGTTGAGATCGGCCAGAATACCGAGGAGAGTCCTGGATACCCGAGGAAACCTGAGAAGACTCCAATGAAAAATAATGCTGATTTGAAAATCTCTTAAGAAGAAAAATACTAATAATAATAATTATAATTATAAAAATGATCATCATATTTACCAACCCTTCCGCTCGGGCAGGATATGACACAAGGTCGATTTTTAAGCGGAGTTGAACAGGTTTGAATTCAGAGTTTTCCTTCTCTTAGATTAATTGCCTCATCAGGGCTGAAGAAATCAGTCTGCCCTATTATTTATCCATAGCTGGAGGGAGAATAATTAGATTAATACCTTTCCCAAGGGTTTTAGTGCTATGTGAAATGCTATCAGTCTCGTCTATCAGGATTTAACTTGTGTCGCCGTGTCCATTTCCTACGACGATAACCGTTACACCACGGGCACCTCCTTAAAAAATGATTATAATATTTTGCATCAACTAAAATCCGTACTTGAGAATGAGAAGCAAAAAATTCTTAGGGATTTTGAGGTATATATGGACCCCCCAATCCCGGGCCCAACAGCAGACCAAGATATTATTTAAAAAGATGAAAAGAGAAATAGACGTTCTGTCAGACCAAGAGGTAAAAATAAAAGAAATCAAAAAGGTATACAAATACTTGGACCTTGCCTGAGGACTTGAAAAAGACTGGGGAACATGAGGGTGACGGTGATATCAGTTGTATTTTGGGACACTTGGAATAGTCTCAAAATCATTGGATAAAAATAATAGAAGAAAGTGAAACTTAAAGGAAGAATCGAGACCATCCAGACCATAGCATTGTTAAGATCGGCTAGAAGAGTCAGAAGAGTCCTGAAGACCCGAGGAGATTTGCTGTCACTCAGCTGCCAGTGAAATATCATCAGCTAATGCTTGTGAACAATAATAATAAAGTAAGTAAAGTTAGCGACCTTAGTCGAGGGTGACCCGAAGGCTCTCTTTTCAATAGCTACTACACCGAGGTTGAACCCCGGTCTCCCGGATCATTGACGAACATTCAACTCATTAGGATAATTCTCGGAGATTTTGGGTAACAAACAGATACCCTAATCTCGGCCAGACGACCAGCCCTAGTTATGATCAGCAAAAAGAAAAGAACCTAACGAATTGTTGATTTTGCCGTCCCAGTTGATCACAGAGTAAAACTGAAAGAAATCGAAAAGAGATACTACGTACAAAGACCTTGCTAGAGAACAGAAAAAATTATGGTACATGAAAGTGACGCTGACACCAATTGTAAATGATACGCTCGGTAGAGTCATCAAAGGATTGGTATAGGGATTCATGGAATTGGAAGTAAGAGGACGACTAGAGACCATAGAAACTATAACATTATTAAGATTGGCTAAAATAGTCAGAAGAGTCCTGGAGACACGAGGAAACTTGCTGTTACTCAGCCTCCAGTGAAATATCATCAGCTATTGCTGGTGAGAAAAACCCGAATAATAATAATAATAATAATAATAATAATAATAATAATAATAAGAAGAAGAAGAAGAAGAAGAAGAAGAAGAAGAAGAAACTTTAAGAGAGAAACAGAATCTCTCCTGATGACAGCACAAAACAGCGCCATAAGAACCAATCATATCAAAGCGAGGATAGATAAGACGCAACAAAATAGCAAATGCACACTATGCGGTGACAGAGATGAAACTATCAATCACATAATAAGCGGATGCAGCAAATTGGCACAGAAGGATTACAAAGCTAGACTCGACTGGGAGAGCAAGGTGATCTACTGGGAAATATGCAGGAAATTTAAATTTGACCGTGCCAACAAATGGTATATCACAACCCAGCACCTGTCCTAGAAAATGACATTCACAAATTCCTATGGGACTTTGATATACAAACGGGTCACCTAATCTCGGCCAGAAGATCAGACCTTATAATAATCAATAAAAAAAAAAAAAAGAAAATCTGCAAAATTGTCGACTTTGCTGTCCCGGCTGACCACAGAATAAAACTGAAAGAATGTGAAAAGAGAGATAAGTACCTCGACCTTGCTAGAGAATTGAAAAAAACTATGGAACATGAAGATGACAATTATACCAATTATAACTAAAGGATTATTAAAGGGCCTGGAAAATTTGGAAGTTGGCGGCTGAATGGAGACTATCCAAACAATTGCATTATTGAAAACGGCCAGAATACTGAGAAGAGTCCTGGAGACTTGAGGAAACTTGCTGTCACTGAATCTCCAGGGAAAGACAATCAGCTTACGCTGATGTGAAAATCTCTAATAATAATAATAGTGAGAAGGAGAAGGAAGAGAAATAAGTAAAGGAGGGGAATCCGAGTTGACTCATGTATTAAAATAAACATTAAATGTAGGTAAATATCTGGAAAAAAAACCCGGATCAGATACAAAAAAATGAGATTTTTTAGAATAAATAACACAAAAGAAAATTAAAGAAAAACAGTGAAATAGTTAAATGAATTAACGAAAAACGATCTCTTCTCATCAGAAAACCGAAAGATAAAAATAAAAAAGTAAAAAACAGCCAAAGGCGATAAAACTAACTTTTAAGAAAAAACAAAAAAAGAAAAAAAAAATGAAAAATCGTTTTGCAGATCAAATAACATGACCTTTATTTCATTGAGGAAATCTTTCTGGACATCTTCTGGGCGATCGAGCTCAGGCTGGAGGGTGTGCGAGGGGAGATTATTTGGGAAACAGAATGGTGAGTCTGCAAAGATGAAGAGAATGGATTTTATCTTGGCTATCAAGAACTATTATTTATGCCAAGATGAGTATCCACAAAAAAAGCGGTAAAATAACCAGCGCAGTAGAATAAAATCAAGAAATAAGAATATAGTATAGTTTTGGAAGAATGGTATAGTACTTCCGGATGATTACTCGGAAAGTCCCAAAGGGCCGTCTCTCCGGGCAGCACCTGACCCCCATTATCAAAAAAGGGATAAGACTTGGATTTATTTCTTGACGGCTGAGGTAACCCCTTAAAGAGAGACTGGATAATTCTTGCACCTGCTCCTCAGGAGATCCACTTCCTGGTTTGGTTTGGTTTGGTTTCTTTGTTTAAGGCATATCAACTTTTGTAAGTTATTTAATGCCAAAGCCATTCTCCTAGAAGAACAGTAGTTGTAGTATTTAACCCATAGCTTGGAGGATAAGGGGGTTCATACCTTTCCCAAGGGTATTTGCCCGAAAGTGAACATAATAGCGCGACTGGAGTACGAACTCGCTTACTATGATTCCGCAGTCCATCGCTTTCACCATTACTCCACGAGGACACCCCCTCCACTTCCTGTGGGATCCTTGTATTAACTCGCAACATTCCATACGGGGTATGTATTTTCCGGACCATCCCACCATGAACAGGATGTGACAAAAGGTCAGTCTTTAAGTGTAGTATAATGGTCCGGGAGATCTGGGTTCAATCTCAGGTTGAGTCATACCAAAGACTCAAAAAATGGAACTTGATGCCTCCTTGCTTAATATTCAGTATTGTAAGGTACTGATCAAGGGTAAAATAGAGCAATCCAGGAAAAAAGTGGTGGTACCCTCCCCTACACCTCGGTGTTGTAGCTATCGAAAAGGGAGCCTTCGGGTCACTCTCGACTATGGTCGCTAACTTTACTTTATAACTGGTTTGAATTCAGTTTTCCTTTCCTTAGACTAGTTTCCATACCAGGGCTAAAGAACTTAGTCTGCCCTACTATATACCCATGATTAGATTCATACCATTCGCAAGGGTATTAGCGCTATATGAAATACAAACAAACCAACCCAGGAGTTGAACTCAGTTCGCCGGGCCCATTTCCCACTACAACCGTTACACCTGCAGCGCGTCCATACAGGATAATGGATTATATATTTGCTAACGAGTTCCAAATTATTTGGCTGGAAAGAAAGTCATGTTGTTTTATATTGATCCTCGACCGAGCCGTCAATAATGAGATACGCCTGTGCAAATAAGCGGAAGAACAGCGGAAGCAGGTGAACGTTAGACAATAATATAACCAGGTGCCCAGACGGCCCTAGTTAGTTGGAGACAGGACGCCGAAGTGAGAACCAGCTGCAGACAGGGCTTTGGGCCCTCAGTGACCCACGGTTGAGCAACCCCAGCCAAGATGAGGAAGAAGTGCTGCTATAGTCGAGGAAGAACTTGGGTCCATCCTTGTCTCCACTTATTTCTCTCACACAACAAACATCACCCTTTCAAAAATAAAGTGTGGGCCTGGGAGTAATGGCAATAAAATAGAGAACTCTACTCTCCCTAGATTTCCAGATTTCAAGCTTCACTATCCGATTCAGTTCTAGTGTCATCCCCTTTTTAGAGAGGGCGCTTATGGTGAGTCGATAGGGCGTAACTTGCATTTAATGATAATATTTATATATTTATTATAAGGGCATATCAACCCTTCAAGGATTATTTTATACCTAGAGGTTAGGGAATCATGTACTTTGTACGTTTATATTTACATTTTGTGTTGTTTAAGAGTTGCTTTTTATGCTTCATTTTAACGATGTGGCAAAATCCTCTGGGGTTCAACCCAGTCGACTGGGGCTGTAGAATAGACCGACTGCATCTCTGTTGAAGGGTAAGATATTCTCAACGAGTTTCCTGCATATGACACTAAACAATCTCAGCCCAGTCTGCTGGGGCTATTGATTATACAGACTGCGTCTCTGCTGAAGAGTAAGACCTCATCAACAAGTGTCCTGAATATTACATTAAACAACCTGATTACGAGGGTCTAGTAATGCTGGCACTTTGGGAAATGCTCCCAGCTCTTTTCTGGCCCCGAGGGGTAACACCTGATAGTGTCCTATCTATAGGTCAAATAGAACTGTTTGATATTTAAACTGAGTGCAAGCAATTGACTTATGGTAAATTGAATTGTTTGAAATAAAAACAGTTTTATCATTTAACTGTGCGTAAACAAATGTCTGTTGTTTAATTGAATTGTTTGTGATACATAGAAATACTTGAAACCATTTAACTTTGTTGACTTATGCTAAATTGAATTGTTTGAAATAGAATTGTTTGGTCCTTTAATAGTGAGTAAACAAATGACTGATGTTTAATTGAATTGTTTGTGATACATAGAAATACTTGAAACCATTTAACTTTGTTGACTTATGCTAAATTGAATTGTTTGAAATAGAATTGTTTGGTCCTTTAATAGTGAGTAAACAAATGACTGATGTTTAATTGAATTGTTTGTGATACATAGAAATACTTGAAACCATTTAACTTTGTTGACTTATGCTAAATTGAATTGTTTGAAATAGAATTGTTTGGTCCTTTAATAGTGAGTAAACAAATGACTGATGTTTAATTGAATTGTTTGTGATACATAGAAATACTTGAAACCATTTAACTTTGTTGACTTATGCTAAATTGAATTGTTTGAAATAGAATTGTTTGGTCCTTTAATAGTGAGTAAACAAATGACTGATGTCTAATTGAATTGTTTGTGATACATTGCAATACTTAGAACTATCTAACTTTGTTGACTTATGTTTATAAATCATAAATTTCATATATATGAATACGCTGGATTTGACATTATATAGCTTACAATGGTTCATATACATTTTCATCATCATCATATCGTGCTGGCAGCACGGATATCCCTGCCTCTCTCTCGCCACTCCTCCCTATCGTTCATCGCCCTATGTAGGTCTTCAGGACAACAACCTGTATCCTCACATAGCTGCTGAATGTACGTTCGAGCTGGTTGTCCTGCTTTTGCGCGGCCATGTGTGGGGATCCATAAGAGTACATCTCTTATGAGTTCATCTCTGCTTCTCCAGCAGTGTCCTGCATGTCTGGTTCGTCTAACTTGTTAATCCAACTAAATCAAATCAAATATATTTCATATATGTGTATAAACCGGATTTGTCATTAAATAACCTACAATGATTGATATGCCATAAATTAAACCTAACAAATTCATATATATATATAATACATATGTATAAAAAGTATTAGGCATTAAATAACATACAATGGTTGATGTGCCATAAAATTAAATCAAACCATATATATATTTCATATACATGTATAAACCGGATTTGGCATTAAATAACCTACAATGGTTGATGTGCCATAAAATTAAACCTAACAAAACCTCTGGGATAGTTTTATATATACTTTTTGACCGGGCCATTGGCCAAGTGAGTTGAGTGTTCGCCAATGGTCCGAGAGACCTGGGTTCAATCCCAGGTCGAGTCATACCAAAGACTCAAAAACTGGTACTTGATGCCGCTTTGCTTAACACTCAACATTAAAAGGTACTGCTCAAGGGTAAAGTGGAGCAATCCGGGGAATGGAGTAGCGTCGTCCCCAACACCTCGATGTAGTAGCTATTGTAAAGGGAGCCTTCGGGTCACCATCGACTTTACTTCTTTTTACTTTTATCGTAATAATCATGATTAGATTCATAAGTTTTGGTTCAATTATCTTTCTGTCCAGAAGGACAAAATGTCGTCCACGTCGACATTTTCAAATAGTTCCGCCATTTTGTTCGTGTTGAAAAAAAATTTTAAATGGGAGCAAAAACTTCACATTCCATAAAAAAAAGGTTTGACAGAGTTGAGTGTTTGACATGCTATTCGCTCTGGTTGTTTTCTACCGTTTAAGTATAACGGAAACGCTTTATTTTTGAGTGACCCATGCGCAATCGGTACATTGTGACTTGTTCTTTTCTAGACTTTCTAAAAACCATTCTATTCTTTTCGCGTGAGGTATTATCAGGAAAGGTTTATAATATATGTTGTTATTATACTGTTAGTATTCAATAATTACTTACCAATTTAATCATGTTTTCTTCATCAGTCTAACCTTTGGGATTATCTTCTTTGAGTTTTAGGGAAAAAAATATCGCTATCGTTTTTAACCTCCTCATATTTAATGAAACGCGGAATTTGTAGGGCAACCAGTCTTGGAGAAGAAAAATAAAACCAAATGGATTTCCTAGGGCAGTCCGATGTTATTTATCGTATTGACTGCTATGTCGATAATAACTAATTTTCTGATGAACGTGAAGGAAAACTAAACTAGATGGAGTCCCTAAGGCAGTCTGACATTAAGTGTCTCATAGTCATCGAGGACTACTTTATCGATGATAACTAATATTTTGATGAATGAAGAGAAGGAAAACAAAACTAGATTGAGTCCCTTAGGTGGCCTGACGTTAAGTGTCTCATAGTCATCGATGACTTCTTTATCGATGATAACTAATATTTTGATGAATGAGGAGAAGGAAGACAAAACTAGATGAAGTCCCTAAAGCAGTCCGACGTTAAGTGTCTCATACTCATCGATGACTACTTTAACGATGATAACTAATATTTTGATGAATGAGGAGAAGGAAGACAAAACTAGATGGAGTCCCTAAGGCAGTCCGACGTTAAGTGTCTCATAGTCATCAATGACTTCTTTACCGATGATAACTAATATTTTGATGAATGAGGAGAAGGAAAACAAAACTAGATGAAGTCCCTAAGGCAGTCCGACGTTAAGTGTCTCATAGTCATCGATGACTTCTTTATCGATGATAACTAATATTTTGATGAATGAGGAGAAGGAAGAGAAAACTAGATGAAGTCCCTAAGGCAGTCCGACGTTAAGTGTCTCATAGTCATCAATGACTTCTTTATCGATGATAACTAATATTTTGATGAATGAAGAGAAGGAAAACAAAACTAGATGAAGTCCCTAAGGCGGCCCGAAGTTAAGTGTCTCTTAGTCATCGAGGACTACTTTATCGATGATAACTAATATTTTGATGAATAAAGAGAAGGAAAACAAAACTAGATGAAGTCCCTAAGGCAGTCCGACGTTAAGTGTCTCATAGTCATCAATGACTTCTTTATCGATGATAACTAATATTTTGATGAATGAAGAGAAGGAAGACAAAACTAGATGGAGTCCCTAAGGCAGTCCAACGTTAAGTATCGCATAGTCATCGATGACTACTTTATCGATGCTATCAAGTTTTTTGACGAACGAGTAGAAACCCAAAAACCCAACTCCCCTCAAGCGTTAGGACCACTGTTCCTTCATTCTCTCAGGTCAGTTTAGAATGTTATAAAGATACATTTTTGTTGCGTATATTATTAGTGACCCTATTTGCTCAACAGACTTTTAGGGATGAAATAATCCATGAATTGTTGACACGCCTTAGAACTATACAATCAAAATAAATCAAATTAAAGAAATAAATGAAAATACAGAAATTAATATTATCGTTTAGTTTTGTTTCTTTGTTTAATGGTATATCAATCTTCCTGGGTTATTTAATGCAACTGCAATTTTTGTAAAAGAACAGTAGTGGTACTATTCAAATCACACCAGGGGAAAATTAAAAAGGGTTCATACATTCCACATGGGTATACGTCAGAAAGTGAACGAAATAGCGCAACTGGGATTCGATCTCGCTTTTTTCGAGACCACAATCCGTGAATTTTTTACATTATGATAAACAATATGTTCCTTAAAAAGTAATTCATCTCCTTGGGTCCGGATAAATCTCTTCAATGGCGATGGTCTGAAGATGGACGTGTTGACGTTTTTTTTCTTGCTCTTTTTTTTTTTAAATATTAATATTATTATACAGGGTGACCCCCCAAAAAAAAGTAGACCTATACATTTTTGACTGAAATTCATAAATTTAATTCTAGCCTTTTCTTTTTTTTTTTCAGGATATGAAGTAGATTCTGTGCATGAAAAATTGGGACTATAGTATTCACCAACATGTCCAGAAGTTCGAGTGTACAAAATTAGAATTATTTTGTTTCATTTTTGTAGGAGTAATAAAAAGGGTTATGGGTTCTGTTTTTTTTTTTTGAGGGGGGGTCACCCTGTATTTGCTCAACGTCTTTTTTAAAAAGTTTGCATGGCTGCTTAGTTTTTAAATAAATCTCAGATATGACTAATAAATAGTTATTTACTCAGATTAGCTTAGTTAAGAAAAAAGGTCAGATGTATGGAACCCAAAGTGAAAATGGATCGCACTAACAATGGTTTGCTAATCTAGCTCGCTAACGGTTACAACACTTTAGATGCCCTTAACTTCTCTCCCTGTCGGATGGGGCTTTATAATAAATATGCCGACTGCATCTTTGCAAAAGAGTAAGACCCTCCCTCAACGAATGTCTTCAATATAACCCTAAACCATTTCATGGTCAGGCGATGGTCCTGGAGCTTTGAGGAATAAGGAGTACTTCTTCATGGTCATTACTCCCAAGTTCACTCTGAGCTGGAATAGTAGTATCTGTTAGTGTCTCAATTATGGGTCAAATAGAACTGTTTAATCATTTACTATACTAGAAACCATTTAACCGTGTGCAAAAAAAATTAGCTTTGGCTCGTGCAAAAATGTTACCTCAAAAAAATTGTTTACAAATAATATATATTTAAAATGTATGTACAAACAAGATGAATAACTAGTAATTGTTTATATGCTGTAAAACACAATCAAACAACGAACCAACAGTATATAGTAATTTACAAAGCTTATTGCTCAGATGTAGAACAAGGCCGTATGAATAGGGCACCCAATGAGACTCGAATTCTTTCGTGTAGGTTTGATAGTCGAGTTTGCTAATCATTACAGCACCTGCGGCGCCCAAACCTATATGGGGGTCGGGGGAAGTAGTACTTTTAATTTTTTTGTTGTTGAAAGTGTTTTTATTATTTGTTGTCGCTAAAACGTATAAATTTGCAATTGTGTGTGTGTGTGTGTGTGTGGTGTCAATCAATCAAACTAATCGATTCTTAAATTTAAGTCTCCGTATTCCATCAAACTTCGAGCTGCATAGCGAGACTTGTGAATCAAGTCTCTCGCTGGTCGTGTTTCTCGTTGAACCGATCGGTTTCTGAGCCTAAATCGCTTGGCTTCGTCACGTCGGTCAAGGCCACCAGACATGGTTGCCTTAAACCAACCAACCAACCAACCAAACAAACAAACAAAATAAATCGAATAGATTAAAGAGAAAAAATCAAGCAACAAAAACACGTATTTTTACTTATTTAGAAATTTCTAATAAACACTATTTTTCGCAAAAAGAAATTCCCCTGTTTCTGCTCCGATTATTGCAAAGAACCCCTCCACCTCTCTCTCTCTCTCTCTCTCTCTCGCCCCCCTCTCTCCTTTTCAATCAGTCTTTCTCCCTCTCCGCCCTCTCTGGTCTTGAGCTATGGAATGCACCAACCGCTCTTCTACAAGAGGGTTACACTCATCCTCGTATATAATAAGCCCAAAATGTTGAATTTCTAAGAGATAAGAAAAGTCCTCTTAAAAATCCAACATTTTCAAACATAATTTCACGTGCCAAACACGTACTTGATATCTTCAAAAGTACGTTTATAAATCTTTCGTTATATACATTTTCTTTGTTCCTGTTTTCTAGACCAGCATCCATCGCTGAGAGAATAATTCTTATGATATCAAAGTCCTGATGTAGGTTATCAAAACCGAAACGTTTAACGTTGGTTTTACATCACAATGAATTCATCTAATTTGGATTATTGTGTTTTTTATAATATCTTCATACTGTCAGATTGAGATCCATATTTACTTATATGTATATATATATACCATTAATATATAAATTCTTTCTTTATTTATTTTATTTTTGTTTCAAACTCTGATGTCTGGGGTCATAGGGCCAAATAACTTGACGTTTTTAATCTAAGCCAGGTGCCATTACACTACAAAAGGAATCATACCAAAAGAATGGGTGTATATATATATATATATATATACGCAAGAACGCAAAATTGGAAGGGATTGACCAGTAGATTAATTCCTCTCCTGTTTCTTATTCGTTCTAATAAATAACATTTTGATCCCCTCCGCCTATGAATGAAATAATTTGTAATTTGATTTTCACCTTTATTATTATTTTTATTCTTATTTTAATTTAATTTTTTTTTTTCTTTCTTTTTTCTAATTTTTATTTTTTCTTTTTTCTTTTTTTATTTCTTTAATTCCTTTATTTTATCTTGTGAATACGAACTGTAACTCCACATTTGCTACTCTGCAACGAGAGAGAAGCATGTAAATAGTCATCTGACGAGACGGAGAATATAGCAATAATATTCTCCGCCGAAATAAATTTATTATGACGACTTAACCGAGTTTGAGTCTTCATCAAATTGTACTATATATATATATATATATATAATTCTCATATTTGTTTTCAGAGTCCAACTTGTTGATATTTCCGAACTCTGCTTAATCTTATTTGCTTACGTCTTCTTTGTTTAATAGCGTATCAACCTTTGTGGGTTGTTTAATGTCAGAGGTGTCCTTTCAGAACAGTAGTGATACTATGAAACTTATAGTTATAGAGGATAAAGGAATTCATATTTTTCTAAAGGGTATTAGTATGAAATGGAATAAATAAAGGTAGTTCAATAAGTTCTAAGACTCATCCAGATTTTAAATTCGTCACACACCTCTAACCTTTGTATGAGCCTCACCTGCACAGAAATTCAGACAGAAATCTGTATTAGTTTTTTTTTTCTTCCTAGTTTTATAAGAAGGGGTACTTTGTAGCCAAACAATAATCTTCAGTTATGACATTCCTTTCTGGGTGAGGCTTAGAACTTTTTGAACAACCCTCATGAGAAAGTAAACTTGCTTCCTACGACGTCACATTCGAGCACGTTACCCACTTCGCCATTGTGTCTCTGCGAAATGAAAGAATAGAGGGATAGGATGAATATAGTAATTTGCTTCCTAGTGGGGAAGACCTATCTGCCTTAAAAAGATCCCGTATCCCTGAAACAAGGGAACTATGTAGATAATTTCAAAATGACTTGGGTAATTGATCATAAGCTTTGGCATACATAAACCTACACTAAAATCTCTCTCTCTCTCTCTCTCTCTCTCTCTCTCTCTCTCTCTCTCTCTCTCTCGGTGCGTATTTATATATATAAATATATATATATATATATATATATAGAGAGAGAGAGAGAGAGTGAGGGTGGAAGAGGGTTGGTTGGTTGGTGGGTGGGTTGATTGGGGTTTTATGGCATATCAACCCTTGTAGGTTATTTAATGCCAAATCCAGTTTTATACAAATAATCAGTTCTATTTCAAACAAATCAGTTAAGCATAGATACACAGGTTAATTGTCAAAAACATTTCTATTTCAAGCTATTCAGTTTAGTCAAACAGTTCTAATTCAAACAATTCAATCCAGTATAAGTATAGTTTTTGTCGAAACACATTTAAATTTCAAAAGAATTCTATTTCAAACAATTTAGTTTGGCATGTTAAAACAGTTCACATGTTAAAACAGTTTATATGTTAGAACAATTCTATTTCAAGCAGTTCAGTTTAGCATAAGTACGCTGTTTAAATATCAAAACCCTTCTATTTCAAGTACTTCAGTTTAGCGTATATATATATATATATATATATATGTGTGTGTGTGTGTGTGTGTGTGTGTGTGTGTTAGGTCCATGGAAAATGACACATAATAAATAAGACAAACAGAATTAGAAGAATAAAATCTATATATTACAATAAACGAATAATTCAATGTCGCCAGTGTAGCTTTTGCTTCTTACTCCCTAAGTGGATTACAGTCAAATGTTATATCTTTATTGGAAGAATTCCTTGCGTGTCGAAACTAGGGATGATAACACAACAATATATATATATATATATATATATATATATTTTTCGTCATACAACGTGTGAAAGCACATACGGTACTATGTCCTCATCAGCCGCCAACCAGGGGTGATAACACAGTTTCGGTAGTTCAAGGCAGTATTGCCACTCCTGGCGCTACCAAGCAGCTTTTGCCGCCGGACAGGGTATTAGGAGAATTATACATATATATATAAGTAAGTAAAGTTGGCGACCATAGTCGAGGGTAACCCGAAGGCTCCCTTTTCGATAGCTACTACACCAAGGTGTAGGGGAGGGCGCTACTCCTTCCCTGGACTGCCCTACTTTACCCTTGATCCGTACCTTATAATGCTGAGTGTTAAGCAAGGAGGCATCAAGTACCATTTTTTGAGTCTTTGGTATGACTCGACCTGGGATTGAACCCAGGTCTCCCGGGCCATTGGCGAACACTCTAACCGCTAGGCCAATGTCCGGTACTATATATATACGCCAGATCAATTAAGAGCAGACTACATTGGACGTTAATCTTCATTTTTAGTGTGCAGTTTGTGATTTTAAAAAACCCCAAAAAAGCAAAAAAAAAAACCCACGTTTACTTTCGCGGGTTGATGTTATTATATATATATATATATGTGTGTGTGTGTGTGTGACTATATATATAGTCACAAATTGTAAAGAATTTTACTTTTAAATATACTCTACCCGGGCGAAATTGTTTTACATCATAAACTGTACAAATTTATTGTTGTAGCATCATCTCTATTTTCGATACACCAATAAAAATAGGACATTTGACTGTTATCTACTCAGGGTAGAGGTAACAAGAACTACACTGGTGACATTGTATTTCTTGTTTTACAGTAAGATATAACCTTTATATTAGCCTAATGAGAAAAGTGTTCGCAAATAGTCCGGGAGACCGGGGTTCAAATCAAGTCATACCAAAAACCCAAAAAATGATATTTGGTGCTGCCTTGTTTAATACTCAGCATTAAAAGGTAAGGGTGAAGTGGAGCAATCAAAGGAATGGAGTAGCGCCCTCCCCTAAAACTTGTTGTAGTCGCTATTGGAAAGGGAGCTCTTGGGTCACCCTCGACTAAGGTCGCCAATTTATTCTTCTCTCTTAATCCGTGTTCGTCATAATTTTCTCGAGAACATTTTATAACAAATTAGTTAACTGAAGTTGATTTTATTTGTAAATACTTCAGATTTTTTAAAACAATGTTTCTTAAAGAATAAGAAAAATAAAAAAAGATGCATCCATGGAAGATGCCGTCATTTTTGACGGGTACGATGCTAATACATTCGTTTAAAGGTATGAACGTTTATCTGCATTCAAATCGTTTTTTATGCTTGTATTTATATTTACATATAATTTGCCTGTATGTGCATATATATATATATATATATATATATATATATTTGTTTTTGTACAAGCAACTGTTCATATCTTGAAAATATTTTGTAACCCAACACCTCGTAAATATCACTGCTCCTACTTCATCAACCCTTCAACTCACTCCGGCCCCCTGACATTTACCTCCCACCCCGACCACAAATATCTTTGTTTTTGTGACGATCTCTCATCGTTTTCTTGCCACCTTACCCTCCACCCATATACCCCGAGCCGAGTGAACCACCCCCACACCCACCCAGTAACCTCGTCGCCTTATCTTCCGCCTTTTCTCTCACCATTGCGAGGTGGCAGCGATCCTTTGAAACCGATAGCCTTCAACTCGCTTATCTCGTCCAGACCATCGATCGTCCGATTTCAAATCGGCCTGATTAGGGCCGTGACATGCGCAAATGACCCTCCCTACCACTACCACCACTACCAACAACAACAACAACAACAACAACGACAACAAAAACAACGCCACCTCTTCAAGTTCTACCCTGCACCATCGTTTCTAGGGTAGACACGCCAATAAAATCGAGACATCGTGCCCACCGGACCGGATTTCATTATCTTACAAGCGATTTACAATCTCCATCTTGCATTACAGCAACACGACCGACGGCACATGCTCATACATCTCAGTGGTTACAACACCGGACCCACGTATCACAACCCTAACGCTGTGATCACTCCAAATAAATGCTGATCGCCGCCCTTATCGGTGGTGGGGGGTCCGCATGGTGTAATGGTTAAAGCGAAAGACTGCGGAATCGTAGTAAGCGAGTTCGTACTCCAGTCGCGCTATTATGTTCACTTTCGGGCAAATACCCTTGGGAAAGGTATGAACCCCCGTATCCTCCCAGCTATGGGTTAAATAGTACCACTAGTGTTCTTCTAGAAGAATGGCTTTGGTATTAAATAACCAACAAAGGTTGATATGCCATTAAAAAAATAAACCAAACCAAACCGCCCTTATCTATGCTAATAAATAAGCCGATGAAAATTTCCGTTATTTTTGTGGTAATGCGCAGAAAGAATTTATATAGAAATCTAATACTTACATTCAGATAAGAATAAGGTTCAGTCATTGACTTCATTATTTTTATTTATTTATTTGTTAGTTTATTTTGCTGAATACTTGCTACACTCTGTTTTTCCGATAAAGAAAAGTATTCTGTATATAAAACTAAACTTCACCGAATGAAGAAGCTCAGGTTCTGAATACCTGAAGCTTATTTTGGATCTTACCATATATATATATATATATATATATATATGAGGTGCCTACGATAAGTTTCCAGACTTTTTTCTTATGGGCACTTTTATTGATTGTACACACATGAAACTCTAGTCCGATTCGAAGTAATCTCCTCCAGCTGCAATGCACTTGTTTTACCGTTCCAACAACTTCTGGAAGGCCCCATGGAAGTCCTCTTGTGTTACCGTGTCAATAACCTTCCTCACAGCCTCTTTCATCTCTTCAATTGTCTCATAACGACAGCCTCTGAGCTTAGAGAATAACCAAAAGTCACAGGAGCAACGTCTGGACTATAGGGAGGGTGAGGAACTGTCTTGATGCCCATATTGGTCAAATAGTCTGTGACAAGGATGGAGTTGTGGACTGGTGTATTGTCCTGGTGGAAATGCCACTGACCCGATTTGAAGAGTGCTGGCCTCTTCTCTAGGAATTTCTTCATGAACTCCCTTAGAACCTCAACATAGTAACCCTAACCCTTTGGTCAATCAACTCTGGTGTATTGACTTCCTTACTCCTCCTACACCTTCCCTCACAGACTCCCTGCCTTCCTTGAATCTCTGATGAGTTTTTGAGTCAAAAACTGATGCTCTATTCATGTAAGATGCTCGAAAAGCAGTCTGAAGCTTTCCATACGTTTCTGTGGCATTTTTTCCAAGTTTAAAACACAATTTATTGCATATCGTTCTTCTAAAGTGTCAGATTGCATTTTTGAAATTCACCAGCTGTGACAATCAGGTTTTAGTAGGGTGTATTCCAATTCCTGCTGTAGCTGTTGATTTGAACCTGAAATCATAAAAATTAGTCAGTCATTTCATAAGATGTATAGCAATAACATAGTGAATTTTCAAGAGTCTACGACAATTTTAAATGCCTGTACAAAAAAAGTCTGGGAACTTATCGTATGCGCCTCGTATATATATATATATATATATATATATATATATATATATATATATATATATATATATATATATCTGAACAGATTATTGGTTCAGGATGAATTATATAAACATATAATTAAAGGAATAATATGTAATTTGGGAGAACAGCAAAATAAAAAGGATATAAGGGCCCTTTCGTCCTGTCATGTCAAATGCCAACACCGGAGAAAAGATTAAAAACAAGAAGTTAAAATTAGGATTTAAGACGGTAGATGTGACTAAGGAAAAAGAAAAAAAATAGTTCTGCTGTGACATAAGGTCCCCACTCTTTTTCCCCTTATTCACATCTAGCGTCTTAAATCCCAATTTTAACTTCTCGTTTTTAAACGTTTCTCCGGTGTTTGTATTTGACAAGAACCGGACGAAAGAGCCCTTATATATATATATATATATATATATATATATATATATATATATATATATATATATATATATATATATTGTCATCCACAGACAGACTGCTTCCTTGTATCACAACTCTACAGTGTGGCTAGACACGCTAGATTCCCGAAGCTGGGATCAAAACCCAACTGACTCAAACGCCAATCCAAGATTCTACCACTCGAGGAAATTTAAACGCTTATGTATCACATTTGTTTTGTTCACATATATCCGCTTAACGGCTACCAAGAGCTCAATTCATTTGAAGAGCCTTGCCTTACTCTAGTGGCAACCATTTACTTCACTCGCCAGAGAGCTCAACCCCACAAGGGTAGGGGAGCATATATATATTCTTATCTGATGATGAAAGTCGAAGATTGCCCAGTCGGTGGGGCTGTAGAATATACCGACTGCATCTCTACAGTGGGGTAACCCCCTTCCCAACGAGTGTCCTAGATATGACACTAATCAATCTGATAGTGAGGTTTCTGTAATGCTTTGGAGAATGTGGAGCACCCTTTCGCACCCAGATCCACTCTGGCCTGGAGTGGTAGCACCTGATAGGGTCCTAATTTATGCTAAACTGAATTACTTGAAATAGAACCGTTTTGTTATTTAAACACCGTATTAACGCTAAATTGAATTGTTTGAAATAGAACTCTTTTTGATTTTAAAAATATATACTTATACTAAACTGAATTATTTGAATTAGAACTGCTTGACTAAACTGAATAGCTTGAAACAGAAATGTTTTAAAACTGTGTACTTATGCTAAACTGAATAGTTTGAAATAGAACTGTTTATTTGTATTAAAATGGAATTGGCATTAAATAACCCACAAAGGCTGATATGCTATAAAACCCAAACAAATCAAACCAAACTGAAAATCGAAGATTAGTTGGGTATGTGAAGGTTGAGTTTGTTGTGAAACCTTAGCGTCTGAACTCGATAAGAAATATATATTTGGTTATCCAGCCATTTCTAACATATCGTTTTCGCAGGTCTTCATAAACTTCCAATTTACGCTGATGCTCCCAGCCGATATATATATATATATATATATATATATATATATATATATATATATATATATATATAATTAAAAGCAATTATTTCCTTACAGTTCTTACTATATATATATATATATATACCAAACACTGCACCAGCAGGATGTGCCACAAGACCAATTGTTAAAGCGGAATTTAACACGTTTGAATTCAAAGTTTTTTTTCTCCTAGACTGGTTGCTACACCAAGGTTAAAGAGCATAGTCTACCCAGCTATTTACCCATAGCTTGAGAGAGAATACTTGGATTCATCCCTTTCCCAAGGGTATTAACGCTATCTGAAAGGCTTACAGCTTCTTCCAGGATTTGAAATCGGATCACCTGGTCACTTTCCTACGAGGGTAACCATTACACCGCAAAGGCATCAGCCTTATTTATATTTTTGCGATTCCAATTGCGTTTCCATAAAATCCGACCACTTTAGCTTACTATGTGGGTTGGTGTAATTCACTTTAGGTATTTTTCTGTGAGCTGAATTTTTGGTGGGTAGGATGATCTTAAATTCAATTGAGTTTTGTATTATTCGTGGTTAATTTAACCAACTTCAAAATCACTCAGATTAATTCATCGGTTTTAATGACATCTGAGACAAGTTCAAAAAATAGAAATAGTTAAAGCTGGGATTCCCTTTATCTATATTTTTGTTATCCTGATTCCCTTTCCATATATTTCAACCGCCTTACCGAGGTTCAATCCCTGGTCGAGTCATTTTGGTTTAGGTTTGGTTTGGTTTCTTTGTTTAATGGCATATCAACCTTTGTTGGTTATTTAATGTCAAAGCCATTCTCTTAGAAGAACAGTAGTGGTACTATTTAACCCATAGTACGGAGGATAAAGGGGTTCATACCTTTCCTAAGGGTATTTGCCCGAAAGTGAACGTAATAGCGCGACTGGAATACGAACTCGCGTACTACGATTCCGCAGTCCATTGCTTTAACCATTACACCATGAGGACACCCCCTGGTCGACTCAAATACAATTTTTTGAGTCTTTGTTCGAGTCATACCAAAGACTCAAAAATGGTACTTGATGCTGTCATGCTTAACACTCAGCATTATAAGGTAAGGTTCAAGGGTAAAGCGGAGCCATCCTGGAATTGGAGTAGCGCCCTCCCCTACACCTGGGTGTAGTAGCTATCGAAAAGGGAGTCTCCGGGTCACCCTCGACTAAGGTCGCCAACTTTATTTACTTTTTTTTACTTGTTTCCTGTGAGGGGTGGGGTAGTTCATTTAGGGTGATCTGATTTGATTGTTATTATCCTATTTACCCAACCCCTCCGCTCGGGCAGGATATGACACAAGGTCAATTTTTAAGCGGAGTTTAACAGGTTTGGATTCAGAGTTTTCCTCCTCCTAGACTAGTTGCCTAACCAAGGCTGAAGAAATCAGTCTGCCCTACTATTTACCCATAGCTGAAAGGAGAATAATTGGATTCATACCTTTCCCAAGGGTATTAGTGCTATGTGAAATGCAGGATTTGAACTCGTATCGCCGTGTCCAATTCCTACGACGATAACCATTACACCACAGGCACCTCCATTTGATTGTTATTATTACTTCTTTTCGAGTTTTTAACACCAGCTTGAGCCGATGGTTTCTTACTGGAGTTTGAGTAACAGCAAGTCTTCCCAAATCTCCAGGACTCTTCTCAGTATTATGGCCGATCTGTAGTTTGGATGATCACCACTTGCCCTCTTATTTCCATGTCTTCCAGTCCCTGTACCAATCCTTAGTCGAGGGTAACCCGGAGACTCCCTTTTCGATAGCTACTACACTCAGGTGTAGGGGATTGCGCTACTCCAATTCCAGGATGGCTCTGCTTTACCCTTGAAACTTACCTTATAATGCTAAGTGTTAAGCAAGACAGCATCAAGTACCAAGAGCACCAATTACAGTTGGTATAACCGTCACTTTCATGTTCCATAGTTTTTCAGTCCTCTAACAAAGTCGTGTTACTTATCTTTCCGTTTGCTTTCCTTCAGTTTCACCCTGTGGTCAGCCAGGACGACCAAGTCCACTCCTTATGAGTTTTTTTTTTTTCAACACCGTTAACTGGTGGGCTTCTACTGGGGTCTCAGTGACAGCAAACTTCCTCAGGGCTGCAGGACTCTTCTCAGTGTTTTATAATTGATATTAACAATGCTGTAGTCTGAATCGTCTTGATTGTTCCTCCGATTTCCAACAGCTGCAATCCTCTTTGGGGACCTTTCCAAGCACACCAAGTACAATTCTTTTTTTAATCTGTGGTAAAATCCATTTGATGACGGGTTCTCTTTTTTTCGTTTTTTTTTGTTTTTTCTTTGGGTTTTTTTTTTGTTTCTTTTTGTTTTTGTTGTTTTTTTGTTTTGTTTTTTTGTTTTTTCGTTTTCTTTTTCGCTTTTTTTGTTTATTTTTGTTTGTTTGTTGTTTTTTTTCGCTTTCTTTTTCGCTTTTTTTTTTCGTTTTTCTTTTTCGTTTTTTTTTTTTTTTTTTGTTAATTGGCCGAAATTATGTGACCCTTTTGTATCCTAAAATCCCGAAGAATTTTATGCAGACAGATTCTGGTTTGTTCGCATACCAATCTAAATCTCTTGCACAATTCAAGGTCGACCACCTTTCTCACTCAGTCCTGCCAAATCTTCTACTCCCTCTGTGATAATTTGCTGTATTCGCTTAATATGTAATTAACCATCGCGTCTTTGTCAACCTACACTTACTATCTGTAGCGTATCATCGATTTTCGCTTTAATTCAAATGTTCCTTCAGGCAAGGAGATTTCCTATTCAGCACGTTTTTTGAGTGTTGCTCTAAGTGATTCCAGGTGTATATCCACCTCCGGTCTTTCTTTGCATTCTTGTAATTCTTTTGATATGTTATTTACTCAGTCCGCTTATATGATAAGTTATTTCTGTTCCCATATCTTACTCCAAAATTATTTGGCTTCCTTTGCACCCGGTTGCTGGTTTGTCCTCTTGTATTCTCCACCTATCCGTTGGTAGAATTTTCTTTCCTTATTTTGGAATAACCTGTTTTGTTTGTATTTTTTGTTTCTCTTCCGTTATCTTTTAAGTTGTTGGGTATCACTAACCTTTTCAGCATAATGAGCTGTTCCATCAGCCATATATGGCAGTAGCGGAGATCAGTCTGGGAAGAATAAGCCTGCAAGTCAGACCAGAAGAGCCGTTCCTATTGTTGAAGTATATCCTTACTCTATCACTAATCCGATGTTCTTATTACTAACAGTCTCTCTCTTGTAAATACTCTTCCCTGTAAATATAACTATTTTCCGCACATATCGTGGTTTTTCTTATTATTATTACTACTTGTGTTCACTAACCAGAACACAACATAAGTCTTCCTTTTTTCGCTGTTATCTTTTGGTTTATCCCATGCATTGTCAGACTTGTCTACTGTTTTGTTTTTGTCTTTTCATTCCAACATATATATGTCTGCGGGTTTTTTTCCCGAAGTTCTTTCGCTTATTTTTTTCCGGTTCCAGCCTAATTTCCGATCCAGGTTTTAGTATTTCTCTTCGGTTTCCATTAAGGGACACTGATTTAATCACAGACTAGTTTCGCTGCAGCATAAACTTGCTCGTTTAGTCCAGGTATGTTGCCAGTTTGGGATAATTGTTAATAATTTAGATACTTTTTCGGTTTCTTCCTTGACTTTTTTCTAGTCTTGGCTCGCGAGGGGTGGTAATGTAGTTTTCATTTCAGTCATAATTTTCGTTATAAACTACATTCATTGTGTATTATGTTTTTCTCTTTTTGGTGCAGGGTGTGTGGAATTTTGTTTTTTAGTATTTTGCATTTCAATTCGATTAGGTCGCACTTGCTAATCAGTATTTTGTGTTTTGATTCGGGTAGGGTGATATTGTTCATATTCTTGATTATTTACTTGTTGATATATTTCTTGTATCTCAAAGTCAGAAAACCAACCTTTCTTGGATATCATTCTTCCTTGTTCAGTAAGGCTTTGGCTTGAATTAAATCCAACGGATTCTGCACTAATTTCTATTGTTTTTTTAGTTTTTTTTTTTTCTATATCCTCTTCGGGTAGGACTGCTCTTTAAATAACATGGCAGTTTATTTTTGTTGTCTTCTTTTGTCCATTTTTCCACTGAATCTAACATGGACACTTTAATTGCACATGTAGAATTCGACCAGGAGACAGGCACATATACTTCATCAAATAAAAATAGTGTTGTGGAGACAGAAGCAACACTATCGCATTTTCTCCACAAAAGTTTTAGCCAATCATCAGATCCTGTTCGCAGCGCCATGATGAATATTGGTTGACTTGAGAGTGGTCTGACACACAAGTAGTAATTTACAAAGCTTTTTGCTTCGATGTGGCACAAGGCCGAATGAATGGGGCGCCCAATGAGACTCGAACTCACTCGTGTAGGTTTGCTAGTCTAGCTTGCTAACCGTTACACCACCAGAGGTGGAAATTTACTAAGCTTTTTGCTTAGATGTGGCACAAGGCCATATGAAAGGGGCACCCAATGAGACTCGAACTCATTCGTGTAGGTTTGCTAGTCCAGCTTGCTAACCATTACACCACCAGAGGCGCCCCTGACACATTTACTGGATGAATATATGGGTGAATAGACATCACTCATGCAAATGTGTTGGGCATGTCATCCTGGCACCACAGATACAACCCACCTGCTGCATTAGGTGTTCTCCTATAAAATGAGGTCAGCTTAGCTGGCTTGCTCTCATCATGAAGATTCAAGAAGGCAGTCATGTTAGAAGGTGAGTCATTTGACTTCTACAGTGTCTTTCAGTTGAGTAGTTACCTGAGTCTTTGTTTGGATATTTGAAATAACAACTGCTGTCATCCACAGGAGGCCTACCGATTCCTTCATGTTTGCTAACGAGGGAGTACATGCTAATCCTGACTCTCAGATCTTTAATTTGAGCCCCACATTGATTTGGAGTTGTCATTTTTCATAGATAGTGTAATGTAGCTATACCAGACTCAGGAGTTGGCAATTATATGTGCTTCTACCACAGATCTGACGTAGTACTCTTAAAAGGAAGAGGACACTTGAGCAGGTCACAATATTATAATTATACTCCTTTGGACTTGTTTCCATCAGCTTTCAACAGTGGTTTTTCAATGAAATCTGAGTTGCAGCAATTCTCTTTGTATCTCTAGTACTGTTCTAATTAGCTGATTTTAACAATGCTATGGTCTAAATAGTTTCGATACCTCCTACAGGTTCTTGGAAATTGTTTCTAGAATTCCAATTATGATTGGTTTCACCGTCATCTACATGTCTCCCAAATTCCCCAGCTCTCGGGCAAGGTCCTGGTATTTATCCTGTTTTCGATTTCTTTTTACATTCAGTGGTCTGCTGGAGTGGCAAAATCTATTAGATAATAATTCCTTCTTCTTCTTCTTCTTCTTCTTCTTATTATTATTATTATTATTATTATTATTATTATTATTTACTCCTTTTCGAGTTCCTCACACCGGTGTTAGCCGATGGTTTCTAACTGGAGTTTGAGTGACAGCAAGTCTCCTCTGTTCCCCTGGACTCTTCTCAGCATTCTGGCCGATCTTAATAATGCTGTAGTTTGGATGGTCTCCACTCGTCCTCTTATTTCCAACTCCCTCAGTCCTTGTACCAAACCTTTGGTGACTACACCGAGTGCACCAATTACTATTGGTATCACCGTCACTTTCGTGTTCACCATTTTTTTTAATCCCACATCAAGGTTCAGATATTTGTTTTTCTTTTGGCTTACTTTCAATTTTACTCAGTCGTCAGCTGGAACAGCAAAGTCCATTATTCTGCAAGTTCTCTTTTATTTCGTTGATTATTGCTAGGTCTGTTCGTCTGGCCGAGAATAGGTGATCTTTTGTTTTTCAAAATCCCAGCGGAGTTTGTGCATCTCATTTTCATGGAGAGACCTGGATTGTGCATATACCATCTGTTCGTATGTTCAAATTCCAATTTCTTGCATAGTTCTCAGTGGATTGTCTTTCCCACCCCGTCGTATCTAGTCTTATACTCTTTCTGTGCAAGTTTGTTGCATTCGCTTATTACGTGATTGATCGTTTTGTCTCTATCACCACATAATCTACATCTGTTATCTTGTTGCGTCTTATCTTTTCTCGCTTTGATATGATTGATCCTTATGGCGCTGATATTTTTATTATAATTGCTATTACTATTATTATTATTAGTAGTAGTAGTGGTGGTAGTTGTAGTGTACAACTACATTGTAAGAAAAATTGGTGCACTTAGCCTAATAGATATCATCTTAGGAAATGGAATCAGGTATTCGAATTCAAATCGTGGACGAGCTTGTTTGAGTTTCACTTTAGAAAGGCATGAACCCATCTCATCATCATCAACCTGTCGCGCAACCAGCACGGATATCCCTGACCTTCTCTTGCCACCCGTCTCTATCGTTCATCATTCCCGGTACGTCTTCAAGGCTAAATCCTGTATCGGCACAGAGCTGTTGTATATAGGTTCTAGCTGGTCGTCTTGGTAAAAGTGAAGGTCAGTGTGTGTTCTTTCGTCTGAGAGGAGTAATGTTCTGAATTCAAACTAGCTGTTATCCCTAAAAAATTGACCTCGACGAAAGGATTTGGTAAATACATGCATCGACAGCAAAACTAAAATCTGAATTCTCTTTTATAATGTCATGAGTTTCTTTTTCCGTTTCTTTTCTTGTTCTTTTAATTTTTTTCTTTTATTTCTTCCCTTTTCAAATAATCAGTACTATTTCAAACAATTCAGTTTAGCCTAAGTAGACAGTTTAATTGTCCAAAACAGTTCTATTTCAAACTATTCAGTTTAGTCAAACAGTTCTGATTTTAAAAAAATCACTTTAGCGTCAGTACAGTTTCAATATCAAAAACAGTTCTATTTCAAACAATTCAGTTTAGCATAAGTACGCAGTTTAGATGTCAAAACAGTTCTATTTCGAACAGTTCAGTTTAGCATAAGTACGCCGTTTAGTTCTATTTGACCCATAGATAGGACCCTATCAGGTGCTACCACTGCGGGACAGAGTGGACCTGGGATTTCCCAAAGCTTTAGCACTACTGGAACCTCACCATTAGATTGTTTAGTGTTATATCCAGGACACTCGTTGAGGGAGGGTCTTACTCCTCTCCAGAGAAGCAGTAGCTATATTCTACAACCCCAGCTGAATGGGCCGCTCGTTCTCTGCAGAGAATCAGTCGGTGAATTCTACAGCCCCAGCCGACTGGGCAAACTAGTTCTTTTTTTTTTTTTTTTTTTGTTAAATTATTCTTAACAACTGATCTTTGTACTGCAGTCATTTAAGGTCCCTATCATTTCAACTAAATGTATTTTAGATTCGTTCCATTCATTCTCAAAGAAATGTTGTTAACATTTTGTTGG
This sequence comes from Sepioteuthis lessoniana, assembly GCA_963585895.1. Classification (NCBI taxonomy): domain Eukaryota; kingdom Metazoa; phylum Mollusca; class Cephalopoda; order Myopsida; family Loliginidae; genus Sepioteuthis; species Sepioteuthis lessoniana. Next base: position 59,778,404 of record OY757935.1, on the reverse strand, counting down.
GAATCTCAGGTTTCTTGGTGAATTGTTTCATTAGTTGTTTTTCTTTTTCTGTTCATTACTCTCTTTACACACACCCCGTGGATGTTGCTAAGATTCCACATGCTGTATTCTCCGCAGGGTATAAGAACCACTCTTTACACAAACCCTGTGAATGTGACTAAGAATCTACTCTCTATCCTCCGCAGAGGAGTGAGAACCGCTGATTACACCAACCCCGTGAATATGGCTAAGATTCCACACGCTGTATCCTCTGCAGGGTATAAGAACCACTCTTTACACAAACCCTGTGAATGTGACTAAGAATCCACTCTCTGTATTCTCTGCAGAGGTGTAAGACCCACTCTTTACGTTATGGCTAAAGTGCTGGACAAGGTCCTCAAAGAAAGAGAGTTCAAACTCCAGTCTTGTTATTCGCTTCACTTTCAGCCAAATACCCTTTGGAAATATAATCTCCTTATCCCCCCCACTTATGGATTAAATAATTTTATCCACTTTTCCATGTATTTCTATCATATATATATATATATATAAGGTTTTGGGAGTCCCTAATGTGCGAGACTGCAATATTTACTCGCACCATTACGTTCGCTTCCGTACTTATACCCACGGGAAAGGCATGAAACATTTTATTCCCTCCCCAGCAATGGGTTAAATAGTACCACTACCGTATTTCTACACGGATGACTTTGGCATTAAATAACCCACAAGGTTTTACATGTCATTAAACAAAGAAGCCAATGTTCTTTTGTATAGTTATTAACTAAGCTTAGTTGAGGTACTAGGCCAGAAGTATTGTGCGCCCAGTTAGAATTGTAATCACTGACAAGGATTTGCTAACCATTTCACTGCATGAGGTGCCCAATTAAAGATTGTATACCGACAGTAAACAAACAATTTCACGGAAAAGTTATAGGAATTACACTCCTATATTTTAAAATGGCCGTTCTGCCACTTTTTCCCGAAACAAAGATGGCAGACGTCGGTAAACTAATCAGTCTCGGGAACCAATTGGCCAGGAAAATCACGTAGTTGTGAGCAGTAACAACGTTGTTTTCCTGGCCAATAGGTTGCCGAGACTGTTTAGTTTACCGACGTCCGCCATCTTTGTTTCGGGAAAAAGTGGCAGAACGGCTATTTTAAAATATAGGAGTGTAACTCCTATAAGTGCTGGCTATGATTTACTGATGAAAAAACAAAAATTGGAAAGGGAAAACGGGTAAAACTATCTTAGATAAACAAAGAAGATATTCTAAATTTCAAAGAAGGTCAAACAAAAACGTTAAAGAACATCAATCAAAACCAAATTTCCCAATATGTGGGCGTCATTTCACTAGTTTTCGAAAACATTACTTGTTCGTTTCTTAGATTTTTCCCCCCATTATCTGGTTTCTTCAATTCCATTGAGAGTTGGGCCGTTATTATTTTTAGTAATGACTTTTTGCCAACTATGAACAGAGAAATGTATAACAGCTTTACATATATATATATATATATATATATATATATATATATATAATGTGTGTGTGTGTGTACGAGAATGATGTTGCATTTACGAAGGGATATTAGTAAGGTTAAATCAACGCTACATGTTTAAAAGTACAAAAAAGTAGGCAAAATCTCTCTCTCTCTCTCCTCTCTCTCTCTATCTCTCTCTCTCTCTCTATATATATATATATAAATAGAGAGAGAGAGAGGAATATACGTATATTAGCATATATATATATATATATATATATATATATATAAATTAAAAGGTAATATCTGTGACCCCAGGTCTAATGGTTTTAATGCTTTACGCATTAATTTGTCATGACTGAGTTTCTGTTTGATGAATGAGTAAGGCATGAAACCTGGTATCACAGATATTACCTTATAATATATATATATATATATATATTCCTATGTATATCATTGATATTGTGCAATCTATTAATAATATCGCAAAATTTGGTCTACCATTGACTTACCAAATGAGCTACTGATAACGATATTCTTTTACAATATATATATATATATATATATATATATATATGTGTGTGTGTGTGTGTGTGCGTGCGTGTGTGTGAGGTGCATACGACAAGTTTCCAGACTTTTTCGTATGGGCACGTTTATTGATAGTATGCACATGAAACTCTAGTCCCCTTCGAAGTAATCTCCTTCGACTGCAATGCACTTATTGTACTGTTCCAACAACTTCTGGAAGGCCCCATGGAAGTCCTTTTGTATGAGCATGTCAATGAACTTCTTCACAGCCATTTTCATCTCCTCAATTGTCTCATAAAGCCTTGCAGGGAGCAATACATCTTATTAGATGACTGGCTAATTTTTATGATTTCAGCTTCAAATGAACAGCTACAACAGGAATTGGAATACACCCTACTAAAACCTGATTGTCACTGATGGTTAATTTCAAAAATGCAAGCTGGACGCGAGGACACTTTAGAAGAACGATATGCAATAAATTATGTTTTAAACTTAAACTGGAATGCTTCAGACTGCTTTTGGAGCAACTTGAATGAATCGAGCATCAGTTTTTGAGTGGCATAAGACATTCAAGGAAGGCAGGGAGTCTGTGAATGGTGATAAGAAGTGTGGGAGGAGTAAGGAAGTCAATACACCAGAGTTGATTGGCCAAAGAGTTAGGATTAGGGTTAGGGTTACTATGTTGAGGTTTTAAGGGTGTTCAGGAAGAGATTCCTAGAGAAGAGGCCAGCACTCTTCAAATCGGGTCAGTGGCATTTCCACCAGGACAATGCACCAGTCCACAACTCCATCCTTGTCACAGACTATTTGACCAAGATGGGTATCAAGACAGTTCTTCACCCTCCCTATAGTCCAGACCTTGCTCCCTGTGACTTTTGCTTATTCCCTCAGCTCAGAGGCTGTTGTTATGAGACAATTGAGGAGATGAAAGAGGCTCTGACGGAGGTTATTGACACGGTAACACAAGAGGACTTCCATGGGGCCTTCCAGAATTTGTTGGAACGGTACATCAAGTTCATTGCAGCCGAAGAAGATTACTTCGAAGGAGACTAGAGTTTCATGTGTGTACTATCAATAAAAGTGCCCATACGAAAAAAGTTCTGGAAACTTATTTATTGATCCTCTCACATAGTGTAGATATCCGCATGCATCTTTACACATATACACATATTTCCGCAGTCTTGTTGTTGTTTCGAACAAAAAATAATCCCTATTAATCGGTCCTTTTTTGAAATCCTTCACTCTCTGACGAATGCGTCCAGCATGACACCCAGGTTCCCTGACACTACCCTGCAATATACATACATATATATTTTTTCTCTCTGTAAATGCTTTATCATTAACATTGAGCCCTATTTAACAATACTGCAGCACTTGGTCCTCCATTAACTCTCCAAGTGAGCTAGTAAGAACAATAAACATCTTATATATATATATATATATATATATTGTAAAAGTTTATCGTTATCAGGAGCTTATTTGGTAAGTCAATGGTGGATCAAATTTTACCCTATAATTAATAGAGTGTACAATATCAATGATATATATATATATATATATATATAGTCATCCACAGACAGACTGTTTCGTTCTTTCAGAACTCTTCAGTGTGGCTAGACACGCAAGACGCTCGAAGCCGGAATCGAAACCCGTCCAACTTTATGATAGACTAAGGCTTCAGACCTCAGGGCCACAAGCGGACTACGTTGGCTAAGGGAATTTTTAGGTATTTTTAGGTATTTTATTATCAGTGTGGCTTTTTAGGTATTTTATTATCAGTGTGGCTATATATATATATTACAAGGAAATATCTGTGAAACCAGGTTTCAGGCCTTACGCATTCATCGGACATAAACTCTGCCATGATGAATCAATGCGTAAATCATAAAACCTGGAGTCACAATTAATAATATGTAAATATATATATACTAATACACATATATTCCAATATATATATTCGTAGATAGATAGAGAGATAGATAGATAGATTTTCCCTAGTTTTTTGTATTTTTCTATTTTTAAAGGTACATCGTTGATTTAATATCCCTCATAGACCTGATGATGATTCCTAAGAACCGAAACACTAGTGTCGACTCTGTTTCTCAATAAATTTATCCTTCTGCTTGGATTACGTCGTTATCAATTTTTTCTCTATATTTTCAAATATTACTCCATTATTTGTGTGCATTAACATAGAGGCCTATGCTTGCTGCTGCTCGTTCCAACACAAAACGGAATATATGTGCTATAACCAAACGGGGGACATCTCCACTCTATAGGAACCCCACTTAAACTAGTGGACAAATTCACGTACCTAGGAAGCAGCATCGAATCAACCGAAAAGGACATCGAAATGAGGCTAACGAAAGCATGGACAGTTATCAATAGGCTATCGATTATATGGAAATCAGACCTAACCGATAAAATGAAACGCAGTTTCTTCCAGGCAGCGGTCACATCGATACTGCTATATGGCTGCACTACATGGACGCAAACAAAACGGCTGGAGAAGAAGCTAGACGACAATTACACAAGAATGCAGCGGGCAATCTTGAACAAGTCCTGGCGGCAACACCCCACAAGACACCAACTGTACGGCCACCTGCCCCCTATCACGAAAACTATTCAAGTTAGAAGAACCAGACATGCAGGACACTGCTGGAGAAGCAGAGATGAACTCATAAGAGATGTACTCTTATGGATCCCCACACATGGCCGTGCAAAAGTAGGGCGACCAGCTCGAACGTACATTCAGCAGCTATGTGAGGATACAGGATGTTGTCCTGAAGACCTACCTAGGGCGATGAACGATAGGGAGGAGTGGCGAGAGAGGGTCTGGGATATCCGTGCTACCAGCACGATATGATGATGATGATGATGATGACTCCATTATTTAGTTCCATTTGCCCCACTATGTATATTATCCCCCATAAATAAGTAAACTTCAAACATTTTTTAGATAAAAATACGTATTCTTCTAAACTTGAGATTTTAGGATTTTTATACTTCTTCGTGGAAAGTTATAGATTGAAAACGGATATCATTAAGTATTATTTATTATCAAATTAAACGGTAAATGCATCCTAGCAAAAACATTTGAGGACGAGAGGGGCATTAAAAGAAATATGACAGCACAGAAGTTTAAGAGGTGCTTCGACCAAAGAAAAGATTTCAGGATGAAAAAGATTATTTCCTAAGATAACTTACGTTTATTGTTCACTTTTCATCTTCCTCATCATGTCGTGCGGCCAGCATGGATATCCCTGACCCTCTCTCTCTATGTCTCCCTATCATTAATCGCCTCTGGCAGGTCTTCAGGGTTACATCCCGTATCATAACATAGCTGTTCGAAAATGCAACCTCAATTTCGATACTTTTTAATACACACACACACACACACACACACACATATATATATATATATATATATATTAGAATAGCTTTGAGTAGAGCATATTTTATATGTTTTAAAAAAAGACCTTTTTTTTCTGTTTTGTCAGGTCCTTTCTTAAAACATATGATGTATGCTCGCCATAATGTTGTATAGTCATTTACATGTTCATGCAGCATCACAACGACTCAACAATAAGGACAGACGCACGCAGAAAGACGCAGGAATGAAGGACGCATGAAGAAACGACGCAAGAAGACTTCTTTAACAACATATTTACCTCTCTCTTTATTGCAAGGGTTCGAAAGGGTTGTTCAAGGGTTGCATGTGAGAGGGTGCTGGAGACCGAACATAAACTTCATATTTTGACCCCACTGTTATGACCGTCACGTTGTGTCTTTCTTGTTCTCTTGATGTCGGGGTCTACTCCATCGGGGGTTTTCGAGGGCCCCCTCGGTCGGGTGTGGCTTTCCTTACCACATCTGGTCTCTAGCTGTCTAGAATTCTGCTGGCAACTGCTTTGGCACCCCAAACTCAACTGAGTTAAATAATAATTCAACGCCCACACGATCGCCTACTGGATCTTTGAAATCGAATGTTTAATCGTCATCAAGCGGAAATAACTGTCATGCAGTTCAGAGGTTACTCTCTTCCGGTGCATCACTGTAGTGGCACAATGGAACCTTCACCTTGTCCCATATCATAAGCCTTAATCCGCCCACGCGATCTCTTTCGATTACTGGCCATTGGAATGTGTCACTTCCTTCCGGTGTATCACCTTGGAATAGTATTTTTGGGCTGGGTCGAAGGTCAAAATATAACAATAAGGCTAATCAAACATTTTGTATGTACCATTATATATATATATATATATATATATATATCATGTCGTGCCGCCAGCACGGGTATCCCTGACCCTCTCTCGCCACTTCTCCTTATCGTTCATCGCCTCTGGCAGGTCTTCAGGGATACATCCCATATCCTCACAGAGCTGCTGTATGTATGTTCGAGTTGTAAAAACTTAACAGACCACCATTTGGCTATTATAAATTTATTTCAGCCAGTCACTTCTTAAAAGAAACCATCACACAATGGAGAGATGAAGTGTTTTTTTTTTTGTTTTTAATCATAAAGATATTCTTTCAATACATTCTTAGTCGTTTAGTTTAAAGAAAAAAGAGTTAAGGGGTCAAAAAGATACGGGCTTGAAGTTGGCGTCAAAATCGAATGTAATGTCATTGTCTGGTATCATGTATTCTTATATATGTAAAAAAATAAATAAACACGACTCAGAAAACCTTCAAGAAAATAAAATCTTGTCAATAATTTAACTTATTTTAAGAATAAATCTATTTTTTTATTTATTCATTAAGGAAAATTTATTTTTTATTTATTTATTAAGGGAAATCTATTTTTTATTTATTTATAAAGGAAAATTTATCTTTTATTTATCTATTAACGAAAATTTATTTTTTATTTATTTATTAGGGAAAATTTATCTTTTATTTATTTATTAAGGAAAATTTATCTTTTATTTATTTATTAAGGAAAATCTATTTTTTATTTATTTATTAAGGAAAATTTATTTTTTATTTATTTATTAAGGAAAATCTATTTTTTATTTATTTATTAAGGAAAATCTATTTTTTATTTATTTATAAAGGAAAATTTATCTTTTATTTATTTATTAAGGAAATTCTATTTTTTATTTATTTATTAAGGAAAATCTATTTTTTATTTATTTATTAAGGAAAATCTATTTTTTATTTATTTATTAAGGAAAATCTATTTTTTATTTATTTATTAAGGAAAATTTATCTTTTATTTATTTATTAAGGAAAATCTATTTTTTATTTATTTATTAAGGAAAATCTATTTTTTATTTATTTATAAAGGAAAATTTATCTTTTATTTATCTCTTAAGGAAAATTTATTTTTTATTTATTTATTAAGGAAAATTTATCTTTTATTTATTTATTAAGAAAAATCAATTTTTATTTATTTATTAAGGGAAATCTATTTTTTATTTATTTATTAAGAAAAATCAATTTTTATTTATTTATTAAGGGAAATCTATTTTTTTTTTTTTATTTATAAAGGAAAATTTATCTTTTATTTATCTATTAAGGAAAATTTATTTTTTATTTATTTATTAAGGAAAATTTATCTTTTGTTTATTTATTAAGGAAAATCTATTTTTTTATTTATTTATTAAGGAAAATTTATTATTTATTTATTTATTAAGAAAAATCTATTTATTATTTATTTAAGGAAAATTCATTTTTTATTTATCTATTTAGGAAAAAGTGGCAATAAACCTATTCTGAAATTTTTACTTTCTCTACAATCTTATTTATCTTGCTTGTTGGTTGTTTGGGTTTTATGGCATCTCAACCTTTGTAGGTTATTTAACGCCAAATCCACTTTTATACAAATAGTCAGTTGTATTTCAAATTATTCAATCTACCATGAGTACACAGTTTAATTGTCAAAAACATTTCTATTTCAAACTATTCAGTTTATTCAAACAGTTCTAATTCAGTTAATTTTGATTAGACACATTTAAATGTTCTATATATAACTATTCAGTTAAGTGTAAGTACAGTTTCAATGTCAAAAACAGTTCTATTCTAAACATCTCAGTTCAGCATAAATACGCAGTTTAAATGCAAAATTCAGTATTGTGAAGGACGTACGGTTTAGTTCTATTTAACCCATCGATAGGACCCTTATCAGGTGCTACCACACCGGGCTAGAGTGGACCTGGGAGTGATGGCAATAAAGAGGTTCTCCGCATTTCCCAAAGCTCCAGCATTACTGGAACTTCACCTACAGAATGTTTAGTGTCGTATCTAGGACACTCGTCGCGGGGAGGGGGTCTTACTCCTCTGCAGAGAGCAGTCGGTGTATTCTACAGCCCCAGCCGACGGCCATTATTCATCTTGCCTTTTTACCACTAACAGTAGTTATAGACAATAGTTTAAACTGCCTTAATTTCTTAGACGAAGCATCGTATTTTAGTTGGTTGGTTGTTTGTTTGGTTGGTTGGTTGGTTTGGTTTCATGACATATCAACATTTGCAGGTTATTCAACGTCAAATCCATTTTATGGAAAATGTCAGTTCTATTTCAAACAATTCAGTTTAGCTTGAATACACAGTTTAATTGTCTAAACAGTTCTAATTCAGCCAAACCCATTTTTATACTAATCGTTCTATTTCAAACAATTCAGTTTAGCATGAGTGCACAGTTTAATTGTCAAAAATATTTCTATTTCAAGCTATTCAGTTTATTCAAACAGTTCTAATTCAGTTTATTATGAGTACAGATTTTGTTTACACACAGTTGAATGTCAAAACAGTTCTATATTAAACAATTCAATTTAGTGTAAGTTGAGTTTCAATGTCAAAAACAGTTCCATTTCAAACACTTCAGTTTAGTATAATCACGCTGTTTAAATGTAAGAACAGTTTAATTGTAAAAAAAAAAACAACATTTCTATTTAAGCTATTCAGTTTAGTCAAACAGTTCTAATTCAAACAATTCAGATTAGCATAAGTATGCAGTTAGTTCTATTTAACCCATAGATAGGACCCTTATCAGGTGCTACCTTTCCGGGCTAGAGTGGACCTTGGAGCAACGGCAATGAAGGGGTGCCCCGCATTCTCCAAAGCTCCAGCATCATTGGAACCTCACCATCAGATTGTTTAGTGTCGTTTTCCGGACATACACTGAGCAAGCATCGTATTTTAGTATTATTAGTTAATCTCTAAGAGTTTTTCACAACAGCATTAACTGATGGTCGTTCATTGAAGTTTGAGAGACAAGAAGCTTTCTCAAGTCTTCCGAACTATTCTCAGTATTCTGGCTGATCACAAAAATGCTATTGTTTGGATGGTCACCATTCGTCCTCTTATTTCCAAGTCTCCCAGTCCTTGGACTAATCCTTTTGTGACTGTACCCAGAGCACCAATTACAATACGTATAATCGTCACTTTCAAGTTACATAGCTTTTCAATTCCCTAGCAAAGGCGCGGTACTTATCTCTCTTTTCATTCTCTTTTAATTTAACTCTGTGGTCAGCCAGGAGACACAAAGTCCACAATTCTACCAGTTCTCCTTTTTTTTTTTGTTGATTATTATAATCTCTGGTTGTCTGACCGAGATTATGTGATTCGTTTATATCTCAAAATCCCAGAGGAGTTGTGCGTCTCATTTTCCATGAGAGATCCTGGGGTGTGCATATACCATTTGTTCGTATGGTCAAATTTCAATTTCTTGCTCAATTCCCAGTGGATAAGCCTTGTCCACCCATCCCAGTCGTGTCTTGTCTTATTCTCTTTTTGTGTGTAATATAATGGCCGAGGGATTTCGTTTTATATATCTTGCCTTTGGGTTTAGTTAGGCTGAGAACCATTCGGCTCAGCACATGGGTTAGTTGGGTGCAAACTTGAGCGCAGGTGTTAACGCGCGCGCGGGGAGGATGTGTCGTTCACAGATGTCAAAATAAAAAGATAGAAAATTGTGACTTGGGGATGTGAATGACGTCATGCACCGGAAGCGCGCGCGGAGGATTTTGGGGATTTTGAAAAAAGTCGAGTTGAGTTCCTGGCTCGGAAGAAGACGGTTGACTTTCGCTAGCTCACCGAAGCCAGGCCAGTGGCCTTGTGGCGGATACGCACGTGATGTGGGGGGGTGTCAGACGGAAAAAACAGCATAAAAAGCTTGTGCCTCTCTCCTTATGTCGAAAAACCTTTTAACTCAAAGGTAATAAAAAGTTTCGTACCTGAACTAAGAAATCGTAAGAGTTTTTCGTGTTTCGGATTCCTATGTTCTATATATATATGTTATGAACATTCTATGTGCATTTCACGTATCCGTATCTGGCTATGGTACATGTGCTAATTTGCTACATTCACTTATTATATGACTAATAATTTCGTCTCTATCACCACATAACCAACATCTGCTGTTTTGTTGCGTCTTATCTATTCTCGCTTTGATATGGTTAGTCCTTATGGCGTTGTTTTGTGCTGCTATTAGAAAAGATTCACTTTCTCTCTTACGGTTTCCCTTTCTTAGCCATGCCCACGTTTTCTCGTGTGAGATGTCGCTTGTTAGTCGCTTAAAGCGTCCATAGAGTTGTTTTTCTTCCCACTTTTGTTTTCTGGTTATTGTCGTTCCGCTGGTCCACGTGTCGTTCGTATTGTTTCTGGTGGCTGCAATCAGTCTTCATCCGCGCATTTGTATGTAATCTTCGAGTCATTTTATCAATGCGTTAACGCTGTCTTCAATGCTGGTAAGTCCTCTTCCTCCTTCTCTTCTTGAAACATATAATCTTTCAACGTCATCTCTGGAATGCGAGGCCTTTTTCATGGTCATTAGTGTTCTTGTTCTCTGGTCTATCTGTTTAAGTTTTTTCGCTTCTCCATTTCAAGAATGGTCCAGAGTATCTTACGAGGAGGGCAGCCTAGGTATTTATCCCTTTGACAAGGTTCCTGCGATAGAATTTTGTCTCGAGTAGTTTTCTGGTTCTTCTTTGATACTTAAAAAAAAATTTTTCATTCATTTCCGCTTGTTTGCTGGTGTCACCTTCCAATATTCCCAAGCATTTGTAGGTTTCCTTTTCTACGAGCGTTCTTATAACTACTTCGTTAGGTACTTCAACTCCTTCCGCCATGTGTTGTTTGCCACTTTTCATTAATAGCATGGCGCATTTTTCTATACAAATTCCATTCCTATATCTTGACTGTATATTCTCACAGTTTGTATTAGGGTTTCCAATTCTTTTTAGTTTCTGGCAAAAAGTTTGATGTCGTCCATGTACATCAAGTGGTTGATTTTTTCCTGCGATTTACTGAGTTTATAAGCAGCTGCGCATTTCCTAATGATGTGGTTGAGTGGCATCATGGCTATCACCAATAGTCATGGTGAGAGTGCAATTCCCTGGAATATGCCTCTTTGGATCTTTACCTCTGCTAAGATTTTTCCTTCAGCTCTCAATTTCACTCTCCTGATTTGCATAAATAAACTGTACGACTTGGTCGGATATTTTATACATTTTCAAACAGTGTAGTATAAGAGATTCAGTTTCTCTCTTAAGGTTTCCCCTTTTCAGCCACGTTTGATGGACCATATCGCCGTAAGTCTTTTTGTAGTCAATCCAAGCCATAGGTAGATATTTCCGTTTTGTTTTACTTTCGTTGAGGATGTGTTGATCAATGTATAGTAGTTCATATGAGCCAGTGATTCCCTTGCGGCATCCTTTCTGTTCATCGGGGAAGATTCCACGGCTTATCAACGAGTAGGAGATCTGTTTCCTAATTTGTGTCGTTAGTATTTTCCCCATCATCGGTAGGCACGTTATGGGTCTATAGTTGTTTGGGGCAGTTCATTTGAGGGGATCTTTTTGAATTAGAGTGGTCTTCCTTTTGGGTCATACATTCAGATATCTCAGTTTTCTGTGTGTATTTATTCATTTCCGTTGCAAGTCTGTCGTGTATGGAGGTGAATTTTTAAACCCAAAATCTGTGTATTCCATCAAGGCCAAGGGTTTTCCAGTTTGCTATCTTTCTAAGTGTTGAGCCTGTCGGGATGTATGTTCACCTGAGGGCATTCTTCGAGCATTTGCAACTTTGTTTCAAAGTTTTTTTTATCCATTCGGCTTTTTTGTTATTATCTTTTTATTCCCAAATTTTGCTCTAAAATTGCTTTACCTCTCTCGCGTCTAGTTGTTGATATGGCTTCGCCTATTCTCCCGCTAATTATTGGTAGAATTTTTCTCGTTCTTTTGGAACGTCCCATTTTGTCTATATTCTTTGGCTTTATCTTTTAGCCTTCTTTCTTTTGCAAGTATTTTTCGTTGGTCACCGTAAGCTTCTTTTTTTTTTTTTTTTGAGTTCTAGTCGCTGTGCTTTTTCAATTTCGTCCGAATATTTCTTAATGTTCTGTTTCAGTATTCTTTCTTGTTGTCGTAGTCTTTTTATCTGTGATTCAAGTCTGAATTCCCACTTGGGTTTTGACTTTCTGCCTGTGGTCTTCAAAGGGACCCCGATTTTTTCGCAGACTAATTTTACTCCTACGTATATTTAATCGCTTAACTCCGTGATGTCGTTTGCCGGGATATTAGTCAATAAGTCGTTCACTTTCTCGGTTTCGGGCTTGACTGTCACTGTCCTCCAGTCTTGGTTCCTGAGAAAAGGCAATTTAGTTTTCTTTTCAGACATGATTTTTCTAATGGAATCTATATTAGTTTTTTTTTTCCTCTTGGGTCAGTGTTTCCGTTTATGTGTTTAAAGTGCATTGCTCATTGTCATGCAGTGTTTGGATAGGAGTTTCTGGCTTTCCTATCTTTATTGTCTCAGTTACTCTTTTTATCATTATTATTATTATTATTATTTGAGAGTCTTTCACTCCATCTCTGAAGTCTGCGTGACAGCAAGTCTCCTCTGGTCAAAAAGATTAATCTAGCTGGTTTTAACACTGCTGTAGTTGGGATGGTTACGATATTTCCTCCTATATCCATTTCACCGATCTCTTTTTCAGGCCCTTGGGGACTGTTCCAAGGGCACTAGTTACAGTTGCTATCATCGTCACTTTCACGTTTCACTACTTTTTCATCCCTCCAGGCATTTGTCTATCATTTCTCTTTCTTTTATTTAGACTCTATTGTCAACGGGAACGGTAAAATCTACGAGATGTCGAGTTCTTTTCTTCTTAATTAACATGAAGTTTGTTTTTCTGACAATTATTGAAGAAAGAAAGAAAGAAAGAATATTTACTAAAGAACGAAAGACAAGAGATCTTATGAGTAAAAGAAAGAAACCAAAAAAACAAAGAAAGATTGAACTTTACCAAAGAATGAAAGAGAAGAGACCGTCTGAGTAAAAGAAAGAAAGAAAAAAAAAAAGAACATTTTACACAATAAAAAGGAAGAAAAGAATCTTTACAAAAGAACGAAGAAAATAGTTTGAAAGAAAGAAAAAAGAACGATTTACTAAAGAAAGAAAGAAAGATTTACTAAAAAATGAAAGTCAACAGAACTTACGAAAGAAAGAAAGAAAGAAAGAAAGAAAGAAAGAACATTTTACAAAAAAAATAAAAAATAAAAGAATATAAACAAATGAAGAAAATAGCTTGAAAGAAAGAAAGAAAGAAAGAAAGAAAGAAAGAAAGAAAGAATATTTACTAAAGAACGAAAGACAAGAGATCTTATAAGTAAAAGAAAGAAACCAAAAAACAAAGAAAGATTGAACTTTACCAAAGAATGAAAGAGAAGAGACCGTCTGAGTAAAAGAAAGAAAGAAAAAAAAAAGAACATTTTACACAATAAAAAGAAAGAAAAGAATCTTTACAAAAGAACGAAGAAAATAGTTTGAAAGAAAGAAAAAAGAACGATTTACTAAAGAAAGAAAGAAAGATTTACTAAAAAATGAAAGTCAACAGAACTTACGAAAGAAAGAAAGAAAGAAAGAAAGAAAGAAAGAAAGAACATTTTACAAAAAAAATAAAAAATAAAAGAATATTAACAAATGAAGAAAATAGCTTGAAAGAAAGAAAGAAAGAAAGAAAGAAAGAAAGAAAGAAAGAAAGAAAGAAAGAATGATTTACTAAAGAATGAAAGACAAGAGGCCTTAAGAAAGAAAGAAAAAAAGAAAGAAAGAACGTTTTACAAAAAAAATAAACAAAAGAATCTTTACAAAAGAATGAAGAAAATAGTTTGAAAGAATAGTTTGATTGGTTGGTTGTGTTTATGGCATATCAACCCTTGTAAGTAAGTTAATGCCAAATCTTGTTTATGCATGAACATTAAATATATTTGATTCATAAATGAATAATTTGCAGTTAAAAAATTCAAAACAAGCAATAAGTGATTTGTTTGTACATCTTTAAATGGTTTCAAGTTTTGCTTGCTAATACAAATTGTTTTGTTTTTGTTTTTTTTTTTCTGTTTTTTTTTTTTTTATAGAGCCGGTCACAGTTAAATGATTTCAACAACTATCATTTCAATCGAGTCATTCTATTCAGCATTATTTATTCGTTTGCCAACATTTAGATAGTTTCCAGTATTGCTATCTATAACTGATCGTCTTACTTGTACGCAGTAAAATGATTTCATGTATAGCGAGCTAATACTAACAAATCAATTTATCATTTGTCATTTCTTTGCTTTCTGTTAAATCGTTTCAAGTCGAGTGAATAATCAAATAATTCTATTTGACTCATAGATAGCGACCTAACTGGTACAACCATTCTGGCTTAGAGTGGACCTGAGAGTAATGGCAAATAAGAGGTAATCCACATAACCCAAAGCTTCAGCAATGAAGTTTCATTATAAGAAGGTTTTGTCACATTTCAGAACAGTCGTTGTGGGCGTGGGGGTTTACCCCTCTGCCGAGATGCAGTCGGTGTATTATACAACCCCGACCAACAGTATGGACAAAGAAAAAAAGCCGAACTATCGTACATATAAGAAACTATTTAACATTTTGTAAAAAAAAAAGTTCGCTTTTTTTTTACAATAGTCAAAATACTAGTTGATAAAAAGAGGGTGGCATCTTTATGAAATACAGAGAGAGAGAGAGAGAGAGAGAGAGAGAGAGAGAGAGAGAGAGAGAGAGAGAGTGTGTGTGTGTGTGTGTGTATGTGTATGCCTGTGTGTGTGGGGGGTCTGAGTTTGGTTTTTCAATTGATTAGTTTTGTTTTTTTGGTTTTATGTCACATCAACCATTATAGGTTATTTAATGCTACATCAATTTTCATACTTATAAACAGTTCTATTTCAAACAATTCAGTTTAGTATAAGTAGAGTTTTTTCTTTATACACAGTTGAATGTCAAAACAGTTCTATTTCAAACAACTCCGTTTAGCATAAGTACAGATTTTGTTTACAGTTAAATGTAAAAACAGTTATAATTCAAACAATTCAGTTTAGCATAGATACACTGTTTAGTTCTATTTAACCTATAGATAGAACCCTATCAAGTGCTTCCACTCCGGGCCAGAGTATACATGGGGGAGATAGCAATGAAGGGGTGCTCCGCATTCCCTAAAGCTCTGGCATTACTGGAACCTCACTATCAGATTGTTTAGTGTCATATCAGGACACTCGTTGGGGGAGTCTTACCCCTCTGCAGAGAAGCAGTCGGTGTATTCTACTGCCTTCGCTGACTGAGCAATGTTGGTCTGAGCATAATGACAATGAAGTATGGAGATCACTAATCCGGCCAGGAGATGAAAAATTAGGTCCCCCTAGTGGCTGACTTGGGACAGAGATACTATTTACCAACCCCTCCGCTCGGGCAGGATATGACACAAGGTCAATTTTTAAGCGGAGTTTAACAGGTTTGAATTCAGAGTTTTCCTTCTCCTAGACTAGTTGCCTCACCAAGGCTGAAGAACCTAGTCTGCTCTACTATTTACCCATAGCCGGAGGGAGAATAATTGGATTCATACCTTCCCCAAGGGTATTAGTGCTATGTGAAATACAATCAGTCTCGTCCAGGATTTGAACTCGTGTCGCCGTGACAGAGATAATCAGTAACCAGGCTCTTCATCTTCAATGGCTGCAACTGGCTGGATGTCTCTGGTGGAAGACCTGTCGTCCATGGCTTAAGAAGACATAGGTGTTGGAGGAAGTTGTGGGGCCCTTCTAACAAGACCCTGGGCCCTCTCATGAGGCTTGAACAACCCAAGCGAGGATGCGTGCGAAATTCCATGATCCTATTTATCACATACACGTGGCCTCGTAGATCACCTGACCTCAATCCACGTGGTTACTACGAATGAGACGCTGTCTAGACAGAGATCAATCAAAACCCCCTCAACACCATACAATCTCTCAAGTCTGCCATAACCAACAATATATCCAAAATTAATACATATCATCTGATTCGGATATATCATTCTCCCTACCGCGTATTGACGTGGGAATTAATGGGGACAGTTGCGTAGTCCACGATCAAACGACAAGGGCACAAGTCTATGATTCTACTCACAAAATTCCTTTAACCCAGAAGTAGCTGGCTAAGAATCTTATGGATGTGCCACATGTAATTTTTATTGCTTCAAATATTCGGACTATTGTCTTCATTTTCATACTCTTATCGTTACAGCAGATGCGTCTTTCGGTCTTCTTCAGGTATTTTATGTTGAACACAGGAGTCCTCACAGAATCTCGAACTGAACCCTTTATTTAATTCACAGGGTAGAATATTCTAATTCCTTTAAACGTGAGGCAAAAAAATCATAGTGATGTAAATGATCTGGGAACCAGTAATCAAAAAAGTTCGATAAGAAAAATTCCGATATGAGCTAAGGAAAAAAATGAAAAATCGTATATGATAGAAGTGAGTAGTATCCCTTAGATTGATGGAGACATTTGGTTTATAATTCCCAAAAATTCATTTTGAATTATCCAAAAGGACCCGTTGCGCAACGGATATAGGTGTTTGGTTAACGAGTATCTAAGTGAAATCCTCTTCGAGTTCAATTCCAGCTACTGGTAAAATAACAAGGAACACTTACCACAGCCTAACACTTATATCCATTTATCTTTTATAGAATTTGAATAATTTACTCCCCGTAGGTTAAATATAGGGTTCAGTTCGAATTTCTGAGTGGGCTCTCTTGTTCAACATTAAATGTCGAAAGAAGGCAGAATGACGCATCATCCAAAACTTTATGAAGAAAAAGGTCCATATATTTTAAGTAATAAAAATCATCCGATAATGATATATCTATATTATCATATTAGAGATCAACTACTAAGAACATATAGTATGAACAGCGACACAGACGGCATAGTTGCCAGCCTCGATCTGGAAGGTATCACAAATAACTATAAGACATGAAACCATTTAACTGTGTGCAAACAAATGAGCTCAATCCTTTTTAAATGTCACGAACAATCCACTTAATAAGTAAAAACAAAATTACTGACAAGCTAATCTCTCACATATCCTGTATATTTATTTGAATGTGTGCAAGCAAGTGACTGACGTTGAATTGCTGCTTGTGCATAGCAGTATTCAAGACTGTTTGACTGTGTGCCAACAGATCAGGTGAATAGAATGATTTGTATCGGATGAGATACTTGAAATCATTTGGCTGTGGAGAAAAATAAGCTTGAGCTTGTTGAAAATATTATTAGCAGAATGTTTACAAATCATATATCCACTTACAAGTCATATGTATAACTATTTAACTATGTGTAGGTGGATCATTGATATTAGGTTGAATTGTTGATGTATAGCAGCAATGCTTGGAGCCATTAGTTTTGTGTCCAGACGGGAGGACTCTGGCTCATTTGGAATATTATCTACTAAGTATTCGATTGTAAATCTTTGGTTTAATATGGGCATAAACGAAGTTTGGCATTGCGTGGCCTGCAGGGGTTTCTATGCCATAAAATTAACCAAACCAAACCAAACTTGAGAACATTTTGAGGCTTCCAAAAAACCTCACCCTTTCACTGAAATCTGACAAAATCAACCTTTTCACCAATATCTGGCCAAATAGAATCAAGAACTATCGAAAAAAAAAACACATGCCCTAAAAACCCGCGTAGAAGACAAAACCAACGTAACCTTTCTTGGCATTAAATTACCCGCAGAGGTTGATATGCGGTTAAACAAAACTCAAACTCAAACAAACTCAACTAACGGCGTTTCCTTGGAGACCGTCATGAAGCTGGGACAACCCAAGCGTGGATGTGTGCCAAACTCAATGATTCTATTATCACAGACACGTGACTTCCTGGCTCGCCAGACCTTATTCCAACAAAGCACTACCTGATCCAGCCATGTAGTCACGTCTGAAGTCTCCTCGAGAACATCCTTGAGGCTAAAAGCGGTTTTATCTAATAACCTTTAAACATATCAACATTCTAATATCTTTGTTTACTTTCATACATTTTTTCTCGGTTGTATTGAGCAATAGTGTATACATGGGGGAGTCCTCATGACGTAATGGTTGAAGTGCGGGACTGGATAATCGTGAAAAGCAAGTTCGAATTCCAGTCACGCTTTATTACGTTCACTTTCGAACAAATACCCTTAGGTAAGACATGAATCCAATTATTCTCCCTCCAGCTATGGGTAAATAGTAGGGCAGACTAGGTTCTTCAGCCTTGGTGAGGCAACTAGTCTAGGAGAAGGAAAAACTCTGAATTCAAACCTGTTAAACTCCGCTTTAAAAAACTGACCTTGTGTCATATCCTGTCCGAGCGGAGGGGTTGGGTAAAAAGGAGGTGCCCGTGGTGTAGTCGTTATCGCCGTAGGAAGTGAACACGGCGATACGAGTTCAAATCCTGGACGAGACTGATTGCATTTCACATAGCACTAATACCCTTGGGAAAGGTATGAATCCAATAATTCTCCCTCCAGCTATGGGTAAATAGTAGGACAGACTAGGTTCTTCAGCCATGGTTAGGCAACTAGTCTAGGAGAAGGAAAACTCTGAATTCAAACCTGTTAAACTCCGCTTAAAAATTGACCTTGTGTCATATCCTGCCCGAGCGGAGGGGTTGGTAAATAGTACCCTTAGGTAAGACATGAACCCCTTATCCCCTCTGACAATGGGTTAAAATAATACTGGTTTTCTAAGATGATAGATTTGGCAGTAAATTACCCAAGAAGATTGATATGCCATTAACCCGAGAAACACTTGTTTATACAACTCTAAATTTGTTTCGTGACCTGGAGCTGTGGAAGACACAGTCTGTTTCTCTGCAGAGGATGGGTAAGGCCCCCACAAACGAGTGTCCTGATTATGACACAAAACAATCTGCGGGTGAGATTCCAGCAATGCTCGAACTTTGAGGAATGCGGAGTACTCCTTCCTTGCTATCACTCCCAGTTCCACTCTGGTCGGGGGAACGATTGCAATGAAAGGGTATTCTGCATTCCTCTAAGTTTCAGCATTACTGGAGCCTCACCATCTGTTTGTTTAGTGTCATATCAGAATATTGGTTGGGAGGAGGAGGTTACCTCTCGGCAGAACTGCAGTTCGTATATTCTACTGCCCCAGCCGAATGGGTGTCGCTGAGAAAGAGGCTAACCAACTGTTCCACAGGAACACATCGAAAACTGTCTTAATAACCAATATAGAATAGAGGTGCCCGTGGTGTAATGGTTATCGTCGTAGGAAGTGGACACGGCGACACGAGTTCAAATCCTGGACGAGACTGACTGCATTTCACATAGCACTAATACCCTTGGGAAAGGTATGAATCCAATTATTCTCCCTCTAGCTATGGGTAAATAGTAGGACAGACTGTGTTCTTCAGCCTTGGTGGGCAACTAATCTTGGAGAAGGAAAACTCTGAATTCAAACTTGTTAAACTCCGCTTAAAATCATTGACCTTGTGTCATATCCTGCCCGAGCGGAAGGGTTGCTATGTAGGATAACCAACATAGCAAAACACAACCTGATATAGGTGTAATGTCACTTCTCAAGCCATCTCTAGACACTTCTTTGAGGTTAAAAGCGGTTTTATTTAAGGGCCTTTTTAAAAGTTAAACATATGAAAATTTCTCTTTTAAATGTACTTTTTTATTATATATCTAAGGATTTTTTTAAAAATATTTCGTTTATATTTATTTCAGGTTACTTTTGACACCGGAACTGAATATACATATTTACCAAACCCTTTCTATCTATCTATCTATCTATGGAAGTAAATAATGGAAGTAAATCCGACAATATAGAGAAAAATTGATATACAGGGTGAAACGATAAAATTGTCTTACTAAAGAAAACAACTCTTCAGATTTATTTTAAAACTTTTATTGAAAAAATCAATTCAGCTAACTTGATTATGTAGTAGAGCTGACATCTATTCAATGTAGCCGCCTTTAGCCTCAATCACCACCTCGATACGGATCAGGAACTGGGAGCATGCCTTTTCCACAAGCGCCGGCGGGAGCTCAGCGAATACTCGGCGGATAGCGGTGATCAGGCTGGCTTTGGTGTTGTGGGAGGTCATGTTGGTGATGCTCTCGACGTATGACCAAACGAAGTAGTCCCGCGGGTTCAGGTCGGGGAGGAGGAGGGCCAGTGAGAGAAGGGTACAAAGTCGTAACACTCCTTCTGAAGCCAAGCCTAGGTCTCTTTGGACTTGTGGGCCGGCGCCGAGTCTTGCTGCCACACCCAGGGTCTGCCACCGGCCATCTGATAGCACCCGGGGATCACCACACTCTTCAGCACATCCAGGTACATTTTGGTGTTGACTTTCAAGCCGACTTCGAAGATGTGAAGTGGCATGATGTGGCCCTCACTTTTTCTCAGTATTGTCGGATTTACTTCCATTATTTCTTTCTGATTCAAAATCTTTCTTGGTTAACATATAGAACACAAGTTCTTCAGAATATTCCTAAGCAGTCAAATGACTTAATTTCAAACACGAACACTGATATGAATTAAACGGTTATCCCTTTCCCTGTGTACAGAATATTTCCTCTTTGTTTTCGTATTTTATCAACTGTCCGTCGGTAATCCAACATCACTAGATATCATCTTTTCTAGTCCTGATGATGGTTCATTAAAACCGAAACGTTATAACGTCGACTTTTTTTTTCACATTAATATTTTCTTCTTGGATTACTTTTTTATCTTTTTTTCTTAATCTATCTATCTATCTATCTATCTATCTATCTATCTATCTATCTCGGTCAATTGATATCTATCTATCTATCTATCTATATATATATATATATATTATCAAATTTAAATTTTAAACACGAAAATTGATATGGATTAAACGGTTATCCCTTTCCCTGTGTATATAGTATTTCCTTTTTGCTTTTGTATTTTATCAACTGTCCGTCGGTAATCCAACATCACTAGATATCATCTTTTCTAGTCCTGATGATGGTTCATTAGAACTGAAGCGTTATAACGTCGACTTTTTTTTCTCATTAAATTCTTCTTGGATTACTTTTTTTAATCTTTTTTTCTCAATCTATCTATCTATCTATCTATCTATCTATCTCGGTCAATTGATATCTATCTATCTATCTATCTGTCTGCAGCCGTGTTTTTTAATCTTTTATTGTTGTTTTTTGTTTGCTTTTTTAGTTAGATTTTTTTTTCAGTCGGGGAGGGAAATGAACGAGTTGGATTATGCGAATGTGTGTATTTGTTCGTGTGGGTTGGCAATACATGCGTATACATATGTATCTATGTTGGTCAAAATAGAATATGCTGATTCGTGTATCTGTATGCGTATACTACCATACCCCTCACACACACACACCAGCGTTTTTCACATAAATCGTCCACATACAAGTAGTCTCCGTCTTTCTTTGATGTTCTTTTTTGGCAGAACGCTAAGTCAGCTCAACGCATCGGAGACCCACGGGCAGGTGGCGTCCATTGACCCGATGCCTAATAAAAAAAGATCAAATCCTTGTAGCCGACTGGCCAAGTCAAATAGTGACATTCACGTTATTGCTTAATACTTGACAGGCGTTACGCTTCGTTTGGAACTGATTTCAGACTTATGCATCTATATAAAGGCCAATAGTTTCTCATGCTTTCTTTCTTTCTTTGCAAAAGATCTTTCTTTCTTTCTTTCTTTCTTTGCAAAAGATCTTTCTTTCTTTCTTTCTTTCTTTCTTTCTTTCTTTCTTTGCAAAAGATCTTTCTTTCTTTCTTTCTTTCTTTCTTTCTTTCTTTCTTTGCAAAAGATCTTTCTTTCTTTCTTTCTTTCTTTCTTTCTTTGCAAAAGATCTTTCTTTCTTTCTTTCTTTCTTTCTTTCTTTCTTTCTTTCTTAGCTTCGTGAAGTTTTCTTTCTTTCTTTCTTTCTAAGGATTTTTTCTTTCTTTCTTTCTTTCTTTCTTTCTTTCTTTCTTTCTTTCTTTCTTAGTTTCGTAACGTCTTTTTCTTTAATTTCTTTATTTTGCAATGATCTTTTTTCTTTCTTTCTTTCTTTCTTTCTTTCTTTCTTTCTGTCTTTGCAAAAAATCTTTCTTTCTTTCTTTCTTTCTTTGGATTTGATTAATCATTCTTTCTTTCTTTTTTCTTTTGTAGTTACGTGAAGTCTTTTTCTTTCTTTCTTTCTTTCATTCATTATTTCTTTCTTTCTTTCTTTCTTTCTTTCTTTCTTTCTTTCTTTGCAAAAGATCTTTCTTTCTTTCTTTCTTTCTTTCTTTCTTTGGATTTGATTAATCATTCTTTCTTTCTTTTTTCTTTTGTAGTTACGTGAAGTCTTTTTCTTTCTTTCTTTCTTTCATTCATTATTTCTTTCTTTCTTTCTTTCTTTCTTTCTTTCTTAGCTTCGTGAAGTTTTCTTTCTTTCTTTCTTTCTTTCTTTCTTTCTTCATTTATTTATTTGGACAAGAATTCTTTCTTTCTTTCTTTCATTATTTTTCCTTCTTCCTTTCTTTCTTTGGAAATTTTTTTTTCTTTCTTTCTTTCTTTCTTTCTTTCTTTCTTAAGAGATCAATACTTGAAATCATTTAACTGTGTGCAAACAAAGGAGAAGTAAAGAGAATTATTTATTAGTGATAGATAATGATACTTAAACCATTTAACTGTGTGCAAACAATAAATAGCTTTATTTGAAAACATTTAAACTGAGTGCAAGCAAATGATTAATAATAAATAGAATTATTATTGTTTGATAATAATACTTGAAACCATTTAACTATGCGCAAACAAATGAACTCTTGGTTATTTAAAAATGATTTTGCCTACAAACTATTCACTTACAAATTGTGTTGTATACTGACCTTCGATCCGGCCAAACATGCCATTCCAAAGATGGCGGAAGTGACACATCCCAATGGCCAGTAATCGGAGGAGATCACGTAGGTGAGCTTGGCTGACAGTATGGGACAAGGTGTAGGTCCCACCATGCCACTACAAAGGGATGCATCGGAAGAGAGTGACCTGTGAACTGCACGACAGTTATTTCCGCTCGATGACGATCACAATGCCATTCCAAAGACGACGGAAGTGACACATCCCGATCACCAGATATCGGAAGAAATTGCTGGGGCGTGGAGGCGTGTCCATATATCCGTGTGGGAGTTTGGAGATAATATAAGGCCGACGAATTAATCGGAAGACAGTGAAGAATTCCGCTCTTCACGAAAGCTTGTTCCGTCGTTGCCCCGTGTGCGTTGTCTCGGCCATCGTCTACTTACATCGAAGAGTCCAAGCCTCATAGACGAACGATTCGAATACCTCTCCTGATTGCTCCTACTTCACACAAGCGTCCGTCGAGAAAATAAATATATATTGTTATATATATTACGTATTGTCGTTTGTTTGGCCAGAGCGGAACGTAACAATAGTACATACATATAAACAGTATTTGGCATTAATTAATCTACAAGCATAAAGTACACACAAACTCGACCAAACCAGATCCTATCTTTAGATGTACTGTATAACCCGTATATAAGAGAGTTGGAAGGGGGGTCTGATAAGTGTCTTATATCCGGGTTTCTTTTATATCTGGGTATAGTCTTTTTTATATACATTAACATAGGTTCTAATATGGGACCAGAAAAAATTATCTTATATCCAGGTCTCTTACATCATTATACACTGTATTTATCAATCGCATCTGCACGGGCAGGATGTTACACAAAGTCTATTTTAAGCGGCGTTTGACAGGTTTGAATTTAGAGTTTTCCTTCTCCTAGACTGGTTGCCATCTTTAAGCATTTCGGTAGTTTTCTATACTTGGTATAATTCCAAATTCTTTAAAAAATTCATGTCTATCTTTTACGAGATAACTGTCCCAAGGTATTTTATCTTTCTATTCAATTCTTCACACATTTCATTAATCTCAAATGTGTTAAACTTATAATCTCCCTTTTCCGACACTAACTCTTCGGTAGCTTTATATTGTATACATACTGACGCAGTAATAAACGACGAGTAAAGACTTCTTTAACAAAATATACCTCTCACTTTATTTGTAAGGGTTCGAAAAGGGTTACTCAAGGTTTGCGTGTGAGAGGGAGCTGGAGACCGAACAGAAACTTCAATATTTTGACCTCCACTCTTATGGCCGGCAACGTTGTGTCTTTCTCGTTCTCCTGATGGTCAACCGGAGGCCCAGAGGCTAACTCTGCTGGGTGCTGGCTTTCTTTACTGCATCTTATCAGCAACTTCTCTGGACCCAAACTCAGTCGGGGGCCCCGAGCCCCTTCGGCCGGGTGTGGCTTTCCCTACCACATCTTGTCTATAACTCCGTCTGATCTCCAACTGCAACTAACTTGACCTCTGTCTTGACTGAGTTATATAATAGTTCATCGCCTACTCGATCTTTGAAATCGCATGTTTGATCGTCATCAAGCGGAAATAAATGTCATACAGTTCACAGGTCAATCTCTTCCAGTGCATCAGTCTATGAGTGTACCATGGTAATTTTTTTTACCTCGTCCCATTTCGTCAGCCAATTTCCGCCCACGCGATTTCCTCTCATAACTGCCATTAGAATGTGTCACTTCCTTCCGGTGCATCACCTTGGAATGGCATTTTTGGCCGGGTCGAAAGGCAAAATACAACATTTAGACCAGTTTCTCTGTTTTCTGTTTATATAAACAACATCCTTCTCTCTTGGAGCAGAATGTTTTTAGCCTAAAAAAGTGTTCAGATGTTTAAAAACAATGGTTGTCGATGGGTGAGGGATCAGCAGAATATGGTGGAATATGTGGAAAAATCGCATATCCTAATTCAGTGAGTTTCTGCAGTATCATTCTAGCAACATGTGGCCGAGAATTGTCATCCTAGCAACATGTGGCCGAGAATTGTCATAAGGTAAAATTACGCGGTAAATTCAATAAGTTTCCAGACTTTTTTGAACAAGCATTTAAAATTGTTGTTGACTCTTGAAAATTCAGTATATTATTACTATACATCTTATGAGATGACTCACCAATTTTTATGATTTCAGCTTCAAATGAACAGCTACAGAAGCAATTAGAATACACCCTACTATAGCCTGATAGTCACAGTTGGTGATTTTCAAAAATGCAATCTGGACGTGAGGAAGAACGATATGCAATAAAATTCTTTTTTAAACTTGGAAAAAAATGCCACAGAAACGTATGGAATGCTTCAGACTGCTTTTCGACCATCTTGCATTAATCTAGCATCGGTTTTGGAGTGGCATAAGAGATTCAAGGAAGGCAGGGAGTCTGTGAGGGATGATAAGATGTTTGGGAGGAGTAAGGAAGTCAACAGACCAGAGTTGATTGGCCAAAGGGCTAGGGTTACTATGTTGAGGTTTTAAGGGAGTTCAGGAAGAGATTCCGTCGGAAGAGGCCAGCACTCTTCAAATCGGGTCGTCAGTGGCATTTCTACCAGGACAATACACCAGTCCACAACTCCATCTTTGTCACATACAATTTGACCAAGATGGGCATCAAGACAGTTCCTGACCCTCCCAATAGTCCAGACCTTGATGCCTGTGACTTTTGGTTATTCCCTAAGCTCAGAGGCTATCGTTATGAGACAATTGAGAAGATGAAAGAGGTCATTGACACGCTCACACAAGAGGACTTCCATGGGGCATTCCAGAAGTTGTTGGAACGGTACAACAAGTGCATTGCAGCTGGAGGAGATTACTTCGAAGGGGACTAGAGTTTCATGTGTGTACTATCAATAAAAGTGCTCATACGAAAAAGTCTGGAAACTTATTTAATGATCCTCGTATGACCAAGCTTGAATTCATTATAAAAATGCATCACTTCTATTTTCCTTTTAATGATTAAGAGTATATAATTTTCAAAATCAAATTCTAAACGAGATAAACAATTAACAAAATGGTCACTTTAATAATTTTGAATGTGATTTTTTTAATACAATTATTATTAAAACTAGAACACACCCGTCAATAATGACTGTTGAATTTTATATAATCTTAAAAAGTGGAGACTCTTTCACTTTCTCTCACTTTCTCACTCTTCCTTGTTGCTGTCAATATAGATTCAAAAGATTCATAGCCAAGCAGACCAAGTCAAAAACTGAAGAAACCGTTTCGTTGTGACGTCAGCCCGCTTTCCCAACAACTTGTCTGCTTTTTTCCTTTCTCTTTCGATGTAGCAAATCACAAATAACATGATTCGTTCTTTCTTTCTTTTTTTTTATTTTAGTTTAGATTACAGCAAAAACGGCTGAGATCTCACCTGCCGTTCTTTCTTTACTTCTTTTATTTCGTTCTTTTCCACTTTAGTCTTTTTTTAAATATTACAACAAAAATAGTAGAGATCTCACCTTCCGTTATTGCTTTCTTCATTCTCTTCTTTATTTTTCATTTTATTTTTTCTTTCTTTAAAGATTAAAACAAAAACGGCAGATATCCCACCTTCTGTTCTTTATTTATTCTTTTCTTTTTCCTTTAGTTTTAAAGTTAGCCTGCTTTTTCAACTGCTGACTTCATACCTAGTCAACTTTTTCTTTTCTCTTTTAATGCGGCCAGCTACAAATCACACGATTCGTTCTTTCTTTCTTTCTTTCTTTTTCACTTTAATTTTTTCTTTCTTTAAAGATTTCAACAAAAAAGTCGATCTCACCTTCGTTCTTTCTTTCGTTGTTTCTTTCTTTCTTACTTACTTAGGGGTTGAGCTTTCTTTCTTTCTTTCTTTTTCTTTCTATCTTTCTTTCTTTCTTTCTTTGAAAATTATCTTTCTTTCTTTTTTTCTTTCTTTCTTTCTTTTTCAGTTTCGCGAAGTCACTTTTCTTTCTTTCTTTCTTTCTTTCTTTTTTAAGAAATCAATGCTTGAAATCATTTAACTGTGTCCAAACGAAGGAGAAGTAAAAAGAATTATTAGTGATATTACAAAAAAGTCGGAGATCTAACCTTTCTTTCTTTCTTTCTTTCTTTCTTTCTTGAAATTTTTTCTTTTTTTAAAAGATTACAACAAAAACGGCAGAGATCTCACTTCCGTTCTTTCTTTCTTTCTTTCTTTCTTTCTTTCGTTCTTGAATATTATATATACAGACACACAGATGAACGCACAGAACGCTACACTTGTGTTTTATATTGTTAAAAGATACGTTAGAAATGAATTTAAACAGTCTATACTAAAATTGGACAGTATTTACCGAACAAACTACCACATTTAATTCTTAAAAACAAAGGAATAGATGCAGAGTTGAAAACTAGAATGGTGTTCATCCATTTCAACGGTAAAACACCACCGTCTCCTCACAGCATTGCCAAAAAATGACTTATATGGCATATAAAATGTATATTCTTGTTAATTATTTCTTCTCAGGGCTGTGAATTTAGGAAACACACACACACACACACACACGCACGCACACACGCACACACACGTGTGTGTATCTATCGATAAATCTGTCTTAATAATAAATCTATATACACACATATATATATATATACACACATGTGTATCTATCGATCGATCCGTCTTAATCATAAATCTATCTACACGTACACACACACACACACACTTACACGTGTGTATCTATCGATCAATCTATCTTAATTATAAATCTATCTACACGTACACATATATATATATACACGCACACACATACGTGTATCTGTCAATCGATCTGTTTTAATTATAAATCTAATTACACGTATATATATATATATATATATATATATATGTCATTGTGTTGATTATCTATCTATCTATCTATCTTGCTTATTCTCCTATCTCTGAAGTCTTTTCTTACACACATACACACAAATGTGTGTCATAAAAGGTACCAAACTTTTCGCTCCGTGAGAAAAGGAAACAACAAATTTTGATTTGGACGCTTCACATAATAGCAAGCGAACCAGACAATTTTTTTAATGGGATCGTTTCTCACTGGGTGCTTCAAACTTCAATTCTGGTGCTAAACTAAGCTAAGCTTAGTAAATTATAACTTATGTATTTAGGAGGGCACTTTGCGTGCTATAATGTTTAGCGAAATCGGTCGGTCAGCGACTGTCAGTGAGTTCGACTCTCACTAGGCGACCCATATTTCAAGTTAAGGTCAGTAAAAGACTACGTGTAGCGACTTTGTGCTTTGCGCGTTATAATGATCAGTGGTCTTGGATTTCAGACTATTTTTAGTGATTTCGATACTCAGTGGGTGTTCCATAGTCCTGATCTTGTGTTAAGCTAAGCTAAGGTGAGTAAATGATGAGATGGTATAATGGTTCATGAGTTCGACTTATAGACCATTGATAGTAAGTTCCATTACCTGTGGGTGTCCCATATGACATAATCTTAGGTAAGCTCAGTAAATTATCCCTAGTAAATTTTAAGCGGTGTCTGACCTGATATAATGGCCAGCGAGATAGGTAAGTGAATAAGTGTTAGTGAAGATGTAATATAATGGCCGAGGGATTTCGTTTTATATATCTTGCCTTTGGATTTAGTTAGGCTGAGAACTTTTCGGCTCAGCACATGGTTTAGTTAGGTGCAAACTTGAGCGCAGGTGTTAACGCGCGTGCGGGGGAGGATGTGTCGTTCACAGATGTCAAAATAAAAATCCCAGGACCAGGGGATGTGAATGACGTCATGCACCGGAAGCGTGCGCGGAGGATTTGGGGGGATTTGAAAAAAGTCAGTTTAGTTGAGTCTTGCGGCCCGAAGAAGAAGGGTGACTTTCGCTAGCTCGCAGTGACCTTGTGGCGGATGCCACACGTGTTGGGGGGTGAAGATGGAAAAGCCAGCATAGAAAGATTGAGCCTCGCTCTCTTTATGTCGAAACCTATAACTCAATGGTAATAAAAGGTTTTGTATCTGAACTAAGAAGTCGTTACGTGTTTTTCGTGTTTCGGGATTCCTGTGTTGTATGTATATATGTCATGAACATTCTATGTCCGTTTCACACATATTAATGTATGGGTATAAAACAATCACAGACGCCGACTACGCTGATGACTTAGCGTTACTGGCGAATACGCCTAATCAAGCAGAGACACTACTGCATAGCTTGGAACGAGCTGGAGCAGGCATTGGCCTCCATGTCAATGCGCACAAAACTGAATATATGTGTTACAACCAAACGGGCAACATTACCACTCTAGACGGAGCCTCTCTGAGGCTAGTGGACAAATTCACCTACCTAGGAAGTAGCGTCTCATCAACAGAAAACGACATCGACACACGGCTGACGAAGGCATGGACGGCTATAGATAGGCTCTCAATAATATGGAAATCAGACCTGACCGATAAAATGAAGCGCAGTTTCTTCCAGGCAGCAGTTGTATCGATACTGCTATATGGATGCACTACATGGACGCTAACCAAACGGCTGGAGAAGAAACTTGACGGCAACTACATAAGAATGTTGAGAGCAATACTGAACAAGTCCTGGCGACAACACCCCACGAGACGCCAACTGTACGGCCACCTACCTCCCATCACGAAAACTATACAGGTCAGACGAGCAAGACACGCCGGACACAGCTGGAGAAGCAAAGACGAGCTCGTTAGTGACGTACTACTATGGACCCCCACATATGGCCAAGCGAAAGCAGGACGACCAGCCCGAACTTACATACAGCAGCTATGTGAGGACACAGGATGTAACCCAGAAGACCTGCCGGAGGTGATGAACGATAGGGAAAAGTGGCGAGAGATGGTCAAGGATATCCGTGCTGGCGGCACGTCTTGATGATGATGATATTACAAATACTCACTAAATGGTCCTTGTGCTAAACTAAGCTAAACTTTATTAGTGACAATAAATTTGAGTTTGCCCGTTCAATTTCGTAATGGATGAATACATATATAGATAAAAAAGTAAAAGTTAGCGACCGTAGTCGAAGGCGACCCGAAAGCTCCCTTTCTATCAGCTACTACACCAGGGTGTAGGATATGGCATTATTCCTTTCTCTGAGTTGCCCGACTTACCCTCAATCCCTCCCTGTGTTAAGCAAGAAGGCTTCAAGAACTATCTTCTGAGTCTTTGGTATGACTGGACCTGGGATTGAACCCTGGTCACCCGGGTCATTGACAAACACTCTACCCCCTAGGGTTTTATATATAATGAAGACAGACGACACGGCGACACGAGTTCGAATTCTGGACGAGACTTATTGCATTTCACATAGCACTAATACCCTTGGGAAAGGTATGAATCCAATTATTCTCCCTCCAGCTATGGGTAAATAGTAGGACAGACTAGGTTCTTCAGCCTTGGTGAGGCAACTAGTCTAGGAGAAGGAAAACTCTGAATTCAAACCTGTTAAACTCTGCTTAAAAAATGGACCATGTGTCATATCCTGTCCGAGCGGAGGGGTTGGTAAATATGATATTGAAGACAGACAAGCACACACACACACACACACACGCACGCACAGGGTGTGTATATGCAGTCACCGACAAAATTATTCGTACAATCATCAAGTTTGAATATTTTTATCCATTTCTTCGAATCTGTGGGGGTTGAATGTAATTTGGTTATTTCAGTAGATATGCGTCCGTAATTTACGGGTATTGCTCTCTAAATTATTTCCACCACAAATACAACACAAAACTTTACAATCGCATGAAAGAAATGGAATAGAACACAACGAACATTAAACAACAAACAATTTCATATGCATATAACAGAATATGAAAACAAATAAAATACATGATGTGTAAATGGCCTTTTGGAAAATAAAGTTTGGCAAGAAAAAAATAAATTTGTTTAAAGATGTGTGTATGTAAACGGAACCCGTAAATAAGTCGTTCTTACTTATATTAAGTTCATGTCTTGTTTTATGATTGTGGCGACAGCGTGTCGCGTTGATGAAAGAAAGTTTGTCGGGTTTTTCTTTTGAATGTAATTCGCGGCCATCTGAAGAGAGGTCATGAACTTTAGTTGATGAAGGAAAGGAATTTGTCGGACACAGTATCGGCTACTGCATTACTGGATTAGTGGCTTGTGGTGTTGTCTTAGTCTTCGTGTAAGACTGTGTGAATGACTCCCTAACTCTGTGTTATTTATATCCTACTGGTGGATCAAAGAATCGTCCTAAAATTTTGGCGCGTAGACATTTATTGACCAATCAGATTTGTATTTTACTATTTTATTTTCGAGCCTAAATATTTTCTGTGAGTTGACTTCCGATCCTATTTTTCTAGAATTTTCTATTCTATGTTTTTAGCAGATTGGTTGAAAAATGTAAAAATGTAACTTAAATGCTAATACGGTTTTGATCCTAAATTTCTAGAATGTTCTTAAGTATGTTTTTATTGCTTATTTTAAGACTAGAAAAAATGTGTATCCCATACATCTAATGCTCAAATGACACCAAATGTGTTTTTCATACGTTGATAACACACACACACACACACACACACACACACACACACAAAAGAATTATGAAACAACTATTTTCAAAATAATACAACTAATTAGACGGGTAGATTATGCAAAATTGGAAAAGACAAAATTATTCACTCAGTAGAAAATATCGTTTTAAATTGATTGATGTGTGTAAAGATAAGTAATTTATATAATTATATAATTATCTTACCAGTGAAGCCTTCAAGATTATTTATTCAGGGGTGTATTTGCGATAATTCCAGAGAAGAACATTTTTAATGTAAAGTTCTTTTGCTTTTTTTTTTTTTTTTTTTGCTTTTTTTGCTTTTCTTTCTTTTTTTTTTTTTTTCTTTAACCTGACGTTATTTTCCTTGCTCCATTTATTTATTTATTAACAATTTTCCCGCGCTAAAACCATGTTAACGCGACACGATCCCACCGTACTACCGCCCCCGTAATACACAAATACATCGAAATCGTCTGTAATGGACAAGAACGCCGACAGCAGTCAACATTGTACAAAAAAGAAAATGGTGGGGCGGAACGAAAGGGCCGGCTGGTAATTAGAAGAAGAACAAGAAGAAGAAGAAGAAGAAGAAGAAGAAGAAGAAGAAGAAGAAGTGGGGAAAAGGGGGTGAAAAGAAGAAGGAATAAAAAAAGCTGTGATGAAGAGGCACAGATAAAGAGACTGAAGAAAAAAAAAAGAGAGACTGAAAAAAAGAAAAACAGAGAGAAAAGAGAGACTGAAAAAAAAAGTAGCAAAAATAGATAGATAGATAGATAGATTAAGATCAAACAACACAGAAATTGCGGTAAAGAAATTTAACAGAGATAGAAATAGAATAACTGTCCATGGGTATGAGATGTGGGAGAAATCAGTTTTAGAAAATAACATGGGAGAAAAATAGAGAAAGAAGGGTTACTTATATGAAAGGGAGTGATACAGGAAAACAAAAAAAAAAAAAGAAAGCAGAAAAAAAAAACAAACAAAAACAACTTATTGAAAAGCCAATAAGCTCAAAAAATACACAAGCAAGGGAGACAACTGCACATTTCTAAAAAATTTTTATTTTTATTTTTCCCAAAATGTGAATGAAAAAAAAAAGAAAGAATGTATAAATAAATGTATTTTTGGCGTTGGTAAGGGGTATATATGGTAAAATTGGACATCTCAGATTTAAGATGTGGGTTAGCTCAAATACACACACACACACACACACACACACCCAAAACCAAAAGAAAGTAAAAAGAAAAAGAAGAAAACGAAGCATTAGGAAAAAGGAAAGAAAAAAATGATAGGTAGTTCGGTGTATAACGTAATTCTCTTTGATGTCAGTACAATTGTCGACACAATATGCTTCCAGACAGTAGATGATAGCCGTCAGTTTCTGGTAGGGAGAAAGTCTGCATCGACATGATTACCTGACGAAGACGCACCCTCCATCACTCACTCACACACACACACCTTTTTTAAAATTCTTTCTTTATTTATTTTATTTTTGTTTCAAACTCTGACGTCTGGGGTCATTGGGCCAGATAACTTGACGTTTTTAATCTAAGCCAGGCGCCATTACACTACAAAAAGAATCATACCAAAAGAATGGGTATATATATATATATATATATATATGTGTGTGTGTGTGTGTGTGTGTGTGTTCAAAGAAAGCGAGAGAGAGAGACAGAGAGACAGAGAGAGGGAGAGGGAGAGACGGATAGACAAAGAAGAAAAGAAAAATGGATAAAAAAAGAAATAATTGGGTAGCAGTCCCACGCGGGTATTATAGATGATATTTGATGCTGGGTAAAATATGGGTTTATCTTGAAGGCAGATTTTCAAGGTATGCAACAATTTTTCTTCTTACTTTCAATATGTACGTGAGACAAATAGAACGTACAATAGGTTTTATCTCCAAACATTCATCGATATATGAATATAAATTTCATTGTAGTGTAAAGATTACCGTCATAGTAAATGAGCCCAACGAACCGAGTTCAAATCCATTATGAAGTTCTTTGCATCTCATGTTGAGTAAGGTATGATTGGCCAAAGGGTTAGAGTTAGGGTAACTATGTTGAGGTTTTAAGGGAGTTTAGGAAGAGATTCGGTCGGAAGAGGCCAGCACTCTTCAAATCAGGTCAGTGGCATTTCCACCAGGACAATGCACAAGTCAACAATTGCATCATTGTCACCGACTATTTGACCAAGATGGGCATCAAGACAGTTTCTCAGCCTCTCTATAGTCCAGACCTTGCTTCCTGTGACTTTTGGTTATTTCCTAAACTCAGAGGCTGTCGTTATGAGACAATTGAGGAGATGAAAGAGGCTGTGACGAAGGTCATTGACACGCTCACACAAGAGGACTTCCATGGGGCTTTAGAAAAGTTGTTAGAACGGTACAACAAGTGTATTGCAGCCGGAGGAGATTACTTCGAAGGGGACTAGAGTTTCATGAGCGCACTATCAATAAAAGTGCCCATACGAAAAAACTCTGGAAACCCATCGTATGCACCTCGTACATCAACCTTTGTAGGTTATTTAATGCCGAAGATATCCTAATAGAAGAATAGTAGTTGTACTATTTAACTTCCAAGTGTATTTCTCTAAAATTGAACGTAATAATGCGACTGGAGTTCGAACTCGCTTACTTCGATTCAGCAGTCTACCGTATTAACCATTACACCACGAGGACACCCCAGCTTTGATTGGCATATTTTTGCGAATAAAAAAGAAACAATTTTGCTATAAACAATAATAAAAGTTATTTTGATCTCGCAAAAATTTGTTTTGAGGGTCCTCTTAGTGTGGGTGAAGAGATCCTCAAATTTTTCGTGGTTCAGAAGTGCAGATCGCATGAAATTTAAAGAAAAATATATGAGGTTTACGGAGAAGCATGTTTTAGTATCCAAAAGAAACTTTGGAAATGAGCTAAACATAGGTTTACCACACTGAATCTGAATGGTAAGAAAAAGCGCTGTCTTTCAGGAAAGAAAAAGTTCCTGACGCAGCAGTCAATAAAAAAAAGTCCTGCAGACTGCGTTCTGGGACATGAAATGACCCATCACAATTGATATCCTTGAAAAAAGTTCAACTGTAAACAGTTCTTCCAATAATCAATTCCTAATTTCATTTATGGAATAATGCTTGTACAGATAAAATGTTGTCTGTACGTGGGTCATTCAATAAATAAGGGGAATCTATCTATCTATCCATCTATCTATCTATCTATCAGGGTCATTCAATAAAAAAGGGGAGTCTGTCTATCTATCTGTCGATCACTCTACGTGGGTCATTCAATAAGTAAGGGAAGCTATTTATCTATATATGTGGGTCATTCGATAAATAAGGAAAATCTATCTATCTATCTATCTATGTGGGTCAATCGATAAATAAGGAAAATCTATCTATCTATCTATCTATCTATAAGGGTCATTCAATAAAAAAGGATAGTCTGTCTATCTATCTGTCGATCAATCTACGTGGGTCATTCAATAAATAAGGGAAGCTATTTATCTATCTCTGTGGGTCATTCGATAAATAAGGAAAATCTATCTATCTATGTGGGTCATTCAATAAATAGGGAAAATCTATTTATCTATCTATCTATCTATCTTTGTGGGTCTTTCCATAAATGAAGGGAATTTTTTCATTGTTTTTTAACAAAAACAAAATAATTTTTTCTTTAAGAAATTTTACCATATATATATAAACTCTGCAATCATTGGAATTAGTTTACAACAAACATTATTTTAATCTGGCAAATATATCTTTTTTTAAGGTTATTAAAAATGGCAGCACATCACTCCAGGTTTGAACAGAGGTCTGTCATCAAAGTTTGGGTAGTTGAGAAGAACAAACCGAATGAATTTTTAAATGTGTGAAGTGTACCGAGAAGCATATTCTAGTCAAAGAAATCTTTACCGATGAGTTGAAAAGACAGTTCATGAAGTGGAAACGCACTGACTATCCAGTAAAGAAAAGATTCTGGGCGCAGTCTCCTGGGGCATGAAAAGACCTACCACTATTGATTTCATCGATAAAAAGTGCAATTGTAAACTGTTCTTATTGTTAGTTCCTTATGCAATATATCCCTTATTTATTAAATGACGCTCGTAATTTGTGAATATATGTATTGTGAGGTCGAAAAGCGTAAGTTACAACATGCAAAACTGAAGCGTGGTTTATGTAAGGTTGATTCATCTGTGAAACTGTCAGGTGGTTTTAAAAATTGAGAATGCGAATTTTGCCATCGTCGACTGTCATCAAAAGCAGAATATGTTAACCATGTAAATTCACGTAATAAGTAATAAACTCAAGGAACTTATAATCTTTCGTTGCCAACTCGTCCTCATAGTAAAACGTGTTGTTTAAGGTAAAGAGAACAAATCAAATGCTGGATTAAAATGACACAAGAGGATTTATGAGAATGTTATTCCTCAGGAGGATCCCATTAATTCCGTACAAAAATTCAAGCCAAGTTTTTCATAATTGGCTCAAGTTCTGTAAGTAATAAGCTTAAGAGGATTAATAACTATTACCGGGATCCAATTATTCTCCCTCCAGCTATGGGTAAATAGTAGGACAGACTGAGTTCTTCAGCCTTGGTGAGGCAACTAGTCTAAGAGAAGGAGTACTCTGAATTCAAACCTGTTAAACTCCGCTTAAAAAATTGACCTTGTGTCATATCCTGCCTGAGCGGAGGGGTTGGTAAATAGGATTAACCGGGATAAACACATCGGTCAGCTACGATGAGCCTAAGCTGAAAAGATGGTCCATTAGTCGAATCACACTGACCCTCCGGTAAAGAAAAAATCTCGGGTCCAGCAGCCATTAAAGAAGGTCATATTGACAGTTTAGGTTTGTTTTTTTTTTTTGTTTTTTGGTTTAACCCTTGATGGTTGTTTAATGCAAAATCCTCTCTATATATATAAGTTAGCGCCCGTAGTCGAGGGTGACTCGAAGGCTCCCTTTTCAATAGCTACTACAATACCGAGAGGTAGGGGAAGGCGCTACTCCATTCCCTGGATTGTTCCACTTTACCCTTGATATGTATCTTATAATGATGAGCGTTAAGCAAGGAGGTATCAAGTACCATTTTTTAGTCTTTAGTATGACGTGATTATATATATATATATATATATATATAAGATTAGGGGTAGGGGAAGGCGCTACTCTATTCCTTGGATGGTTCCTCTTTATCCTTCATACGTACCTTATAATTCTGAGTGTTAGGAAAAGAGTTATCAAGTATTTAGTATGACGTGATTTTATATATATATATATATATATATATATAAGATTAATTAATAAATATTTTGTTGGTAATCATATTTTAAAATGAATTAGAGCTAATTTGTTTGCACACAATTAAATGGTTTCAAGTATTGCTATTGTTGGTACACAGTTTAATGGTTTCAAGTATTGTTAACACTAATAGTTTTATTGTTAGTTAACAGGTCAATGGTTTCGAATATTGTTAACACTAATAGTTTTATCTACACACAGTTAAATGGTTTGCGAATGTCGCAATGTAATTCTGATAATTCATTTTATCATCAGTAATTTGTTGACTCACAGTTAAATGGTTTTAAGTATAGAAAATGACTATATATTTCTACAGCCCAGTTTGCTGGAGTTTTAGAATACACCGACTGCATCTTTGTAGAGGAGTAAAACTTCACCAACGAGTGTCCTGGCTATGACAGTAAACAATCTGATGGTGAGGGTCCAGTAATACTGGAGCTTTGGGGAATGTGGAGTATATCTTCATTGATATCACTCCTAGTTCCACTCTGCCCTTGAGTGGTAAGACCTGACAATGGTTATATATATATATATATATATATATATATATATATGTGTGTGTGTGTGTGTGTGTGTGGATAGATAGATAGATAGATAAATAGATCTTTGTATTAAATTCTGTGCTGGGAAGACATATACAAAAAAGAGAGTTATGTGGCAAATCTAGATGAAGGTTAGAATTTTTTGAACGAACGTGATATATATATATATATATATATATATATATATATATATATGTATATATATATATATATATATATATATATATTCAACCTATATATATATATATATATATCCAACCTATATATATATATATATATATGCAAATTTCATTAAACATAATAGACATTTTATGCCTACATATTTTCTTCTGGATCCGTTCGAATTCCCGTATTACTTTTATCGTATTCGGGGGGAATTGATTTATGGGTTGTCCATAGTTGTATGTATCCCTCGTACTTTCTGCCCGACTTTGGGCCATCATCAGGGAAGAATTTATTACAAAAGTGATGTAACTTTTGTTTTAGCAAATTACTACTGAGTAAGGACCTCTTTGCCGTTGAAGATTATGGCATTTGCTTTTAAATGTAATTCAGTAAATTTATAAAAGTAATACGGGAATTCGAACGGATCCAGAAGAAAATATGTTGGCATAAAATGTCTATTATGTTTAATAAAATTTGCATTAACGAAAAAATGCTGCCTAAATATACATATACATATATATATATATATATATATATATATATATATATATATATCAAACCTATATATATATATATATAGGTTAAAATATTTAGAACGAACGTGATATATATATACATATATATCCAACCTAAGCCCAGTCGGCTGGGGCGGTAGAATACACCGACTGCATCTCTGCAGAGGGGTGCAACTCCCACCAAAAGTGTCCTGGATATGACACTAAACATTCTGATGTTGATTTTCCAGTCATGTTGGAGGTTTGTGGAATGTGGACAAACCCTTTATTGATATTGCTTCCTAGTCCAATCTGCCCCGGAGTGATAGCACCTGATAGGGACCTATCTATATGCTAGATAGAACTAAACAGTGTAAATTGATAGCGTCACTGGCGAATACACCCAACCAAGCCGAAACACTACTGCATAGTTTGGAACGAGCCGCCGAAGGCATTGGCCTCCATGTAAATGCACACAGAACTGAATATATGTGTTATAAGCAAACAGGCGACATTTCCACACTAGACGGAACGTCTCTGAAACTAGTAGACAAATTCACCTATCTAGGAAGAAGTGTCTCATCAACCGAAAAAGGAAATCGACACACGGCTAACGAAAGCATGGACAGCTTTTGATAGGCTATCAATCATATGGAAATCAGACCTGAAATGAAATGAAATGCAGTTTCTTCCAGGCAGCGGTCGTATCGATACTGCTATATGGATGCACTACTTGGACGCTAACTAAACGGCTGAAGAAAAAGCTAGACGGCAATTACACAAGAATATTGCGAGCAATATTGAACAAGTCCTGGCAGCAACACCCCACAAGGCACCAGCTGTACGGCCACTTGCTCCCCGTCACGAAAACTATACAAGTTAGACGAACCAGACACGCAGGACACTACTGGAGAAGCAAGGACGAACTCATCAGTGATGTACTCCTATGGACCCCCGCATATGGCCGGGCAAAAGCAGGACGACCAGCTCGAACATACATACAGCAGCTATGTGAGGATGCGGGATGTAGCCCTGAAGACCTACCAGAAGCGATGAACGATAGGGAGAAGTGGCGAGAGAGGTTCAGGGATATCTGTGCTAGCGGTACATCATGATGC
Source organism: Sepioteuthis lessoniana (assembly GCA_963585895.1). Taxonomy (NCBI): domain Eukaryota; kingdom Metazoa; phylum Mollusca; class Cephalopoda; order Myopsida; family Loliginidae; genus Sepioteuthis; species Sepioteuthis lessoniana. The sequence goes on along the minus strand of OY757935.1, from coordinate 59,739,162 downwards.
TGATGATGACATCTAACGGTGTTTATCATGTTTATCTGAATTGTTTGGAAAATAACTGTTTCTAACGTTTAAACTATCTACTTATGCTAAACCGAATAGTTTGAAATAGAACTGTTTTGACATTTAACTGTGTAAAGTAAAAATTTGGTGACCGTAGTCGAGGGTGACTACAAGACTCCCTTTTCAATTGCTACTAGACCAAACGTATAGGGGAGAACGCTACTCTTTTCCCTGGATTGTTCCACTTTACCCTCGATACGTACATAATATTGCTGAGTGTTAAGCAAGGGATATCTAGCACTATTTTTAAAGTCTTTGGTATGACGTCACCTGGGGTTGAACCCAGATCTCCCAGACCATTGGCGAACACTCAACCCTCGAGGCCAATAACTTTATTTGGCATTAAATGGCCCGAAAAGTATATTTTCCATATTTACCCAACCCTCTGCTCGGGCAGGATATGACACAAGGTCAATTTTTAAGCAGAGTTTAACTGGTTTGAATTCAGAGTATTCTTTCTCCTAGACAAGTTGCCTCACCAAGGCTGAAGAACCTAGTCTGCCCTACTATTTACCCATAGCTGGAGTGAGAATAATTGGATTCATACCTTTCCCAAGGGTATTAGTGCTATGTGAAATGCAATCAGTCTCGTCCAGGATTCGAACTCGTGTCGCCGTGTCCATTTCCTACGACGATAACCACTACACCACGGGCACTTCCTAAAAGTATATCTCCGCCGAAAAACAAGCCAATCAACAATAACTAACCATCGATGTAACTAAAGATCCCTTTTAAAAGAAGAATAGCGTTAGTTTGAATTTGGAGTTTTAGGTAAGACTGGTTGCCTAACCAAGGCTAAAAAACTCAGTCTCACCCCTTCTTTCTTAAATCCTGGAAGAATACGAGAGAAAAGGTTCATGTTTTTGGTAAGGGCATTAGCGTAAAGTGATAAAGAGACATCGTCGTTCAGGATTTAAACTCGGGTCATCGAATTACCTTTTTTCTAAACACTATATATATATATATATATATGTCAGCATAATTTACTGCGTGTAAGCTGTTAATTCCTTTTTTTTATTTTATTTTCTTATTTCTCCATTTTATTTTATTTTATTTTATTCTTTTTTTTTTTAAATTTATTTTTTGACATCACTCTTTTTTGCTGTTACATTCTTGAACTAAAGGAAAGCAAAGTCGACGGATTGCATGTCTTGGTCGCATTTTACAACGACCAAATGATAGCCATTAATTAACTTGATTCCCGCCTTTTTTTTTTCTTTTTTTCTTTGTCTTCCTAAAAGTCAGGAAAACATCGTTCAGTCTTTCTCTGGTGAAAGAGAGAGAGAGAGAGAGATTGGTCGACTTCTTCGTTTATCTGTCGACTATTACAGAATATGGCGTGTCCTGTGGCTGTAAACGTTTCACTAGGTTTTGTTTATGTTGATTAAAGGAGGCTTCTTTTTTCCCGCCATTCGCTTAAATGAAGAGTAAATTGAAGATATTTATTGAGACAAATAAGGATCAAAAAATACTTAACAGATATGGGTTAACGGAATAGTCGTACGAAGGGAAGGAGAAAGTAAAAATATATGTGAGAATTTTTTTTCTTTTTTTGGTTTTGTTTTATTTGAGTGTTAATTGCAGGAACATGGACTGACGTTTTAAAAAAAGAAAGAATAAAAGAAAGAAAGAAAATCAGATTAGGAAAAAATACGAAAACGGACGAATATCCAGTAAAAAAAGTTATTGGAATAAGATAGATAGATAGATAGATAGATAGATAGATAGATATGAACAGATTGAGATAGATAGATAGATAGATTAGAAGAGACTTAGAAAGAAAGAAAGAAAGAAAGAAAGAAAGAAAGAAATCAGATTGAAAAAAAATACAAGAACCGACGAATATCCAGTAAAAAGTTATAGGAATAAGATAGATAGATAGATAGATAGATAGATAGATTTGAAGAGACTATAATAGATTGATAGATGGATAAATTGGAGAGTTGAATGGATTTGAAAAAAAATTGATAGATAGATAGATAGATATGAAAAGACTGTAATAGATAGATAGATAGATAGTAAACCTTAAACAAACTTCTTATAAAATGTTAAGGCGATGGACTGCGGAATCGTAGTACGCGAGTTCGTACTCCAGTCGCGCTATTACGTTCACTTTCGGGCAAATACCCTTGGGAAAGGTATGAACCCCCTTATCTTCCCAGCTATCGGTTAAATAGTACCACTACTGCTCTTCTTGGAGAATGGCTTTGGCATTAAATAACCTAAAAAAAGTTGATATGCCATTAAACAAAGAAACCAAACCTACAACTGCTGTACACCCACTTACCTCCCATCTTACCTTATAAAACATTCAAGTAAGACGAACAAGAAATGTAGGGTACTACAAGAGAAGTAGAGATGAACTCATATACGGTGTCCGTGGTGTAATGGAAATGGACACGGCGACACGAGTTTAAATCCTGAACGAGACTGATTGCACTTCACATAGCACTAATACCCTTGGGAAAGGTATGAATCCAATATTTCTCCCTCCAGCTAGGTTCTTCAGCCTTGGTGAGGCAACTAGTCTAGGAGAAGAAAAACTCTGAATTCAAACCTGTTAAACTCCGCTTAAAAATTGACCTTGTGTCATATCCTGCCCAAGCAGAGGGGTTGGTAAATATATATTTGCTCTCTTCCCGGGGGCTAAGCACGCTGGCGAAGGAATTAACGGCTGCCATCCGCGTAACGCAAAGCTCTTCTAACAATTTCAGCACTGATATCCGATAGCACAAAATGTAAACAACCGAAAGTTAATACAAATGCGTTATAATTCCGAAGTTGATGAATGTTGCCGAAATGGCAGAGCGGTTAGATGGCAAGTCTAGAGTAAAGTTAAGTGGGTTTCGTTCCTAGCTTGAAGCGTCCTACCTGTCTAGCCACACTGAAGAGTTGTGATACAGCAAAACAGCCTGTCTAGGGAGGAGAATATATATATACATGTCTTTTACATCTGACGGTGTGTTTTAACATGTCAATCTAAATTGTTTGAAAACTAAAAATTTGGCGACCGTAGTCGAGGGTGACCAGAAGGCTCCCTTTTTAATAGCAACTACATCGAATGTATGTGGGAGGACGCTACTCCTTTCCCTTGATGGCTCCACTTTACCCTTGATACGTACCTTATATTGCTGAGCGTTAAACAAGGAGGTATCAAGTACTATTTTTAAAGTCTTTGGTATGAATCCAGACCTCCCAGACCATTGGCGAACACTCTACCCACGAGGCCAATAACCTAGTTCGACATTAAATAGCCCAAAAAGTATATTTACGCCGTAAAAAAAAATAACCAACCATAACCAACCATCGATGTAACTAAAGATCCCTTTTTAAAGAAGAATAGCGTTGGCTTGAATTTAGAGTTATATATATATATATATATATGTGTGTGTGTGTGTGTGTGTGAGTACATAAAATTGAGGACTATCTGAATGAAACTGGTTTTCTTTAAATGTTTATAGCGATGGGGATAACATTATTATTATTATTATTGTTGTTGGGTTTCTCGTTTAAGGTTTAAGTTGGTTATGTTGGCATTACGTTGGTTATGTTAGTATTTCGTTAGTTGCGTTGGTATTTCGTTGGTAGTTATCCCCTCTCTAAATGTTGATGGAAAATAAACGTGGTGGAGAAGAACGAAGACGTTGTTAGGTTTTTGTATCAAGGTTTTAACGGCAGCATGAAGTAAAGGGGGTTTACGCTGGTATGCTGCGAGGTCTCGTAGTAAAGGAAAGAAGGTAGGAAGTTGTTAGAGTGTATCATCTAATTTGTTTTTAACTAGAATCCCTTGGTCTAGAAGAATAGACCCAAGGGATCCATAAACTAGATGGCTCTCCTCATAATGGTTGATGCGGCTACTGCTATTCAGGAACAGACGAATAGACGTCCGTTCCCTTTGAGGATTTCTGAGCGAGAGAGAGATTCGCAAGCTTTCTCCAATTTTTGGTGCTGCTAGGAAATATGGTTCGGGCTGAATCGGACAAGTCATCCTGATTGGGTGAATCGTAGTACGCGAGTTCGTACTCCAGTCGCGCTATTACGTTCACTTTCGGGCAAATACCCTTGGGAAAGGTATGAACCCCCTTATCTTCCCAGCTATCGGTTAAATAGTACCACTACTGCTCTTCTTGGAGAATGGCTTTGGCATTAAATAACCTAAAAAAAGTTGATATGCCATTAAACAAAGAAACCAAACCTACAACTGCTGTACACCCACTTACCTCCCATCTTACCTTATAAAACATTCAAGTAAGACGAACAAGAAATGTAGGGTACTACAAGAGAAGTAGAGATGAACTCATATACGGTTCATATATGTTCAGCGACTCTAACGGTCAAATTAAATTAGGCGCCAAACAAAACTTCAAGTTTCTTTCTGCTACACGTTCTTCTTTCAGCAGAGTGTTTGGCGATTGTTATCTGTTAAATCAAAGGAAGGAAGGACAACGAAATAAATTGGAAAGGAAATTAGCATAATGGTACTATTTACCAACCCCTCCGCTCCGGCAGGATATGAGACAAGGTCAATTTTTAAGCGGAGTTTAACAGGTTTGAATTCAGAGTTTTCCTTCTTCTAGACTAGTTGCCTAACCAAGGCTGAAGAACCTAGTCCGTCCTACTATTTACCCATAGCTGGAGGGAGTTTAAGGGGGTTCATACCTTTCCCAAGAGTATTTGCCCGAAAGTGAACGTAATAGCGCGACTGGAGTACGAACTCGCGTACTACGATTCCGCAGTTCATCGCTTTAACCATTACACCACGAGGACACCCCTAAATTAGCATAATGGTTGACGTGTTGAACTTCGGCCCCAGTCGCGCTATTACTTTCACTTTCGAACTAATAACCTTGGTTAAGGTATGAACCCCACTATCCTACCAGCTATGCGTTAAATAATTCCACTGCTGTTCTTTTGTAAAGTACGTTTTGGCATAAAATAACCCCTGAATGTAGATATGCCATTAAACAAAAAAAACCAAACCAAACGTGTTTCAGAGAGTATGTAAATGCTGAGAGTCTTTTTTTATCCCAGCCTCCTACCAGACAGGATATGACACAGGTCTTTTTAGAGTGGGCGTGGTTTAGGAGAAGTTGGGTACGAGCCGAGACTCGTGCACAGCTGGACTAACCTGGTCATAGGTTCACTCGGTGCAATGTGAACTATGCTAACCTTTGCTACGTGGTGAATTCAATAAGTTTCCAGACTTTTTTCGTATAGGCAATTAAAATCCTACGACGATAACTATTACATCACGGGCACCTCCCCTTCGAATAATCTCCTTCAGCTGCAATGCACTTGTTGTACCGTTCCAACAACTCCCCATGGAAGTCCTCTTGTGTGAGCGTGTCCATGACTTTCGTCAGAGCCTCTCCTCAATTGTTTCAACACGAACGCCTCTGAGCTCAGGGAATAACCAAAAGTCACAGGGAGCAAGGTCTAGACTATAGGGAGGCTGAGGAACTGTCTTGATGCCCATCTTAGTCAAATAGTCTGTGACAAGGATGGAGTTGTGGACTGGTGCATTGTCCTGGTGGAAATGCTACTGAACCGATTTCAAGAGAGATGGCCTCTTCCCTAGGAATCTCTTCCTGAACTCCCTTAAAACTTCAAAATAGTATTCCTTGTTGACTGTCCAGTGGGATCCCAGTGCATGTAGATCATGCCAGTGCTGTCAAAAAAGGGGTCATCAGAAGTTTGTGGGTGGATTTGCTCTGACTGGCCTTCTTGGGTCTGGGAGAGCCAGCATGCTTCCACTGGGAACTCTGTTTCTTGGTCTCTGGATCATAGCAGTAGATCCAGCTTTCATCGCATGGCATTTTTACCAAGTTTAAAACAGAATTTTATTGCATATCGTTCTTCCTTACGTCCAGATTGCATTTTTGAAATCCACCAGCTGTGACAATCAGGCTTTAGTTGGGTGTATTCCAATTGCTGCTGTAGCTGTTCATTTAAAACTGAAGTCATAAAAATTGGTCAGTCATCTCATAAGATGTACAGCAATAACATACTGAATTTTCAAGAATCTTTTTGCAATGTCTCTACAAAAAAAGTTTATATATATATATATATATATGTGTGTGTGTGTGTATGTGTGTGTGTGTGTGTTTTTCTAGATAGATAGGATTTTTGCCAATGCAGTTATATCTTTTTGAAGCAAATTGCCTATTCAGATTAAAAACAGGAAGAGTATGAAAAATTTTAAGATTAAATGGAAGTAACAATGGTACAAAAAGATGTCATTTTTGGCAGATAATAGATAAATTAACAGTATTTGATCCGTATTTAGGTTGGTTGGTTGGTTGGTTGGTTTTTTTTACGGCGTATCAACCCTTTCCGGGCCATTTAATGCCGAATTAAGTCATTTTGATTAGTTTCAAACGGTTCAATTTAGTATAAGTAGAGTATTGTTTACACACAGTTTAAGGTCAAAACAGTTCGATTTCAAGCAATTCAGTTAAGCATAAGTACAGTTTTTTTTGGTTTTTCACAGTTAAATGGAAAAAAAACAGTTCATTTCAAGCCATTCAGTTTAGCGCAATTACAGTTTTGTTCGATTTGATTCAGTCAGGTGCTACCACTCCGAGTGTCCTCGTGGTGTAATGGTTAAAGCGATGAACTGCGGAATCGTAGTACGCGAGTTCGTACTCCAGTCGCGCTATTACGTTCACTTTCGGGCAAATACCCTTGGGAAAGGTATGAACCCCCTTATTCTCCCTCCAGCTATGGGTAAATAGTAGGACGGACTAGGTTCTTCAGCCTTGGTGAGGCAACTAGTCTAGGAGAAGGAAAACTCTGAATTCAAAACCTGTTAAACTCCGCTTAAAAATTGACCTTGTGTCATATCCTGCCCGAGCGGAGGGGTTGGTAAATAGTACCACTCCGGGCCAGAGTGGACCTGCGAGCGATGGTAATGAAGGAGTATTCCGCGTTCCCCAAAGCTCCAGCATTACTGAAGCCTATCCAGAACATTGCAATCGGTGAATTCTACAGCCCCAGCCAACTGGACCATGATCTGTATATAGATATGGTATTATGCATATCTTTAGTGTAAAGATTGTTTTTTAAAGATTGATAGAAGCAAAGAGTAAAAAGCGGAGTTAACGTAAGTGGTGATATTTGTCAGAACTTCTGAATAAGTACGATTTGACACAAGGTCATTTTTAATATGAAGGCCGCGCACGAATCGATACATGCGCAACAGGTACCTTGAGAAAGGATTCCTAGGCCAAGCCCTCACCAGACCAGAAAGTGGGTGCCAGGTGGGTTTTTCCTTGTTTTTAATCCACCAGGTCAAAAAGCCGAAGTTAGCATAACGAACAAACAGTAATAAATACTGATGACAGCAACCAGAAATAACACAAGGATTAATACAACAACGATTACTAGAAATCATAGTAGGTGCCCGTGGTGTAATGGTTATCGTCGTAGGAAATGGACACGGCGACACGAGACTGATTGCATTTCACATAGCACTAATACCCTTGGGAAAGGTATGAATCCAATAATTCTTCCTCCAGATATGGGTTCGTCTTGGTGAGGCAACTGGTCTAGGAGAAAGAATACTCTGAATTCAAACCAGTTAAACTCCGCTTAAAAATTGACCTTGTGTCATATCCTGCTCGAGCGGAGGGTTTGGGTAAATAGGATAACTAGAAAACATAAATGGGTAGAAAAACAATAGTAAGGATATTTCAAGCGACAAACAAGCGAAATTGCACATGAAAAGACTTAGATATGGCTGAGAAAAGGAAACTTTAAGAGAGAAACTAAATCTTCTCTAAAGAAAGCACAAAACAACGTCATAAGAACTTTGTCAAAGCAAAAATACACAAGAGACAACAAAATAGCAGTTGTAGACTGTGTGGTGATAGAGACGAAATGATCACTCATTTAATAAGCGAATGCAGTGAATTAGCGGAAAATGCGTATAAGACAAGATAGGATTTTTGCCGATGCAGTTATATCTTTTTGAAGCAAATTGCCTATTCAGATTAAAAACAGGAAGAGTATGAAAATTTCTAAGATTAAATGGAAGAAAAAATGGTTGGGAAGGTAATTCATTAACCCACAAGGAATTGTGCAAAAGATTCAAATTTGTACAAGAACAAATGGCATATACACAACCCAGAATCCGTCCAAGAGAATAAGACGCACCAGCTTCTCCTGGATTTTAAGATACAAACGAATCACCTAATCTCGGCCACACGGCCAGAATTAGGGCTAGTAAAAAAAAAAATTAAAAAAAACTGCCGAAAAGTGAACTTTGACGTACCGG
>OY757935.1:59727493-59730627 GCA_963585895.1 Sepioteuthis lessoniana | reverse complement strand
CAGCTATGGGTTAAATAGTACCGCTAGTTTGTTTGTTTGTCTGAGTTTTATGGAATATCAAACTTTGTAAGTTATATAATGCCAAATCCATTTTTAGATAAATGGACAGTTCTATTTCAAACAATTCAGTTTAGCATGAGTAAACAGTTTAGTTGTCAAAAATATTTCTATTTGAAGCTGTTCTTCTTAGTCAAACAGATCTAATTGAAACAATTCATTTTAGCGTAAGTACAGTTTCAATGTCAAAAACAGTTCTATTTCAAGCAATTCAGTTTAGCATACAAAAACACTTCTATTTCAAACAATTCCTTTTAGCATACAAAAACAGTTCTATTTCAAACAATTTAGTTTAGCATACAAAAACTGTTCTATTTCAAGCAATTCGGTTAAGCTTAAATGCACACAGTCTAATTCTCTTTGACCCTTTGCCGACTGAGCAAAAAGTATCGCTTGCGTTCTTTGATATCTCATAACCCACAAAAGTTGATATGCCACGAAACATAGAAACCGAATCAAACCTAAGAAATCAATCGATTTCATTCTTTAAATGACAACATCTCACATGTTTATGTTCGTCATATGATTCAATATTCTATTTATGGTAAGTTTTCTGCATTTTGTAAAAAAAAAAAATTTTGAAATAGTTTTATAAATCAATCTTCTAGTAATAGCATCCCATGAAACTAAGAAAAATGTTCGCTGTTATATTGTCATCTACAGTATCATAACGACACAATAATAAATACGCAGGAAGACTTCTTTACAAACACATGTACCTCTCACTTTATTTGTAAGGTTATTCAAGGTTTGCGTGTGAGAGGGAGTTGGAGACCGAACATAACTGCAATATTTGACCCCCACTCTTATGGCCGTCAGCGTTGTGTCTTTCCCGTTCTCCAGTGCTGCTCAACCGTAGGCTCAGAGGCCCACTCTGCTGGGTGATGGCTTTCTTTACTGCATCTTATCAGCATCTCCGGACCTCAACTCATCAGGGCCCCATGGCCCCAAGGCTTGATTTGGCTTTCCCTACCACAAATCGTCTATAACTCCGTCTCCAACTGGAACTGCCTCTCTTGTCTTGATTGAGTTATATAATAGTTCAACGCCCACTCAATCGCCTACTCGATCTTTGGAATGGCGTTTGATCGTCATCAAGCGGAAATAACTGTCATGCAGTTCACAGGTCACTCTCTTCCGGTGCATCAGTCTATGAGTGTACCATGGGGATTTTTTTTTACCTCGTCCCATTTCATCAGCCAATTTCCGCCCACGCGATTTCCTCTCATAACTGCCATTAGAATGTGTCACCTCCTTCCGTTGCATCACCTTGGAATGGCATTTTTGGCCGGGTCGAAGGCCAAAATACAACATTTGCAATATTCACTTAATTTATTGGGGGTACGTCGGTTGTGTTTTACGGCATATCAACGCTTGTGGGTTATTAAATGCCAAATCCTGTTTAAACATAGGTATTAAATATATATGATTTGTAAGCAATTAGTTTGTTGGTAACAATTTTCAAACGAAAGGTTTCAAACCTTCACAGGCTGTTCTCCCGAACTGGAATGAGACGTTGGTGTTGTTGTAACATATTGACCCCAGCCAAGCTGTCAAAATAGGAAATGCACCTGTGTAAGTAACCGGTGCATCCGGTCGAGGAATATCAGGATACAACCTTGACTGTCGAGGGACTGATTTGAATGCGAAATTGTGATGCTCGCAAGAAGAAGAGTGGACGTCAAATTATTATATAACTCGGTGTACAGGAAGTTCAATCAGTTGGAGAGAAGATGCTGGAATGAGGACCATGTCCCAGAGAGGCTGGGCCCCCAGGAGCAGACCAGGAGAACGGGAAAGAAACGCTGTTATGGCCATAAGAGCAGGGTCAATATGTTGCAGTTCTGTTCGGTCTCCAACTCACCCCTCTCGCAGTAGAACTTTTAGTAACCCTTTCGAACCCTTTCAAATAGAGTGAGAGGTATATTTTTCTAAAGATCTGTGTCGCTCGTCTTTATTGTGCCGTCGTTATGATTCTGCATGCATATGTATATGTGTACGTATAGTTGTTCATGGTTATACAACATTGTTTTTCTCTGACATGTTGAACTAAGATTTTACGTACTCTGTTAAATCAAGAAAATCAATCAGTTTGCTTTAATTTGATTTCTTTGTTTAATGGTATATCAATCTTCGTGGGTTATCTAAGGCCAAAGCCATCTTTCTAGAAAAACAACAGTGATTCTATCAAGCCCATAGCTGGGGGATAAACGGGGTTCATAACTTTCAGCATTATTTGTGTCTGTAGGACAACGTGTAAAGTCAGCATACCACCTCTTCTTCTAAAATATTACTCAGTAAGTCCCGGGCCTAAGTAATAAAACAAATTTTCGGCGAAACTCGAATTTATTAATCAACATAGTCTCCTTCTTGGGTGATATACTAATTCTAACGCTTCTCTAACAATTCGATGCCTTTTTGTAGAACGATATGTCTTTGGCCCCAAAATACGCCTCAGTTTCCGATATCACTTCATCAATGGAGCCAAATCTCTTTCCGTGGAGTATTTCTTTTGAGGACTGCAAACAGACAGTCGTCGCTGGGGGCTAGATCTTAAGAATAGGGTGGATGTGGAAGCAATTCAAAGAGTAATTCATGTAGTTTTGCCATCGTTGCGATCGACTTGTGACATGGTGCATTGTCTTGGAGAAAGAGCACTTTTTTCTTCTTCATTTGTGGCCGTTTAAGGCAATTTCTACCTTCAAAGATACCAATAATGCTATATAATGTACCCTATTGATGGTTCTTTCTTTCTCAAGGTAATCGATGAACAAAATACCTTGTGCATCCCAAAATATAGAGGCCAAAACTTTGCCTGCTGATGTTTGCATCTTTGGTCGTTTTGGACGGCTTTCACCTGCTGCTGTCCACTCAGAAGACTGCCGATTTAACCCCGGAGTCAAGTGATGGATCCATGTTTCATTCATTGTCACATATTTACGCAAAACCTCTTTTTTTTTTGTAGCGATGAAACAGTTGCAAACAACTCTCTGAACCGTTGACGCGTTATTGTTTTTGATCGACTTTGAGCAAACGAAGCACCCACTTTGAACGCAGCTTTCTCATAGCGTTCAGCA
>OY757935.1:59659993-59722493 GCA_963585895.1 Sepioteuthis lessoniana | reverse complement strand
ATCATCATCATCATCATATCGCACTGGTAGCACGGATATCCCTGACCCTCTCTCGCTACTCCTCCCTTTCGTTCATCGCCCTAGGTAGGTCTTCAGGACAACATCCTGTATCCTCACATAGCTGCTGAATGTATGTTCGTGCTGGTCGTCCTGATTTTGCGCGGCCATGTGTGGGGATCCATAAGAGTACATCTCTTATGAGTTCGTCCCTACTTCTCCAGCAGTGTCCTGCATGTCTGGTTCTTCTAACTTGAATAGTTTTCGTGATAGGGGGCAGGTGGCCGTACAGTTGGTGTCTTGTGGGGTGTTGCTGCCAGGACTTGTTCAGGATTGCACGCAGCATTCTTGTGTAATTGCCATCTAGCTTCTTCTCCAGCCGTTTTGTTAGCGTCCATGTAGTGCAGCCATATAGCAGTATCGATGTGACCGCTGCCTGGAAGAAACTGCGTTTCATTTTATCGGTTAGGTCTGATTTCCATATAATTGATAGCCTATTGAGAGCTGTCCATGCTTTCGTTAACCTTGTTTCGATGTCCTTTTCGGTTGATGAGACGCTGCTTCCTAGGTAAGTTAATTTGTCGACTAGTTTAAGAGGGGTTCCTTCTAGAGTAGAGATGTCCCCCGTTTGGTTATAGCACATATATTCCGTTTTGTGTGCATTAACATAGAGGCCTATGCTTGCTGCTGCTCGTTCCAAACTATGCAATAGTGTTTCGGCTTGGTCAGGTGTATTTGCCAGTATCGCTATGTCATCGGCGTAGTCGGCGTCGGTAATTGTTGTTGCGGGGTACATTTTGCTTCTTTTCTTCGTCAGTTCGAAGCCATTCTCTTTGATTTTGTCGAATCGATGTTCTAAGTACGTAGTCTAGACAAATGATAAAGAGATACGGAGCCAGCGTGTCCCCTTGTAATACTCCTGCTACAATGTCAAAGTATTCTATGTCTCCATCTGGCGATCGTACTTTTACTTTAGTGTTTCTATAGAGAATCGTTATTGCCGCTACGGTTTCTTTAGGTATGCCGTACGCTAGTAGGATTTGTTCCATCTTTCCTCTGTGAATGGAATCGAAAGCCTTGGTAAAGTCGACAAATATTAATGTCGCTTGTAGGTTTTTTGCCCGTACACCTTCAAGGATTCTACGGATGGTTAATATTTGAGAGGTCGTGGATCTATTTCTTCGGAAGCCATTTTGGTTTTTTCTATGTATGTTGTCGATTTTGGGTTCTATGCGGTTTCGTAGTAGGGCATTGTAGATTTTGGCTGCTATGGATGTAAGTGTTATGCCTCGGTAGTTTTTGGCTAATCCGAGGTCCCCCTTTTTAGGGAAGGGGAGTATGCATCCCTTCATCCATCTATCTATCAGATTTTGATTGTATACTGCGTTGCAGTGTCGGAGCAGTATGTCGCCGAATTGTCTGGTCTTCCATACTTCCGGGGGAATTTCGTCCAGCCCTACAGCTTTACTATTTTTAATTTTTCTGAGAACCGAGTCGAGTTCTTCTTGTGTGAACGGTCCTAGTTTAATGTCTAATTGTTTGCTAATTATTCTGGTGATTGGTTCCTGTTTTATTCTTTCTTGTTGGTTTGCTGCTTTAACTCCGGGTCAGAGTGAGGCTGAGAGTAATAGTAATGAAGGGATATTCCACATTTCCCAAACTTCGTGACTCGAGTTCCATCATTCGATGCAGTTTAGTTTATCATCATATGCAGGTTTCAAATGGGCAAGAAATGTGTTTAGGTGAAAATGCGAGTGTGACGAGATTTATACAGATATTAGAGAGATAGAAAATATTATTTAAGAAAGAAAGTAAAAGAAAGAGGGAAATGGTTTCAAATATTGCGATATAAGATCAGTAATTCAGTTTAGCATTAATCATTTGGTTGCACGCGGTTAAAAGTTTTCAAGTATAGTAAGAGATTAAAAAGTTCTATTTTACCCTAAGATGGGACCCTAACAGAAACTACTACTCCCAGACAAAGTGGGCCTGAGAGTAATGGCGATGAAAGGATATCCCACATCTCTCTAAGGTCCTGAACTAGGGCCTCCACATCAGATGGTTTAGTGTTATACCAGAGACATCTATTTGGGGTAGGTCATTTTGAACTGTTGAGATGCAGTCGGTGTATTCTACAGCCGAACCTGACAGACGAAGATAGATAGATAGATAGATAGATAGGAATACTTTTGCAGGTTTTTTATTCTCAACTAGTTTTAACCTTAGGTTACCGTCAGGAGAAGATGGCGATGTCACCTATAAAAGCCAAAAAGATTGGCATAACCATAATTAACTTCCTGAAAATGACTATAAAATCTGAAACACGTGCAGAACATAGTTGTAATAAATGAAATCTAATGAACCAAATTCACTTGGGGACCTATTCATTTATATATATATATATATATATATATATATATATATATATATATATATATATATATATATTACAACAGTATACGGTTGTCCCTATCTCACTTGTAGGGTTAGTGATAGACCAAATTTGTATAATTTGGATAGTGCTCGATATCTGCGAAAGAACTGTTATATAATATTATAGATAAATATATATAAGCTTATATATATATATATATATATATATATATATATATATATATAATAGCTTTGATGCTTATCTGTGACCACTGGTTTCATGCTGTCTTTATACGACAATCATCAGGCCGGAGACAATCAACTGCCTGATGACAGTCGTATAAAGACAGCATGAAACCAATGGTCGCAGGTAAGCAACTATGCTATTAAATATATATGAAAAGTAATATATATATATATATATATATATATCGTAACAGTGTTGGCTGTCACTAATTCACTTGGCTTTTTGACGAACTAAGTGCGATATAATTTAGAGAGTGTTCAATATCTGAGATGGAGCAATTATATAATGATAGTAATGAATGAATACATATTAGATTTATATATCTACTGCCATGAAAGTTTGTCTGCGACCTTTGAAGTTTTACAAACAACAATTGTCATGAAAGTAAAGGTCGCAGACAAACTCTCATGGCATTAAATATATAAATCTAATATATATTTATTATATATATATTAATGAGAAGCATTTTTATTCATTTTAAATTTGAACTTATTGATTTTAGCATTTATCTTCATACTGAAAGTTTTGCTATGCCTTACCCATATAAAATCAAATTATGAGAATCAATGTCACTGGAAGAGATTTGCCTGCCATAATATCACATGAAGACAATTGATCTAGCTTTGTTTTGTAATAGTCCGATAGGTAGAGAGAGCTCAGTGAGAAACGACCTCACTAGTAATCATCAGCATTAGTGTGTCGCTATTTATTGCACTTCGCCAGGAAGTTGGTTTGGTTTGTTTTGGTTTGGTTTTATGGCATATCAACCATTGTAGGTTATTTAATGCCAAATCCATCGTTATACATACAAACATTCTATTTCAACCAATTCATTTTAACATAGTAACCAGGCCATTGGCCTAATGAGTCGAGTGTTCAGTCTATCATATCAAAGACTCAAAAATGGTTCTTGATGCCACCTTGTTTAACACTCAGCATTATCAGGTAAGGATCAAGAGTAAAGTGGAACAATCCAGGGAATGGAGTAGCGCTCTTCCCTACACCTCGGTGTAGTAGCCCCCCTCGACTAAAGTCACAAACTTTACTTACTTTTGCAGGTTTAAATCTCAAAACAGTTCTATTTCAAACAATTCAGTTTAGCCGAAGTACGCAGTTTAAATGTCAAAACAATTCTATTTCAAACAATTTAGTTTAACATAAGTACAGATTTTAAAAGTCAAAAACATTTCTATTCAAACAATTCAGTTTAGCATATATACACTGTTCAGTTCCATTTAACCCATAGATAGGACGCTATCAGGCGCAACCACTCTGGAGTGGACCTAGGAACGATTGCAATAAAAGGGTAAACTGCGTTCCCTAAAGTTCCTGTATTACAGGAGCCTCACCATTCGATTTGTTAGTATCATATGCAGGACACTCGTTAAAGGAGTCTTACCCTTCTATAGAGATGCAGCTGGTGTATTCAGCACCCTCCAGCCAACTAGGCTAAAAGATTTGGGTTCAAGGTCGTAAGCATAAGCCACTCCGGTGAGGATTAAACTCACTACTCAGTGCTAACTGGCTTGCAAACCATCACCCCACAGTGAAGTGAGCGTGTAACCGAACTAGCCACCTAATTGGGTCGAATTGGTTCGTCCTCCTGCTTGCCTGAAATTATTTTCCTTCTGTCATACGAAGATTATACGTGATCTAATTTGCTTCCTTTTGGTCGAGCTCTTTTTTTCTGTCTCTAAAAGTAAAAAAATCGAAAATCAGATTCTTTGAAATTGGATGAGGCAACAGATATTGAGAACGTGAGGGAAAAGTACGGGTCACATCCAAAGATTAATTGATCCCCAAAAGGAGTCGCAGGAGACGACAAGCATGAATCACGAATGGGTTGGCAGAACATACCAGAAGAGTAATTAAACTCACGATGAGAGTGTGCGAGGCGTATCAGAAGTTGAATAATTCCTGCGGAAACCAATCTTGCCAACCGTTTAATTCGGTCATCCACCATGGAATTTTCTGACATAAAAACCTTATATAAAACTCATAATCCGTGACAACAACTTATTTTATTGCAGCTTGCTTGGTATATATATATATATATATATAGAGAGAGAGAGAGAGAGAATGAGCGAGAGAGAGAAGATGGAGAAAGTGATATGTAAAGAAAGAGAGAGAGAGAGAGAGAGAGAGAGAGAGAGAGAGAGAGAGAGAGAGGGGTGTTAAAGATATACAATAACTATAGAAAAGTGCTCGGTTCTACCTAAAAAAAGTTTCTAAATAATTTCTGATGGTTTGTTTGGTTACTTGGTTTAATGGTTAATCAACCTTTCTGGGTCATTCAAAACAAAAACTTGATGATATATATATATATATATATATACTTGTGTGTGTGTGTGTGTGTGTGTGTGTGTGTGTGTGTGTGTGTGTGTGTGTGTGTGATTTGTAAGTGAATAGTATATAGGTAATTTTTTTTTTCAAATGACCTAGGGCTCTTTGTTGGCACGCAGTTAAATGGTTTCAAGTATGGCTCGGACTAATAATTCTATTTCATAGTAATTATTTGGTTGCACATAGTTAAACGATTTCAAGTAATTCTATTTAACACTAATAATTCTATTTGATAATAATTTCTGTGCATACTGTTAAATGATTTCAAGTATTGCTCGAACTAATAATTCTATTTTATATTAATTATTTGTTTGTACTTTCGAGTATTTGCTATCTCAGGGCAACTGACCCTTAGCCTGCAATTTCTAGCATCTTCAAGATAAAACTGGGTTAGTTACTTGTTTGGCTCAAAAGCAATTTGAAGAATACAGTAAGTACAATCATATAGGTACCATTAAGGGTCAATGTAGAGTTTTGCTAGTCACTTGACCAGTTTGATTGTCAGGTCAAGGACAGCTCAACCAGCAGGGTTCCGTCCTCGAGCGTTAAAGATCGCCATCCACGGTCAATAGGTGTTCTCCTTAGGTCTTACCCATGGCATTCTCTATTGGTGTCATGTAGAAGAATGTGCCGATAGCGACCCGTGTGATTTGAACACGGATCTCTACCCGACAAACACAAGTGTTGAAATCGAATGTGCAACTGGAGTTCACGTGATTAGAAATTGTGGATATATAAATGGGTCAATCAGAGATCTGATATGTAATGAGTAGACACACATGCGTATGCACAGTCTATGAGTGTCGCTGGGCTGAGACACACATTGGTCGGCCGTGTTAGTCGGTACACGAATAAGGTCGTGTCCTGGTTCCGGTGGCAGTCGATCGTGCCAAGAACATCACCTCGAACCTCAGGGGGGCCGTCCACCAAGGATCTAACCCTCCTTAGAGGGACTAGGTTTATTGCCTGGCAACTGAAGCGACCCTTTTTAGGGAAATGCCGAGGGGGGCCCAATGCATTTTTATGATCGCCGGGCTTGTCTGGGCTACGGCCCTTCGCCTAGACCCATCTAAAACAAGGCCTTGCATCCCATTTGTCCGATCGGTGGGACATACGACAAATACCAACACCTGCGTATGTAAGAATAGATGTGCAAAGTAACTTTGTGAGTTAGTATTGTTTATGATTCCAAGCGCAGGATTCGGCATTGTACAAAAGTAAAGAGATTTTTAAATATCGGCCCAAATTACCTGCCTCACTGAGCTTTACAAAAGTGGCGACGAAGAATTGGTTCCGAACATTATAAGATGGTAGAGTTGAAGTCATAGCGAACAGCGAAATTAGAGACCGACTTCATTTGTGTGACATTCTAGTTGTGATATTGCTAATCCCGTGTTGTTGGTGTAAGAAATTATTATTCTATTATCCACGGAACATTACAAAAGTGCTGACGAAGAATTAGTTATGAACGTTTCAAAATTAGAATTGAAGTCATAGCGAATGGAAGTGATACGACTTGTGGCAGAATTCATTTGTGTGGCATTTTAGTTGTGATATTGCTAATCCCGTGTTGTTTTAATTATTATTCTATTATCCACGGAACATTACAAAAGTGCTGACGAAGAATTAGTTATGAACATTATTAAAATTAGAGTTGAAGTCATAGCGAACAGAAGGGACATAACTGGTGACAGAGTTCAGTTGAGTGACATTCTAGTTGTGAAAAGGCGCCTCTGGTGGTGTAATGGTTAGCAAGCTCGACTAGCAAACCTACACGAGTGAGTTCGAGTCTCATTGGGTGCCCCTTTCATGTGGCCTTGTGCCACATCTAAGCAAAAAGCTTAGTAAATTTCCATTCTAGTTGTGAACTTGCTCATCCTGTTTGTTGGCAGAAGAAATTCAACGACAAATGTTCTTACGTTTGGAATATCATTTAGTTTATAAAATTAAAATCAGTATAAGTTTTCTTCATTTAATTTTGAGTTATTATAATATTCTTTACATATATATTTCCTCTTGAAATTTGTTTAAAAACGAAACCAACTAGCTTCGTTTCTTCCATGAGGCTAAAATTTTTCGACGACTTTTTTTTCACACGCTTCTGGTTTCACTGCAAAACTTATGTAGACTTAAATAAAACGCTTTCATTGGTCAATGGTCACAAAGTTATTTCAGTATTTTTTTTATATTTGATAAGGATAGTTTTCGAATTGAATAACCGACAAAGTTTTATATGCTACATAACAAAGGATCGAAACCAATCACACACACACTCACACACCCGTAGGTACACACAAACACACGTACACACTAGAATTTTTCATTGATAAAATTTAAATTTTTATGAGTAATTTATATTTTTAAACATGGAACTATTTCAGGTTAACTTAGATCTATCAAAAAAGTAAGTAAAGTTGTCACCCTTAGTCGAGGATGACCAGAAGGCTCCCTTTTCAATAGCTACAACAACGAGGTGTAGGGAAGGGCGCTACTCCTTTCCCAGGATTGCTCCACTTTACTCTCGAGACGTACCTTATATTGCTGAGTGTTAAGCAAGGAGGTATCAAGTACCATTTTAAAAATTTTTGGTATGACGCGACCTGGGATTGAAACCAAGTCTCCCGGACCATTGGCAAACACATCCCGCTAGGCCAATGAAAACTTAAAATAGAAGTAAATGTAATATTTTTGATTTACAAAATGAACGAAAAAACATCAAAGAACGTTTTTGCATAAATCTAATGCTATTTAGTTACAATTAAATTCAAAATATTCAATTCGATATTTATTTCTGATATTAAAAAACGCTGTGAGTGTAAACTAAATTAATCAGTCATTTTTCCAGGTCCGTTAAAGTTTTTTTTTTTTTTAAATAAAGTAAAAACCTTGAATCAACATTTTTAAGTTTATAATTCAATATTTTTTGGTTAGATGTTTATTCAATCTTATTGATAAAAAAAGTCAACAATTTCGCTTCAAAAACGAATTCTCTTTTTTTGCACTCTGTATATTTGTCTTACACGAGGGGCATACGATAAGTTTCCAGACTTTTTTCGTATGGGCATTTAAAATTGTTATAGAGTCTTTAAAATTCCTGAAAGTAGGTTATTGCTATACATCTAATGAGATGACTGACCAATTTTTATGATTTCACGTTCAAATGAACATCTACACCAGCAATTGGAATACACCCTACTAAAGCCTGATTGTCACAGCTGCCGAATTTCAAAAATGCAATCTGACAACTTAGAAGAACGATATGCAATAAAATTCCGTTTTAAACTTGGAAAAAATGCCACAGAAACGTATGGAATGCTTCAAACTGCTTTTCGACCACCTTGCATCAGTTTTTGAGTGGCATAAGAGATTTAAGGAAGGCAGCGAGTCTGTGAGGGATGATAAGAGGTGTGGGAGGAGTAAATAAGTCAATACATCAGAGTTAATTGGCCAAAGGCTTAGGGTTAGGGTTACTATGTTGAGGTTTTAAGGAATTTCTGGAAGAGATTCGGTTGGATGAGGCCAGCACTCTTCAAATCGGCTCAGTGGCATTTCCACCAGGACAATACACCAGTCCACAACTCCATCCTTGTGACAGACTATTTGACTTAGATAGGGATCAAGACAGTTCGTCACCCTCCCTATAGTTCAGACCTTGTTCCCTGTGACTTTTGCTCATTCCCTAAGCTCAGAGTCTGTTGTTATGAGACAATTGAGGAGATGAAAGAGGCTGTGACGAAGGTCATTAACACGCTCACACAAGAGGACTTCCATGGGGCGTTCCAGAAGTTGTTGGAACGATACAACAAGTGCATTGCAGCCGGATGAGATTACTTCGAAGGGGATTAGAGGTTCATGTGTGTACTATCAATAAAAGTGCCCATACGAAAAAAGTCTGGAAAACTTATTCTATGCACCTCGTAGAAGTTAAAACATGTTTTTTTTTTATTACATTATCTTTAGTTTGTTTTTTCTATTTAATGGCAATCCATTTTTCTTCTAGAAGAACATCAGTGGTACTATTTAACCCATAGCTGAAAAGATGACGGGGAGTTTATACTTTTCCCATGGATATTTGTCCGAAAGTGAACGTTATAGAGCGACTGGAGTTCGAACTTGCTTATTACGATTCCGCAGTCCAGTAGTTAGACCATAACTACACGAGGACACTCCCTTTTTGTTTATGACTCAGTGAACTGTAATGTATTAGAATCGAAGAAAAAATGTCTTAATGGAGGACCAAAATTTCTTGCAAGGTCGACTCCGTTTTTAAAACTACTATCGGCTTTTTTCTTTCTTTTAAGAAATAGATTTAATAGTTCAGGCCATCACCTCTGAACCAGTTGATGGCAACCGAGTAAATCAAGCTTGTTTTGTTGTTTTTTTTTAATTGTATGCTGAAAATCCTTGGTTAACTGAAGATAATAAACTTTTGCTTTTTTGGTTATGTTCATCTATTGAAAAATAGTCTCAATTTGTGGTTCCCTGAAAAGACAGAACAACTCTTAGATTATTTGTGGTGTCCTCGTGGTGTAATGGACTGCGGAATCGTTGTAAGTGAGTTCGAACTCCAGTCGCGCTATTGCAGCCACTTTCAGACAAATACCCTCGGTAAAGGTATGAACCCCCTTATCCTCCCAGGTATGGGTTAAATAGTACCACTACCGTTCTTCTCGAAGGAAGGATTTGGCATTAAATAACCTATCAAGGTTGATATGCCATTAAACAAAGAAAACAAACAAACAAACGAACTTAGATTATTATGGAGTAAAATAAGTTGCAAAAAGAGCACATCTTAAGCCGTCATATTGTTTTGTATTTGAAAGACTTGGTAAATTTTCAAATTTAAATGAAATTTCCATTGCTCTAAAGCCAATAGAAAAACGACGGGCTTCTACTTTCCTCAGATTGTTAACTGAAAAAACTTATAATGTACTTGAAATTCAGTCTGGAATAAGTGTGGATAAGAATGACACTGCCACTAACATAAACAATATTTTGACATGGTGGAAAATTTTAGATGTTAAGAACCTTCCAATTGATAAATTACACAATGACCCTCTACAAGCTGAAATCAAATCTCCGATTGACAGCCAACTTGATTTTATCATTGACTTTGGTCAAATTGCTTTTAATATGGCAAGCAGTCAAAGTAATTGTATAAAACAATTATCCACAAAAAACTGCTATTACCAAACACCATACAATGGAATTGCTAGTCCATCTCAACAACTTTTAGCTATAAGCTATAAAAATGTGCTACTTGAAGCCATTTACAACTGATGGATTACAAAAATAATTTAGTAAACTTTGTCAAGGATCAGGTGGTACCTATTTTATGAATGTCCAACAGTATACTGAAAAGCTGCATATTAAGCAAACCTCTTTACTTCTAAATCAAAAGATAAATATTGATGCTTTTGATGTAAAGCCAGGTCTCCAATGTGCATCTTGTGATTATAAACTTTGTGAGGAAAGTTCAGAAATATTTGACAATCTGGAAAATTTAGAACCACATCGTCCTGATAAAAAACACTTGAAAAGACGACATGATTCCATTTCCGTTTAATGAAAACCGGTTTTCTTTTTTTGTTGCAGACCATCTACTAGTTGGCCAGTTGTGTACAAATCCCAAGAGCGATAGAAGCCTTCTATCATGTTCTGAAAGTGACACAATGCTCAACGAACGAGATCAGAGATGCGCCGCTGTACAACTCATGTTCTCTGCCTATCCAAGTTATGACAACAGGACCATTACCAGCACCCTCAAAGTGCAAATTCCGGACGGAACAATGTGTCCAGGGTGATGAAAACAAAGTTTCCGGCTACGGTTATGGTTTTTGGCGTGGTTTCAAGTGAGGGCCACATCATGCTACCTCACATCTTTGAAGTCGGCTTGAAAGTCAACACCAAAGTGTACCTGGATGTGCTGAAGAGTGTGGTGATCCCCTGGTGCAATCAGGTGGCCGGTGGCAGACCCTGGGTGTGGCAGCAGGACTCGGCGCTAGCCTACAAGTCCAAAGAGACCCAGGCTTGGTTTCAGAAGGAGTGCTACGACTTTGTACCCTTCTCTCACTGGCCCCCCTCCTCGTCCGACCTGAACCCACTGGACTACTTCGTTTGGTCATACGTCGAGAACATCACCAACATGACCTCCCACAACACCAAAACCAGCCTGATCGCCACCATCCGCCGAGTATTCGCCGAGCTCCCGCCGGCGCTTGTGGAAAAGACATACTCCCAGTTCCGGATCCGTATCGAGGCGGTGATTGAGGCTGAAGGCGGCGGCTACATTGAATAAATGTCAGTTCTACTACATAATCAAGTTAGCTGAATTGATTTTTTCAATAAAAGTTTTTAAATAAAGCTGTAGCATTGACCGTGGAAAACTAAATGTTCCTAATGACCTCGCTTGCTAATAGTAACACCCTTTTCCATACAATAAAGGAAAAGGTGTGTTATAAATAAGTTAAATAAACTTTTTAGGCAAATTTCTAAGATTCATTTTATAAACATGGAAAGAAAACATGCTCAGATTTCTGTCAATATAGTTTGGAAAAATACTTCCCCGGGCCGTCTGGTATTCGTGCCGGATGTGGTGTCGAAATCAATGGCAGATTCGAGACCGAAAGGCCCCCAGTTTCGGCTGGGCCACCTTTGGGTGGGCGAGCTGCAGCATTGACACCTTTGTCTCCTATGTATAGCACTGGACCTTGCTGTCTAATTTAAGCTATAACCCGGCATCCGTGCCTGGACCCAGATTTGGGTCCAAGAAACAGCTCAGCTCATCAGGCCCAGATTGCACTTAATGGGTCATTGAGCAGCACAGACCAGCAGGGTTCGAACCTCGGCTCATGCCCGACCCTCCCTTCCCCTAAGTCCCCACTATAATCGGCCTCCGGGTCATTGACCTTATGTCAAGTCCTGTCTGGTGGGAGGCAGCGACAAATATCATACCATGATCAAACAAAGAACCATCTATATTTTGAAAGTTTAAATTTTTTGAAACTTTCCTAGAATGGTTTTGTCTTAACTGTCTATATTTTTGAGAGAGAAATGATTGTCCTATACCAATTTCAGCCGATGCTTTCTAGTCTTCTTCAAGTATTGTTTGTTTAATCCGGGTACTTTAATGAAAATTTGAACTGCACTCTTTATTCAGTCACTGGGGTGGATTAAATAAAGAGTTCAGTGAAACCTGTAAATAGTGGGAATGCTTCTGTTTAAATATGTAGATCATATCTTTAATTAGAAATCTTAACTCTTTGTTTTGTTTAATACTCATCTGTGTTCACCACAAAAATAGATAGTTTCATTTATTTAGCTTTCTTTAAATTCTTTTATCTTCAGGTCAAAATTTTTTTCATTATTTTCAAAAGTAGTTAGCTTAATTTTCTTCCAAAATTTCTGAAAATCAAATATTTTTCAAAAGACTTCCAGTTCTGATTCTCATTTACGCCATGAGAAAACCGGGAGTATAGTACACCAGTCCATGGCCCCACTTAACCTCCAATCTCGAATCTGCCATAAATTTCGATACCCCATCCGGCACGAATGCCAGACGACACAGCTAAGCCCGGGGAAGTATTTTTCCAAACTATATTGGCAGAAATCTGAGCATGTTTTCTTTCCATGTTAAATAGTACCACTCCTGTACAAAGATGGCTTTAAATAATCTAGAAAGTTTGGTATGCTATTAAATAAATATTAAAAAAAAACAAATAAACTAAACCAATAAAAATGTACGATTTATTACATAGTAGAACCACATCTTCAATTTATCCAATATTTGACTCCTTCAGAGTTTTTCAACCCGGCTCTTACTCATGGTTTTCATGGGAGCCTGTGTAACAAGTTTCCTTAGGTCTCCAGGACTCTTCTAAATATTATAGCCGATTTCAAGTGTTCTTGTCTAGGTGATGTTCAGTGAGACCAGTAAATAGTGGGAATCCTTCTGTTGAAACATTATGTAGATCATATCCTTAATTAGAAATCTTAACTATCTCTTTGCTTTTTTTTTAATACTTATCAGTGTCCTCAACAAAAATACACGTTTTCATTTCTTTAATTTTTATCCCATTCTATTATCTTCAGGTATGGGTCAAAATGTTATAAGAAGTATTTCGATAAAAAGTTAATTTAATCTTCTTCAAACATTTCTGAAAATCAAGCATTTTTCAAAAGACCTTCAGTTCTCTAACTCAGTTATGCCATGGAGTATAGTATACTCTATGTCATACACAGGGCCCTCGTTTTTAGCGGGGGTGTCTTACCCCTTAGCAGAGGTACATTTGGTGTATTCAGCAGTTTTGTCGACAGAGCAAGGTAGATAGATAGATAGATAGATAGATAGACAGAGAGAAAGAGAGAGAAAGAGAAAGAGAGAGAAATGTAATGAATGACATAGTGTTGTAGAGGATATTGGTTTGGTTTTATGGTATATGAATCTTTGTGGGGTATTTTATGCGGAATTTTTTATCCATATTTGTTAGTTAATAGTTTATATATATGGTTGCACACAGTTAAATGGTTTAAAGTATTGCTATTTAACCCTAATCCTAGCGGCAACACCCCACAAGGCACCAACTATACGACTAACTACCTCCTATCACAAAAACTATCCACGTTAGACGAACCACACGCGCAGGACACTGCTGGAGAAGCAAGGACGCGCTCATAAGTGATGTACTCCTATGGACTCCCGCATATGGCCAAGCAAAAGCAAGACGACCAGCTCGAACATACATTCAGCAGCTATATGAGGATACGTGATGTAGCCCTGAAGACCTGCCAGAGGCGATGAATGATAGGGAGAAGTGGCGAGAGAGGGTCAAGGATAACCGTGCTAGCGGCAAGACATGATGATGATGATGATTCCATTTGATATTTATATTTTGTTAGCATACTTTTAAATGGTTTCAAGGATTGCTATTCAAAACTTTTTATATTTTTAGTTAACCTTAATTATTCGTTCGCTCAAAGTTAAATGGTTTTAAGTATAGTAAATGATTTAATCATTCTATTTGACCAACAGATTGGACCCTAACAAGTGCTACCACTTCAAGTCAGAGTGGACCTGGGTGTAATGTCGGTAAAGGGGTACCCTACTTTCCCAAAAGGTTTAAGACTGCAGCCTCACCACCAGATGGTTTAGTGTAATATCCAGGACGCTCGTTGAAGAAGAGGATGTCTTACCCCTCTGCAGAGATGCAGTTAGCATATTCTACACCCCTAACTAATTGGACTGACATACAAAGAATACTGTAAATTTCTCGATCCTACTAAAAGAGAATGAGAATTTCTTCTTAATTATTATTGAAAAATTTTAAGATATTTGTATTCCGGATATGTTGAACTACGGGATGAACGTGTCAAAGAATAGGCATGGTTCATGGTTCAAAATCATTACTTTTGTTGTATAGTGAATCGTACCACGTGACTTCCGGTATCGCTGAAGTATAAAAGACGCCGTGTCTCTTAAGCACGGAGAAGCAGAAGCAGAAAGAGAAGCAGAGAGACAGCACTGAAGGGACGTCGGTCAGTAGAAAGACCAACTTCGGACGTAACACCAACAGCGCGAGACTTATAATACTAGTCGGTCTGTACCACTTGAGTTAATAAATAATTAAATCAATGTGACTGTGTATCTTTTCCTTACCACGATACAACGACTTTCTCGGCAGAGCCGATTACTTTTCAGCAGCCTCTCTCTCTCTCTTTCTCACACACACACACACACACACATATATATATATATGTGTGTGTGTGTGTGAGAGAGAGAGAGAGAGGCTGCTGAAAAGTAATCGGCTCTGCCAAGAAAGTTGTATCGGGGTAAGGAAAAGATATATATATATATATATATATATATATAGCGAGGGAAGTAATGGTTGCCACAAGCGTAAAGCAGGGCTCTTCAAATGATTTGAGCGATCGATAGCTGTTAAGCGGATATATGTAAACAAAACAAATGTGATACATAAGCGTTTAAATTTCCTTCGCTTGCGCTGGTTTCCTCGTGGCTGAGTGTAGAATCTCAGTTTGGGGTTTGAGTCAGCCTGGAATCTAGCCTGTCTAGCAACAGTGAAGAGTTGTCGTACAACAAAACAGTCTGTCTGTGGATGACAATATATACGTGGGAAGCAAGCTGATTTCGATACAAAATAAAGTGGTCTCGGGAGCTAGAAAATTTTGTATTTGTAATTTTGTATTTATCGATCAATCGGCGCATTCTCGCTAGTTTTAAAAATTTTAGATACTGCGCAGACAACAATGTTAGACTTCACACGAAAAATTAGAAAAAAATATGAAAAATACAGGGTTTTTTTTATTCATTTAGATTCAAGCATAAATCGTGAATATATCATGAATATTTCCTCAGGATATATATAATTTTGTACTTACTCAACAAACAGAAAGTAATGAATTATTACGTACTCAAATA
Organism: Sepioteuthis lessoniana; assembly: GCA_963585895.1. Classification (NCBI taxonomy): domain Eukaryota; kingdom Metazoa; phylum Mollusca; class Cephalopoda; order Myopsida; family Loliginidae; genus Sepioteuthis; species Sepioteuthis lessoniana. The sequence continues at coordinate 59,707,095 of OY757935.1, read as the reverse complement.
TCTCTCAGTTTATTTCTTTTGGGTAAAAATATACATTCTTTTTCAAGAATGCATTTAATTTCAACTCGTTTTCTTTAATCAAACGAATATTCGTTTTCTTCATATTTGCATTACCGGGCCATTCACCTAAAGAGTTAGACTGTTCACAAATGGTCAGGGGGGGACCAATCCGAGGTTGAGTCATATCAAAGACTCAAAAATGGTACTTGATGCCGCCTTGCTCAGCACTCAGCATTATAAGATAAGGATCAAGAGTAAAGTGGAACAATCCAAGGAATGGAGTAACGCCTTCCTCTACTGTTCGGTGTAGAAGCTATTGAAAAGGGAGCCGTCGGGTCACCCTAAACTAAAGTCGCCAATTTTACTTACTTTTATATTTGGGATAGAAATATTCATACGTTACCATAGCAGTTCATAAATACGTTATTGTATAAATTCATTTTCTATCGAACATTGTGATTAACTCATACAAAGGATTTTACACTCACAGAACAAGTTCCTTTTATTTTAAGTTAAAAATTACTGATATATTTCCTGACACAAATCTTAACTATTTCTATTTTAAAAAGCTACGTTATCGCTAATATTACATTTTACTTACAAGAAAAGATTTTGTACTTTTGTTCTTCAGCAAACTTTTCACTCAGTTTAAAGAAATGAAAATCATTCATTCGTAGATTGAATTTTTATTCATTCATGTCCACATATAACCGATACATACACACACACATACACACAGATATATATATATATATATATATATATATATATATATATATATATATTAAAGAAAAAACAAAACTGGTCACATTAGGATTATAAATTTATTTCCATCCTGTTATGTGTTTTACCAGGAAAATTTAAATGTTCATTATTGAATTTTTTTGTCCTGATGGAATTACTTCCAACTCCTGTTTAACTGAACCGAATAATACTATATATATATATATATATATATATATATATATATATATATATATATATATATATATATGTAAATATGTTCCCATATTTGTAGATCGAATATTTATTTATTCATTTACACATATATCCAACACACACATACACATATATATATGTAAATATGTTCCCATATGGTCAGGGCCAACTTCGGCTTTGTTGGGTCCTATAAATGTTCTTGGGGTTGGCCATATCTTTTAAAAATATATTACTGATTCTTTTTCTACAAAAACTGGGAATCACGTCATGCTTTGCAATTGTGTTATACTCGAGTAAACTTGATATATACTTTGGGGATGCATAACCATATATGCTTGTACGTGCACCAGCGTTCAGATTACAAAATATAAAGAAATAGGTGGATAATATGGAGGACTTCTTGGTATGGTGGTTATCATCGTAGAAAATAGACACGCTGACCAGAGTTCAAGACTTAGAATTTCATATTGCGTTCATTCTTTCGGGAAAGGTATTCATCTAACTATTCTTTTTCCAGCTATTGGTAAATAAAAGGGCAGACTGAGTTCTTTAACCATCGTATGGTAACTGGTCTAGGAGAAGGAAAACTTCCGTCTTTGTTGAGCCCTGTAAATGACTGTTCTTGGCGGTTGCATTATCTTAGAATAAATATATTACTGATTTTTAGCTGCTAAAACTAAGAGTCACCTCATAATTGCACTCGCATTATACTCGAGTAAACTCGATATGTACTTTGGGGATGCATGACCATATATGGTTGTACGTGTACCTGCGTTCAGATTACACAATATATCCGAACAAATAATTTGCCGATTATCCCTACCCTATACACTCAAACTTTTTCATCTCCTGCCCATCCTTCTTTCTTTCTTTCTTTCTTTCTTTCTTTGCCCTTTCACCCCCTCCCGGACCCATTGCTTTGACTTACCGGATATTTTACTATAACGGAAGTGAGGAGCAGAACGTCAATCCAAAATTCTGGGAAATATTGCCAGGCGGAAAATGATAGTCACGTCTTGACCACAGACATCGAGCGATGACAAGAGAGGCGGGGTGGGCGGTGTAGATGGATATCAGGAAGGAGATAAAAAGGACAGGGCACTGTCAGAAAGAGCTAAGTCAATGACAAGAGGGTCATTTGAGTGGTTGATGGCCGGGGTTGAGCTTATTGCCTCCGAGAACAAAAAAGATCTTATTAACGGTGGAAAACTAGAAAAGGCACGCGATGAATGTGTGGTTTCATGGTGGAACGGTTTGGTAGGTTTGGCTGATTTGTTTTTAATGGCATATCAACCTTCGTGGGTTATTTAATGCCAAAGGCTTCCTTGCCGAAGGACAGTTGTGGTACCATTTAACCAATAGCTGGGGAGATAAGGGGGTCCATGCATTTATCAAGAATATTAGTCTGAAAAAAAAAACTGTCAGCTGAGGTCCAAATAACTCCCAAGAAGCCATTCAATACTTCCTCAATTAGTCAGCGATATAATCGTTGGTGTTGTTATACGCAATGTTACGTTAAAGGTATATAGTTTTTCTATCAAAGAAGAAGAAAAGAAAAGAAGGGGGGGTGTCCTCGTGGTGTAATGGTTAAAGCGATTGACTGCGGAATCGTAGTACGCGAGTTCGTACTCCAGTCGCGCTATTACGTTCACTTTCGGGCAAATACCCTTGGAAAAGGTATGAACCCCCTTACCCTCCCAGTTATGGGTTAAATAGTACCACTACTGTTCTTCTAGGAGAATGGCTTTGGCATTGAATAACCTAAAAAGAGTTGATATGACATTAAAAAAAGAAACCAAACCAAACCAAGAAGAAAAGAGAAGGAAAAGGAAGAAAAAGAAGAAGAGAAAAAGAAGAAAAAGAGGAATTGAAGAAAAAGGAGAAAGAAAAGTAAAAGACGAAAAGAGAAGGTCAAACGAAGGTTTGGTTTCTTTGGTTTGGTAGATCATATATCGAGTTATTTAATGTCAAAGCCATCCTTGTAGAAGAACAGCCATGATACTAGGGATACTAGGGTATAAGGGGTTTCATTGTTTTCGCAAGGATATTAACCCGAAAATGAACGTAATAGCACAACTGGAGTTCGAAATCCGGAACTACAATGTTGAATTCCAACACGTAAGCAACTTCCCCATGGAAGAACGATCAGAAAAGTTCTTCCCGAAAATAAAAATGGGGTGGGAGTTAAAAGCAAAGACCAAATTTTGAATGTGTTTTGTTAAAACTTGAAAGTTCTCAACAGTTTAAAATGGTGCTACACAACCTTTTATATGTCATCATCATCATCATCATCATCATCATGTCGTGCCGCTAGCACGGATATCCCTGATCCTCTCTTGCCACTTCTCCCTATCGTTCATCGCCTATGGCATGTCTTCAGGGCTACATCCCGTATCCTCACATAGCTGCTGTATGTAGGTTCGAGCTGGTTGTCCTGCTTTTGTTCGGCCATATGTGTGGGTCCATAGGAGTACATCACTTCTAAGCTCGTCCCTGCTTCTCCAGCAGTGTCCTGCATGTCTAGTTCGTCTAACTTGGATAGTTTTCATGATGGGAGGCTGGTGGCCGTATAGTTACTGCCTTGTGGGGTGTTGCCACCAGGACTTGTTCAATATTGCTCTCAACATTCTTGTGTAATTGCCGTCTAGCTTCTTCTTCAGGAGTTTGTTTGCAGTCCATGCCTTCCTTAGCCACGTGTCGATGTCTTTTTCGGTTGATGATACACTACTTCCTAGGTAGGTGAATTTGTCTACCAGTTTCAGAGAGGTTCCCTCTAGTGTGGAAATGTCACCTGTTTGATTAAAGCACATATATTCAGTTTTGTGTGCATTGACATGGAGGCCAATGCCTAGGGCGACTAGCTCCAAACTATGCAGCAGTATTTCGGCTTGGTTGGGTGTATTTGCAAGTATCGCTTTGTCATCAGCGTAGTTAGCGTCGGTAATTGTTTTTGCGGGGTGCCTTCTGATTCTTTTCTTTGTCAGATCGAAGCTGTTTTCTCTGATTTTATCAATCGATGTTCTAAGCACGTAGTCTAGGCAGATGATAAAGCGGTATAGGGCTAGCGTGTCCCCTTGTAGTACTCCTGCTACAAAGTCGAAGTATTCTGTGTCTCCATCCGGTGAACGTTCTTTCACTTTGGTGTTTCTATAGAGAATCGTTATTGCTGTTACGGTTTCTTTTGGTAGGCCGTATGCTAGTATGATTTGTTCCACCTTCCCTCTGTGAATGGAATCGAAGGCCTTGGTAAAGTCGACAAATTGTAATGTCGCCTGTAGGTATTGATTGCCCTTTTATATGTATACATGCCTAATTATTAGGACCAGTCTTGTGATTTAAATATTCTTGTGTTGAAAATAAGCTCATATTAGAAGAAATAAACATCCACTAGATATTTCTCTGCAACGGCATAAAACATATTCATTTGGACTATAGATATAACTTTGTCATCCACTTCTGAATATAGTGAGGCATGTAGCTGAAAAATATGTTTATTATATAGTTCTTGTTTATAATACACACTCCTACCTTTGAACATGAAAATCAGGGAAAATAGTGTTGTATGCGCAAATAATTATGGCATACCCTTGTTAAAGGTTGAAAGTTTTTAAATCTTATCTAATAAGATTTAAGGGTCATTCAATAAATAAGATGAATATTGCCTAAAGAGTTGGCAATAGGAAACACTGTTTACAGTGGCTTCTTTTTTCAGTGAAATCAATTGTGATGGGTCCTCTCATCTCCTTGAAGATTGTCAGTATGACCTACTTTATTGAGCACTGCACCTTGAACTTTTTCTTTACTGGAAAGTTAGTGTGTTTCTACTTCGACTGTCTTTTTCCTTTAGAATTCTAGTGGCAAACTCATGTTTAGGTCATTTGTAAAGATTTTCTTTTACAAAAAGGTGGTTCTCTGTAGCAAGTGACCAGTGTTAGATCCAGAGAAAGGATTTCGAATGTCGATTTGATCTAATGTAAATATTTGAATAGAGAAATTGATGTTATATTTTTTATTGAATTACAATGACTAGAAAATTCGGCAAACACCCATATGTGACATACGGAACGGAACACTGAACAGCCATTTTAACTTTATTAGGTCTCATCAGCAGTGTATACTGTGATCTCCACCACAGGAGATCGAACTATATATATATATATATATATATATATATATATATATATATATATACGAGGTGCATACGATAAGTTTCCTGACTTTTTTCGTATGGGCATTTAAAATTCTCGTAGACTCTTGAAAATTCAGTATGTTATTGCCATACATATTATTTTTGCTAATTTACTGCATTCGCTTATTATGTGATTGATAATTTCACCTCTATCAACACATAACCTACATCTACTATTTTGTTGCGTCTTGTCTGTTTTTGCGCTGCCTTCAGGTAAGATTCAGTTTCTCTATTAAGGCTTAACTTTCTTTACCCTGTCCAAATTTTTTCGTATGAAATTTCGCTTATTTAACGCTTGAAATGTCCAAACAGTTATTGTTCTCCACATTTATAGTCATTATAGTCATTTTTATTCTATTGATACTTGTGTTGTCTGCGTTGTTTCTTGGCCGTTATAATCGGTCTTTCTCTGTTTTTTAATGTCATCTTCGAGTCTCTGTATTGATGTATCAATGCTATTTTAATTCTGGCGAGTCCTCTTCTTCCTTCTTTTCTTGACACTATTATCCTTATTATTATTATTATTATGTTATGTTGGTATCATAACACCCTCTTTGATTCTAATGTCAACAAGCAATATATAACTACAACAAAAATAATACCGATAAATTCCCATCTGCTGAAATACGAAAAATCCTCACCAATAACAGCAAAATTTTAAATGAAAATAAAAACAAAATTCGCTTAAAAATCCTCGATGCCATCATTATTAAAAACATATAACGAAGCATGAATATTATAACATTCAAGACTGGCACTAATATATTAAACATTTTCAAAAACTGCTCTGCTAAGCAAAGCCCCCCCCACCAATAATAAACCCTTCCAATAAAGCATACGCACCAATAATAAACCCTTCAACCAAAGCAACCCCACAAAAAATAAACCCTTCCAACAAAGCAGCCCCACCAACAAAAACCATTCCAAAAAACACCCCAACAATAGTAAACCCTTCCGACAAAGCACCCCGACCAATAATAAACCCTACCAACAAAGCACCCCCACTATTAAAAACCCTTCAAACAAAGCGACCCTCCAAATAATAAACCCTCCACCAATTAGTCGGAAAGGTACGAATCTCCTTACGCCACTGCTTTGCGTTAGATAGTATCCCTACTGCTCTTCTCCTTAGGGAGATTTGGCATTAGATAACCCTCGAAGGTTGATATCCCATTAAATAAAGAACCGAACCAGTTTTGCAATAACTAACGCAGTTTTTAATGATTTTTTACAGACCTTATTTTTTTCACTTAAATTCAATTGAAGACAAAAATATGTGTAACTTGACACAATCTGAATCTGTGTTTGAAATTCACAGTTAAACTTATATTTAAACTGATGTATACTTAACAATCCTTGGTTCTTCAGAAGAGATTTTGAGCCACTCAGCTGAAGTTAATTGATCACTGTTACTTTCAAGGACATCAATTCTTGACTCAACTGTTGGCTTCTTTGTTTAATTGCTTTATCTAATGCTAAATCCATCCTTATAGAAGGAATAATAGTACTATCAGACCAATACTCACTTTCACAAGAAAATCAACGCCTGGTTATAGAAGAGAGGCTGAGTCTCGCAGTTAAACAGAAATTGATACTCTCTGTCACAAAAAAATCAATGCTTGGTTCAATGGAAGAGAGGTTGAGTCTCACAATTGAACAGAAATTGATACTCCCTATCATAAGAAAATCAATGTCTGGTTCAATAGAAGAGAGGCTGAGTCTCCCAGATGGACAGAAATTGATACTCCCTATCATAAGAAAATCAATGTCTGGTTCAATAGAAGAAAGGCTGAGTCTCCCAGATGGACAAAAAGTGACTCTCTCTGTTAAAAGGTTTTCGATTCTTCGCTCAATAGAAGAGAAATTGAGTCTCCCTGTTGAACAAAAATTGACACCTAGTGCAAGCTTATTAATACTAGGCAATGCAGAAGAGAATTTAAGTCTTATACTTGAACAGAAGTTGAATGTTCTGTTCAAAAAGTAAACTTTATATTTTCCTTGAGATAATCAAGCATTTGGTCGCAAGTTTCTAGAAAGCAACAAAAATTTAACTGCACCTTTAAAAGATTTTTTGATATCATTTGGTGATTTTCTAGCTTTATTTAAATCGAACTTTTTTTTTCGTCTCTATTTATTTGGAGACAAAATCTGTCAGAACTGTGCAAACAAAATTACACAAGAAGTTTAACTGCAACAATTATCCCTAGAAAAGCCAAATTTATCGTTGGGTTCACAAATTTCAAGGTACAGGGTCAGTAAACAAACATCAAAGTGGCCATCAATCAGAAAATTCGTACCATAGCGAAGAAAGAGTGCGTCAGGGTGACTGACAACTTCACTCGACGAATTAAAGTGTGTCATCAGCGCAATGTCGATCATTTGGAACACGTCCGTTAAAAAAATGCATCCTTTGAGCTAGAGACAGGGCTTTTTTAATAGTTATTATATCAGCTTCCCGTGGTTTAATGGTTATCGTCGTAGGAAATGGGCGCGGTGACACGAGTTCAAATCCTGGACGAGACTGATTGCATTTCACATAGCACTAATACCCTTGGGAAAGGTATGAATCCAATTATTCTCCCTCCAGCTATGGGTAAATAGTAGGGGAGACAAGGTTCTTAAGCCTTGGTGAGGCAATTAGTCTAGGAGAAGGAAAACTCTGAATTCAAACCAGTTAAACTCCGCTTCAAGAATTGACCTTGTATCATATCCTGCTCGAGTTGAGGGGTTGGTAAGTAAGGTAAATAAACCTCAAAGTAGCCATCAATCAGAAAATTTGTACCATGCCGAAGAAAGAGTGGCGTCAGGGTGACTGACAACTTCGCTCGATGAATTAAAGTGTGTCATCAGCACAATTTCGATTATTTGGAACACGTCCGTTAAAAGAAATGCATCCTTTGAGTTAGAGACATCAAATCGAGGGGCTTTTTTAATAGTTAATATTATATCAGCTTCCCGTGGTGTAATGGTTATCGTCGTAGGAAACTGTTATTATATCAGCTTCCAGGACATACAATTTTTTTGTTTCTTGTCTCAGTAATAAATCATTATCAAATTAATGGGGTTCTTCTATCTTGAGACGGATTTGAATGATTTTGTGTCCATATAAGTAGTGAGGCAAAATATTTTTTCTTCTCTTGTCCAAGGCTTTGTGATCGAGGGTTAATAGTTATTATAGTATACTATTTTCAAATCTGAAACAAAAAATAACACAACATAATTAGTAGAGCTATAAGCTGTCACATGGGTCCCATGTATATTGAGACACCCTATATAACCATGTATATTGAGACACCCTATATGAGAAGTTTTGTGTAGTACTGTCCAAACAGAACGTATAAAGATGAGTATCTGAAGGAAGCGCGTAAAAATTATCAAGTCATTGATGTCATTTAAATGATCAAGAGAAATGTCAATCATTACCTCATCAAACAGTGCCCAAGTATACGTTAAAATCTTGAATAATCTTCTCAGTTCATCGATAGAAAACTGGTTTATCGAGGATGAAGTAATTTTTCTGGACACGTGTTCCAATATGGGTCTCAAATAGATTTTACTTTCATCATTAAGCGTTTTCGGACTATTGTCTTCTTCTTTATGGTTATTTCCACAATGTTCCGGCCGATATATCCTCCGGCCTTCTTCAGGTGTTTGTCGAACTACGTCCTTTATTGAATCCACGGGGGATTCCGTTAGCCATAACCAGGTACAAGTGTTAAGTATTGTTACTCGCCTGCAGTCAGGACTGAACCTGAAACCTCCAGATGATTGTCTCCTTAGAAGCTTAGGGAACCAACGCCCGTAACCGTTACGCTATGCATCCTGCTGGACAGTTCAGAGTGAATTTTGGGGACTTATAAACTTAATCTTCTTACTTGACTAGGATTACTACAATCATGTCATTTTTTTTACCTGTGCTCATATTCAGATGTTTTAAAACATATCGGCCGAAACGTTGTGGAAATAACAATAAAGATGAAGACAATAGTCCGAAAACCCTTAATGATAAAAATCGTCAAGCTTCGTCTCAGAAATTTAGACAACTAGAAGATTGTACTGTTCACCAAATACAACTTTGAACCATTGCACACAAAATGTACCGTTATAACAGTGCACGGCACAAATAGACGCTTGCAACGCTACGGTGTTCAAATGGAGGTTTGTGCTAGTGCGGTCCCGATTTACATTTATGCAACTACTACGCATATCTATTTGTACAACCACGTACTGAGCAAGTAGCGCTGCATCTTAAGTATTAGTCGGAACCCCGCCGTGATAAAAGTGACGAATGCACAAAACTCCGTCCTGATTCGCTAATACAAAAGTTTATTCTCTACTACACTTTTTAAGTAGCCGTTGAAGAGAAAGAAACACTGTATGAAAACTAAGTCGAACGCGTTACCTAGACAAAGAAAAACAACATGTCATGAGGAGAAAGCGAGCAGAGACAGACCTTGAATTTTCTTTCTGGTTTTCTGTTGGAGTTCTAACGTACTTGTTCGTTGGTTTCGTTTCAACAGCTGCGCATCTGATGTGAGATCCCTTTTTGAAGCTTACCCCAAAATGGGAGCTGCAACCATCGGCCGTCTTCACATTGGCCAATCTAGTCTTCAACTGATTATCTTTTTTACCCAATCGTGTCCAACAGCTAACCCATTTTTCTTTTGTTTTCTATACCGCGCCCACTCTTAATGGCTTTCCTAATTAAGTCTCCTTCAGGCAACCAGAACTCGTTGACAATTCGTTGCTGACGCGTTTTTATTTTTATACTAGGCGTCCTTAATTATTTTACACTCTGAGCAAAAGGTATTAAAACTTTTACTCAAGAAAAGTATATAAAATCAATGATATTTGCAGCTAAATGCCCGGATGTAAATCCAATGGAAAAAATATGGTGAATATTTTTCAAAATTCTCTCTCTCTCTCTCTCTCTCTCTCTCTCTCTTATACACACACACACTTTTGCTTGCTATCTTTCTCTCTCGTACCTTCTCTCATCCCCCCTCTCTCTCTCTTTCTCTCACTCTCTTTCTTCCACTTTCCTTCTCTAACTTCCTCTCACACTCTTTTTCTCTCGCCTCTCTCTTCTTCTCTCTTCCTCTTTCAGTATTTTTGTCTTTACCTCTTTTTCGTTCTTTTTCTTTTCCCACTCCCTTTCATTGTCGGTTCTTTCTCCACACAAACACCCCCACCTTTCTTCTTTTCACTCTTTTTTCTCTTTATACTTGTAAAATAAATTTGGCATCAAATAAACCTCAAAGATTGATATGCCATTAAACACCAACCAATCAAGGCATCCTAAGACTTCATCTTTCTCTCTCCCCACTCACTCCCTAACTCACTTTACCTCCTTTTCCTCTTTTCTCTCTTTCCTCACTCCCGTTTATTTCCTTCTCTACTCTATCCACTCACCACCCACCCTATTTCTCACCCATGATGATGATCATCATCATCATCAACATCACAGAGCGATAAATCATTATCGTCCACTGTTGACTTCTTCACTATTTCGCCATTCTTTTCTTTGATATTACAACAAAGATATCAGTGCTACTTCTTCTACTGTAAAAATCTTAATAAAACTTAAAAACAGAAAATTTAAAAACATTTCAAACGTTGGAAGGGAGGATTTTTAATTCAGTGACGGCACAGGAAAGGGTTAAGTTCATTTATGTTTTTTTTTTTTTTTTTTTTTTTTTTTTGTGTCTCTTTTTTATTTTCAATTTGTTTTATTGCAGCTATCTTCAAATCCTTTGTGTTTCGAAGATAGCTCTTGTTTTCAAGGTCGATGTCCGGCAGTCGGTAGAATCTGTTGATAAATAGAGGGCGCTGTTGTCGTTGTGAAGTTAAATCGTTATCTAAATTATTTAACTCTTTTGAGAGTTTTTCCCACCACCGTTATCTGATAGTTTTCCACTGGAGTCTGAGTGACAGCAAATCTCATCGGGTGTCCAGAACTATTCTGGCCGATCTTAACCCTGCTGTAGTTTTGGATGGTCCCCACTCGTCCTCTGATATCCAAGTCCTCTAATTCCAACTCTTTAGTGACTATACCGAGTGCGCCCATTACAACTGGTATTACCGTAACTTTTATGTTACATAGTTTTTTCAGTTCTCTGGCAAGGTCTTGGTACTTATCTCTCTTTTCGATAATTATTATAATGAGTTTCTCACATCAGCGCTAACTGATGGTCTTTTATTAGAGCCAAAGTGACAGCAAGTCTCTTTTGCTCTCCAGGACTTTTCTTAGTATTCTGGCCTATCTTAACAATGATTTGTGCATCTCATCATAATTCTAAGTACAACGCCTCTAATTATTATTATTATAAATACATTCCCAATCGCTATAATAATTTTAAACACCTATCCTCAGATTATAACTTTAAATACAGTCCCTATGATTATAATAACTTTAAATACATTTCCTATTATTATGATAATTTTCAATACATTCCCTCATAGGTAATGTATTTAAAATTATATTTTAAATACATTTCTTCTGATTATAATAATTTTGAATACATTCCCTTATAGGTAGTGTATTTAAAATCATATTTTAAATATATTCATCATCATCATATCGCGCTGGTAGCACGGATATCCCTGACCCTCTCTCGCCACTCCTCCCTATCGTTCATCGCCCTAGGTAGGTCTTCAGGACAACATCCTGTATCCTCACATAGCTGCTGAATGTACGTTCGAGCTGGTCGTCCTGCTTTTGCGCGGCCATGTGTGAGGATCCATAGGAGTACATCTCTTATGAGTTCATCTCTGCTTCTCCAGCAGTGTCCTGCATGATTATAATAATTTTATATACACCCCGGAAAATTATAATGATTTTAGGTACATTCTCTAAAATTATTATAATCTTAAATAAGAGGATCATTAAATAAGTTTCCAGAGTTTTTCGTATGGCCACTTTTATTGATAGTACAAACATGAAACTCTAGTCCCCTTCGAAGTAATTCCCTCCGGCTGCAATGCACTTGTTCTACCGTTCCAACAATTCTGGAAGGCTCCATGGAAGTCTTTCTTGTGTGAGCGTGTCAGTGAACTTCGTCATAGCCTCTTTCATCTCCTAAATTCTGATAACGACAGCCTCTGAGCTTAGGGAATAACCAAAAGTCACAGGGAACAAGGTCTGGACAATAGGGAGGCTGGGGGAATTGTCTTGATGCCCATCTTGGTCAAATAAACAAGGATGGAACTGTGGACTTGTGTATTGTCCTAGTGGAAATGCCATTTACCCGATTTGAAGAGTGCTGGCCTCTTCCGACCGAATCTCTTCCTGAACTCCCTTAACACCTCAACAAAGTAACCCTAACCCTAACCGTTTGGCCAATCAACTCTGGTGTATTGACTTCCTTATTCCACCCACATCTCTCATCATCCCTCACAGACTCCCTGCCTACCTTAAATCTCTTATGCCACTCAAAAACTGATGCTTGATTCATGCAAGTTGGTACAAAAGCAGTCTGAAACATTCCATACGTTCCTGTAGCATTTTTTCCAAGTTTAAAACAGAATTTATTGCATTTCGTTCTTCTAAAATGTCAGATTGCATTTTTGAAATTCACCAGTAGGGTGTATTCCAATTGCTGGTGTAGCTGTTGATTTGAAGCTGAAATCATAAAAATTAGTCAGTCATCTCATAATATGTAGGGCAATAATATACTGAATATTCAAGAGTCTATGACAATTTTAAATGGCTGTACATAAAAAGTCTGGAAACTTATTGAATGCACCACGGAATATAATAAGTTGAATCCTTCATTAAAACAACCAAATATTGTCCAACAATATGCCATACGTGCGTAGTAAAATTACGGATATAAAATTTTAAAAGATTCCTCAAAAATGCATTAGCCTATTATTAGCCTATAATCGTTTCTCACGGTACCCCCAAGCGACCTATTGCGGAACTCATTGCAACCTCTTGTGGATCACTTGGAACACTAGTCGAAAAATATTGAACTAGCGTATAAGCTGTTACAAAGGTGTGTAATTAGTTGAAGAATTTATCATAAAATCAAGGAATCTAAAACCAAACAAGATATTCTTCAGTTTAGTCTGGTTTGGTTGTCTTTATCCTTCATGGCATATCAACCTTCGTAAGTCATTAAATACCAAAGCCAGACTTGTAGAAGATAGCTGGAGAGATAAGAGGATTCTCACGTATTCAAAGTGTATTGGTCCGACAGTGAACGTAATAGCGCGGCTGGAGATCGAACTCGATAACTACGATGTCACAGTCCAACACATTAGCCACTACGCCACGGAGTCTCTCCTTCTTTAGTTTACGAACTGGGATTTGAACAAGGAATTTAACAAAGGATAAATGCATTTAACCTTGTAGTGGATATTTCTTGCATATTTCCTCAAGGCTGAGATGTTTAGTGCATAAAAGAAAAACGTGATCATGCCGAGTTTGAAATTATCTTAAAAAGAAAAAAAATATTAAAAAAAAAAACAAAAAAAACAAAAACGAGACGGACATCATCCACATTTTTTACTTGATCTTAATGCTTCCCTTATAGGCTATCGATCATATAGAAATCAGACCTGACCGATAAAATGAAACGCAGTTTCTTTCAGGCAGCGATGGTAACGATACTGCTGTATGGATGTACTACTTGGACGCTAACTAAACGACTGGGGAAGAAGCTAGACGGCAATTACACAAAAATGCTGGGAGTAATATTGAACAAGTCCTGGCAGCAACACCCTACAAGGCACCAACTCTACGGCCACCTGCCTCCCATCACAAAAACTATACAAGTTAGACGAACCAGACATGCAGGACACTGCTGGAGAAGCAGGGACGAGCTCTTAAGTGATGTACTCCTATGGACCCCCACATATGGCCGAGCAAAAGCAGGACGACCAGCTCGAACATACATTCAGCAGCTATGTGAGGATACGGGATGTAGCCCTGAAGACCTACCAGAGGCAATGAACGATAGGGAGAAGTGGCGAGAAAGGGTCAGGGATATCCGTGCTGGCGGCACGATATGATGATGACGATGATGACACTACAATCGGTTGCCTCCCATCTTCTCACCTTACTTTCTTCGTTCTTCACTTTGTCTATTCTGTTGTCGCCTCGGCTTGACATCTCAGTCCCTCTGATATATATTCTGCGTTACCATTCTTAATCCAATTCGTTGCTGAGGAATGACAACGCGACCACCACTTGAGGGGCGCTCACTTCTTGTTATATGACATGAGAACTTTTATTACCCAGCACTTTCGATATTTTATTTAGATAATGTGAATTACGTTTAATGATTTCAGTAGAAAGTATTTGTGTTGTTACCAAGGTAAGATTATAACATACCCATAACATACGTATGTGTTAAATATACATAGGGAATCCGAAATACACGACATTCACGAAATTGCTTCAGGCACGAAACTTTATTACCTTTGAGTTAAAGGTAATTCGACATGAGGAGAGAGAAGCACAATCTTTCTATGCTGACTGCTTTTACATCGTCAGTTCTCAACCCAACCAACGAACAACGCCCGTAGCGCACAAATTCGTCTGGCCTCGCCCAAGGTCTGAATCTCAACCTTCCCGTTCGCACGCAGGAACTCAACCAACTCTCACTTTTCTCAAATCCCCCAAATCCTCCGCGCACGCTTCCGGTGCATGACGTCATTCACACCTTCTGGCCATTTTCTATCTGGGGTTTTTATTTTGACATCTGTGAATGACACATCCTGCCTGCACGCACGTGGACACCTGCGCTCATGTCGCACATAACTAACCCATGCGCTAAGCGAAAGGTTCTCAGCCTAACTAAACCGAAAGGCAAGATATATAAAACGAAATCCCTCGGCCATTATATTACAAGAGTACCGTCAATGATTACCCACGCAAAAAACATTCTGTACGTCACATTTTATACTAGACATAAAAAGACCCCCAAATTTGGGCGGGATCTTTAATAGTTTAAAGGTCGTCTTATACGTTGATATGTACAGTACGAAAAATTACATGTAAGCAAGTATACGTTTTCAGAAAATGTGTTTGATTGTTATTTAATGGCATATCAAACTTCCTGGATTATTTAATGCCAAATTCATCCTTCTGGAAAAATATGCGCCGTACGTGCGTAGTAAAATTACAGATAAAAAATTAAACAAAAATGCATTAGCCTATTTATCATCGTTTCTCGTGGTACCTCAAGCGACCTATTGCGGAACTCCTTGTGGATCCCTAGGAACACTAGTCTAAAAATGCTGATATAGAGTATAAGCTGTTACAAAGGAAAGAACGCGAGCTTTATAGTTTTCCCAATGGTATTTGTCCAATAGTGGGATTAGACACAAAAGTGTCCAAAAGTGCCATTAGACACAAAAGTGGCCAATAGTGGGATTAGACACAAAAGTGCCCAATAGTGGGATTAGACACAAAAATGTCCAATATTGGGATGAGACAAAAAAGTGTCCAATAGTGGGATTAGACACAAAAAGTGTCCAATAGTGGGATTAGACACAAAAAGTGTCCAATAGTGGGATTAGACACAAAAGTGTCCAATAGTGGGATTAGACACAAAAGTGTCCAAAAGTGCCATTAGACACAAAAGTGGCCAATAGTGGGATTAGACACAAAAGTGCCCAATAGTGGGATTAGACACAAAAATGTCCAATATTGGGATGAGACAAAAAAGTGTCCAATAGTGGGATTAGACACAAAAAGTGTCCAATAGTGGGATTAGACACAAAAGTGTCCAAAAGTGAGATTAGACACAAAAGTGTCCAATAGTGGGATTAGACACAAAAGTGTCCAATAGTGTGATTAGACACAAAAGTGTCCAAAAGTGCGATTAGACACAAAAGTGTCCAATAGTGGGATTAGACACAAAAGTGTCCAATAGTGGGATTAGACACAAAAGTGTCCAAAAGTGCGATTAGACACAAAAGTGTCCAATAGTGGGATTAGACACAAAAGTGTCCAATAGTGGGATTAGACACAAAAGTGTCCAATAGTGGGATTAGACACAAAAGTGTCCAATAGTGGGATTAGACACAAAAGTGTCAAATAGTAGGATAGACTCAAAAGTGTCCAATAGTGGGATTAGACACAAAAGTGTCCAAAAGTGCGATTAGACACAAAAGTGTCCAATAGTGGGATTAGACGCAAAAGTGTCCAGTAGTGGGATTAGACACAAAAGTGTCCATTAGTGGGATTAGACACAAAAGTGTTCAATAGTGGGATTAGACACAAAAGTGTCCAATAGTGGGATTAGACACAAAAGTGTCCAATAGTGGTATTAGAGCTCGCAATTTTGGACAATAAATTCACAGTCCAGGGCTTGAAACATTACACTACGAGGACAACACTGTTTTCAGAAAATATTCCTTTTCTATTATCGAAGTTGTAATAGACAACAGACTCTGCCTATATATATATATATAGAGAGAGAGAGAGAGAAAGAAACTGAATGTCTACAATGCCGTGGTTCTTCCCTCCCTCCTATATGGTTGTGAGACGTGAACAATGTATCGCAGGCATATCAAGAAACTGGAGCTCTTCCACATAGAAGCTCACCGCTCCATCCTTGGAATCAGGTGGCAGGAACACATGACCAATCTGGAGGTCCTCAATCAAGCTAAGTCCACCAGCATAGAGGCCACCATCAGCAAGGCCCAACTTCGATGGGTTGGACACGTGATTCGAATGGAGGAGTGGTGGATGCCAAGACGCCTGATGTACGGGGAACTTCAGGACGGCAAAAGAAATCAAAGTAGACCAAAACTGCGGTATGAAGACACAGTCAAAGCCAATCTTCAGTGGTGCCAAATCAATCCGAGAGACCTACAGGGATATACCATGGACAGACCAAAATGGCAAGGCTCGGTTCACAGAGCTACTGGCAACTTTGAAGAGGCTCGATGCCAAAAACTCACTGCTGCCAGAGAGAGACACCGCAGAGCAGCCTCGGCAGTGATTACAACAAATGACTTCCAGTGCCCCCACTGTTCAAGACTCTGTGCCTCTGGGCTGGGGCTGCGGAGCCACCTCCGTGTTTACAGATAAGTTGTAGAACACAAACGTCATCTTCGGATCCGATGGACAACCAATATATATATATATATATATATATATATATATATATATATATGTGTGTGTGTGTGTGTGTGTCAAAATATGGCACAAGACCGTTTAAAAGTGGGGCCCCGTACAGATCAAGACCCATTAATAAAAATTAATGAAACGATTTAAAGAGACGATTTTATGTCAGTTTATTTTTTTTCATCATACAACGTGTGAAAGCATGTGCGATACCCTAACCTCATTAGCCGCCAACCAAGGTGATAACACAATTTCGGTAGCTCAAGGTGGTACTGCCACTCCTGGCTCTACCGAGCAGCTTTTGCCACCGGATAGGGTATTTAAAAGAAATATATATCTATGTATACACAAGATCAACTAAAAGCGGACATTACATTGGACATACGTTCATCTTCATTTCGGTGCCGTTTGTGATTTAAAAATGCGTTTACTTACGGCCGTTAGAGGTTATAGCAACCGTTTCTTGATTTTGCGTAATTACACGAGAAAGGTGGTTCCGCGTGTATAACATTCGTGTTGAAATCCTTTCTATATCCGTTATCTATTCGGTTCGTTTTCTTTTATTTATGCGTTACTGCCCAAAAGCACTCGGGACAAACGTCATATATGATTCTGCTAAAAGATCTTATTTGTTGATCAATGGGCCCTCAAGATGGGTGGTGAGTAAAAAGAAAGCTCCTGGTCTAAGTTTGTCCAGGTAGCTATCTGATTACCCTTGGGCCACTAAATTCTTGGCTTACAAAAAATGTCTCTAGGACGCTGATGGTCAGCAATGGGCTCGTGAATACTGTGAGGGTAAACCTGATTCATAGGCCCATCATTCGATTTACATTCTCCGGCAGGAGAATTACGTTCTTCGCACCAGCACGCCTTGTGGATTCGTGATCCTCGCAAGCTGTTGAATTTTCTGCCGCAATCACACGTTGTAGCCAGGTACATATCCAGATCGTTACCGTAGGAGCAAGTAAGATGGGTGATATATTCTCCCTCCCCGCTACAGACACCTTGAGGGCATTTTTCTTTCATTGTATTATCCATATTTGTTAAAATATAAAAGTTTATGCTTCTTATTAGCTCACTTGGTGAGTTAATGGAGGACTAAATGTTGCGGTATTGTTAAATAGTGCTCGGTATCAATGATAAAGCATTTACATATAGAAATATTTACATATATTATATACAGTAGCGAGCCTAAAGATCAGAACGATGTTAAGAAAAAGTATAAGTAAAATAACTTTTTATTTTAAAGTTTCATAGAACATTTTATCAAAGAAAGATAAGCATATAAATGTAAAATATATAATTCCAAATTATAATTTTCCAGTCGGCTGGGGCTGTAGAATACACCGACTGCTTCTCTGCAGAGGGGTAAGACCCCCCCCCAACGATTATCCTGGATATGACACTAAACAATCTGATGGGTTAAATAGAACTACGTGCTTCTTACACTATACTGATTTTTGCATTTAAACTGCGTATTTATGCTAAACTGAATTGTTTAAAATAGAACTGTTTTGACATTGGAACTGCGTACTAGTGCTGAACTAAATTGCTCGAAATAGAACTGTTTTTGACGTCTAAACTGTTTACTTATGTTGAACTGAATTATCTTAAATATAACTGTTTGACATTTAACTCTGTGTATTGCCCAGTCAGCTGGGGCTGTAGAATACACTGACTACACCTCTGCAGAGGGGTAAGACCCCCACTAACGAGTGTCCTGGATATGACACTAAACTATCTGATGGTGAGGTTCCAGCAATGCTGGAGCTTTGGGGAATGCGGAGTACCCCCTCATTGCCATTGCTCCCAGGTCCACTCTGGCTCGGAGTGGTAGCACCTGATAAGGGTCCTATATATGGGTTAAATAGAATTAACAGCATACTTATGCTAAAATGAATTGTTTGAGTAAAACTGAATAGCTTGAAACAGAAATGTTTTTGACAATTAAACCGTACTTACATTTAAACTGCGTGCTTATGCTTAACTGAATTATTTGAAATAGAACTGTTTTTCGACATTAAAACTGTATTTACACTTAACCGAATTGTTACATACAACTGCTTGAATAGTTAGAAATGGAAATGTTTTTGACCATTAAACTGTGTACTTATGCTAAACTGAATTGTTTTAAATAGAACAGATTATTTACATAAAAATGGATTTGGCGTTAAATAACCTATAAAGGTTGATATGCCATAAAACCCAACAAACCAACCAACCAACGATCCAAATTATAAAGCTCAATAAACTTATTTTGATAAAGTTTATTTATTTAATCGTTCTGATGTTTTCGATCATCTATTTTTTCGAATATTATTTAATCATTCTTACAAATTTATGTGTATGGGCTCTAATCCAATTGTCTTTAACTGACTTTCATACGATTATCTTATATATACGATATCGCTTCCTCACCCCCCACCATATATATATATATATATATATATATCAGTGGCGACTCTAGCCTATTTTTGCTACTCGTGCACCCCCCCGCCCTCTGTCAACTTCAGATCCCAACCCGTGGTCCGTGGACCCAAAGTCATCATAGTTGCTATTGCGTGATTCTCCATTGTATAGCACAGATTGACAAACGTACCTTGCATGATGTTTTTTTTTTGTAAACAATCAAGATACTATATAATTTGTAGTCTTGTTAATACAGTAGATTAGATAATTTCTTTTTTCCTTTCAAAAGTATAGAAGAAAAGAGAAGATGTTCATTACTAAGACGAGAAAAATATGTTTATTAGAATAAAGAAACTGATGACAATATACACAGACACAGCTAGTAGTTTCAATTTCGCTTAAGATAAAGATTATTTGTTGAAAATGTATTCAAATAAACAAATTTTAGTTACAGAATGTAATATATGCAACATTCATTAAAGAAATGGAGATCTGTTAGTGAAAAAACGAATTAAAACACGCCGTTTAACCAACATTTACCATAGCGATGATGATGACGTCGGCGACGGCAATAATCTGCTATCCACCCCCCTCTCTCTCTCTCTGTCCCTCTCCCTCTTCCCAAGACAGCTGTCAGCTGTCAGAATGTGCTAAGATTTTTGAGCATGGTGTTTGAGTTGCTCTTCCTATTGGCTACAGCCAAAAGCGTATTTCTCTAACATTACTGTTATTATAAGGGTCTAGTGCTCGGCACGGATAGCGCGTGTTCAACATTATAGCCGTTTTTATGGGATGTTCAATGAATCTGACGGTGGCCGGACAAAGACCATCCGTTCAAAACAGCATCATTGTATTATTCCCAAATATATTTATGGCTACTTAGTTATCGAAATTTGAATAGATACGTAATTTAATTAAGATCAGACTAAGTATTTTTGCTTGAAATTAATGGATGATTTTTAATCCATTTTGAATAACATTGACCGAGTTATTGGTCGTGCCGGGCACGAGTAGCACTAGTCCCGTCTCCGCCCCGAATATGTATATATATAATAAAATGTAAAGTTGGCAACCGTAGTCGAGGGCGACCAGAAGGCTCCCTTTTCAATAGCTACTACAATGAGGTGTCGGGGAGGGCGCTACTCCTTTCCCTGGATTGCTCCACTTTACTCTTGATACGTACCTTATATTGTTGAGTGTTAAGCAAGGAGGTATCAAGTACCATTTTAAAAGTTTTTGGATTGACACGACCTATGATTGAACCCAGGTGTCCCGGACCATTGGCGAACACTCTAACCACTAGGCAAGTGAGCCGGTTTATATAGTATTTCTCATACTAATATATATATAAACAGGATTTGGCATTAAATGACCATCAGGTGTTGATATGCCGTAAAACTAAATAACCTAATGTAACATACAATCACTCATCGTCAGATTTGATCTAAGGGTAAGTATAATGAAGGAGTAACTCCACACTTTGCAGATATTCAAAACTAGATACACTCTATAAAGTTGGGTGGTTTGGCAATTTATGTTTTGGTAACGGTTTTTTTTATTTATTTTTTTGTTTTTGTTTTTTCCTTTTTGATTTTTTTTATACTGCAGTTTTCGAATCGGTTTTTCGTTTTTAATTTATCATTTTTACTTTCAAAGGAAGCCATTAATTTTCTTGTATAATGATAACATTTCCAGTCGATATCTGATTTCGTCTGAGATTGACAAATTTGCAACTTAGTCCGTTCAACTCACAATTTCTCGTGTATTTCTGGTCCAATCTTCGAAAAAAAATATTTATATGGCTGGTAAGAAAAGGAAATAATCTTTCGGAATTAAATATCATCATCATCATGACGCGCTGGTAGCACGGATATCCCTGACCCTCTCTCGCCACTCCTCCCTATCGTTCATCGCCCTAGGCAGGTCTTCCGGACAACATCCCGTATCCTCACATAGCTGCTGAATGTATGCTCGTGCTGTTCGTCCAGCTTTTGCACGGCCATGTGTGGGGGTCCATTACAGTACATCTCTTATGAGTTCGTCCCTGCTTCTCCAGCAGTGTCCTGCATGTCTGGTTCGTCTAACTTGAATAGTTTTTGTGATAGGAGGCAGGTGGCCGTACAGTTGGTGTCTTGTGGGTTGTTGCTGCCAGGACTTGTTCAAGATTGCACGCAGCATTCTTGTGTAATTGCCGTCTAGCTTCTTCTCCAGCCGTTTTGTTAGCGTCCATGTAGTGCATCCATATAGCAATATCGATGTGACCGCTGCCTGGAAGAAACTGCGTTTAATTTTCCATATAATCGATAGCCTATTGATAGCTGTCCATGCTTTCGTTAACCTCGTGTCGATGTCCTTTTAACATTAAAGAGAAAGTGGCAACTATTTTTAATTTTTATTTGCTGTATTATTGTTAGCTTAATTTTACTACAAAAAATATTTTTTGAAAACTGAAACAAATAGATTTCAGACATCATGTTGCATTTCTTTTTTTTTTTTTTTTCTATTTGTAAACATTCTGTGATATGAAAGATTTCCAAGTGCCATATGTATTTTATTTCTTTTTTTTTTTTAACATTTCTTTTATAAACAAATAGATTTCACATTTTTTTTATTTCGTAAAATTTGTCAATTAAATGCTTGTATCATATTTTTATTCATTCTTTTCTCATTGCAATTTGATTAAAATCTGAAAGTCTTCTTCAACAGTCTTTCCTTGGATAAAGACACTCAGTAGTGATAATATTAACCCGAACGATTTCGGTTTCGTAAAAGATTTCAATGCGGTTTCACGGTGTGAAGATGAAACCAAAAAAAAAAAAAAGGTTGTTTTTTTTTTTTTTTGTTTAACCTCCCATCTCTACGACGCTAGTTTTAGTTTTATTATTAGTTCGGAGAAGAAAAACTCTGGATTCAAACCAACTGTACTCCGTTTCATATCCGTGTCATATCCTGCTGATAGCGGAAAGGTTTTGTGAGTGCATAACTTTACGATTTATACATAGTGAGGGGAAGAGATGGATTCATGCCTGCACTCTTAACCGTTACGACCAACACGCCTATATATATGTGTGTGTGTGTGTGTGTGTGTATGAAAAGGAAAAATTTGTGTGAATATAGGGTTATTTCAGTGTGTGTATAGGTAAAGGATTGTCTACAAACCTATGTGTTTGCGATTGTCTCTTTATTTTTTGGATTGGGTGGGGTAATAAAGGTACAATGCAAAAAAAAAAAAAAAGAGGCGGATTTTTCGTGTGGTGTCGAGTTGCTAATTTTACAGATCTTTAACAGGAATTTTTTTTCCTTTTTGTCATCCTCTTTCAAGACAGAAGATAAGGCGGCTTTCTTTTTCTTTTTTTTTTTTTTTCTTTTTTATCATCCAGAGCTTGGATAAGACAATGCATTGGAGCCGGTCATCCAGTCGACAATGTTGGTGATCGATCATTCTGCCCGTTTAAAACCAAGCCTCTAATAAAAACGAAAAAGAAAGAAAGAAAGAAAGAAAGAAAAAAAGAAAGAAAGAAAGACCTCATCTCGACCCCTAACCCCTAAATCACCGCCCCCTATCACAAACAACACCATCTCTATTCGCCGCTGCCTGTCCTCTATTTTATTTATTCGTTTTATTTATTTATTATTATTATTATTATTTGCGTTTTTGTCAGCACGCGCCATTTTCTGCAAACGTTACCGCCTTCCTTCGTGATTTGAAATTCACCACTTATAAAGGTTCTCTCCCTATCAATCTTTATATTCACCCTCACCGTTTGTCACTCTCGTAATTAAAAGTAAAGTCTAACATTGTTTTTTTTTTTTTTTTTTTGTGCTGTTTTTTATCTTCTTTTCTTTCATGACTAAAAATCAGGATATTTTACGTATTTAGTTGATCTTCTATTTGTGCCTCTTATGCCAGCCCATTGGTCTAATGAGTACAGTGTTCGCCGAATGGCCCAGGAGACCGGGGTTCAATCCCAGGTCGAGTCATACCAAAGACTTAAAAAATGGTACTTAATGCCGCTTCGCTTAACTCTCCGCATTTTAAGGTACGAATCAAGGGTCAAGTGGAACTATCATGGGAAAGGAATAGTGCCCTCCCCTACACTTCGGTGTAGTAGCTGTTGAAAAGGGATCCTTCAGGTTGCCCTCGACTACGGTCGCCAACTTTACTAACTTTTATTTGTGCTTCTATCCGAGGTTCCAACCGAAGAGCAACCAGTTAACAAGCTCTGATCCTTACTGGTATAATGGGTTCGATCCTCACTGCATTCTAGAAAAATGAGGTCGAGTAAGAGACTAAACTCAGCGGGACACTTCGATGGTGTATGTACGAGGTAAATGTTGCAATAAAACGACGTTCTTTAAAACATTTCTTTTCCATTGAAAGAATAATCTTTTGTATTTCTTCAACTAGTTTTTTTTTTTTTTTTTTTTTTTGTGCTATAATCAAACAGGCGACATCACCGCACTAGATGGAACCCCGCTTAAGCTAGTAGACAAATTCATCTACCTAGGAAGCAGCGTATCATCAACTGAAAAAGACATCGACACGCGGCTAACGAAGGCATGGACAGCTATCGATAGGCTATCGATCATATGGAATAAAGACCTGACCGATAAAATGAAACGCAGTTTCTTCCAAGCAGCGGTCGTATCGATACTGCTGTATGGATGCACTACTTGGACGCTAACTAAACGGCTGGAGAAGAAGCTAGACGGCAATTACACAAGAATGTTGCGAGCAATCTTGAACAAGTTCTGGTGGCAACACCCCACAATGCACCAACTATACGGCCACCTGCCTCCCATCAAGAAAACTATCAAAGTTAGAAAAACCAGACATGCAGGTCACTGCTGGAGAAGCAGGGACGAACTCATAAGTGATGTACTCCTATGGACCCCCACATATGGGCGGGCAAAAGCAGGACGACCAGCTCAAACATACATCCAGCAGCTATATGAGGATACGGGATGTAGCCCTGAAGATCTGCCAGAGGCGATGAATGATAGGGAGAAGTGCCGAGAGAGGATCAGGGATATCTGTATCTGTGGCACGACATGATGATAATGATGATTTGTTCAACATAGAAATCTTTGGAATGAGTTTTTAGCTATATGCTCAAAGTGCTTTTCGCTTCGTCATCACTTTGTTTCGCGCAAAAATTCTTTGAAGAAGCCAAATAAATGGAAATCAGCGGGGACAAGATTTAGACTGTAAGGGGGATATGGCAGCTGTTCTCAAAAAAATTGATTGATGTCTTATATTGTTTTTGCTGCAATATGAATCCTTTCATTTTACAGGTGAAAACCAACAACAACTCACCTTAGAAAAGTTAAGGTCATCATACTCAATTTTGTGTACACAGAAATTCCGAGCAGTCCAGTTTTCTACTGTAACTCATCTGTGAGCTAATATGTGCTCTTGACTGAATCCACTATTTCAGGTGTGCTGCCAGGCATGTCTTCATCTTGAAATCTGTTTCGACTTTCATTAAATAATTTAACCAATGTGTAAACATGTTTTTAACTAAATCATGTTTCTACGTATATATCACACCTCTTAACCTGTTAACCTCTTTAGGGTCATTGAGAGTCAAATTCTGATTTGTATGTTTATATATATATATATGCAAAGCTCTTTGAACCAATTGAGCACTAACGTTACTAATTAATACCTTATAATTCCCTAGCTGAAGGTGTACACTTGTTGGGCGAGGGGTCTGATACTAAGTCTAACGTAAAAGTTGGGCGGGTTTCGATCCCAGCTTCAAGCGTCCTACGTGTCTAGCCACACTGGAGAGTTGTGATACAACGAAACAGTCTGTCTGTGGATGACAATATATATATAAATGAATATTAATTGTAAATAAATACTCTGGAATTAGTTTTTTAAGATAGGTCGAAGCTTTTTGTTTGTATAAACATTATTGAATGAACCTCGTATTTATCCAACACCTCCGCCAATTCTAAAACCGAGGACAGTTAACCTGAATCAACCCCCTCTATTTAAGGCGTTACAGCATGAGAAGAGACATGCTTGACCAAAGAAACTACTTAAAATAAACTTCCTAACAAAGAGTCATTCTAAGAGGTCTAAGCCACCATCAGAAAAAATCGTAAATGAAACTTTTGTTACAACGCCAACATACTGCTATTTCATAAAACTAGAAAGGCTCACCGTATCTGATGGCATATCAGATGCACGGGTGTATAAGATGCACCCCAATTTCAGCAGGGCAAATAAAAAAATAAGTATCATTATTAAATGTGATGATATTGATATAATGAATATCATCAATGATAACACTTTCAATCTGTGTAATAGCCTTTTAAAAAATGAGGGGGTGAGTTCCCTCTATTTAAGATGCTTAGGTTGAAAAGTGACGTTCTAGTAAGGGAATTATAACTCCAGTCATTCTATTACGTTCACTTTTGAACTAATACCCTTTGAGACTGGTAAGAATCCTCATATCTCCCAAGCTATAAGTTAAAAATACCACAACTGTTTTTTCTACAAGGATGGCTTTGGCATTAAATAGCCAAGGAAGGTTAATATACCATTAAACAAAGAAACAAACCTTAAAAGTAGAAGAGACATTCAGCTTCCACCCTTTAGCCAGAGTTTGGTTTCGTTCATTTAACAGCACATCAACTCCTTCTGACTTATTAAATCCCAAAATTTGATTCATTTCAAAATGCTTACTGTATTTGACGATGTATAAGACGTATCCATTTTCAGCCGGGCAATTCAAGAAAACAAAGCAAAGTATTTCTATCAACTGAAATTGAGGGTGTTAACTCCCTCTTTTTAACACGCTTGGATTAACGTGTTGAAAAGTGACGTCCTTGTAAGGAAATTATAACTCCAGTCACGGTATTACGTTTACTTTTGGACTAATACCCTTTGGGACTGGTAAGAATCCCCATATTTCCCAAGCTATAAGTTAAAAATACCACCATTGTTTTTCTACAAGGATGGCTTTGGCATTAAATAACCAACGAAGATTGATATGCCAATAAATAAAGAAACCAAACTAAACCAAATAAGCATTCATCTTTTGAAGCATCTTTTTAAACATAAAGTACGTTTTGTTAGGGTGTGACTAAAATGTACAGAAAGTCTGTTACAAAGATCAACTAAGATTATTTACAAAAATTAACAACCGCTAAGGGAAGTCTCCATGACGTAGTGGCTAACGTGCTGGTCTGAGTTCAAATCTTGTTTGAAGCTGTTTGCCTTTTACATAGCGTTAATACTTTTGGGAAAGATATGCATCCAACTATTCTCTCTCTAGATATGGGTACATACGAGGTGCATACGATAAGTTTACAGACTTTTTTTCGTATGGGCACTTTTATTGATAGTACACACATGAAACTCAAGTCCCCTTCGAAGTAATCTCCTCCGGCTGCAGTGCACTTGTTCTACCGTTTTAACAACTCCGGAAAGGAACCATGGAAGGCCTCTTGTGTGAGCATGTTAATGACCTTCGTCACAGCCTCTTTCATCTCCTCAATTATCTCATAACGACAGCCTCTGAGCTTAGGGAATAACCAAAAGTCACAGGGAGAAAGGGGTGGACTATAGGGAGGCTGAGGAACTGTATTGATGCCCATCTTGGTCAAATAGTCCCTGACAAGGATGGAGTTGTGAACTGGTTCATTGTCCTGGTGGAAATGCCACTGACTACCTGATTTGAAGAGTGCTAGCCTCTTCCGACCGAATCTCTTCCTGAACTCCCTTAAAACCTCCACATAGTACGCCTGACCCTAACCCTTTGGCCCATCAACTCTGGTGTATTGACTTTCTTACTCCTCCCACACCTCTCATCATCCCTCACAGACTCCCTGCCTTTGTTATGTAACAAAAATAATTATAAATTTCGGTAAACAATGACTTAATGAAAGTTTACTTTAATTGGCCAAATAGGTTGAGTGTTCGCCAACGGTCCGAGAGACCTGGGTTCAATCCCAGACCACGTCATAAAGACTTTTAAAATGGTACTTGATACCTCCTTGCTTAATACTCAGCAATATAAGGTACGTATCAAGAGTAAAGTGGAGCAATCCCGGGAAAGGAGTAGCGCCCTCCCTTACAACTCGGTGTAGAAGCAATTGAAAAGGGAGCCTTCTGGTCGCCCTCGACTCCCATCACTAACCAACAACTCTTTTAAATTTGAGGCTCGAAAACGTGCAACCTTTTAACGTTATGTAAATAAGAGGTCCTCAACATTGCATTTCTTTGCTACTGATCTAGATGGACACTCAAGCTATAAAAAAAAAAAAGAATCAAGTTCATAAAAAATTTATTTTTATCCGTAAAATCCTAGTGATATTATTTAGTGGGGCACTCTTAAAATAGATTTGTCTGAAATTATGTATTCATTATTATCTTATACTTCACCACAAATATTTCGCAAAATGTCTTAAATAAAGTCTGCAGTATCCGCAGACTATGTCAATGATAATGACGAGTTGTCTTTAATCCAATTCAATGAAAAACTACATTAAAAAAATTATTGTTGCATACAGACCCTTGACAAAGCCGGATGTTCTAGCTGTGTAAACAAAGAGATTGCATAATGCACCTGAGTAAACAGAAAGGCAACGATGGCATTGGTGAAAGCAGCTCACGTTGGTTGAACCGGAAATGTGTAGGCATTATGAAATTATATATATACAGGTGCCCACTGAGTCACGGTCAGACTCAGTCTTGCAACCAGAAGAGATTCGGTCAGTCACAGAGAGTGACCGCCAGGTACCACCAAGAGGGTTGGTGCGGCAGCCCATAGCAATCTTCAGTCGTCAGTCTGCAGTCTAAGTCTTGGAGTCCTTGAGTGGCCTCAGAGGGCTAAGTGGCCCTCTGGTGAAGATAGACTGAGAACGTCTCGTCAAAGAAGCTGAAGATGCGTTAAGTGGAGCCCTAAATAGGTTGGTTGGTTGGTTGGTTGGTTTGTTTTACGGCGTATTAAACTTTTTTGGTCATTTAACACCGAATTAAGTCATTTTGATAAAAGTTTCAAACAATTTTGTTTCGCATGAATACAGTTTTTTTTACACACAGTTAAATGGAAAAAGTTAATTTCAAACAATTCAGTCTAGCGTTATTACAGTTTAGTTCTATTTGACCCATAGATAGGAACCTATCAGGTGCTACCACCCTGGGCCAGAGTGGACCTGGGAGCGATGGCAATGATGGAGTACACTGCATTCCCAAAAGCTAGAGCATTACTGGAATCTAACCATCAGATTGTTTAGTGTCATATCCAGGACTCTCATTGGGGGAGTTTTACCCCTCTGCAGAGATGCACTCGGTGTATTCTCGGCCATAGGACAAGCTTGGGGAATTCTAACCCCTCTGCAGAGATGCAGTAGGTGTATTCTGCAGGCGCGCAGCCGACTGAGTCACCCTGAATATGAATATGGCACAACGCTGCGAAGCAGAACATATGGGTTAATATAGCAGTGTCCAACTCCTTCTAGTCCTCGGTGTGTCTTCGTCTCCTTGTCTCTGTCTCTGTCTCTCTGTCTCTCTATCTCTCTCTCTCTCTCTATCGCTCTCACACTTCTCATTCAACTTCATAGCCTTACGAGAGGAATAAAAAAAACATATTTTTGTAAAGCAAGTGTTGTGGTTTCTTTCCTCATCGTGTTATGGACCATCATTTTTACTTGTGATGGTATACAACACAATTTCTAAAAAAAAACAAATAACGAAACTAAAGATTCAATTTTAAAAAGACTACACATTTTTATATACTTAATATATATTTATATATATCGATATCTATTAATGTTTAGATCTGAGAAATGTCCATCTTTCAAACTATTCATATATCGACTCCGGGAAGTTGAATAAACACGAAACTAATTTAACTTATATATATATATATATATATATATATATATATATATATATATATATATATATATATATATTATAACATGGTTATACATCTATATATGGGAAGACCCAGTAAAAACATGAACGAACACAGACATGATTTGGTTTATTTGTTTAAAGGCATGATAATTCCTTATGGTCGATCTAATGCTGAATATTGTAATCATATTTATATTTTCCGTTTCCCATTGCATTAAAAAGCAACTTGGATCTTGTTAATTAAAGTAAAAATATTAAGGAAATAAATATGACTGATAAGAGGAAAAAAGGTTACTTTATCTGAATAAAACTTGCGTAGTCTGTTTTTTAAGTGTGGTGTTTCATTTGATATCATTTTTTCTTTGAATGATCACAAGAGAACCGATATAAAAAAACGTAGCTTATAGAAAACGAATCTTTTCCAAGAATATATTAGTATAAAATTCATGTATTATTACCCTTTTGATCATCCATTTTTTAGAAGAAAAGAAACGTGGCTTATCGTATATAAATCATATCATTGCTAATTTTAAAAAATTGCATGTTTTTAGTACATTCATACCTTATATATGGCAACAGACTCTGATTTACCGGAATTCTAGCTTATGGCAACCCTGAGTAAATAGTACTCTCTCAAGAGAACCCTAAGTTATTATTTACCCTTGGAGTCTATATGCAGCTGTGTCTTCCCTTATATAGATATATAGTGAGAGACAAGGGAGTGTTTGAAAAAATTTTGAGATGAACAGCGTGTTTCTAAAAAAATTGATATCATTTCATTTTCTATAACTTGATCAATTCGCGTTCAAATAAGCTCAAATGTTAACAGTCTGTATGGAAAGAACCTCAAATTCTATTTTTAATGTTTAAAGGCTCCATCCTTTTCATTGAATGTCATTTTTATATTTGTAAGCCTGAAAAAAAAAAGACAGAATTTCGAATATCCAACGAAACACATGGCACAATGTATATTGGCGTTTGGTTAAAGATCATCTGGAGATTGCAGGTTCAGTCCTGGCTACAGTTAAATAACAAAGAATATTCATGATAGCTTAACGCTTGTATTTGGTTATCGTTAACAAAATTAGAACAATCTACAGCATGGATCAAATTAGGGGTTTGGTTCAAAGTTCGGGGTGAGCTCTCGAGCTTAACATGAAACACTTGAAGAAGGCCGAAGGTCGCATTGGCCAAAATGTTGGGAATATAGCAATGAAGAAAACAGTCCAAATACGCTAAATAACAAAAATTGTTTCAAGCTTTATCTCAGATATTTGGACAAGTGAATTTTTAGATGTTTTTCCACAAGGTCTTTAAATCTTGTCTCATTTGAACGAGAATTGGTCAAGTTATTAGATTATAAAATGATATCAATTTTTCTTAAACACTATATATATATATATCATCATCATCATCATATCGTGCTGGTAGCACGGATATCCCTGACCCTCTCTCGCCACTCCTCCCTATCGTTCATCGCCCTAGGTAGGTCTTCAGGACAACATCCTGTATCCTCACATAGCTGCTGAATGTATGTTCGAGCTGGTCGCCCTGCTTTTGCGCGGCCATGTGTGGGGATCCATAAGAGTACATCTCTTATGAGTTAATCTCTGCTTCTCCAGCAGTGTCCTGCATGTCTGTATGTTGGTCCTACCACTACAACTCTTTCTAGATGACTTTCAATGCACCCTAATGATTCTAGCTCCATAGCCTTACATCTTAAAACCCATTTTATTCCTAAATCTAAATTTCGAAAAATTCTAGTTGAAAACACCACTATAATCACACACGAAATTGATAAGCAACGACTACAAATCCTAGAAGCCCGACATATAAAAGCAAAAAAAAAACTAGAATCAATAGAATCAATTTTGAAAATAGCGACAATGTTTTGAAATGCATTTAGAATTCTTTTGTTTTTTTAATATTCCATATTCCTTGATAGTATTCTATTTCCGTTGATAGCGTTCTGTTTTTTTAATTCATCAGCAACTCAGTTTTATCCAACACCGCGTTTGCGTATTTTTATGTTATAAAAATAAAAAACTTTCAAAACTCATTTAAAAAAAAAACCTCTCATTATACATGCAAGCAATCCCTGATGATGGCCTATGAAGGATCCGAAAGCGCTCGGGACAATCTTGGTAAATTTATTCACCAATTCCAACCTGAAACCAAAACACTTATCAGGAAACTCGAAAGGATCTTAATAAGATTATACAAACAAAATGTCTTTACTACTTGATGAAACATGCTTAAATGAATGATTGCTGTGTAACTACACACACACACATACACATATATATATATATATATATAGAGAGAGAGAGAGAGAGAGAGACTGACAGATCAAATGGGTCTGGTCATGGAGTAATGTTCGCATACAATTTTAAAAAGTAATTTTCGAAATTCTTAGTTTTAATCTCGGCTTGAACACGGACTTCAGACATTGGTGGAAAATGCTCAAATATCTTTGAGGTAGAAAGAATGAGTGTCGATGAGTAAAATCCAATATTTTATTAAAAAAGAGAACAAAACTAAGACTCACAACTGACGTCTTTCTTAATAAAAAAATGATATTTTTTAAAAAGTGGTTTTCCTCTAACATCTGATTTACAGTTCTATGGAACCTAGATTAAGTTACGTACTGGAGGCGTCTCTCGTCTTGTCTCGTCAATATGTATATATATATATATATATATATATATATATATATATATATATCTGTTACACAAACACACACATATACACACATTCACAATGATACACTTTCTCTCTCTCTCTCTCTCTCTCTCTCTCTCTGCCCCTCTCTCTCTCTCGCTCTCTCACACACACACGCACACACACATTTACCAAGGCACACACGTATACACAAAGATACCCTCTCTTTCCCTCTCCCCCTCTCTCACACACATGAACACATACACACGCATACACAAAGATACACTTTCTTTCTCTTTCTCTCTCTCACTCAATCCCTCTCTCTCTCACACACACACAAATACACATACACTTACACACACATAAATACACAAAGATTCTCTCTTTCTCTTTCTTTCTCTCTCTCTCTCATATACACACACATTTACACATGCACACACACACACACGCACACACACACACACACGAAGATACTCACTCTTTCTCTTTCTCTTTCTCTTTCTCTCTCTCTCTCTCTCTCTCTCTCTCTCCCTCTCTCTCTCTAATACACACGTACACACATACATGCACACACACATATTCTTTTCTCTTGCTCTATCATATTCTCTTCTGCAATCTTACTGTTTTTCTTTTTTTTCTTTTTTCTCTTTTCCCATATATCCCCCCCTATCTCTCTCTCTATCTAACTATCTATCTATCTATCGATCTATCTCTATCGATTTCTTGCCTATTCTATCTCTCAATCCTTTCTTGTATCTCTCTCTTACTCTCTCTCCTTCTCTTTCTCACAATTTATCTATCCATCAAATGCCCTCTCGCTTTCTTTATCGATCTAGCTCGATCCATCAATCACTTTCCTATTCTCACACTCATTTCTTTTGTGTATCTCTCTCTCTCTCTCTCTCTCTCTCTCTCTCTATCTATCTATCTATCTCAATTTATCTATCTATCGATCTATATCTCTTTTATTGCCTCTCTCACTTCTTTCGAGTATCAGTCTATCTATCAATCTATCTATCATTTTCTTATTCACTGTCTCACTTCTTTCGTCTATCTATCTATCTATCTTACGCCCCCCTCTCTCAATTTATCTATCTATATGTCTTAAGCTATATCTATCTCTCTCAATCTGTAGATCTCTCTCTCTCTCTCTCTCTCTCTATCTATCTATCTTACACCCTCTCACTCCCTCTCTCTCTCTCAATTTATCTATCTATATGTCTTAAACTATATCTATCTCTCTCAATCTGTAGATCTCTCTCTCTCTCTCTCTCTCTCTCTCTCTATCTATCTATCTATCTATCTATCTTACGCCCTCTCTCTCCCTCTCTCTCTCTCAATTTATCTACCTATATGTCTTAAACTATATCTATCTCAATCTGTAGATCTCTCTCTCTCTCTCTCTCTCTCTCTATCTATCTATCTATCTTACGCCCTCTCTCTCCCTCTCTCTCTCTCTCTCAATTTATCTATCTATATGTCTTAAACTATATCTATCTATCTCAATCTGTAGATCTCTCTCTCTCTCTCTATCTATCTATCTATCTTACGCCCTCTCTCTCCCTGTCTCTCTCCCTCTCTCAATTTATCTATCTATATGTCTTAAACTATATCTATCTATCTCAATCTGTAGATCTCTCTCTCTCTCTCTCTCTCTCTCTCTCTCTATCTATCTATCTATCTTACGCCCTCTCTCTCTCTCTCTCAATTTATCTATCTATATGTCTTAAACTATATCTATCTATCTCAATCTGTAGATCTCTCTCTCTCTCTCTCTCTATCTATCTATCTTACGCCCTCTCTCTCCCTCTCTCTCTCTCTCTCAATTTATCTATCTATATGTCTTAAACTATATCTATCTCTCTCAATCTGTAGATCTCTCTCTCTCTCTCTATCTATCTATCTATCTTACGCCCTCTCTCTCCCTCTCTCTCTCTCTCTCAATTTATCTATCTATATGTCTTAAACTATATCTACCTATCTCAATCTGTAGATCTCTCTCTCTCTCTCTCTCTATCTATCTATCTTACGCCCTCTCTCTCCCTCTCTCTCTCTCTCTCAATTTATCTATCTATATGTCTTAAACTATATCTATCTCTCTCAATCTGTAGATCTCTCTCTCTCTCTCTATCTATCTATCTTACGCCCTCTCTCTCCCTCTCTCTCTCTCTCTCAATTTATCTATCTATATGTCTTAAACTATATCTATCTCTCTCAATCTGTAGATCTCTCTCTCTCTCTCTATCTATCTATCTTACGCCCTCTCTCTCCCTCTCTCTCTCTCTCTCTCAATTTATCTATCTATATGTCTTAAACTATATCTATCTATCTCAATCTGTAGATCTCTCTCTCTCTCTCTCTCTCTCTCTCTCTCTCTCTATCTATCTATCTATCTATCAATCTATCTATCTATCAATCTATCTTTTATTGCCTCTCTCACTTCTTTCGAGTATCTATCTATTTATCTATCTATCATTTTTTTATTCACTGTCTCACTTCTTTCGTCTATCTATCTATCTATCTATCTAT
The DNA here is from genome assembly GCA_963585895.1 of Sepioteuthis lessoniana. Classification (NCBI taxonomy): domain Eukaryota; kingdom Metazoa; phylum Mollusca; class Cephalopoda; order Myopsida; family Loliginidae; genus Sepioteuthis; species Sepioteuthis lessoniana. Next base: position 59,672,409 of record OY757935.1, on the reverse strand, counting down.
CTATCTATCTATCTATCTATCTTACGCCCCCCTCTCTCTCTTTCTTTTTTTCACACACGAACACACATATACACACATCCTCTTTCCGTGTATCTTTCTGGGTTTATCTTATTTTCTCCTATCCATCTTGCTCTCTTTTTCTTGACATTACTTTTCTTCTCTTTTCTCTCTTCCAATCTCTCTCTCTCTCTCTCTCTCTCTCTCTCTCTCTCATTATGTTTCTCATTTTTTTTTCTCTCCTTTCTATTCGTTCTTTCCAATTTTATATTTTTCTCTTTCTCTTTTCCTCCTTCTCTTTTTTCTTCTTTTCTTTATCTCTCTTTCTTTTCTCTCTTTTTCCTTTCTCTCCCTCTCTCTAGGTATATTTCTCTCTCTCAGCCGACATACTTTTCTATCTTTATTCTAATTTTTTCTCTACCTTATATATATATATATTTATATATATACGTTCATATATTCGTGTGTGTGTATGTGCGCGCACGCGTGTGTGTGTGTGTGTGGATGCTTTATTATGTCTATCACAAAATCAAAGATTCTTTTTAAAGATGCCAAAACATTTGAACACAATACTGAGATAGATAGATAGATAGATAGATAGATAGATAGATAGATAGATTTGAGAGAGAAAGAGAGAGAGAGTAATTATTAGGATGGTTTTAGAGACGGGGGGTTGGTGGCCGTAGAGCTGTTGTTTTGTGGGATGTTGTTTCTTGGATTTGTTCAATATAGCTCGTAACATTGTACTTGTCTTTAATTGGAATCATTTTGAGATGAGGCTTCTTAATCTGAGAATTAACGTAGTGAAAGAAGAAACAACACAAAAAAAAAAACTACCAAGATGAGGACAACAAGTCCGCAATAAATAAATAAAAAAATTTTTTAAATAAATTCTCAGCTCGTAACATTATTGTGAAATTCCCGTCGAGCTTTTTCTCTATACGCTTAAAAAGCTTTGGTCAATCATAATTTTGAAAGCGTTATGGGGACATATCCTACCATACCCCCAATAGGGCACCTCTGGTGGTGTAACGGTTTGCAAGTTATACTAGCAAACCTACACGAGTGAGTTCGAGTCTCATTGGGCGCCCCTTTCATTCGGCCTTGAGCCACATCGAAGCAAAGAGCTTTGTAAATTACTACCATACCCCAAAGATGGACTCGTCTAACCTAAAAATATTCGCTGAGTTTAGCTCGCTCGGAGAAAGCAACTTCTCGTTTCTTAAGAGACATTTGACAGACAGACTGCGAGCCAAGAACGGCTAGTCCTTCTTTTGTATGAATTCCTTTTTTCTGTTAATACAATAACGTTCACCTATCACCCGTTGTTTGAGTTGTTCTTCCACCAGTCTTATCTGAAGACCACAACAGAAAGTAATCACAACATTGAAGATTCAAAAGTGTCAGTGAATATACGCAAAAAAACTCAGAAAAATGACTGAATTTAGCATTAATCCTAAGGAAAATACGATTAAACAAAGACCCAGTTTTTTCATCATATCTCCTTATTTAGTCAAATTAGCGTTGAAAAGTTACATGACCCCTTATTTAAATTAGATTTTATCAATTACATTTATTTATAAAGGAAAGTAAGTAAATTATCTCCCTTTAGTCGAGGGTGACACAAAGGCTCCCTTTCAATAGCAACTACTCCGACATGTAGCGTAGGGCGTATGCTCCATTCCCTGGATTGCTCCACTTTACCATAGATCCTTACTTTACAATGCTGAGTGTTAAGCAAGGCGGCATCAAGTATCATTTTTTGAGCCTTTGCTATGACTCGACCTGGGATTGAAACCCAGTCTCCCGGACCATTGACGAACACTTTACTCATTTCATGATCATCATCATCACCATCATGTCGTGCCGTTAGCATTGATATCCCTGGATCTCTCTCGCCACTTCTCCCTATCGTTCATCGCCTCTTGCAGGTCTTCTGGGCTACATCCCGTATCCCCACATAGCTGCTGTATGTAAGTTCTAGCTGGTTGTCCGGCTTTAGCTCGGCCATATGTGGGGGTTCATAGGAGTACATCACTTATGAGCTCATCTCTGCTTCTCCAGCAATGTCCTGGCTCGTCTAACTTGGATAGTTTTCGTGATGGGAGGCAGGTGGTCGTATAGTTGGTGCTTTCTGGGGTGTTGACGCCAGGACTTGTTTAATATTGCTCGCAACATTCTTGTGTAGTTGCCGTCCAGCTTCTTCTCCAGCTGCTTCGTCAGCGTCCAAGTGGTGCATCCATACAGCAGTATCGACTCGAACGCTGCTTGGAAGAAACTACGTTTCATTTTATCGGTCAGGTCTGATTTCCATATGACCGATTGCTTATTGATAGCTGTCCATGCCATCGTTAGCCGCGTGTCGATGTCTTTTTCGGTTGAGACACTGCTTCCTCGGTAGGTGAATTCGTCAACCAGTTTCAGAGAGGTTCTGTCTAAGGGCTTGACGAGATTATCCATTCACTCATCTTTAATTAGATAATTTTTTTTTTAGCAGATACGCTATGAAATAAATTTCGAACGCTAATTACATCACATAGTTTTGAAACAGAAAGCCACAAGCGGTAATAGATCGCTAAGATTTTTTCTGATTTTTGCGTTTCGCTTTTTGAAATTGAGTATAGTTCTTTTTAGAGAAAGACTGAGAGAAAAGAAAAAGAGAGAGAAAGAAAAGAAGAAAAAAGAGAGGGAGGAAAAGAGAAAGAGAAAAATATAAAATTGGAAACTATCAATAGAAAGGAGAGAAAGAGAATGAGAAACATACTGAGGGAGAAAGACAGAGAGACAGAGAGAGAGAGAGATAAGAATAGAGAAAGATACATTATATATTAATATTGCTCTGATGATGGTTTGATATAAAAAAACCGAAATATTAACGTTCGCAAATAATTCATCTATAAATAAAAACATTCTCCGAATACCTTGTTATTTCATATTTCTATTAGCTAGAGTGTTCGCCAATGGTCCAGGAGACCTGGCTTCAATCCCAGGTCGCGTCTTGACAAAGACTTTAAAAATGGTACTTGATACCTCCTTGCTTAACACTCAGCAATATCAGGTACGTATCAAGGGTAAAGTGGAGCAATCCTGGGAAAGGAGTAGCGCCCTCCTTTACACCTCGGTGTAGTATCTATTGAAAAGGGAGCCTGCTGGTCGCTCTCGATTACAGTCACCAACTTTTCTTTACTATATTTATTTTACACACGCATGCACAAACACACATTTATATATATATATATATATATACGAGTATCATTAAATAAGTTTCCAAACTTTTTTGAATGGGCACTTATATTGTTACACATGAAACTCTAGTCCCCTTCAAAGTAATCTCTTCCAGCTGCAATGCACTTGTTCTACCGTTCCAACAACTTCTGGAACGCCCCATGGAAGTCCTCTTGTGTGAGTGTGTCAATGACCTTCATCACAGCCTCGCTCATCTCCTCAATTGTCTCATGACGACAGCCTCTGAGCTTAGGGAATAACCAAAAGTCACAGGGAGCAAGGTCTGGACAAGAGGGAGGCTGAGGAATTGTCATCTTCGTCAAATAGTCGGTGACAAGGATGGAGCTGTGGACTGGTGCATTGTCCTGGTGGAAATGCCACTGACCCGATTTGAAGAGTACTGGCCTCTTCCGACGGAATCTCTTGCTGAACTCCCTTAAAACCTCAACATAGTAAGACTACCCTGACGCTTTGGCCAATCAACTCTGGTGTATTGACTTCCTTACTCCTCCCACACCTCTCATCCTCCCTCACAGACTCCTTGCCTTCCTTGAATCTCTTATGCCACTCAAAAACTGATTCTCGATTCATGCAAGATGGTCGAAAAGCAGTCTGGAGCATTCCATACGTTCCTGTCGCATTTTCGCCAAGTTTAAAACAAAATTTTATTGCATATCTTTCTTCTAAAGTGTCCACACGTCCAGATTGCATTTTTGAAATTCACCAGCTGTGACAAACAGGCTTTAGTATGGTATATTCCAATTGCTGCTGTGGCTGTTCATTTGAACCTAAAATCATAAAGATTGGTCAGTCATCTCATAAGATGTATAGCAATAACATACTGAATTTTCAAGAGTCTACGACAATTTTAGATAGCTGTACAAAAACAACTGGAAAATTATTAAATACACCATGGAACAAATTTTCAAAACTATATACAAATACGTTCACGGATATTCTCAGTCTCATTAATCATAAAAAATATGGCTGTTCATTTGAACCTGAAATCATAAAAATTGGTCAGTCATCTCATGAGATGTAGACCATTAACATACTGAATTTTCAAGAGTCTATGACAATTTTAAATGCCTGTACAAAAAAAGGCTGTAAACTTATTGAAGGCACCCCTTATATATAGTCAGACAGATCTGTTTCGTTCTATCAGAACTCACCAGTGTGGCTAAACAGTAGCTACTAATAGCTGCGATCGAAACCCGGTTTGACTCAAACGCCAAGCCGAAGCTTCTAACCATTCAGCCACGAGCAGCCATTAGCTGCGAAGTAAATTTTAAACAGTTATGAATCACAATTACTATTGTTCAACGGCTGCCGAGACCTCAATTCAAATACGAAAAGGATTGCAATGAACGCTAATGTCAACACGATTACTTCTTCGCCAGAGAACTCAACCCTATGGAGGTAGGGGAGTATATATCTCTATAGTCATCCACAGACAGATCTGTTTCGTTCTATCAGAACTCATCAGTGTGGCTAGACAGTAGATTCCCGTAGCTTGGATCGAAACCCGGTTGACTCAAACGCCAAGCAGAAGCTTCTTACCACTCAGCCACGAGCAGCCATTAGCTGCGAAGTAAATTTTAAACGGTTATGAATCACAATTACTCTTGTTTACATACATCCGTTCAATGGCTGCCGAGACCTCAATTCAAATACGAAGAGGCTTGCAATGAACGCTAATGGCAACACGATTACTTCTTCGCCAGAGAACTCAACCCTATGGGGGTAGGTGAGTATATATATATATATATATATATATATATATATATTTGAGTAAAGTATATGGTCTAGTCAGACAGATATGTTGGGTAAAGAAAACAGAAAGAAATAATTACATATAAATGGATGTGAAAAAGTTAATTCTCCACTAATACGAGTCGGCATTTTTCGACGCTTCTCCTTAACTTGTTTAAGAAAAGTGCGTTTCATGACGTAATCTTTTCTGAATATCTTTTTGAATATTTTTCTGTATTCGTTTAAACCGCTATTTTAAATTCATAATTCCCGCCTTAAAGATGACCTTAAACACTTTCGACCAGAAATTTTCGTAATTTCATATCTTAAATATTCCGTCGAAACGCGTTAGTAATAGATTATTTTTCTCATCCAATTATATGCATTCTTTTCCTCTTTTCCATTTTACAACATATATATATATATATATATATATATTTGAAGAAAATAGAAAAATAGATAATCCAAAAATGATGAATTTTTATGAAAAAAGTCAACATGAAAAAGTTTTGGTTTTCGTAAACCTTCATCAGGACTTAAATTTTCGTTATTTACTTCAATATATATATATATATATATATATAAGCAAGAGACTCGTTCAAAAAGTTCTAGGTTACGCTCAGATTTTACATTAGTTTTTGTTTACACACAGGTAAATGTCAAAACAGTTCTATCTCAAACAATTCAGTTTAGCGTAAGTACAGTTTCAATGTCAAAAACAGTCCCATTTCAAACTATTTAGTTTAGCATAAGTACGCAGTTCAGTTCTATTTGACCCATAGATAGGAACCTTATCAGGTGCTACCACTCCAGGCCATAATGGACCTGGGAGCGATGGTAAGGAAGGGGTACTCCGCATCCCCCAAAGCTCCAACATTACTGGAACCTCACCAGCAGATTGTTTAGCGTCATATATAGGACACTCGTTGAGGGGGTCTCTGCAGAGTTGCAGTCGGTGTATTCTGCAGCCCCAGCCGACTGGTCAATGGCCTGTGAGGAACAAAATGGTTGTATACAACAATAACAAAAAAAAAATGAAATTCTTATTGTTAGATATTCCTTGTCTTATCTAATTTTTTTTTTAATTTTATATCTAAAGTCTCGAGTATTTTCATTGTTTTTACTGTTAGCCTTGTATAATATCCATGTGTTTTTTAAAAAAATTGGTACCTTGGTTTTCGAGTGCTGTTTATTTCTTATAATTTCTAATAGCACCCTAATCAGAGGGATAGCAGGTGCGGCGTCTACGTAAGCTAAGTGTGGTTCGCCCAAAATAAAATTTTCATAGCTGTTCAACATGTGACATGCGATTTGTACATTTAATCAATTAGGATTTAGTTTCTATTGTTCGTAAACGAGAAAAGCTTATTTTTTAATTCTTCTATTCTATCTTGTTTTTTTTTTTTTTTTTTTTTTTTTTTTTAACGAAACATGCCATAACGAAAATCAGCGGCTCAGGATAGATAGATAGATAGATAGATAAAAAAAGAATTATAATGTTTTACTATATTTATATATAAAGACTGCTCAAAAACGTTTATAGAGTCTATGTTGATCTAGGTTGGGTAGTGTAGACACAAAATCAACTGCGCCTGGTGACAGTTAGTTTTTTGCTAATTCAATCATCAGAACAATTCATCCTAATCTCTTTCTCTCTCTCTCTCTCTCTCTCTCTCTATATATATATATATATATATAGGGAGGAAAGATAAAATTGTCGCCCTAGAAAAGACGACATGATTCCATTTCCGTTTTATGAAAACCGGTTTTCTTTTTTGTGGCAGACCATCTACTAGTTGGCCTGTTGTGTACAAATCCCAAGAGCGATAGGAGCCTTCTACATGGTGGAACGATAAAATATTTCTATTGGCCTAGTAAGTCGAGTGTTCACCAATGGTCCGTGAGACTTGCGTTCAATCTCTGGTCGCGTCTTGACAAAGACTTTAAAAATAATACTTGATACCTCCTTGCTTAACACTCAGCAATATAAGGTACGTATCAAGGGTAAAGTGGAGCAATTCAGGAAAAGGAGTAGCGCCCTCCCCTACACCTCGGTGTAGTAGCTATTGAAAATGGAGCCTTTTGGCTGCCCTCGACTAAAGGGAGACAACTTTACTTTACATACTTATATGTAAATATATATATAAGAGAAAATGGAAATAAATCTGATAGATTGTAAGTTTAAAAATATGAATAAACATAGTATTCTGATTGATTTGGTTTAGTTTTATGGCATATCAACCATCGTAGGTTATTTAATGCCAAATCTTCTTTATACATATATATTAATAGATATGATTCGGTTTGGTTTGGTTTCATGGCATATCAACCATTGTAGGTTATTTAATGCCAAATCTTCTTTATACATATATATCAATATATATGATTCGGTTTGGTTTGGTTTTATGGCATATCAACCATTGTAGGTTATTTAATGCCAAATCCTCTTTATACATATATATTAATATATATGATTCTGTTTTGTTTGGTTTTATGGCATATCAACCATTGTAGGTTATTTAATGCCAAATCCTCTTTATACATATATATTAATATATATGATTCTGTTTTGTTTGGTTTTATGGCATATCAACCATTGTAGGTTATTTAATGCCAAATCCTGTTAATATATATATATATATATATATATAATCTGTAAACCCATTTTGTAGATCACATTCCCAAATGAACCTGAGCTTATTTTTTGCACAAAGTTAAATTGTTTCAACTATAACAGTCATAATTCGGATAGAACCCAATCAGGTGCTACTACTACAGGTCAAAGTGAACCTGGGAACCATGGCAATTAGGTTGTACTCTACCATAACTAAGTCTTCTTGGCTGTAGCCTCTCCATCAGATAGTTTAATGTTATATCCAGGACATATCGTATTTGTCTATTATTAAATGTTATGCTACTTTAAACCTTTCGGTTTCTTATTAAACCATCTTCAGGGCAATATTGATATGTGATGTATCTTCTAAATTATGCTCAAATTTAAAAGTTAAATTTAAAAAAGAGAGAAAATTTTTAACTTGTTTTCAATTACTTCGAAAGGGACTAGAGTTTCACGTGTGTACTATCAATAAAAGTGCCCATACGAAAAAAGTCTGGAAACTTATTTAATGATCCCCGTAATTTGATTAAGAAAAGTTTCTAAAAATTTCTAAAATCCATTACAAATACGTTACCATTGACCACTTCTTCTTCTTCTTCTTCTTCTTCCGCCACTTGTTGTTTTTTCCATGACCGCTGTAAGAGAATTAAAGACGGAAGGAAAGAGAGAAAGATACCTTTAAGCTCTCCTTTATTTCGGAGATTCGCGAGTATTTTGTGGGTAGAATGTTTTCCCGAACCAGGCGTTGAATTATATTCTTGAATTACTTCGGCAATTACAAGTTCGAGGGTTCCTCGTGTGTTCGGTGGGTGTGTTTAACTGAATAGGCTACAAACAGTAAAAGGAACTTGCCGCTAAGCCCCGCGGCTAAGTGAGAACTGGCGCTCCTTTTCAGCAGCCAAGAGAAAATGGTCCGTCCAGTAGAAGTAGTAAAAGCTTATTGAGAAAGAATTTCTCCTTGGTGTCAGGAAGCCCCTCTTTTTAGGCATGCACTGATTTCGCTTCCTGTCACAAGCCTCCTGAAAAAACTGTAATTTATTGCATTTTATTTTTCCTTTTTTAATCCCCATAAATGTATAGTGTTGAACAGAATAAGTTTTAGATTGCAATACAAGTAACCACTTCACTTCAAAAATAAAAGATTCATATTGAAATCTATTATCATTTTATTGTATTGTATTGTATTTGTTTAGAGGGCAATTGCAATGCAAAATAATTATTCGGGTTTAATTCATTTCGAAATAAAAAATTCATCATCAGAGGCTTTTTTTTTGAATATGTATTAAGTGTTGTACGTTCAATGCTTTTTAGGGGGGACGTTGTAAACATGGTATCACGTGCGGTGTTAGAATGTAATGTTGGGTGTTGTGATCATGGTACCACGTTGGGGTGTTTAAACGCCATGCCATAATTTTTATATAGGAAGCACAATTAGAACTTTCCACATCAGAATTTAAAAAAATACTTGAACACATGCGCACCCTCATTCCATAAACATTTAATTAAATGCAAAAATAATGGTAATTTTTCTATTAAAATAGAAGCTTTCGTATGAAATGTTGGTAATCTCAGAATTAACGAGACTTTATTAATAGCTACGTTACACACTCAGATTAACAGTAGGTTAGAATTGAATACTGAATATATATTTTAATTAACATGTACATTCTTTAAATCCATATACAATTTTTTTTAGATTAAAAAAAATGAAAAAATAAAATGAAATTGATTAAGACTACTGAAGTCACGTCTCTTCCACATGGCGTTTAAAACCACACGTAGCACCATTGTTACAACACCCAGCACAGAATTTTAACACCCCACGTGACGCCATATTCACAACATCCCAAATTTGAACATACAACACCGAGTTCATATTTAAAAAAAGTCCCTGATGGCGAAATTTTTACTTCTAAAATGATTAGACCCGAATAATTATTTTGCACTAAACAAATACATTACAATGTAAGTATAGTAAAGTTGGCGACCGTAGTCGGGAGCGACCAGAAGGCTCCGTTTTCAATAGCTACTACACTGAGGTGTAGGGGTGAGCGCTACGGCTTTCCCTAAATTGCTCTACTTTACTCTTGATATATACCTTATATTGCTGAGTGTTAACCAAGGAGGTTATCAAGTACCATTTTTAAAGTCTTTGATATGACGCAACCTGGGATTGAACCCATGTCTCCCGGACCATTAGGCGAACACTCAACCCAATACAATATCATCATTCATCATCATGTCGTGCCGCCAGCACGGATATCTCTAACCCTCTCTCTCGCCACTTCTCCCTATCGTTCATCGCCTCTTGCAAGTCTTCGGGGCTACATCCCATATCCTCACAGAGCTGCCGCATGTATGTTCGTGCTGGTCGTCCTGCCATATGTGGGGGTCCATAGGAGTACCACGGCCATATGTGGGGGTCCATAGGAGTACCATATGTTCGTGCTGGGAGTACCACGGCCATATGTGGGGGTCCATAGGAGTACCATATGTTCGTGCTGGTCGTCCTCGGCCATATGTGGGGGTCCATAGGAGTACCACGCTTATGAGCCCGTCCCTGCTTCTCCAGCAGTGTCCTGCGTGTCTGGTTCGTCTAACTTGGATAGTTTTCGTGATGGTAGGTAGGTGGCCGTATAGTTGGTGCTATGTTGGGTATTGCCTCCAGAACTTGTTCAATATTGCTAGGCCATATGTGAGGGTCCATAGGAGTACATCACTTATGAGCTCGTCCTTGCTTCTCCAGCAGTGTGCTGCATGTCTGGTCCGTCTAACTTGGATAGTTTTCGTGATGGTAGGTTAGCGGGCGTATAGTTGGTGCTTTGTGGGGTGTTGCCTCCAGGACTCGTTCAATATTGCTCGGCCATATGTGGGGGTCCATAGGAGTACATCCTTTATGTGCTCGTCCCTGCTTCTCTTTGCATGTCTAGTTGTGCAATACTTCAAACAAATTATAAAATACACCAATTATTAGTGTTAGATACCAAACACTGAAAGAATTCGACTGTGTAGAAACAATCGCAGTGTGCAAACAAATTAGTACTAACTCATTTGAAAATAAAATTACCGATAAACTATCTACTTACAAATCAGGTATGTATTACCATTTAACTGTGCACAAGCAAGTGACCGATGTTAAGTTCAATGGTTATTGTTTCATAGCAAAACAGTGAGCAAAAAAATGATCATTTGACAGAATTATTAGTGTTACATAGCAATACTTGAAACCACTTAACAGTAAGCAAACAATTGATTATTAGACAGAATTATTAGTGTTAGATAGCAATACTTGAAACCACTTAACAGTAAGCAAACAATTGATTATTAGACAAAATTATAGCAATACTTGAAACCACTTAACAGTAAGCAAACAATTGATTATTAGACAGAATTATTAGTGTTAGATAGCAATACTTGAAACTACTTAACAGTGAGCAAAAAAATGATTATTAGACAGAATTATTAGTGTTAGGTAGCAATACTTGAAACCACTTAACAGTAAGCAAACAATTGATTATTAGACAGAATTATTAGTGTTAGATAGCAATACTTGCAATCATTTAACAAGGAGCAAACAATTGATTATTAGACAGAATTATTAGTGTTAGATAGCAATACTTGAAACTACTTAACAGTGAGCAAAAAAATGATTATTAGACAGAATTATTAGTGTTAGGTAGCAATACTTGAAACCACTTAACAGTAAGCAAAAAATGATTATTAGACAGAATTATTTGTGTTAAATAGCAATACTTGAAACCACTTAACAGTAAGCAAACAATTGATTATTAGACAGAGTTATTAGTGTTAGATAGCAATACTTGAAACTACTTAACAGTGAGCAAACAATTGATTATTAGACAGAATTATTAGTGTTAGATAGCAATACTTGAAACCACTTAACAGTAAGCAAACAATTGATTATTAGACAGAATTATTAGTGTTAGATAGCAATACTTGAAACCACTTAACAGTAAGCAAACAATTGATTATTAGACAAAATTATAGCAATACTTGAAACCACTTAACAGTAAGCAAACAATTGATTATTAGACAGAATTATTAGTGTTAGATAGCAATACTTGAAACCACTTAACAGTAAGCAAACAATTGATTATTAGACAAAATTATAGCAATACTTGAAACCACTTAACAGTAAGCAAACAATTGATTATTAGACAGAATTATTAGTGTTAGGTAGCAATACTTGAAACCACTTAACAGTAAGCAAACAATTGATTATTAGACAAAATTATAGCAATACTTGAAACCACTTAACAGTAAGCAAACAATTGATTATTAGACAAAATTATAGCAATACTTGAAACCACTTAACAGTAAGCAAACAATTGATTATTAGACAAAATTATAGCAATACTTGAAACCACTTAACAGTAAGCAAACAATTGATTATTAGACAAAATTATAGCAATACTTGAAACCACTTAACAGTAAGCAAACAATTGATTATTAGACAAAATTATAGCAATACTTGAAACCACTTAACAGTAAGCAAACAATTGATTATTAGACAAAATTATAGCAATACTTGAAACCACTTAACAGTAAGCAAACAATTGATTATTAGACAGAATTATTAGTGTTAGATAGCAATACTTGAAATCATTTAACAGGGAGCAAACAATTGATTAAAAATAAATAGATAGAAATAATTGAAACCATTTTACTGTGTCCCCCAAAAAATGACCTCTGGCACGTTTAAAAATGTTATCTACGAAATGTGTTTATAAATCCTATATATTTCATATATACGTATATAAGCAGATTTTGGCTTGAAATACCCCCCACACACATAGATAGATAG
>OY757935.1:59552493-59657493 GCA_963585895.1 Sepioteuthis lessoniana | reverse complement strand
TGATTTATGTATTGTCCATAGTTATATGTATCCTTAGTACTTTCTGCCCGACTTTGGGCCATCATCAGGGGAGGATCTATTACAAAAGTGATGTAACTTTTGTTTTTGCATATTGCTACTATGTAAGAGCGTCTTTACCGTTGAAGTGTGTAGCGTTTGCTTTTAAATGGGTTTCTATAAATAGTGTTAGTAGCTGAAGACATTTAAGTACATTAACACTGGTTTGAAAATTAATTCTGTTAAGTGTCGGTTACATGTTTCTAATAGGTAGTGCTTCAAGAATCTGTAGTTTTTGTTTATTATCTTAATGTTCTAATATTGTTGTGTTGTCGGTGAGAATTTTCCATAATTCTGTTGTTGGGCATGAATGTTTTTTTAATTGCTGAACTATTGAACTTGTATCAGAAAGGTGCATTATATATATATATATATATATATATATACACTCACATATACATATACGCAAAAATATTTGTATATCTATCCATATATATGTATACATCTTAGTTATCCAATATATATATATATATATATATATATATATATATAATTATCTAGCTTGATTCCAGTTTCTCTATTGGATTCCCTTTCAGACTAATTCTCTCGGAAAAGTTAAGAACCAATTATCCTTCCAGATACTAGTTAAATTCTATCACCGCCTTTCTTCTGCAAAGATAAAAAAAACCCACGAAGATTAAATAAACCATGGGAACTGAAACCTAACACGGCGTAACATTTAGCAAGCTTGATTAATTGACCATTGTCAGTGAAATTGATTCTTACTGTGCACTCCATACTTCTAACCAGAGCAAAGCTAAGCTTATTAAATATCTATCTGTCTATCTCTCTATCTATCTATCTGAATTTCTGAGACGATACTTGATGATTTTTATCATTCAGAGTTTCTGGAGGACTAATGTCTTCATCTTTATTGTTATATTTACATCGCTTCGACCGATGAGACCACCGGTCTTCTTCAGGTATTTTTGTCAAACTCAAGAGCCTTCATGGGACTTCGAACCACGCTTGCTCTGATTCTCTTCGCCATGAGCAACTACAAGTGTTAAGTATGACTGTATTGTTACTCGCTTTTAGTCAGGATTGAACCAGCAACCTCCAGATGATTGTCTCTTAGAAGTATACAGAACCAACACCTTTAACTGTTACGCTATATGTCCAGAAGGCCGTCTCTCTCTCTCTCTCTCTCTCTCTCTCTCTCTCTCTCTCTCTCTCTCTCTGAGTGAATTTCTATCTATCTATCTCATCCTATCTCTCTATCTATCTAAGCTTCACGAATGAGTTCGGGTTTCACTGGGTGCCCCATTCATATGGCCATGCGCAACATCTAACCAAAAAGCAAAGTAAATTATAGTGGGCGCTTCGGGTGGTTAGCAAATTACATTAGCAAACATTCAAGAGTGAGTTCGAGTCTCATTAGGAGCCCCATTCATTCGGCCACGTGCCACATCTAATCAAAAAGCTTTGTAAATCACTAAATAGCGTGGTGTTTGAATCTCCCCAGGATACCATTTGAGCAACAGATAACAGGAATGATAACGTTCTAAAGCACTGTATATATTTTTAATCAGTTTTCCCAGTTGGCTGGGGCTATAAAATACACCGACTGCACCTTTGCAGAGGGATAAGACCTCTCAACAAGTGTCCTAGATATGACACTATATAATCTGATGGTGAGGTTCCAGTAATGCTGGAGTAACCCATCATTGCCATCAATCCTACATCCACTCTGGCCCGAAGTGGTAGCACCTGATAGGGCCCTGTGTATGGATTAAATAGAACTATACTATTTACTTATGCTAAACTGAATTGTTTGAATTCTAACTTTTTTGACTAAATTGACTAGCTTGAAATAGAAATGTTTTTTACAATTAAACTTTGTACTTACATTTAAACTGCGTACTTATACTAAACTGAATTGTTTGAAATGAAACTGTTTTTGACATTGAAACTGTACTTACGCTAAACTGAATTGTTTAATATAGAACTGTTTTGACATTTAACTGTGTGTAAAGAAAATCTATAACTTATACTAAACTGATTTTAGATGAATTATAACTGTTTGACTAGATTGAATAGCTTGAAATTGAAATGTTTTTGTCAATTGAGCTGTGTACTCATGTTAAACCGAATTGTTTGAAATAGAACTGATTTTTTGTTTAAAAATGGATTTGGCATTAAATAACCTACAAAGGTTATTATGCCATAAAACCCAACCAACAAACCACATCAAGTAAAATAGACAAAGTATGATTGGTAGCTGTAAATTTATCACCATTGCACACTCCTAGAACATATTTCTCATTTACTTTCTAACCTGTCAGCTAGGGTCGTAGAATACGCCAACAGCACCCCAGTAGAAGGGGTAAGACCCCTTCAACGGGGCCACCTGTTGGCCTTGGGTGGTATTCCATAATGCTTGCAGATGGGATTCTGGTGGCTAAGCAGTTTGTGACCCAGCAGCCAAGGTAGTCATGTGACCTGCAACACTCTAGTTTTGCCCTAACTAGGTGAGACGGGTGGTCGGAGAGGCCCACTCCAATCAATCGACTGGTCCTGTCAAACCCTAATGTCTATATGATTGTCCCGAACAATTGCTCTTGTAGCAAATACTCAACACTTTTAATCTTAAAGGTTCTTGAGGTCGGTAGTTAAGGGTCGGTAGCAATATTTGAAACCTTTCAAATGCGATAGCAACGTTGTATAGTCGCATATATATACAAATATATGCGTAACATAATCAAACATAGTGTACGAACTTCAATGAACGAACGAAGACACTTCTTTATAAAAATATATCTCTCGCACTTTATTCTGGAAAGGGTTAATGTTGGTTGTGTGTGAGAGATGAGCTGGAGACGGGGACAGACTGTTATTTTGACCCAAAGTTCTTCTGACCATAGCAGCACTTCTTCCTCATCTTGGCTGGTTTGCTCAACCGTGGGTCATTGAGGGCCGCAAGGCCCTCTGTCTGCAGCTAGTCTCACGCTGGCCAACTGACTCTAACTGACTCCAACTGACTCAAGCCGTCTGTGTGCTGGTTATATTATTGTTTAACGTCCACCTGCTACCGCTGTTCTTCCGCTTATTTACACAGGTGCATCTCTTGATTGACGGCTCAGTCGAGGGTCAATATGTTACAGCAATACTTGAAATCATTTAACTAAAAATGTGCAAATAAGTGAAACCATTCAGAATTATTAGTGCTAGTAATACTTTTTTGTTATAGTGATATACCTCATGATGTCACGGCATGGACCCCCACTGACACGATAAATAGTGACTGATACATATACAAACACACATACAGATACACACACACAAAAAGATATATATCTACAAACACAAATACACAAACCTACAATCACACACGCACACACACACAAACGCACACACAGATACATATACAAACTCCCCCACACACAGATACTTATACAAACACACACACATATACCCACATACAAAAAGAGATATATCCACAAACACAGATATACACACGAATACATACAAAACGCACAACGATACAGACGTACACACAGACACTCATACTACCACACACACACACACATATAGATTTTTTCACACTTGACAAGCGGGAGAAAAGTTTGACACTTTTAATCTTTACTTTTTTCCTAATTTCATTTTGATATTCTTTCTCGTTGACGCTTAGGACCTTAAAAATGATGGATTGATTGGTTTTAACGGCATATCAACTAGTCTAAGGTTATTTCATGCCTGAGGGTTAGTGAATAGAGTTCATTTTACGTTCATATCTACATTTTTATGTAGATTTTTTTTCTTTTTCTTTTTTTTCCACAAACAAATAAACTGAAACCGTTGGGTTTAAGATATTTGTAGGAGTAACTAGAATATAATCTGCTGGTCATTATCATGTTTAGTGTAGGGTATCACCTACCTTTTCAGCATAATGAGCTTTTCCATCTGCCATATATGGCCGTAGCGGGGATCAGTCTGGGAAGAAGCCAACGAGTCAGACCAGAAGAGCCGTTCCTATTGTTGAAGTATATGATTACTCTATCACTAATCCTATGTTCTTATTACTAGAAGTCTCTCTCTTGTAAATACTCTTTCCTGTAAATATAACTATTTTCCTCACATATCGTGGTTTGTCTTGTTATATATATAACTTGTGTTCACTAACCAGAACACAACATTTAGCAACGCCTCCGTTCGGGCAGGATATGACACAAGGTCAAATTTTAGCGGAGTTTAACTGGTTTGAATTCTGAATTTTCCTTCTCCTAGACTAGTTGCCTAACCAAGGCTGAAGAACTCAGTCTGCCCTACTATTTACCCATAGCTGGAGGGAGAATAAATGGATTCATACCTTTCCCAAGCTATGTGAAATGCAATCAGTATCGTCCAAGGTTTGAACTCGTGTCACCGTGTCCATTTCCTACGACGATAACCATCACACCACGGGCACCTGCTGGTCATTAGGGTTTGTTTGGTTGGGTTTTATGCCATACCAAGCATTGTAGGTTATTTGATGCCAAATCTTCTTTACATATATATATATATATATATATAATTATCATGACCAGTAACTTTCAAGACATTCAGCTTAAATGGCCGCGCAATTACCATGACTAGTTGTTTTGGCATTACATGTCTGTGATTTTAGTTCATGGCTCATTTATAGAGTTTCGGCTCTGCAATCTGTGGTCGCTGGTTCAATTTGGTTTGGTTGGATTTTATGGTATATCAACCGTTGTAGGTTATTTTATAACCTATCCTCTTTATATATTCATATTAATTGGTTTCTTTTTTTAATGGCATATCAACCTTTGTATGTTATTTGATACCAAAGCCATTCTCCTAGAACTTGTCTGAATTCAGAGTTTTCCTTCTATGACAGACACTATAGCAAGGTCAAAGAGCCCAGCCTACCCTATTTTTAACCCCCATATGGAAGAATAATATTTAGATTATTATAATTATTATTATTTGATTATCATTATTAGATTATTATAATTTTAATTATTATCATTAGATTATTATTATTATTATTATTACATCATTATTATTAATAATAGATTATTATTATTAGATTATTATTATCATTATTATTATTTAGATTTAGATTAGATTTGAATCTCAGTATTAATACTCTTCGGAAAGTTTTATACCTTTCCGAAGAGTATTAACACTGAGATTCAAGCTGTGTCGTTCAGGAATTGAACTCTGGTGGTCAAGTCCACTTCCGACGATAATAATCGTTACGCCACCATCGTCTCCTACTCGTATTATAAGTTGTTTGAGGTCTACTTTTTTATGATAAGAAAGTGAAATTAACACTTGTTCAAATGAGGCGAAAGTATTTTTTTTACCGTTGAGTGTGTTCGTACTCTTGTTTATTAGATTCATAAGATTTCAGACGATGCGTGCTTCGGCCGTCCTAAGTCCCCAGTTCGACAGGGAAATTCGAACCGAGCCTTTTGTTCTAATTCAGTTAATCATCACAGGAGACAAGTGTTAATCTAAAGTAAATATTCGTCATTATTTTTACCCGTAGATGGGATTGAACCAACAACCTCCCGATGATTTCACATAGCAGATCTTTAACCAAACGCTTATAACCGTTACGTCATACGTCCTGCTGGACAATGCGAGTGAATTTTGGGGGTTTATAAACATATCACACTCTACCAATGAGACACAACTCAGTTCTATTATGTACCTATTTTTGAACCTCTGCTCATATTGCAATTTTTATCTCGTTTCTTTTTTTATTATTGGTTCCCATATCATAATCATCTCTATACGTGATCGACTCAACAGGTCACTGTAGTTCAACATAGTAGGATCATTAAATAAGTTTCCAGACTTTTTTCGTATGAGCACTTTTATTGATAGTACACACATTAAACTCTAGTTCCCTTCGAAGTAATCTCCTCCGGTTGCAATGCACTTGTTGTACCGTTCCAACAACTTCTAGAATGCCCCATGGAAGTCCTCTTGTGTGAGCGTGTCAATGACCTTCGTCACAGCCTCTTTCATCTCCTCAATATCTCATAACGACAGACTGTGAGCTAAGGGAACAAGCAAAAGTCACAGGGAGTAAAGTCTGGACTATATGGACGGTGAGGAACTGTCTTGATTCGTACTTATGTAAAACTGAATTGCTTGAAATAGAACTATTTTCATAAAAACAGATTTGGTGTTAAATAACCTACAAAGGTTGATATGCCACAAAACCCAAACACCCAACGTATATATATATATATATATATATATATATATATATATATATATAAGAGATGGTCACTGAAGTTCATGAAGAATTTTGCAATAAGATAAATTATTTTCGCCCGACATGTACCTCACTTTCAAAATTTAATATCACAATTATTTTCATTATGAATTAACCTCTGGATAGTCAACATTCCTTGTGATATAGTAATTTACAAAGCTCTTTACTACGATGTGGCACAAGGCTGAATGATTGGGCACCGAATGAGACTCGAACTCACTCGTGTAGATTTGCTAGTCAAGGTTGCTAACCATTACACCACCAAAGGTGCCCACATTCCTTTGATATATCTATTATTATTTGATAAAAAATCCAAAGATTCATGTTCATCATGTATTTTCGTATGCAAAAATTTCCTTTCAATGTAGTTTTATTAGCTCTGTATGGAAATTAATATGTTATAATGTCGGGTATTACTATTAGCGTAAGCAGTATCTACCCGTATTACATACGGGTTTTAAGAGTTTCACAGATGTTCCTGAAGTACCTTGTGTTAAAATCTTTCATCTATTTATGCCTAACATACATCTCACTTTCAAAAAAATCTAATATTGCAAAGATTTTCATTATGAAAGAACTTCTGGATAGACAGTTTTGCCTGTAATGTATTTTTTTCCTTGTTCGTTGGTTGTTTGGTTGTATGGGTTTTATGGCATATTAACCTTTGTACGTTATTTAACGCCAAATTCATTCTTATGAAAATACTTCCATTTCAAACAATTCAGTTTAGTATTAGAACGCAGTTTAAATGTAAGTACAGTTTTATTGTCAAAAGAATTTCTATTTCACCCTTTTCAATTTAGTCGAGCAGTTCTAATTCAGCTAATTCAGTTTAGTAGAGTATTTTGTTTGCACACAGTTAAATGTCAAAACAGTTCTATATCAAACAATTCCTTTTAGTGTAAGTTCATTTTCAATGTCAAAAACAGTTCCATTTCAAACAATTCAGTTAAGCATGAGCACGTACAGTTTATTGTCAAAAACACTTCTATTTCAAGTTATTCAGTTTAGTCAAACAGTTGTAATTCAAACAATTCAGTTTAGCATAAGAATGCATTTAGTTCTATTTATCCCATAGATAGGGCCCTATCAGCTGCTACCATTCCGGGCCGGGTGGACCTGGGAGCAAGGGCAATGAAGAGGTGCTCTGCATTCCCCAAAACTCCAGCATCATGGGAACCTCACCACCAGATTATTTAGTGTCATATCCAGGACACTCATTGGGTGTGGGGTCTTATCCCTCTGTAGAGGTGCAGTCAGTGTATTCTACAGCCCCAGCCGACTGGGCAAGGTCGATATGTCATAAATCCAAACCATCATCATCATCATCATAAACTGAATTAGAACTGCTTGACTAAACTGAATAGCTTGAAATAGAAATGTTTTTGACAATTAAACTGTTCTTATATTTAAACTGCGTGCTTATGCTAAACTGAATAATTCG
This sequence comes from Sepioteuthis lessoniana, assembly GCA_963585895.1. Classification (NCBI taxonomy): domain Eukaryota; kingdom Metazoa; phylum Mollusca; class Cephalopoda; order Myopsida; family Loliginidae; genus Sepioteuthis; species Sepioteuthis lessoniana. Next base: position 59,649,757 of record OY757935.1, on the reverse strand, counting down.
AAATGGAACTGTTTTTGACATTGAAGTTGTACTTACACTAAACTGAATTGTTATATATATATGCCTGAATAAACTGAATAGTTTGAAATAGAAATGTTCTTGACAATTAAACTGTGTACTCATGCTAAACTGAATTGTTTTAAATAGAACTGATTATTTACATAAAATGGATTTGGCGTTAAATAACCTACAAAGGTTGATATGCCATAAAACCAAAACAAACAAAACTGATTCTCTCTCTCTCTCTCTCTCTCTCTCTCTCTCTCTCTCTCTCTCTCTCCATTCGTCCCTATCCCTCCCAGCAAGTCTTCCAAACTACAACTTGTGTCCGCACGGAACTGATGTAGATGAGTGGTCGGTCAACTCTGGCACGTGCACAAGAAAGGGTCCATAATAAAAACGTCACATGTGTTCGTTTTTGATTCCTCAGCAGTGTCTCGTATGTCTTGTTCGTCTTACTTGGATAGTTTTAGAGATCGGAGGTAAGTGGCCCTACAGCTGTTGTTTCGTGGGGTGTTGTAGCATTCTTCTGTAATTCCTATCTAACTTTTTCTCCATGAAATTTGTTTGCGTCCGTGTGGTGCTGACACAGCCACAGCTAGGAAGAAATCCCCTTTTATTTTGTCGAATAGATAAGACTTCCACATGATCGATAGCTGATGGATAGCAGTCCACAGCTTCGCTAGGCGTATATTAACATCACTTCCAGTCGATGAGATACTGCAACCGAGGTTCGTGAAATTATCTATTAATTTCAGAAAACAGCCACTTAGAGTAGAGATAGCTCTTCCTCGTTGAAAACACATATACTCCGTTTTGTTTTCATTTACGCGAAGGCCAATGTTCCTACGGCCTGCTCCAGGCTATGTAACATGGATACGGTTTGGTTAGGTGTATTTGCAAGAAGCGTTAGATCAGCTGCATAGTCTGCGTCTAATATAGTTTCTGCAGGCTATCGTCTGCTTCTTTTTTTTTTTTTTTTTTTTGCGTAAAGCCACTTTTTTTATTAGATCTATTGAGGTTTGAAGTACCTAGTCTTGGCAGATTATAAATGAATATGATTCTAATCTTGAATTCTAGCGACAATGTCAAAGTCTGTGTCTCCGTCAGATGAGCGAACCTATACTTTCGTATGTCTATAGGGCTTCAATATGGCTGTAACAGTTTTTTTAGGGAGACCATATGCTGAATAAAATGCCTTGAAGAAACCTACAAACAACAGTTTTGCCTTGAGATTTTTTGCATTAACTGATTTGATGATTCAACCATCCCCCCCTGCTTGAACAGGATATGACACAAGGTCAATTTTAAGCGGAGTTTAACAGGTTTCAGTTCAGAGTATTCCTTCTCCTAGACTAGTTGCATCACCAAGGCTGAAGAATCCAGTCTGTCCTACTATTTACCTATAGCTGGAGGGAGAATAATTGGATTCATACCTCTACCAAGGGTATTAGTGCTATGTGAAATGCAATCAGTCTAGTCCCGGATTTGAACTCGTGTCGCCGTGTCCATTTTGTGATGATTCAACTGATTCTCAGAATCTGTGATGTGGATCGATTTCTCTGATTTTTTTTCAATTGTTTTTGTTCTTTTTAAACTTCGGTGGTTAAACAAAAAAAAAAATAAATCTCGGCAAATGTATTTGAATAAAAACGTATAGAAATAAGGAATCATTTGAGTGGTGTATTTCGTTTGGTTTCTTTGTTTACGGCCATATCAACCTTTGTGGGTTATTTAAAATCAAAGTCATCCTTAGAGAAGAACAAGAGGAATGTTATTTAACTCATAGCTGAGGGTGTTTATGCCTTTCCCTAGGGTATTAGCCCGACAGTGAACGTAATAGAACGACTGGAGTTCGAACTCTCTTACTTCGAGATGGGGGGGGGTTGTCCTCGCGGTGTAATGGTTAAAGTGATGGACTGCGGAATCGTAGTGCGCGAGTTCGTACTCCCGTCGCGCTATTACGATCACTTTCGGGCAAATACCCTAGGGAAAGGTATGAACCCCCTTATCCTCCCAGCTATGGGTTAAATAGTACCACAACTTTTCTTCTGGGAGAATGGCTTTGGCATTAAATAACCTACAATGGTTGATACGTCATTAAGCAAAGAAACCAAACCAAATTACTTCGAGAGTGCTGTCCAGCACTTTCATCATTTCCTCAATTTTCTCGAAAAAGAAATATTTGTAAAAACCAAAATAAAATATAATAGAATTAAACAAATTAACACTTCATAGTGCTTCATGCTATCGGTAAATTTTAATATATATATATATATATATATATATATATATATATATTGTTGATGAACAAATTAAACGCATGATTAAAAATTTTAACCAACAAAATAAATACTGTACTACTCCACCCTGTCAACAAACATATATCAAACTTTTTCACCACAACTAAATGCACTACAATTATAAATCAGATGAAAAAAATATTGAAAACATTGATTCATAGAAACATACTCCCCACTGATCCTAATAAAAAGATAAAACGTATGATATATTATAATAAGTTTAAAACCTCGAATTTAGTCATTAAAAATAATTCCACTCCCTCGATTGGGGTTTTGCAAAAAACCAACGTTATATATCAATTTAAATGTCCTTTAGGAGATTGTATCTCAGATAATAATAATATATATGTTGGTTTAACCTCAACCAACCTATCGAGGAGACTTACAATGCACCTTTCTGATAGAAGTTCAATTGCTCAGCATTTAAAAAAACATTCATGCCCAACAACAGAATTACGAAAAATTCTCACCCACAGTACAACAATATTAGAACATAAAAAAAAAAAAAAAAAAAATAAGCAATAAACAAAAACTACAGATTCTCGAAGCACTAAACATATTAGAAACATGCAACTGACACTTAATAGAATTAATTTTCAAACCAGTGCTAATGTACTTAAATGTCTTTAGCTACCGAAACTATTTATAGAAACACATTTAAAAGCAAACGCTATACACTCCAACAGTAAAGACGCTCTTACATTGTAGTAATGCAAAAACAAATGTTACATCCCTTTTTTAATAGATCCTCCCCAGATGATGGCTCAACGTCGGGCAGAAAGTACTTGGGATATATACAATTATGGAAAATATATCCATCAATTCCCGCCGAATACGATAAAAGCAATACGGCAACATGAACCTATCAAAAAGAAAATGTGTCTATTATGTTCAACGAAATTTGTATTAATGAAGAAATGCTGCTAATATATATATATATAGTAGAGTATTTTGTTTGCACACAGTTAAATGTCAAAACAGTTCTATATCAAACAATTCCTTTTAGTGTAAGTTCATTTTCAATGTCAAAAACAGTTCCATTTCAAACAATTCAGTTTAGCATGAGCACGTACAGTTTATTGTCAAAAACATTTCTATTTCAAGTTATTCAGTTTAGTCAAACAGTTGTAATTCAAACAATTCAGTTTAGCATAAGAATGCATTTAGTTCTATTTATCCCATAGATAGGGCCCTATCAGCTGCTACCATTCCGGGCCGGGTGGACCTGGGAGCAAGGGCAATGAAGAGGTGCTCTGCATTCCCCAAAACTCCTGCATCATGGGAACCTCACCACCAGATTATTTAGTGTCATATCCAGGACACTCATTGGGCGTGGGGTCTTATCCCTCTGTAGAGGTGCAGTCAGTGTATTCTACAGCCCCAGCCGACTGGGCAAGGTCGATATGACATAAATCCAAACCATCATCATCATGTCGTGTCGCCAGCACGGATATCTCTGACCCTCTCTCGCCACTTCTCCCTATCATTTATCGCCTCCGGCAGGTCTTCAGGGTTACATCATGTGTCCTCACATATTTGCTGTATGTAAGATCGAGCTGGTTGTCCTGCTTTTGCACGGCCATATGCGGGGTCCATAGGAGTACATCACTTATGAGCTCGTCCTTGCTTCTCCAGCAGTATCCCGCGTGTCTGGTTCGTCTAACTTGTATAGTTTTCGTGATGGGGGGCAAGTGTCCGTATAGTTGGTGTCTCGTGGGGTCCAAACCATTTTATTTGTATTTTCCATCTTAGAGGATCATGTTTACCTTTAATGTGTTTTGTCTTTGGTTTCCTGTTCAGAAACGATTGAATATAAATCAGAAAATGCATAGCAACAAAAATGTTTTTGATATAAGTATGATGTTATTATATTCTAAACTTTTCTTAGTCTGGCACCAAGGCCTTAATTTGCTTACAGTACCTGCCGTTATATTGTGGTCAGTATATTGGTGTACTGAGCAGGTAATCTGATAGGAACCAGTACTTTTAGTATGATTTGAACTCAAGTCTTTTAAAAATAAATGTAGTTTAAATTTAGCACAAGGTCATAAGTATTAGGCACTCAATGAGGATTGTGTAATAATGGTCAGTTAGGCTATCTGACCATTTCTGGTGAGTCTGGTTTTCAGAGGGTGCCCTATATTTCTGACAAATTGTAATATGACAAAGCAGAGATTTTATTTTTTATCTTATATATCCGAATTTGCCTGGTGTGAAGCACTATGGTGTAAATGTTAGTTTGTTTGTTTTGTTATATTTTTTTTTTTGTTTTTTTTTTTTTTTAGTTTTCTAGTTAAGGCAAAGAGTCATTTTCTTTTTTCATTCAAACCATTTTCCCACTTGGTTGTTTTAAATGTAAAAATAATCATTTCAGTTAGATTGTTCTATGTTTAAACTATTATTTAGTAATACTATACAGAAAACTAAAGTTTATTTTGGTATAATTTTGCTGGGTTTTTTTTTTTAAGATACCTTGTATCAGTAAATTTTTGGACCTTATTATATGAGTGGTTTAATTCTTTGTTGTTGTTTATGTCTTTTGGTATTGCCGTGTCCATTTCCTACGACGATAACCATTACACCACGGGCACCTCCACAAGCTCTGGAGACAACATCCCACAAGACACCAACTATACGGCCACCTGCCTCCCATCACGAAAACTATACAAGTTAGACGAACCAGGCATGTAGAACACTGCTGGAGAAGCAAGGACGAACTCATCAGTGATGTACTCCTATGGACACCCGCATATGGCCAAGCAAAAGCTGGACGACCAGCTCGAACATACATACAGCAGTTATGTGAGGATACGGGATGTAACCCAGGAGACCTGCCAAAAGCGATGAATGATAGGGAGAAGTGGAGAGAGAGAGAGCGTCAGGGATATCCATACTTTTGGCACGACATGATGATGACGATGATGTCTTTTGGTAGTCCACATTGCTTGAATATTAATTTAATGAGAACAGGGCATATAGAGTAGAAATCGTCATAAAGCAATAGTTGTCAAAATGTTTTTGAAATAAGTATGATGTTATGTAACACGCGACTACCAAAGGTATGGACAGCTAACAATAGTCTATCGGACATATAGAAGTCAGACCTGCCCGATAAAATGAAACGCAGTTTTTTCCAAGCAGCGGTCGTATCGATAATGCTGTATGGATGCACTACATGGACTCTAACTAAATGTATGGAAAAAAAAGCTTGACGGTAATTACACAAGAATTCTGCGAGCAATATTGAACCACTCCTGGAGGCAACACTCTACAAAGCAGCAGCTGTACGCCCACTTACTACGCATCACAAAAACTATCCTAGTTAGACGAACCAGACATACAGGACACTGCTGGAGAAGTAGAGATGAACACATAAGTGACATACTATTATGGAACCCCTCACATGGATGAACAATGTAAGAGAATCTTTACTGTTGGAGTGTATAGCGATTGCTTTTAAATGTGTTTCTATAAATAGTTTCGGTAGCTAAAGACATTTAAGTACATTAGCACTGGTTTGAAAATTAATTCTATTAAGTGTCAGTTGCATGTTTCTAATATGTTTAGTGCTTCGAGAATCTGTAGTTTTTGTTTATTGCTTATTTTTCTTTTTTTTTTTTTTGTTTTTTTTTTTTTATGTTCTAATATTGTTGTACTGTGGGTGAGAATTTTTCGTAATTCTGTTGTTGGGCATGAATGTTTTTTTAAATGCTGAGCAATTGAACTTCTATCAGAAAGGTGCATTGTAAGTCTCCTCGATAGGTTGGTTGAGGTTAAACCAACATATATATTATTATTATCTGAGATACAATCTCCTAAAGGACATTTAAATTGATATATAACGTTGGTCTTTTGCAAAACCTTAATCGAGGGAGTGGAATTATTTTTAATGACTAAATTCGAGGTTTTAAACTTACTATAATATATAATACGTTTTATCTTTTTATTAGGATCAGTGGGGAGTATGTTTCTATGAATCAATATTTTCAATATTTTTTCATCTGATTTATAATTGTAGTGCATTTAGTTGTGGTGAAAAAGTTTGATATATGTTTGTTGACAGGGTGGAGTAGTACAGTATTTATTTTGTTGGTTAAAATTTTTAATCATGCGTTTAATTTGTTCATCAACAATATATATATATATATATATATATATATATTAAAATTTACCGATAGCATGAAGCACTATGATGTAAGTGCTAGTTTGTTTAATTTTATTATATTTTATTTTGGTTTTTACAAATATTTCTTTTTCGAGAAAATTGAGGAAATGATGAAAGTGCTGGACAGCACTCTCGAAGTAGTTTGGTTTCTTTGTTTAATGGCATATCAACCATTGTAGGTTAATTAATGCCAAAGCCATTCTCCTAGAAGAAAAGTTGTGGTACTATTTAACCCATAACTGGGAGGATAAGGGGGTTCATAACTTTCCCAAGTGTATTTGCCCGAAAGTGATCGTAATAGCGCGACTGGAGTACGAACTCGCGTACTACGATTCCGCAGTCCATCACTTTAACCATTACACCGCGAGGACACCCACCATCTCGAAGAAAGCGAGTTCGAACTCCAGTCGTTCAATTACGTTCACTGTCGGGCTGATACCCTAGGGAAAGGCATAAACACCCTCAGCTATGAGTTAAATAACATTCCTTTTGTTCTTCTCTAAGGATGACTTTAATTTTGAATAACCCACAAAGGTTGATATGGCCGTAAACAAAGAAACCAAACGAAATACACCACTCAAATGATTCCTTATTTCTATACGTTTTTATTCAAATACATTTGCCGAGATTTTTTTTTGTTTAACCACCGAAGTTTAAAAAGAACAAAAACAATTGAAAAAAATCAGAGAAATCGATCCACGTCACAGATTCTGAGAATCAGTTGAATCATCACGAAATGGACACGGCGACACGAGTTCAAATCCGGGACTAGACTGATTGCATTTCACATAGCACTAATACCCTTGGTAGAGGTATGAATCCAATTATTCTCCCTCCAGCTATAGGTAAATAGTAGGACAGACTGGATTCTTCAGCCTTGGTGATGCAACTAGTCTAGGAGAAGGAATACTCTGAACTGAAACCTGTTAAACTCCGCTTAAAATTGACCTTGTGTCATATCCTGTTCGAGCGGGGGGGTTGAATCATCAAATCTGTTAATGCAAAAAATCTCAGGGCAAAACTGTTGTTTGTAGATTTCTTTAAGGCATTTTATTCAGCATATGGTCTCCCTAAAAAAACTGTTACAGCCATATTGAAGCCCTATAGAAATACGAAAGTATAGGTTCGCTCATCTGACGGAGACACAGACTTTGACATTGTCGCTAGAATTCAAGATTAGAATCATATTTATTCATAATCTGCCAAGACTAGGTACTTCAAACCTCAATAGAGCTAATAAAAAAAGGTGGCTTTACGCAAAAAGAAAAAAAAAAGAAGCAGACGATAGCCTGCAGAAACTATATTAGACGCAGACTATGCAGATGATCTAACGCTTCTTACAAATACACCTAACCAAACCGTATCCATGTTACATAGCCTGGAGCAGGCCGTAGGAACATTGGCCTTCGCGTAAATGAAAACAAAACTGAGTACATGTGTTTTCAACGAGGAAGAGCTATCTCTACTCTAAGTGGCTGTTTTCTGAAATTAATAGATAATTTCACGTACCTCGGTTGCAGTATCTCATCGACTGGAAGTGATGTTAATATACGCCTAGCGAAGCTGTGGACTGCTATCCATCAGCTATCGATCATGTGGAAGTCTTATCTATTCGACAAAATAAAAGGGGATTTCTTCCTAGCTGTGGCTGTGTCAGCACCACACGGACGCAAACAAATTTCATGGAGAAAAAGTTAGATAGGAACTACAGAAGAATGCTACAACACCCCACGAAACAACAGCTGTAGGGCCACTTACCTCCGATCTCTAAAACTATCCAAGTAAGACGAACAAGACATACGAGACATTGCTGAGGAATCAAAAACGAACACATGTGACGTTTCTCTATGGAGCCTCACTTGTGGACGTGCCAGAGTTGACCGACCACTCATCTACATCAGTTCCGTGCAGACACAAGATGTAGTTTGGAAGACTTGCTTGGAGTGATATGGACGATTGGGGAGAGAGAGAGAGAGAGAGAGAGAGAGAGAGAGAGAGAGAGAAAGAATCAGTTTTGTTTGGTTTGGTTTTATGGCATATCAACCTTTGTTGGTTATTTAACGCCAAATCCATTTTATGTAAATAATCAGTTCTATTTAAAACAATTCAGTTTAGCATGAGTACACAGTTTAATTGTCAAGAACATTTCTATTTCAAACTATTCAGTTTATTCAGGCATATATATATAACAATTCAGTTTAGTGTAAGTACAACTTCAATGTCAAAAACAGTTCCATTTCAAATTATTCAGTTTAGCATAAGCACGCAGTTTAAATGTAAGAACAGTTTAATTGTCAAAAACATTTCTATTTCAAGCTATTCAGTTTAGTCAAGCAGTTCTAATTCAGTTTAGTACGAGTACAGATTTTGTTTACACACAGTTAAATGTCAAAACAGTTCAATGTTAAACAATTCAGTCTAGTGTGTAATACAGTTTCAATGTCAAAAAACAGTTCTATTTAAAAAGAGTGAGTCAGGGAAATCCGTGCTGGCAACATGATTTGATAATGATGATGATTGCCACTTAACACAAATAATTCTATTTAACGTTAATCATTTGTTTGCGTACCGTGAAGTGGTTTCAAGTATTGTCAATACGAATATTTTTTATTGGCACACAGTCAAATGTTTCTAAGTATCGCTATGTAATAGTAATAATTCCATTTTTGCACACGGTTAAATGGTTTCAAGTATTGCTATGCAACACTAACAATTCAGTTTCTTTCTTTGTACTGCACTTTTTCTTTCTTTCTTTCTTTCTTTCTTTCTTTCTTTCTTTCCAGCGTGTATTCATCCTTCTTGATATCGTTTAACTATTTTTCTTGTCTCTTTTTCTTTCTACTCTCTCTCTCTCTCTCTCTCTCTCTCTCTCTCTCTCTCTCTCTCTTATTCATTGTCTCTTTATTCCGTTCTTTTCTCTTCTCTTTTCCTTCTTTCTTTCTTTCTTTCTTTCTTTCCAGCGTGTATTCATCCTTCTTGATATCATTTAACTATTTTTCTTGTCTCTTTTTCTTTCTACTCTCTCTCTCTCTCTCTCTCTCTCTCTCTCTCTCTCTCTCTCTCTCTCTCTCTCTCTCTCTCTTATTCATTGTCTCTTTATTCCGTTCTTTTCTCTTCTCTTTTCCTTCTTTCTTTCTTTCTTTCTTTCCAGCGTGTATTCATCCTTCTTGATATCATTTAACTAATTTTCTTGTCTCTTTTTCTTTCTACTCTCTCTCTCTCTCTCTCTCTCTCTCTCTCTCTCTTATTCATTGTCTCTTTATTCCGTTCTTTTCTCTTCTCTTTTCCTTCTTTCTTTCTTTCTTTCTTTCTTTCTTCCTTTCTTTCTTTCTTTCTTTCTTTCCAGCGTGTATTCATCCCTCTTGATATCATTTAACTATTTTTCTTCTCTTTTTCTTTCTACTCTCTCTCTCTCTCTCTCTCTCTCTTATTCATCGTCTCTTTATTCCGTTCTTTTCTCTTCTCTTTTCCTTCTTTCTTTCCCATTTGTGTTCTTTTTCTTCTTTTTTTTTTTTTTTTTGCTTTTTGTCTTCCCTCTTCTATCCAGCTTCCACCTTTCCAATCTTCTATCTTTTGGCTTTTTTTCTTTCTTTCCTTCTTTTCAGAATTCCCCTCTGTTTCATTTATCTAATTTTTTCTTTCTATATCTACTTCCGTTCATTCTGGCTTTATTTCTTGATATATTTTTTTTTTCATCATCTCGTTAGTCAAGCTAAGAATACGCTAACTGCACCCACTTCAGCGGGGTTAGGTTTGGTTGATTCGGTTTTATGGCATAGGCACCTAGTTTCGACTAGGCTACCTTCGGGTGGGCGAGCTGCATTTTTGTCTCCTTTGTCCCCCTTGTACGGCACTAGACCAAGCGTCTAGTTTAAGCCGTTAACTGGCATACGTGCCCGGACCCACATTTGGGTTCGTGAAACCGCTTGCCTCATCAGGCTCACATTGCACTAAGTGAGCCGATGAGCAGCACAGACAAGCAGGGTTCGAGTCTCGGCTCCTTCCCGACCTTCCCCTCCCCTTTATCCCCACTTTAATTGGCCTTCGGGCTTTTGACCTTGTGTCAAGTCGTGTCTGGTGGGAGGCAGCGACAAATACTACAACAGTTGTTGGAATGAACCTGACCGTACCCATTTTGAGATCAAAAAATGTAATTTTTTACCCTTTAACCCAAAACTAAAAATCCTTTTTTGGGCGAATACATGTAAATAGCCTGAAAAAATATCCGCAAAGAAGAGATTTTGTAAAATAAATAATATTTTAGAATTTAGGTAGGGGATCACTTTGCAATATAAATTTAACGTAAAATGATCACCCACTTCCAAACCAGCAAGCATTACTGACGACTAGAGATAGCAGTAAAGGGACGTGTAACCATCTTATATTCTTTTTTATTTCTCCTGAAACGTGGGCACTTTTTTCTTTTTAAGTTTTTTTTATCACTTGAAAAATCGCCCAACCCAATTTTTTCATTTAACGCATAATTTTTCATTTTATTGCGAAAAAAAAATTCCCGCGCTAAATAAGCTTAGTTAACATCTCCACCCTCCCCATCTGATTTCCCTACAAAAAAATTGAAAAAGAAAATGGTTACACGTCCTTTCTGCTATCTCTGGTTGTCAGTAATACTTGCTGGTCCGGAAATGGGTGATCGTTTTACGTTAAATTTATATAACAAAGTGATCCCTCACCCTATTTCTAAAATATAGTTTTTTTTTTTGTGGGGTGGGTTCAAAATTTCTTCTTTGCGGCTATTTTTCAGACTATTTATTTGTATTCGCCCAAAAAATGTCGAATCTGATTTTTAGTTTTCGCTAAAATCCGATAGGCTAAAGGGTAAAAATTTACCATCAAAGATGAAAGGATCTATAGAAATGAGTGGAGAGACGAAGGAAGAAAGAAGCAGAGAAATTCCAGCAAAAGACAGCAGAGTTAAAAGTGAGATGATCAGAAGAAAAACAAAGAAGGAAGGAAGGAAGGAACGAAGGAAAAGAATAATATTGCCAAAGAAATTCGAAAATAATAGAAAAAAAAAAAACGAAGAAATAAAAAAAAGAAGAGAAGAGAAAAATGAAATTAAGGAAAGGAAGGTAATCCATATTTACCAACCCCTCCGCTCGGGCAGGATATGACACCAGGTCAATTTTTAAGCGGAGTTTAACAGGTTTTAATTCAGAGTTTTCCTTCTCCTAGACTAGTTGCCTCGCCAAGGTTGAAGAACCCAGTCTGTCCTACTATTTACCCATAGCTGGAGGGAGAGTAATTGGATTCATACCTTTCCCAAGGGTTTTAGTGCTATGTGTAATGCAATTAGCCTGGTCCAGAATTTGAACTTGTCTCGCCGTGTCCATTTCCTACGACGATAACGATTACTCTACGGACACCTTCACGAGTAAAGGAGGGTAATTGTAAGCTGGTTGGTTGGTTTTATGGTATATCTACCCTTGCTGGGTTATTTGATACCGAAATTAGTGTCTTTTTTTATGAATCAAATAAATACCAAACCCTGTTTATACACAATTATATTAAATATATGATTTATAAACGAATAGTTTGAAGGTAACATTTTAAACAACCCAGAGCACATTCGTTTTGACATAGTTAAATGATTTCAAGTATTGCTATGTAACCTTAATAATTCAATTTAACATCTGTCATTTCTTTGTACACCACTGAATTGTAATCACCAGTGATTCTACAAATAAAAAATAAAATCATTCATGCATTTTAAAATGACAATGTAGTAAAAGATAATATATCTGTGGATTAAATAGATTTGTTTGAAAATTATTAAGTGACATTATATACCTATGAGCAAATTAATTGCATTAGATAAGAATGCTTGAAATTATATAAATGTGTACACATCATTTGTATTTGATAAGAATACTTTAACCTATCAATCAAAGGCAAATTATTTGTTATTTGAACTCTTTCAGAGTCGGAGTGGATTTGGTAAGAATTTTGGTAGTATGTTAATGATTTGTAAATGAATTGTTTGTATGCATTTTTTTATTTTTAAATGATTAGAGCAAGTTTGTTCGCAAACAATTACAGGGTGCGGAAGCGAAATATGGAATAATTTTAAAACGTTTTTTTTTAGTCTGATTCGTCTAATTTTAGAAAAAAAAAACGCGATAAATCTAAATATTCCTGATTAACTCAATTATTCAAGCTCTTTTTCAATAAAATTCAACTCAATCTAAGTGAGCAAAAAAAAAAAAAAAAAAACATAAAGAATATATGATTTACTAAACGCCGAAACCAAGCAACAAAATGTCCGAAATAATTCGATTTTCTTTATGGCTTCCATCAAGCCCAGACCTTAACCCCCTTCATAACGCTACATGAGGCATTTTTGAAGAAAAAAATTAAACTTCCTATCTAAATATTGTTATTGAAGAAGAATTGAATAAAATGTCTGAAGGTATGCAAATCATTTCAAAGGCGTGTTAATAAAATTATTCTTTTTTAAAAATTGCGGCCATACTGAATAAAATTACTGTTTTGTGTCTATCTTCTTCTTATTTTTTTTTTTATTAAAATTTATCTTGTTTTATAAAGGAGTCGTTTATTAATATACTAGAATATTCCTAATTTTACTTCCACATCCTGTGAGTATTACCATCGTTTTACCACAGTTAAATGGCTAAGAATTATTGCTTTATTATACGAAGAATTCTGTTCAATACAGGGTGGAGCGATAAAATTGTCGCCCTAGAAAAAAACGACATGATTCCATTTCCGTCTAATGAAAACCGGTTTTCTTTTTTTGTTGCAGACCATCTACTAGTAGGCCAATTGTGTACAAATCCCAAGAGCGATAGGAGCCTTCTATTATGTCTGAAAGTGACACAATGTTCAACGAGCGAGATCGGAGATACGCCGCTGTACAAATCATGCTCTCTTCCGATCCAAGTTATGACTGCGAGAACCATCGTTGGATTGCCACGAATAACAGGGACGTGCCCAGGGTGATAAAAACAAAGTTTGCGGCTACGGTTATGGTCTTTGGTGTGGTTTCAAGTGAGGGCCACATCATGCTACCTCACATCTTCGAAGTCGGCTTGAATGTCAACACCAAAGTGCACCTGGATGTGCTGAAGAGTGTGGTGATCCCCTGGTGTATTCAGGTGGCCGGTAGCAGACCCTGGGTGTGGCAGCAGGACTCGGCGCCGGCCCACAAGTCTAAAGAGACCCAGGCTTAGCTTCAGAAGAAGTGCTACGACTTTGTACCCTTCTCTCACTGGCCTCCCTCCTCCCCTGACTTGAACCCACTGGACTACTTCGTTTAGTCATACGTTGAGAACATCACAAACATGACCTCTCACAACACTAAAGCCCGCCTGATCGCCGCCATCCGCCGAGTATTCGCCGAGCTCCCGCCGGCGCTTGTGGAAAAGGCATGCTCCTAGTTCCGGATCCGTATCGAGGCGGTGATTGAGGCTGAAGGCGGCGGCTACATTGAATAGATGTCAGCTCTACTACATAATCAAGTTAGCTGAATTGATTTTTTCAATAAAAGTTTTAAAATAAAGCTGTAGCGTTGTTTTCTTTAGGACGACAATTTTATCGTTCCGCCCAGTATTAAGCATTTGTTTGCACATAGTATAGTGGTTTCAACTATTGCTATCTAACATCAATAATTCTATTCAATGCTTCATTCATTTGTACAGTCAAAATAATTCGATTGAATATTAACCATTTGTTTTCACACAAATGATTTCAAGTATCGCTATCTAATATCTATAGTTTTATTTGCACATAGTTAAATGGTTAAGCGGTTCTCTTTGACCTTAACAGGTACTACCACTCCCGATTACAGTAATAGCAATGAAGAGGTACCACACATTGACTTAAGTTTCAGAACTGAAGCCTCATCAGCAGATGGTTTAATATCATATCCAGGCCACTCGTTGGGGAGAGTCTTTCCGCTCAGGAAAGATACAGTCAGCCGACTGGGCTTCTTGAGAGCGATAAGACCCCTATAAAAAAGAGGTTGTCCTGAGTATTTATTAATCTGACTTCCCACCAAGTCAGATTTTTTTAAAGGGAGCCAAACACAAATCGAAAATCACTAGTTGATATTTCTTTTTTAATTGCTCTTACGGTAGTATCCATTTTAGTGCGCCTCAGGCGTCGAGTGGTCTTCTTGAAAGGACAATTAACTGCAACCAGTGGTGAGGTAGTAGTTTTCATTGTCATTACTCCCAGGTCCACTCTAACTCAGTGTGGTATTACCTGTTAGGGTCACATCTGCGGATTAAATAGATTTGTTTGAAAATTATTAAGTGACACAATATACCTATGAGCAAATTAATTGTATTAGATAAGAATACTTGAAACTATATAAATGGGTACTTATCATTTGTATTTGATAAGAATACTTTAACCTATCAATCAAAGGCAAATTATTTGTATTAGATAAAGATTGTTAAAACCATATAACTGTGTGCAAATTATTTGTATTAGAGAATACTTGAAACCATTTCACTGCGTGCAAATTATTCGTATTAGATAAGAATACTTGAAACTATATAAGTGTGTGCAAATTATATGTATTGAATAAGAATACTTGAAATCCTAAAACTATTAGCAAGCAAATTACTGTTATTATTAAATAGGACTAGTTACTTGAAACGATATAATTAATTGCAAAAGATAAACT
This sequence comes from Sepioteuthis lessoniana, assembly GCA_963585895.1. Lineage (NCBI taxonomy): Eukaryota > Metazoa > Mollusca > Cephalopoda > Myopsida > Loliginidae > Sepioteuthis > Sepioteuthis lessoniana. The sequence goes on along the minus strand of OY757935.1, from coordinate 59,634,621 downwards.
TAATGACAACGGCATTAAATAACCCAGCAAAGGTTGACATACTCTAAAACCGACCAACCAACTTAAAATTAACCTCCTTTTTTTTCATTTCATTTTCTATTCTATTTTTTTCTTTTCCTTCCTTCCTCCCTTCCTTCCTTCATTCATTCCATTTTTGTTTTCTTCTGATCATCTCACTTTTAACCCTGCTGTCTTTTGCTTGTCTTTCTCTGCTTTTTTCTTCCTTCAATCTCCACTCACTTCTATACATCCTTTCATCTAAGATCTCAAAAGGGATAAGGTCAGGTTCATTGCCTGATGTCTGAGGTGCCACTAAAAAGAGACTGCCGATGGAGCCAATCTAATCTAGAGGACGCCCATACGTAAACGATAGAGTCTCTACTTAAAAAAATCAAAGACCTTGTGTCAAACCTTCCTATAGCAGGGAAACAAGGTAAATAACTTATTAAAACCTCTTCCTTTTACTTCAAATTTGTTTTTTTCTTTCCTTTCCTTTTCTTTCCTTTCCTTTCCTTTTCTTTCCTTCTTCTCGCTGTGTCTGTCCATCCTCTCTCTTTTTCCTTCTCTTTTACTTTAATATGTTTTAAAAACTTACATTCTTCTTCTTCTTCTTCTCTCTCTCTCTCTCTCTCTCTATATATATATATATATATATATATATATATATGTGTGTATATATATATTCATTTCTTTGTCACTGCTACTGTATGCTTCATCTTTTTCTTCGTTCCGTCTTTGCTTCACACTTAATTCCCTTGTCATCCGCATCAATTGGTTCTCTGCAACTGGAAACCCGATCTGTAACTTAAGAAGATCCACGCACCTTGGCAACACACGAAATGCGCCGAGCAAGAAATAAATGCGTCTAGCAATGAAGGAGACACTTTGACATATGAACGACGTCACCATTTTTATGGATGTCTTTTTCTAGTGAATTCCTGCTGGGCATTCTGATAGATAGATAGATAGATAGATGCAAATAGAGAGAGAGAGAGAGAGAGAGAGAGAGAGAGAGAGAGAGAGAGAGAGAATGAAGCTAAGGAAACAGAATTTGGTAGATAGGAAGAAAATAAGATAGATAGATAGATGCAAATAGAGAGACAGAGAGAGAGAAAATGAAGCTAAGGAAACAGATAATATGGTAGATAGGAAGAAAATGAGATAGATAGATAGATAGATAGATAGATGCGAACAGAATGAGAAAGACAGAGAGAGAGAGATTGAAATATGAAGCTAAGGAAACAGAGAATGTGATAGATAGATAGATAGATAGATAGATGCGAACAGAATGGGATAGATAGATAGATACATAAAGAGAGAGAGAGAGAAAGAGAGAGAGAGAGAGAGAGAGATTGAAATATGAAGCTAAGGAAACAGAGAATGTGATAGATAGATAGATAGATAGATAGATAGAAACTACAAACATATGCACAGAGAGAGAGAGAGACAGATAGACAGACAGAGAGAATAACAGTCTGGGATAGATAGATAGATAGATAGATAGATAGATAGATAGATATGAACGAATTGAGATAGATAGATAGATAGATAGATGGGAACAGAATGAGGAAGACAGAGAGAGAGAGAGAGAGAGAGAGAGAGAGAGAGAGAGAGATTGAAATATGAAGCTAAGGAAACAGAGAATGTGATAGATAGATAGATAGAAACTACAAACATATGCACAGAGAGAGAGACAGACAGACAGACAGACTGACAGAGAGAATAACAGTCTGGGATAGATAGATAGATAGATAGATAGATATGAACGAATTGAGATAGATAGATAGATAGATAGATAGATAGATTCATTAATACATACTTATATACACAGAAAAATACTCTTTATATAGATATATATCATATACATGGTGTAAATGATATCTATCTCGGGCGAATTGCAATCTAGTGTAACGGTGATCATCACGGTGAACGGTATCAGTAAACCGTATATGAATTTCAATTCAATTTCTTGTCGTTGATTTAGCAGTACTTCCCGTCGAAATGGCATAAGCCCACTTCTCCATGCTCTCTGTCCCAACTCCAAAATGTGTCATTCAAGAAATGTCTGAAAGTTTGAAGAAGACAAATGTATAAAAAAAAATAAGATGACACGAAAAAAAAACTGAGTCAAGCACAAAATGGCAAAGTATTAAGCTCTTAAGTAAGTAAACTTAGCGACCATAGTCGAGGGTGACCCGAAGGCTCCCTTTTCGATAGCTACTACACCAAGGTGTAGGGTAGGGCACTACTCCATTCCCTGGATTGCTCCACTTTACCCTTGAACCGTACCTTATAATGCTGAGTGTTAAGCAAGGTGGTATCAAGTTCCATTTTTAAAGTCTTTGGTATGACTCGACCTGGGATTGAACCCAGGTCTCCCGGGCCATTGGCGAACACTCTAACCGCTGGGCCAAAGCTCTTAAACCTCATAAATATCAGCAGAGTTGATAGGGAAGGATAAGATTTGCATTATTTAATGCTCTTCGTTTCGAAGTCAAATATGCCGGAGTTTATCTGAGAAACTGGATAGCAGGACTTCATCAGCTTAACTGTTGTTGTTCTATTCTGAAATTTGTAAAATCTTAATTGTAAAACTAAAAGTGAAAAAAAAAAAAAAATCAAATCCCTCTTAGAGACCTTAAAAGCAACCAGAGAAACTCGTATTTCTCTTACAACTAATTAGGTCTCTAACAAGGATTATTTTTTTCTTATTTATTTATCTTTTCTTTTTTTATATATTTAAGGTTTTGATATTTTGGAAATTTTCCGGAAATAAATTATATATATATATATACATAAGAGGATCCTTAAATAAGTTTCCAGACTTTTTTCGTATGAGGACTTTTATTGATAGTACACACATGAAAATCTAGTCCCCTTCGAAGTAATCTCCTCCGGCTGCAATGCACTTGTTCTACCGTTCTAACAACTTCTGGAAGTCCTCTTGAGTGAGCGTGTCAATGACCTTCGTCACAGGCTCTTTCATCTCCTCAATTGTCTCATAACAACAGCCTCTGACTAAAAGTCACAGGGAGCAAGGTCTGGACTATAGGGAAGGTGAGGAACTGTCTTGATGCCCATCTTGCTCAAATAGTCTGTGACAAGGATGGAGTTGTAGACTGGTGCATTGTCCTGCTGGAAATACCACTGACCCGATTTCAAGAGTGCTGGCCTCTTCTGTCGGAATCTCTTCCTGAACTCCCTTAAAACCACAACATAGTAACCCTAACCCTAACCCTTTGGCCAATCAACTCTGGTGTATTGACTTCCTTACTCCTTCTACACCTCTCATCATCCCTCACAGATTCTCTGCCTTTCTTGAATCTCTTATGCCCCTCAAAAACTGGTGCTCGATTCATGCAAGATGGTCACAAACCAATCTGAAACATTCCATACGTTTCTGTGGAACTTTTTTCCAAGTTTAAAACAGAATTTTATTGCATATCGTTCTTCTAAAGTGTCCTCACATCCAGATTGCATTTTTGAAATTCACCAGCTGTGACAATCAGGCTTTAGTAGGGTGTATTCCAATTTTTGCTGTACTGAATTTTCAAGAGTCTACGATAATTTCAAATGCCTGTACAAAAAAATGTCTGGAAACTTATTGAAGGCCCCACGAACACACACACACACACACACACACATATATATATATATATATATATATATATATATATATATATATATCCGAATATTTTTTCCTTAAACGTAAACTTTGCACTGTTTTAAATTGGTTTATTGCAAAAATTATTCTAATCCCACTAAAATATTTCTTTGGTGGCTATTCAAAATGAAAGAGAGTGCTCCAGGATTGAACAGATGTCTAGCATCAAATTATTGCTGGCTGAGAAGTACAAACCATGTGAAATTTAGAGAAGAATGTGTGATGTGTACGAAGAAGATATTTACAAATGGATTTAGTATGATGAGCCGGAGTCCAAAGAGTTTGTGAATGGCGTGGAAACTCACTGGTTCTCCGGTGGGGGAAAATTTTCAGGTCAGTAAAAAAAAAAATATCATGCGGATAGCATTCTGGGATGTGCCCGTGGTGTAATGGTTATCGTCGTAGGAAATGAACACGGCGACACGAGTTCAAATCCTGGACGAGACTGATTGCATTTCACATAGCACTAATACCCTTGGGAAAGGTATGAATCCAATTATTCTCCCTCCAGCTATGGGTAAATAGTAGGACAGACTGGGTTCTTCAGCCTTGGTTAGGCAACTAGTCTAGGAGAAGGAAAAACTCTGAATTAAAACCTGTTAAACTCCGCTTTAAAAAATTGACCTTGTGTCATATCCTGCCCGAGTGGAGGGGTTGGTAAATAGGATAGCATTCTGGGATGTGAAAGAACTTATCATATTGATTTGCTTGATAAATGTGCAACTGTCAATTCTTTAGGTTAAATACACCTCATTCAGTAAACGAACTTCACATATATATATATTATTCGGTCCAGTTAAACTGGTGTTGGGAGTAATTCCATCAGGACAAGAAAACTATTCATCAGTGAACATTTAAATTTTCCTGGTAAATAGCTCAATGTAACTGACATTACAGAGCAATAATTTCTTTAAGAAAAAAAAATACAAATAATGATATACCCAGACCCTGAAAAATTATTTAATCAGCGATGTGAATTAATAGCTAAATGTAGACGTAGGAATAAATTCAAACTATAGACAAATTATCATAGATAATGCTTCAATAAAAAACATAGGATTAAATTGAGATTTAAAGTAAATGAATAAAAATAAAATAAAATAAAAAATGAGAGGAAACCATGTGAGGTGTACGTACTCATCAATGGAAGGGTAACTGAATTAATAGGCACAAAAATAAAATTTGAAAAAAAAATTCTAATTTTAAATTTTGAATTCAATAATATAAGTATTACAGTATCCTTACGTAAAATTATGAGAGAAAGTTATATTTGTCTAAATTAATATTAAATCTGGAGTTTTAAGTCGAAATGTATTTAGAATTTAAAAAATAAAAAATAAAAATAAATAAATTTATCTACTATAATTCCAACCGGCGATAAATTTTAAAGAACCGGAAGTGGGCTAAGTGAGGAGAAAACTCTTCACCCATCTTCTATCCCCTCCCACCCTTTGTTATTTTTTGTTTTTTGGGGGGGTTATTTATATCAAAACCCAAAACAGGATGGAAATAAATTTATAATCCTAATGTGACCGGTTTTTGCTTTTTCTTAAAGATATATATATATATAAATAGAGAGAGAGAGAGAGAGAGAGACCAAAAAACAAAACCCATTATTACTTCAACAAAAATATTTGGGTTCTGTTTTTTTTGGGGTCACCCTGTACATATATATATATATATATATATATATATATATATATATATATAAAATATAGTAATGATAAATAAATATATATTAGATATATATACTTAATTCATGGAATTTAGACTGCGACCTCTGGGTTTCATGGAGTTTTTTTGCAAAACAACAATCATCAGGCAATTAAGAAAATGAAATGAATCGAAAATCGGAAAAAAATACAGTCAAAAAACCGTTGGAATTTTGTTGGAATCTTTCCGTGTGATTGTAAGTGTGTGAGTGTGTGAGAGTTTATGGGTGTGTGCATATGCTTGTGTGGGTTATAGTTGCGTATTAATGTGTGCATGTGTGGGTGTAAGTGAAGGTACAAACGCAGCGCGTTGTTTTAACTGGATATAAATTAGTTGGTGTATCTTATTTTTTTGCTACATTATTTTATTTCTGTATGTATAGGTGACTATAGCTAAGGAACAAAGTTATTTGTGACAACCAACACTGTTATAATATATATGTGTGTGCGTGTGTGTGTGTGTGTGTGTGGTTGGGCAGCAGTCCTTAATTTAAGCATGTTTGATTAAATAATAAAGACACATTTTGTCTTTATATTTTATCGAAATCCTTTCATGCTTCCTGATAAGTGTCTTGGTTTTAAGTTGGAATTGGTAGATGAAGTTACCAAAATTGCCCCGAGCGCTTTCGTACCTTTCATAGGGTTTTTTATAACATTACAAAATTACGTCAACGCAAAGCTGGATAAAACTAATATATATATATATATATATATATATATATATATATATATATATATATATATATATATATATATGTAGTCATCCACAGACAGACTGTTTCATTATATCACATTACTTCCAATTAGCTAGATACGTGAGATGTTTCAAGTTAGGATGGAAACCTAGTTGACTTCACGTCAGAGGGACATTTTACTCCAGAGCCATCGTCATTCATATCGTACGTGAAGGTTTTACGTATATCTTTCTTCATATACGTTATCGGCTACCTGGAGTACTCTGCTGACAGTGGGATGAAAGTATTTTTAAATCATATAAAAGTAGGAGGTGCCCATGGTGTAATGGTTATCGTCATAGGAAATGGACACGGCGACACGAGTTCAAATCCTGGACGAGAATGACTGCATTTCACATAGCACTAATACCCTTGGGAAATGTATGAATCCAATTATTCTCCCTCCAACTATGGGTAATGAGTAGGGCAGACTTGGTTCTTCAGCCTTGGTGAGGCAACTAGTCTAGGAGAAGGAATACTCTGAATTCAAACCTGTTAAACTCCGCTTTAAATTGACCTTGTGTCATATCCTTCCCGAACGGAGGGGTTGGTAAATATGATAAAAGTAGGAAATTTTTGAGGGTGTGCAAAATTTATCTCGTTTTGAATGATCTTCATAGATAGATTGATTGATTTTGATGACATGTCTAACCATATTTACCAACCCCTCCAATCGGGCTAGATAACACAAGGTCAATTTTTAAGCAGAGTTTAACAGTTTTGAATTCAGATGAAATGTCTAACAGTCTGTCATATTTTATGCCTAAAGTATAAGGAATCAAGTTCATTGTTGATTCAAGTTTATATTTTTCGGTCAGTTGTGTTTTGAGAGTTTTTTTTACACGGTCCTATCGAATACTAATAATTTTAAACGGCTCAATTTGACCCGGAGATGAGACCCTAACGGCTGTAGAATACACTGACTGCATTTCCGCAAAGGGGTAAGACCCCCCCCCCCGACTTCCCAGGGAGTATTCTGGATATGACACCAAACAATCTGGTGGTGGTGCTCCTGTCTTGGAACTTTGAGGAATGCGGAGTACCCCTTCATTGTTATTGCAGCCAAGTTCACTCTGGTCCTGATAGGTCCTATCAGTGAGTCTAATAGAACTGTTTGACATTTAAACTGACAGCAAACAAATAACTATTGCTAAATTAAATTGCTTGAAATTGAATTGTTTGATCCTTTAAATGTTTGTATCAAAATTGTGTTTACAAATTATATATTTAATATATATGTAAAAACAAAATTTGGCATTAAATAACCAATAATGGTTGATTTGCCATCAAACCAAACCAAATCAATCAACTAAGTTGGTTGGTTGGTTTGTTAGGTTTTATGGCATATCAACATTTGTAGGTTATTTAACGCCAAATCCATTTTTATTAGAATAATCTGTTCTATTGAAAACAGTTCAGTTTAGCATAAGTACAGATTAATTGTCAAAAACATTTCTATTTTAAACTATTTACGCAGTTATATGTAGCAATTCAGTTAAGTGTAAATACAGTTTTAATGTCGAAAAACAGTTCTATTTCAAATAATTCAGTTAAGCATAAGCACGCAGTTTAAATGTAAATACGGTTTAATAGTCAAAAACATTTCTATTTCAAGCTATTCAGTTTCTTCGAACAATTTACTTTAGCATAAGTATGCTTTTATTTCTATTTACCACATAGATAGGGCTCTATCAGGTGCTACCAATCCGGGCCAGAGTGGACTTGGGAGCGATGGCAATGAAGGGGTACTCCGCATTTCCCAAAGCTCCAGCACTGCTGGAACCTCACCATCAGATAGTTTAGTGTCATATCCAGGACACTCTTTAGTGGGGGGGGGTTTACACCTCTGCAGATGTGCAGTCAGTGTATTCTACAGCCCCAGCCGACTGGGCAATCAATCAACCAAATCTCCTGACTTGAAGAAGTTGAAGGTCAGTTTTGGCCTGTATAATAGCAATGTGTATCGAAAAAATACTTTCTTTTCCGCTGCAGGCTCAATAGGGAAAAAGGTCAATTTGGGCCAAGAAGGTGACCATTCAAAATGAGGTTATTCTGGGAAACCAGTTTACAAGTATAAGTTTCTGTTTAATCTATCTATTCATAATGTTTATTATCATCACTGTATATATATATATATATATATATATATATATATATATATATATATATGTACATATATATATATGTGTGTGTGTGTGCGCTCGCGCGTGTGTGTACCATAGCCATGATATGGCTATGTGTGAAACGTACATCGAATGTCCATAAATATAGAACATAGGAATCTCGAAACACGAAAAACACTTTCGTCTTCTCAGTTCAAGTACGAAACTTTTCATAACCTTTGAGTTTAAAGGTTCTTCGACACAAGGAGAGAGATACACATTCTTTATATTCTGGCTTTTTCATCTGCCCCCGATCTCGTGCGACACCTGCCCAAGGCCTCCGCGAGCAAGCGAAAACCAACCGTCTTCTTCCGAGACAGGACTCAACTCTACTAACTGACTTTTTCAAAATCAACAAAATCCTCCGCGCGCGCGCTTCCGGTGCATGACGTCATTCACATCCACTGGTCAACCTTTCTCTGGGATTTTTATTTTGACATCTATGATCGACACATCCTCCTCCCGAGCGCGTAAACACCTGCACTCAAGTTTGCACTTAACTAACCCATGTGCTGAGCCGAAAGGTTCTCAGCCTAACTAAACCCAAAGGCATAAAACGAAATCCTTCGGCCATTATATTACATGTGTGTGTTTGTGCGTGTGTGTGCGTCCAGAGTGTTTCAAAGAATTTGATAACATTTAACATATACTCAGTGCTTCAGAAAAGATGTTATCATTTCGTAAACTAACAACTCATCTAATTCTCGTTCAAATCATCTCAAACTACATTTGTAGAATGTCAGGTTACATGTGCCATAAAATCAAACCAAGTGAAATCCAAGGAGGGTACCTAAACAGGTACTACCACACGGGAGCAGGATGGAGCTGGGAGTAATATCAATGAATGAGTACTCTGTGTTTCCCAAAGCTCAAGGACTGAAGTCTCACGATCTGATAGTTTAGTGTCATATCCAGGATACTTTTTAGGGAAGGACTTACTTCTACGCAAAGATGCAGTGGAGCCATTATACAGATTCCCGCCTTTGGGAAAAATTTTGAACCCTCTTTTCTCCTCAGTATCAATGTTGTTCTTCTACAAGGATTCCTTTGGCATTTATTAACCCACACAAGTTGATATGCCATTAATCAGAAAATAAGTTAGTGGCTATCACACCAGATCAGGCATTCTGTTAAGTGCCCGATATCTAACTTGTATACATTATCCAGTGATTTTTTATTCTACCTATGTACCCCGTTTATATGACATTGAGCCACATCTGAGCAAAACACTTGATCCATTACTACATTATCCAGTGAGATTTGTTTTTCTGCTCCAAGGGGATTTATAAATGTAAACTGATAATTCTTCCACTGTGAACCCCCCCCCCCAATTTTTTTTTTCACTATGCCAAAATTTCATTCACTCCCAGTAGTTTAATCAGGAACACATTGAAAAACGCTTGTTAGTATAATATCTTTATTTATTTATTTATTTTATTCGACACATTATGTTGGCCCATTCGGCTGGGGCTGTAGAATGCTCCGACTGCTTCTCTGCAGAGGGGTAAGACTTCCCCTACGAGACCAAGTCGGCTAGGGCTGTTGAATAAAACAAATGCTTCTCTCTGTTCTGGAGATGGCATTAAATATCTGATGGTGAAGTTTCAGTAACTCTGGTGCTTTGGGTAATGAAGACTATCCCTTCATTGCCATCGCTCCCAGGTTCACTCTGGTCCGGAGTGTTAGTACCTGACAGTGTCCTATCTATGAGTCAAATAGAAATAAACTGTGTACTTATGCTAAACTGAATCGTTTGAAATAGGGCTGTTTTAACTTTCAACTGTGTGCCCACAAAAACTGTACTTATGCTAAACAGAACTGTTTGAATAGAGCTGTTTTTACTTTTAACTGTGTGCCCACAAAAACTGTACTTATGCTAAACAGAATTGTTTGAAATAGAGCTGTTTTTACGTTTAACTGTGTGCCCACAAAAACTGCACTTATGCTAAACAGAATTGTTTGAATAGAACTCTTATAAAAATGCATTTGGTATAAAAAAAACATACAATGGTTCATATGCCATAAAATCAAACTAAACTAAATCATATATATATATATAGGTATCAATAGGATTTGGCATAAGATAGCCTTCAACGGTTGGTATGACATAAAACCAAAGCAAACCAAATCCTATATATTGAATATATATGTATAAAGAGGGTTTGGTATTAAATAACCGACAATGGTTTGTATGCCATAAGACACAACCAAACCAAATCATATATTCTATATATATCTATAAAGAGGAATTGGTATTAAATAACCTACAATGGTTCATATGCCAAATAAACCAAACCAAAGTAAATCCAATATATTTAAAGTATTTGTATAGTGAGGATTTGGCATTGAATAACCTACAATGGTTGGTATGCCCTAAAACCAAACCAAACTAAACCAAGCCAAATCATATATACTTAATAAATGTGTATAAAGAGGATTTAGCATTAAATAACCAACAATGGTTGATATGCCATAAAACCAAACCAAGCCAAGTCAAATTAACACGTTATTTATTTGTAATCCTGTGAAATATTTCATTTCAATATTTGACATAGTTTCTGCTCAGAGTATGTGCCATTTGGCTGCAGAGAGATAAGAACCCCACCCCACAAAAAGACGCTGTTCTGATTATGACACTTACCTGCATCTGATGTAGTGGCTCCAGTTCTAGTGATCTAGATAGAGTAGATGGAACCGTGTGCAAAAAAAAAAAAAAGGTTCTGCAAAAACGACTTTAGAATAATATAATTTCAGATCAAGTCCAGTGAGCTGGTGGGATCTCTAGAATACACTAAGTACAGCTCTGCAAAAGGGTAACATCAACACACAAACGAATGTCCTGTTATGACACAAAACAAACTGATAGTGAGGCTCCAGTCTTGAAGTTTTGGGCAATATGGAGCACCCCTTCATTGCCATCGCTCTCAGGTCCACTCTCACTCGGAGTGATGGTACCTGATAGGGCCCTATCTTTGGATCAAATAGAACTGCTATTTGACATTTAAACTGACTGCAAACAAATGATACGTTTAATTGAATTGTTAGAACTGTTTGATCATTTAACTGTGTGTAAACAAATGACTAATGTTTAATTGAATTGTTAATGATGCATAGCAATACTTGGAATCATTTAACGAATGACTAATTTTGGATAGAGTAATTAGTTGTAAGACGAAATACTTGTAACCACTTCACTGTGTACAAATAAATGATTAATCATCATCATCATCATGTCGCGCTGGTAGCACGGATATCCCTGACCCTCTCTCGCCACTTCTCCCTATCGTTCATCGCCCCAGGAAGGTCTTCAGGACAACATCCCGTATCCTCACATAGCTGCTGAATGTAAGTTCGTGCTGGTCGTCCTGCTTTTGCACGGCCACGTGTGGGGGTCCATAAGAGTACATCACTTATGAGTTCGTCCCTGCTTCTCCAGCAGTGTTCTGCATGTCTGGTTCGTCTAACTTGAATAGTTTTCGTGATAGGAGGCAGGTGGCCGTACAGTTGGTGTCTTGTGGGGTGTTGCCGCCAGGACTTGTTCAAGATTGCACGTAGCATTCTTGTGTAATTGCCATCTAGCTTCTTCTCCAGCCGTTTTGTTAGAGTCCATGTAGTGCAGCCATATAGCAGTATCGATGTGACCGCTGCCTGGAAGAAACTGCGTTTCATTTTATCGGTTAGGTCTGATTTCCATATAATCGATAGCCTATTGATAGCTTTCCATGCTTTCGTTAACCTCGTGTCGATGTCCTTTTCGGTTGATTCGACGTTGCTTCCTAGGTAAGTGAATTTGTCTACTAGTTTAAGAGGGGTTCCGTCTAGAGTGGAGATGTCCCCCTTTTGATTATAGCACATATATTCCGTTTTGTGTGCATTAACATAGAGGCCTATGCCTGCGGCTGCTCGTTACAAACTATGCAGTAGTGTTTCGGCTTGGTCGGTATGACTGGGCCCTTTTGAACAACAGAGAGATAAGAGATAAATATGTATTAGAATTAAGAAATGATTATTAATGAACAGAATTATAAAAGTTAGGAAGAAAAAATTAAAACCATTTAACTGTGAAGGAAAACTGGAATTACTAATGTTCAAATAAATTAGTTCTAACTTATTTAAAAAGGAAATTACGTAAAAACAATTCACTTATAAATTTTATCTGTATGTGGTGCATTCAAAAAGTTTCCAGACATTTTTGTACAGACATTTAAAATTGTCGTAGACTTTTGAAAGTTCAGTATGTTATTGCAAAACATCATATGAGATGACTGATCAATTTTTATGATTTCAGGTTCAAAGGAATAGCTACAGCAGCAATTAGAATACACCCTACTAAAGCCTGTGAGGGATGATGAGAGGTGTGGGAGGAGTAAGGAAGTCAATATACTAGAGTTGATTGGCCAAAGGGTTAGAGTTAGGGTTACTATGTTGAGGTTGTAAGGGAGTTTAGGAAACCATTTAACTGTATGCAAAAACGAAAAAAAAATGAGCTCAGGTTCGTTTTAAAATGTCATCAACAAAATGTGTTTACAAATCGTGTATATTTAAAATATTTGTATGAACAGGATTTGGCATTAAAAAAATGTAAGTGTTAATATACCACGAAATGTAAGTCTTAATAAACCACGAAATGTAAGTGTTAATATACCACGAAACCAAACCAAACCTATCCAGACTAATTTCTTGGCATAAAGATATGCCGTTCAAATCAATCGTATTTGCAAATTAGTCGAAAGTGTCTCGAAATTGGGTAATTTTTCTAAGAGGTTTATTTATTTATTTACGTAAGTTAGAGTTTTTAAATATTTCAAGTATTGATATGTAACATCTACAACTCGTTTTAATATCAGTCATTTGTTTGTACAATTCGGTTGTAGATTGGGTTTGGTTTTATGGCATATCAATCATTGTTGGCTATTTAATGGCAAATCCAGTTTAATACATATAAACTGTTCTATTTCAAGCAATTCAGTTTAGCATAAATAAGCAATTTAGACGTTAAAAACAGTTTTATTTTAAACAATTCAATTCAGCACAAGTGCACAATTTTGTTTTATTGGGCCCATAGATAGGACCCTGTCAGGTGCTACCACTTTGAACCGGAGTGGACCTGGCAGCGATGGAAATAAAGAGGTAATCAGCATTCTGCAAAGCTCAAGTATTACTGGAACTTCATCATCAGATTGTTTATTGTCATATCCAGGACACTCGTTGGGGGTATCTTACCTTTCGGCAGAGATGTAGTCGGTGTATTCTACAACTACGTTTAAATGGTTAAGCGGTTCAGAGACAACTACTCCAGGTCAGCGTGGACTTAGGAGTAATGGCAATGAAGTAGTACATCATATTTCCCAAAACTCCAGGACTGAAGCCTCCCGATCAGATAATTTAGAGTCATTTCCAAGATACCCGTTAATGGGTGAGTCTTCGCTCACTGCAAAAATCCATTCGCCATATTCTACAGCCCCAGCCGAGTGGTACCTGAAGAAAAAACTAAATTGCTTTTAATTGCAGCTCAAAATAATGACACACGCTGCAAGGAATTGTACAAAAAACTAAAGTTTGACCATACTGATAAATGATATATTCACAAACTGGAATCTGTCCTGGAAAATGGGACCCATAAAATTCTTTGGGACATTCGGATACAGACGGATTACAATCCAAGCAAGAAGATCTGACCTAGTTTTAATTAACTGTGTTACAAAAAAGAATTTCTCAGGTAGATCTTGCCGTTTCAATTGATCATAGAGGTTTAGTTTGGTTTGTTGGGTTTTATGGCATATCAACCTTTTTAGGTTATTTTACGCCAAATCCATTCTTATGTAAATAATCAGTTCTATTTAAAACAGTTCAGTTTAGCATAAGCGCAGTTTAATTGTCAAAGACATTTCCATTTCAAACTATTCAAGCAGTTATATGTATATGTTAAGTATAAATACAGTTTTAATGTCAAAAAACAGTTCTATTACAAATAATTCAGTTAAGCATAAGCACGCAGTTTAAGTGTAAGTACGGTTTAATTGTCAAAAACACTTCTATCTCAAGCCATTCAGCTTAATCAAACAATCCAGTTTAGCATAAGTATGCCGTTAGTTCTATTTAACCCACAGATAGGGCCCTATCAGGTGCTACCACGCCGGGCCAGAGTGGACTTGGGAGCGATGGCAATGAAGGGGTACTCCGCATTCCCCAAAGTTCCAGCATTACTGGAACCTCACCATCAGATTGTTTAGTGTCATATCAGGACACTAGTTGGGAAGGGGATCTTACCCCTCTGCAGAGGTGCAGTCAGTGTATTCTATACCCCCAGCCGACTGGGCAATAGACCATAGAGTAAAAAACTAACTTAAATACATAAATAATAATAATAATTATATATATATATATATATATATATATATTTCTTTAAGATAAAAACAAAGACCGGTTAATTTAGGATTATAAATTTATTTCCATCCTGTTTTTCAGTTTCTGGTGTGAACCAAAAACACGAAGAAAAAAAATTATACAGGACTTCTTCAGATCCAATGGATAATTAATTAAAACAGAATAGACACGTGGGGTGGAGGGGGAGGGAGAAGAGATTCAGGAGTTACCTCCTCGTTTTATTGAATTTCCGTTTTATTTTAATTTTCAAATTTCTCCTGTCAGTTATAATTACGGTAATTTAACTTTTTTATTTATTTGTTTAATTTATTTTCTTTTCATGTTAAGTTCGATAATTAACTTTTAAGAGAAATATTAATGCTTATATTAATTTCGATACCATTTAATTAGCTACCTATTTTTTCCTAGTGTGTATGTTGGATACGTTTTTTTTCCTGGTTTCACTATTTATTTCTATGTTTTCAAATTTTTATAGTTTAAACTTAGTCTTATATATATATATATATATATATATATATATATATATATATATGTGTGTAAAAAAAACTTTTCTTTTTTTTGGTTGGTTCATAGAAAGAAAAATGTAAATATTTCAAAAAGAATTGGCCTATTAAGAGATTTATATTTTTTTAAAGAATTGTTTATTTCGTTCTTACAAACATGTATGTTTCCAGCTTATCGCTTTCGTCAGAGAACATTTAATAATTTATTGGGCTTTTTGCTTAGATGTAGCACAATGTGGAGTAAATGTAGCACCTAATGAGAATTGTATAGGATTGCTCGTCAAAATATACATATATTTATGTGTATATATATGTATATATATATATATATATAGAGAGAGAGAGAGATGGGGGAGAGAAAAGCAGACAGAGAAAGAAAGAAATATAGATAGATAGACAGAGACTGAGAGTGAGCGAGAGACAGAGATAGATAACTTATTCTTTATCACGAAAATGTTCTCTTTTCCAGGAAAATAACTTAACGTTAGGTTAGTTCCTAACGTGCTCTCTCTCTCTCTCTCTCTCTCTCTAACCTTTTCTACCTGTCTCTCTCTCTCTCTCTTTCCCTGTCTCTCTCTATATCTACCTATCTATCTCGTGTCTCTGTGTGTGTGTGTGTGTGTGTGTGTGTGTGTGAGAGAGAGAGAGAGAGAGAGAGAGAAAATGAACAGGTATGTGTTATTCGCCGACTAAACTATTTTTGCATTACCTGCGTTTTTGGTTGTTGTTTTTTTTCTTAGGGGTTTCTTTAGGTTTTTTTTTTTTTCGTCTTGTCTTGGAAATGTTTAAATCTACACGGACAACATGAAAGGGACTTAAAACATGGTTCTTCATTTAAGTGCTACGTTTGCAAGATGCTATTATCAAAGACAGTTACAAGTGGTTGTAACATGACTAGACAGGTAGGTTGAGAAGTGTGGGTTGGGAGCAATGAATGGATAAACGGAGAGAAATATGTGGAGGGATGCGATAAGATTGTTAATGGGGGAAAGGAAAAGAATAAAGGGAAAACGATGATTTAAGAGAGAAAGAAAGAAAGAAAGAAAGAAAGAAAGATAGAATGGAGGCAGTATGAGATGAATGGATGGAATGATGGATGGAAGAAGAAGATGAAATAAAAGAAATGATTCGGAAATAATTTTGAAGAAGAACAACAACAACAATAACAACAAATGATTTGGAAATAATTTAGAAGAAGAAGAAGAAGAAGAAGAAGAAGAAGAAGAAGAAGAAGAAGAAGAAGAAGAAGAAGAAGAAGAAGAAGAAATGATTTGGAAATAATTTTGAAGAAGAAGAAGAAGAAGAAGAAGAAGAAGAAGAAGAAGAAATAATTTGGAAATAATTTTGAAGAAGAAGAAGAAGAAGAAGAAGAAGAAGAAGAAGAAGAAGAAGAAATGATTTGGAAATAATTTAGAAGAAGAAGAAGAAGAAGAAATGATTTGGAAATAATTTTGAAGAAGAAGAAGAAGAAGAAGAAGAAGAAGAAGAAGAAGAAGAAGAAGAAGAAGAAGAAGAATTTGACAATAACAATAAAGGTAAGATTAAATGATTCATTTAAACACTATCTCCATACACATCGATGTATTCTACGCTAAGAATTTAAAGAATTCTGTTTATTGTCCATTTATATTTATTTTTTCGTCGGTGTTAACTGAAGAGCTTTTTGCACTGTTATCCGATATCAAGTATTCCAATCTAATACAAATAATTTCTATACAGTAACGTGGTTTCAAGTCGTCATCATCATCATCATCATGTTATGCCGCCAGCACGGATATCCCTGACCCTCTCTTACCACTTCTCCCTATCGTTCATCGCCTCTGGCAGGTCTTCAGGGCTACATCCCGTATCCTCACATAGCTGCTGGATGTATGTTCGAGCTGGTCGTTCTGCTTTTGCTTGGCCATATGCAGGGGTCCATAGGAGTACATCACTGATGAATTCGTCCCTGCTTCTCTAGCAGTGTCCCGCGTGTCTGGTTCGTCTAACTTTGATAGTTTTCGTGACGGGAGGCAAGTGGCCGTATAGTTGGTGCCTTGCGGGGTGTTGCCGCCAGGACTTGTTCAATATTGCTCGCAGCATTCTTGTGTAATTGCCGTCTAGTTTCTTCTTCAGCCGTTTAGTTAGCGTCCAAGTAGTGCATCCGATCTAATACTAATAATTATATGGTTTCAAGTAATTATTCGGCCCGAGCAAAATGCCATTGAAGGTAATGCACCGGAAGGATGGGAGTTATGCAAGGAAATCGCGTGGGCGGAAATTGGCTGATGAAATGGGACGATCTAAAAAATTCACTTGGTACACTCATAGACTGATGCACCGGAAAAGAGTGACCTGTGAACTGCATGACAGTTATTTCCGCTTGATGACGATTAAACATTCGATTTCAAAGATCGAGTGGGCGTCGAACGATTATATAACTCCGGGAGTTCGACGAGCCAGTTGAGTTGCCAGTAGAGTTCGAGCCAGTTGGAGAGGAGATGTGGTAAGGAAAGCCACATCAGGCCGAAGGGGCCTTGAGGCCCTGATGAGTTGGGGTCCAGAGAAGATGCTGATAAAATGCAATAAAGAAAGCCAGCAACCAGCAGAGTGAACCCCAGGACTCCGGTTGAGCATCAGAAGAATAAGAAAGACACAACGTGACGGCCATAAGTTTGGGGGTCAAAATATTGCAGTTATGTTCGATCTCCAGCTCGCTCTCACATGCAAACCTTGAGTAACCCTTTTTGAACCCTTGCAATAAAGTGAGAGGTAAATATTTTGTTAAAGAAGGCTTCCTGCGTGCGTCTTTATCATTGCGTGCGTCTTCATCATTGCGTGCGTCTTTATTATTGTGTCGTTATGATGCTGCATGAACATGTAGATGACAATATAACATTCTTATTGAGAATTGATTTGTTTGCACAAAATTATATGGTTTCAAGTAACCAATTATAATCATTAGTAAACAATTATTCACTCAAGTAACAATTTTTAATACAAATAATTTAAGTTTATATCTAAAACGTTCCTATTTAATACCAATAATCTTTAAACAGATCTATTAAGGACCCTGACCAATACTACCACTCCGAGTCAGAGTGAACATGGGAGTAATAGCTGATTGGTTGGATGGTTGGTTGGCTGGTTTGTTTTAAGGCATATCAACTCTTTTCGGACCATTTAACGCCGAATTAGATTTAAAATAATTTAGTTTAGTATTAGTGTAGTTTTTGTTTACGAAGTTCAGTTAAATGTCAGAACAGCTCTATTTCATACAATTCAGTTCAGCATAAGTACACAGTTTCAATGTCAAAATCATTTTTCTTTCAGACAATTCAGTTTAGCATAAGTACGCAGTTTATTTCTATTTAAAAAGTTTAATTTTAAAGAGTTCAGATTCAAACAGCTCAGTTTAGATTAAGTAAGCAGTTTCGATGTCAAAAACAGATATATTTCAAGCAATTCAGTTTAGAATAAGTACACAGTATAAGGTGCTACCACTCCAGTTTAGAGTGGACCTGTGAACAATGGCAATGAAGGGGTGCTCCCCTTTCCCTAAAGCTCCAGTTTCACTGGAACCTCACTATGAGATTGTTTAATGTCATATCCAACACACTCGTTAAGAGTGTCTTAGCCCTCTGCAGAGTGTCAATTGGTGTATTCTACAGCCACAGCCAACAGGGCAAGGGAGTAATTGTAATGAATGGGTACTCCACACATCCCAGATCTCAAGAACTGAAGCCTGACCATCAGATTCAGTTTTGTGTCATATATCGAGTAATCCTTCTGGTGGGGTTCAAATCCCTTTGCAGATTATACAACATCATCATCATCATCATGTCATGCCGCTAGCACGGATATCTCTGATCCTCACTTGCCACTTCTCCCAATCGTTCATCACCTCTGCCAGGTCTTCAGGGCTACATCCTGTATCCTCACATAGCTGCAGTATGTATGTTCGAGCTGGTCGTCCTGCTTTTGCTCTGCCATGTGAGGGGTCCATTGGAGTTCATCACTTATGAGCTCGTCCCAGCTTCTCCAGCAGTGTCCTGCATGTCTGGTTCGTCAAACTTGGATAGTTTTCGTGATGGGAGGCAGGTGGCTGAATAGTTGGTGCTTTGTGTGGTGTTGCCGCCAGGACTTGATCAATATTGCTCGCAACATTCTTGGGTAATTGCCGTCTACCTTCTTCTCCAGCCGTTTAGTTAGCGTCCAAGTAGTGCATCCATACAGCAGTATCGATACGACCGCCGCCTGAAAGAAACTGCGTTTCATTTTATCGGTCAGGTCTGATTTCCATATGACCGATAGTTTATAGATAGCTGTCTATGCCTTCGTTAGCCGCGTGTCGATGTCCTTTTCAGTTGATGAGACGTGGCTTCCTAAGTAGGTAAATTTTTCTACTAGTTTTAGAGAGGTTCCGTCTAGTGTGGAGATGTCGCCTGTTTGATATATATTCCGTTTTGTGTGCATTGACATGGACGCCAATGCCTGCGGCGGCTCGTTCCAAACTACGCAGTTGTGTTTTGGCATGGTTGGGTGTATTTGCCAGTATCGCTATGTCATCGGCGTAGTCGGCGTCGGTAATTTTTTTGCGGGGCATCTTCTGATTATTGCATGGTATACAATCAATGTATTCTTAGCTCGACCGACAAGGTAAGAGATATAGGAAGAAAAGAATAGGAATGAAGAAGATAGAATATAGAACAAAAAGCAAGAAAATGAAAATTAAATTTGGCCAAAAAGAATGAGGAAAAAATGAAGAATATGGAGAAAATTTAAGAATTCCTCAAAACAAAGAAGAGAAGGAATGTAAAGCGGGTGGATGAAAAAGAATTGATGAATCTGAAATGCGGAGAGAGAATTAAGATTAAAAATAGGAAAAATGTGCATAAAGGAAGAAAAAGAGCAAAAAAAGAAAAATGGAAAGAAAGAAAGAAATTAAATGACGACTTTAAAACAAAAGAATAGAGAATGACATAAAAAAAGACAAGAAATATGGATAAAGAAGAAGGAAATGAGAGAGAAGAGCCAAGAAGAAAAGGGTGAGAATGAAGGAGATTGTAAAAAGAAAGAATTGACGACTTTAAAATGAAGATCAGAGAATGAAATCATTTTGAAATATGAATAAAGAAGAAGGAAACGTGAAGAGATTAAAAAAAGAAAAATGAGGAAATGAAGTAGATATAAAAAGAAAGAATTGAAGACTTTAAAATGAAGAACAGAGAATGAAATCATTTTGAAATATAAACAAAGAAGATGGAAATGTGGGAGGAGAGCAAAGAAAAAAAGGAAAAAGGTAGGAGATTGTAGAAAGGAATAAATGACGACTTTAAAATGAAGGGGCAGGGAATGAGATCATTTTGAAATATGAATAAAGAAGGAAATGTGTGCAGAGAGCAAAGAAGAAAAAGAATGAAGTGAAGGAGATCAAAGAAAGAAAGACATAACGACTTTTAAATGAAGAACAGAATTAGATCATTTTGAAATATGAATAAACAAGGAACTATGTGAGGAGAAAAAGGAAGAAAAAAATGAAGTAGATCAAAGAAAAAAAGAAACGACGACGTTACAATGAAGACCAAAGAATGAGATCATTTTGAAATATGAAAAAAGAAGGAAATGTGGCAGAGAGCAAAGAAGAAAAAGAATAAAATGAAGGAGATCGTAAAAAGAAAGAATTAACGACTTTAAAATGAAGAACAGAGAATGAGATCATTTTGAAATACGAAAAAAGATGAAGGAAATGTGGCAGGAGAGCAAAGAAGAAAAAGAAAAAGTGAAGGAGATCGTAGAAAGGAAGAAGGGATGACTTTAAAATGAAGAACAGTGGGTGAAATCATTTTGAAATATAATTAAAGAAGAAGGAAATATGTAAGAACAAAGAAGAAAAAAAGGAAATGTAGATCAGAGAATGAGATCATTTTCAAATATGAAAAAAGAAGAAGGAAATGTATGAAGAAAGCCAAAAAGAAAAGAGGTGAAATGATGAAAATCGAAGAAGAAATTGATAATACGGAAATATTCTAGGGGAAATAAAACCAGGAATGAAAGCAAGAAAAAGGAAAAGACAAGAGTAAAAATAATCTTTATGGAAACTTATCAGCAAACAAAGACCTCTAAAGTCGAAGAAAATAGGATTGTGCGTCGATTTGCACACTCTAAATGTGTATAGACAGTTTAAGTCATAGTCTTGGCGCCAGGGTACATAATCAGGTGGGCCTGGGTACGAGCGTGGGTGTCTGGGTTCAGGGATGGTGGATGGACTCGGAGTTGCGCAATGTGGGTGTTCCTAGAGCGGTTGACAAAAGATCCTGTCCCCGACGTGATACGCGACAGTCTGACCCGACGGTGAGCTGAACGGAGCCGAATTGTCTCCAGCCGCTTGAAGTCATACCCAAGCAAGTACCCACCTGCCACCCGTATCCCGAGACGGCGCAATTATTGCTGGGGTGGGTAGGTTGCCAAGATGTTACTGATTGTGTAATTCAAACAAGAATTTTTTCCTAAAAACTTGATTGTATTGGTGAACAAGATTTAATCGCTTGTTTCTGAATGTTAATCCTTTCATTGTTGTAAAAGGCATGAAATTACACTCCCCTACACCTACCCGACAAAACGTTACACAAACACAAACCCAAACACACACACACACACAACACACTCACACAAACACACACACACGCACACACATATATATATATATATACTTACACATTCATACACTTACATACATTCATACATACGTACGTACAGCAGGTACCCGTAGTGTAGTGGTTATCGTCATAGAACATGGAAGAATGAGCACGGCGACTCGAGTTCAAATCCCGGACGAGACTGATTTCATTTCACATAGCACTAATACCCTTGGGAAAGGTATGAATCAAACAATTATCCCTTCAGCAACAATAGTAGGACAAAGTGGGTTCTTCACCCTTGGTGAGACAACCAATGTAGAAGAAGGAATATATATATATATATATATATATATATATATATATATATATAAAGGCTTTCTATATATATATATATATATATAGCAAAGAAAGTAAAGTTGCCGACCGTAATCGAGGGCTACCCGAAGGCTTCCTTTTCATTAGGGGAGGACGCTACTCCTTTCCCTGGATTGCTCCATTTTCCCTTGATACGTACCTTACAATGCTGAGTGTTTAGCAAGGAGGTATCAAGTACCATTTTTTAGTTTTTGATATGACTCGACTAGGGATTGAACCCCGTCTCCAGGACCAACGGCGAACACTCTACTCCCTAGACCAATGGACCGAAAACCTTCATATATATATATATATATATAAATGCATAAATTTGAAGACTTTCAGTATTTATATATATATGCGCAAAAAACCTTCGCAAACACAAAACACACACATACGCATATATATATATATATATAAAGGCATTCCGAAAGTTCTTTGCTCAATTAAGAAGATTATGATCTTGAGTTATGAAATTGTATTCCAAATATTCATCCTCCAAGCGACACACCTGTCATATCATTTCTTAAATTTCTTTAATCTTACCTGGAAAAAATCTTCCTGCTTGCATGACAAATGACTGACTGCACCCAACATCACTGCATAACTGAACCAATGTCGTGGAAAATAA
The DNA here is from genome assembly GCA_963585895.1 of Sepioteuthis lessoniana. Taxonomy (NCBI): domain Eukaryota; kingdom Metazoa; phylum Mollusca; class Cephalopoda; order Myopsida; family Loliginidae; genus Sepioteuthis; species Sepioteuthis lessoniana. Next base: position 59,611,854 of record OY757935.1, on the reverse strand, counting down.
GTCAACATCCATTGTGTGGAGAAGACTCTGTTAAGCTGGCCTATATGGCAGAATCGCTGTCAAGAAACCCCTGTTGAAGAATCAAAACATTGTAAAAAGGCTCCAGTTGGCCAAGGTGCACAAAGACTGGACAATAGAGCTGTGGAGTAAAAATCTTTGGGTCAAATAAGACGGTGTGTGTGCGGCGAAGAGTCGTGAAAGAGTTGCAAGCCCCGATAATACACCAACCGTAAAGCATGGGTGAGTCTCTCATGGTGGAGAGGGGGCTTTTGCCAGTTGCAAAATCGGGTATTTGCACCAGGTGAGGGGCAGACTGACTAACACTGTACCATCTAGAACGCAGCTTGTGGGTCGAGGATATTTACTCATGCAAGATAATGTCCCAAATCATAATAATGAACTCTGCCAGAGGTAGATTAAAAGCAAAGATGAACAGCACGTCCTTCAAATGTTGTTTTGACCGGCGGAGTCGGCACACTTAAATGCCATTGAACTGATGTTGGATGAATTTGACCGAAAACTCAAAGCAAAATAACCCAGTAGTGCGCCTTATTTCTGACAACTCTTGCAGGAAAACTTGGCCAGAACTATTTTCAGTCTACCTTTAGTCTTTCGTGGAAAGAATGTTTAGCAACTATGAAGTAGTGACAGGGGCCAAATGGGATCCTTTTGATGAATGAAAAGTTTAAGAAGGTTTTTGTGTTTTTCGGTTTAATTTGTATTTGATGTGTTTTAGGGACACTTATATTTAGCATGGAGGAGCAACGAGAGACGACGGGAGGTGTACAAGTAGGAAGAGTGGGTAGAGTGTTCGCCAAGGGTCCGGGAGACTTGAGTTCAATCCCAGGTCGCGTCATACCAAAGACTTTAAAAATGGTACTTGATACCTCCTTGCTTAACACCCAGCAATATAAGGTAGGTATCGAGGGTGAAGAGGAGCAATCCAGGGAAAGGAGTAGCGCCCTCCCCTACGCCTCAGTGTAGTAGCTATTGAAAAAGGAGCCTTCTGGTCGCCCTCGACTACGGTCGCCAATTTTACTTTATATTTAGCATAATAAATAAAACGATTATAGTGTTTTATTTGTTTCATTAGAAATAGCACTTTTAAGAAAAGAATTTTATAAAATTAAGGGTGTTCAAATACTTTTAATTGGTCAGAAAAAAAAATATATATCGGGGGTTGTATGTGTGTGCGTGTGTGTTAATAATGTGCATTTAGGCAGCAGGTTTTTTTTAGGTATATTTTACTAAAGATACAGACAAGGATTTGGAGTTGAATGTTTAAGGAGTTTTAACTTGATTGTGTATGAGATGTCATGAATGAAAATGAAGCTGTTTGATTGTTAGTTGTTTAATTGTTTAATCATCTATGGTTTAGTCCAACCGACATCTTCGGCAATGATCAACGAAGGTAGAAAGTACATGCTCTCAGGTCGCGACATCAAAGATTTTCGGACAACTATTAAACAGCCTTCATCTGTATTTACAACATCTCACTCGTGTGCAAGAAAAGCCTAATAAAAATCCATATCTGTCATTCTTAATTACCGTATTTGACAGCATATTAGGCGAACTTTTTTTGAGTAAAAATATCTTTTAAAATTTTCCTGCGTTTAATTACCATATGCAGGTTTAAAATTCGCGATAGTTGGCCGAAATTAGTTATTTGGCAATTTCTATTTGCTTAGACATTAGATTAAGTTTCATATACCCATCGTCATTATTTAAAAAGCTATTGGACAGATTAAAAGTGTAATCATTGATAATATTCCTTGATTAAAAGTGTAATCATTGATAATATTCCTTCCGTGGGAGGTTTTTGTCACTTGATTAAAAGTGTAATCATTGATAATATTCCTTCCGTGGGAGGTTTTCGTCACACTTAATATTAATATATTGTTTTACTAAAAGTTTTTTGGGGGGATTTGCCCTACTGAAATTGGGGTGTGTCTAATACACCCTTGCATCTTATATGCCGTCAAATACGTAAACTATGCCTACAATATATAGCAATTTAACCATTAAACTGTTGATTAATGTTAAATTGAATTGTTAGTGTTACATTGCAATACTAGAAACTATTTAACTGTGTGCAAGCAAATGTGCTTTGGCTTGTTTATAACGTTTCCTACAGTAGCATATTATATACATATATATATATATATATATATATATATATGTATATGTATATATATATATGTATATATATGTCTATATATATATGTGTGTGTGTGTGTGTAGCATAGGACAAAAATACGTTATGTCTGAAAGAAAAGAGTTCGCAGAAAAGAAACACTCAAAACTTTAATTTTAAGGAAGAAAATAGTAGTCGCTTTTATTCTTGGGGACTACAGCGGACTGTAGTTTTAAAAAAGTAAGTTCAATAGCGTTCTTCCTCCTTCCTCTTCTTGGCGATGACGGTGGCGTAGTTATCGTTGGCTTCTTGATACTTTCATATCAGTCGAATTGCTGACAGGCTGGGTATGATATGGGACGGGGCGTCGTGAACCTCTGTTGAACTTGTTTGGAAACCTGTCTCGAACTGCCAAAATCTCGTTACTTGATTTCCTTATATATCGATTTGATGGATCAATTCAAAGGTTCCCGAAGGCTCGATGATCACCAGTGAAAACAGTAGTGTAGCACGTGAAAGTTCACGGATGATTATATTAAAATCACGCTTGAACTCTACAGGTTACTCTGCCTGCACGATCGAGGTTCGTGACATTTTTGATCGTCAGACCCATATACCCAAAGATTGATGACAGCTGATGTGCTCGTGCGTTCTCAGACCTTGAGACCGCTGCAATTCAATGACGGCACCCGTCCGTAATATTACACAACAAAGTCTTCATCGACAAGTCAAATAAATTTAATATATTTATGCATAGACAGGATTTGGCATTAAATAACCTACAAGATTTGAAATACTATAAAACCCAACCAACCAACCAACCTAACTCTTAGGCTATTTTTATTTAATTCTTAGAAGTACTGACGAATAATTTACCACACAATGAACTTACCGATGATGGATTAAATGAAATGAATTTATTAGACCTGATTACAGATCATCTTCAGAAGACTAAATCCTCCCTGGGGAGGGTGACATGTAATCTTATTATAATCTTGTCAGAAGCTCATATTTCGTCCACAATCCACATTGATTGCTGACAAGGTGTAAAACAAAATAACGGAAATTAAGATGAGAGTAATCACCTGGTTCTATCATACGATGTTTGAGCAAGTGCCCGTGGTGTAATGGTTATCGTTGTAGGAAATGGACACGGCGGACGAGGCTGATTGCATTTCACATAGCACTAATACCCTTGGGAAAGGTATGAATCCAACTATTCTCCTTCCTGCTATAGGTAAATAGTAGTGTAGACGGGGTTCTTCAGCCTTGGTGAGGCACCAGTCAAGGAGAAGTAAAAACTCTGAATCGAAACCTGTTAAACTCCGCTTTAAAAAAATTGACCTTGTGTTATATCCTCCCTGGGAGGTTTTGGTAAATACAGAAACCCTGTCAGTAGCAGGCCACACCTTCCCTATGCATATATTAACATCGCTTTCAGTAGATGAGATATTACTACCGAGGTATGTGAACTTAAAGTGGAGATGACACCTTCTTGTTTAAAACTCTTTACGTTATCGTAAAATCTCTCTCTCTCTCTATATATATATATATATATATATATATATATGTGTGTGTGTGTGTGTGTGTGTATGCGTAGGGGTTGTGTATGTGCACGTGTTTTGCAGACACACACACACACACACTCTCTCTCTCTCTCTCTCTCTCTCTCTCTCTCTCTCTTTATATATATATACCTTTAAGAAAAACAAAAACCGTTCATATTAGGATTATAAATTTATTTCCATCCTGTTCTGGGTATTGATATGAATCAATAACCAAATTAACAGGTGTTATTGATTCATATCATATCAATACCCATAACAGGATGGAAATAGATTTATAATCCTAATGTGACCGGTTTTTGTTTTTCTTAAAGGAATTATTGCTCTGTGATGTCAGTTACATTGAGTTCTTTGCCAAGAAAATCTAAATGTTCATATTTGAATAATTCTATTGTCCTAACAGAATTATTCCCGACTCCGGTTTAACTGGACTGAATAATATATATATATATATATATATATATATATATATATATATATATATATATATATATATATGTATCACAGGAGAACAACATCAGCTCTGTGTCATAAATAAGCACTGTGGATGAAAAGAAACCAACTATTGTAAGTTATTTAATGCCAAAGCCGGATAATAGATATATATTAAATATATAACATTTGTCACTAACAATTCAATTGAAAATCAGTCATTTCTTTACACCGTTAAATGGTCAAAAAGTTCTATTCCTAACAATTCAGTTATTTGTTTGCGTAGAGTTAAAAATGTCAAACAGTTTTATTTGACCCATAGGTAGGACCCTATCTGGTGCTACTACTCCGTGACTCGGTGGACCTAGGAGTAATGGCAATGAAACGATACACCGTATTGTCCCAAGCTCCAGCATTACTGGAGCCTTACTATCAGATTTTTTAGTGTCAAATCCAAGACACTTAGAATAAGGGTCATTCCCTTCTGCAGAGATTCAGTCGGTGTATTCTACTGCCCCAGCCAAACTGGCTTGAAATTAAAGAAATTTTCTAATAACAATAAAATTACTATTTCGATGTCTCAATGGAAAATCATGATAGCCGAGGTACGGGAATAAAAAGTAAATTATTTACTCTCAAAACGAAACTTGCCCAGTCAACTGGGGCTGTAGAATACACCAACTGCTTCTCTGCAGAGGGGTAAGACCCACCCCCCAACGAGTGTCCTGATATGACACTAAACCATCTGATGGTGAGGTTCCAGCAATGCTGGAGCTTTGGGAAATGCAGAATACCCCTTCATTGCCATCGCTCCCAGGTCCACTCTGGCCCGGAGTGGTAGCACCTGATAAGGGTCCTTTCTATGGGTTAAATAGAACTAAACCGTGCTTCTTTCACTATACTGATTTTTGCATTTAGACTGCGTATTCATGCAAAACTGAATTGTTTAAAATAGAACTGTTTTGACATTGGAACTGCGTACTAGTGCTGAACTGAATTGCTCGAAATAGAACTGTTTTTAATGTCTGAACTGTGTACTGATGCTGAACTGAATTATCTGAAATAAAACTTTTCGACATTTAACTCTGTGTATTGCTCAGTTGGCTGGGGCTGCAGAATACACTGACTGCACCTCTGCAGAGGGGTAAGACCCCTCCAACGAGTGTCCTGAATGACCCTAAACAATCTGATGGTGAGGTTCCAGCAGTGCTGGAGCTTTAGGGAATGCGGAGTACCCCTTCATTGCCATTGCTCCCAGGTCCACTCTAGCCTGGAGTGGTAGCACCTGATAGGGCCCTATCTGTGGGTTAAATATAACTAACAGCATACTTATGCTAAACTGAATTGTTTGATTTAACTGAATAGCTTGAAATAGAAATGCTTTTGACAATTAAACCGTACTTATATTTAAACTACGTGCTTATGCTTAACTGAATTATTTGAAATAGAACTGTTTTTCGACATTAAAACTGTATTTACACTTAACTGAATTGTTACATATAACTGCTTGAATAGTTTGAGATAGAAATGTTTTTGACAAACTGTGTACTTATGCTAAACTGAATTGTTTTAAATAGAACAGATTTACATAAAAATAGATTTGGCGTTAAATAACCTTCAAAGGTTGATATGCCATACAACCCAACAAACCAAACCAAACCAGACCATCAAAACGAAACGGCCAGCAAATATCAACATTAACACGGACCTGGGAATTTTATGCTACAGACCTATGAACCTTCTTCGATGAACTTGTGATTCTTTCGCAATAGACGCATGAATCTTTCGTCGACGGATCTGTGCACCTTCCCCAACAGAACTGGGTATATCCCTCAATGGTCCTGTAAACCTTCGGATGGCATAATAAAACAGTCATATAGGCTACGTTAAATTTCCCAGCAAATTTAGAGAAGTAGAGGCAGAATTTGCTGTAACAATAGCTTCAAACTCTTCGGAATCGAGTTTCTTTTCTTGCGGAGACGACCCTCCTTTGGCTCGTCCTTTAGACTGAAATCTCCATATCAAAAACGAGAAAACCACTTCCAACAACTTCTTTCATTCAATGGATCATCTCCATATTTGCTTAGAATGGATTTTGCTGATGTACTTGCATTAAAACCTTTATGAAACTCAAAGATTCTAATATGTTCTTTAATTGAAGAAAGGAGTGAATAATGGATAATATTTCAGACAATATTTTTTTAACTGTGACAAACTTAGGAGTGAATAATGGATAATATTTCAGACAATATTTCTTTTAACTGTGACAAACTTAGGAGTGAATAATGGATAATATTTCGGACAATATTTTTTTTAACTGTGACAAACTTAGGAGTGAACAATAGGGAATATTTCAGACAATATTTTTTTTGAACTGTGACAAACTTAGGAGTGAATAATGGAAAATATTTCAGACAATATTTTTTTAACTGCGACGAACTTAGGAGTGAATAATGGAAAATATTTCAGACAATATTCTTTAACTGCGACGAACTTAAGAGTGAATTACGAAAAATATTATGGACAATATTCTTATAATCTTAAAGAAAAAGACCAAATAACTTACTGTATTATTTCTAAGCGATAACAAGATGCCATATTTTGATTAATATTGTCAAAAGCATTCATCTTGAAAATCGGACATTACATTCATTCAAAACTGATATTTTGTACTGATTGGGCAAACCAGGGTTAAGTGAAAATGTGGTTAAGAGAAAGTGCGGTTAAGTAAAACCGCAAATGGCTATTCCACAAATGGGAATGTCCGGAAAAGATGTCCCGGCAAGACAGTATATTAGCGAGATATCATCTTTCTGGTATCGGATCAATTGTAGTTTGATATCTCTTCTTGATTTCTCTTTCACTAACAACAAATTTTTTCTTTCGGTTATATATTAATGTACTCTCTCTCTCTCTCTCTCTCTCTCTCTGTATCTATCTATCTTTTCTCTTCCTTTTCTTTTTCTGGGTTCCTGTCTCTCTCCTTTATTTTCATTCTCTCTCTCTCTCTCTCTCTCTCTCTCTCTCTCTCTCTCTCTTATCCTTCTTTTCTCTTTCTCTGCAGCTCTTTTTTTCATTCTGCAACTCTCTCTCTCTCTCTCTCTTTCTCTCTCTCTCTCTCTCTGTATCTATCTATCTTTTCTCTTCCTTTTCTTTTTCTAGATTGCTGTCTCTCTCCTTTATTTTCATTGTCTGTCTGTCTGTCTGTCTCTCACCCAAAATTTTCTTTTTTCTTTAAGCAAGTATGACAACTCTCTCTTTTTTTCTGTCATTCACTAACTCAAACTCTCTCACATTCACTCTCTTTCCCTCTCTCCTAATCTCTCTCGCTATCTCTCCCTCTGCCCCTCTTTCTCTGTCTCTCTCTCTATATATATATATATAGTCCATATTTACCAACCCCTCCGCTCGGGCAGGATATGACACAAGGTCAAATTTTAAGCGGAGTTTAACAGGTTTGAATTCAGAGTTTTCCTTCTCCTAGACTAGTTGCCCCACCAAGGCTGAAGAACCTAATCTGTCCTACTATTTACCCATAGCTGGAGGGAGAATAATTGGATTCATACCTTTCCCAAGTGTATTAGTGCTACGTGAAACGCAATCAGTCTCGTCCAGGATTTGAACTCGTATCGTCGTGTCCAATTCCTACGACCATAACCATTACACCACGGGCACCTCCAATATATATCTCTATAGTCACCCACAGAACTCATCAGTGTGGCTAGACAGTAGTTTCCCGTAGCTGGGATCGAAACCCTGGTTGACTTAAACGCCAAGCCAAAGCTTCTAACCATTCAGCCACGAGGAGCCATTAGCTGCGAAGTAAATTTTAAACGGTTATGAATCACAATTACTCTTGTTTACATACATCCGTTCAACGGCTGCCGAGACCTCAATTCATCTACAAAGAGGCTTGCAATGAATGCTAATGGCAACACGATTTCTCGCCAGGGAACTCAACCCTACGGGGGTAGGGGAATATATATATATATATATATATATATAATACACGCAAAGAGAGAGGGTGTGAGAGAAACGGCAAGCGAGAGAAACTCTCTACAAGTTAATACCTTCCTCAAAATGGGTGCATCAAGTGGTGTAATGATTAACAAACTAGCCAAGAAAATCTTCACTAGAGAGTTTGAGTCACACTGAGAGCCCTTTTACATGGCCTTGTACCACACTTACCACTGTTCTCAAGATAGATACGATCATTCTATTTTATCCTCAAGAAAGTATGAAATCATGTTTCCACAGTTGGCTAATATGTCTTTTTCAAAAGATTCATATACGCTTTTTGTTTCGTCCCTCTGATCTTTATTTCCCCCCCCTTCTCTCTCTCTCTCTCTCTCTCTCTCTCTCTCTCTCCCACCAGGCACACTCACACACTCGTAAATACACGTATTTGTACGTGTATGTTTATGTGCATGCGTTTGAGAGAGACAGACAGACAGACAGACAGACCTGAAGAAAGTGAAAAAAAAGATTTTTTTTTTCTCTCTGCGTTTATCTTTCACTATATGTGTCTAATCTCTCTCTCTCTCTCTCTCTCTCTCTCTCTCTCTCTCTTGTACTCTCTTTCTCTCCCACCAGGCACACTCACAAACTCGTAAATACACGTGTTTGTACGTATATGGGTATGTGCATGAGTTTGAGAGAGACAGACAGAGACAGAGAAAGGGAGAGAGAGAAAAAGAAAGAGAGAGAGAGAGAGAGAGAGAGACCTGAAGAAAGTGAGAAAAAAGATAAATACATTTTTTTCTCTCTGCGTTTATCTTTCACTATATGTATCTAATCTCTCTCTCTCTCTCTCTCTCTCTCTCTCTCTCTTTCCGTCTGTCTGTCTGTCTGTCTCTCTCTCTCTCCCACCAGGCACACTCACAAACTCGTAAATACACGTGTTTGTACGTATATGTGTATGTGCATGAGTTTGAGAGAGACAGACAGAGACAAAGAGAGAGAGAGGGGGGGAGACCTGAAGAAAGTGAGAAAAAAGATAAATACATTTTTTCTCTCTGCGTTTATCTTTCAGTGTATGTACCTAGTCTGTCTGTCTGTCTGTCTGTCTCTCTCTCTCTCTCTCTCTCTCTCTCTCTCATACACGTACACACATAGAAAAACTGTTTCTTTCCTTCCCAATTTTCTCTCGTTCTCTCTATGCTCACAATCACTACATTCTTTCTATCTCCTCTCTTTCTTTTTCACAGAGAGATTTAGAGAGAGAGAGTAAGAGAGAGAGAGAGAGAGAGAGAGAGAGAGAGAGAAACCGAGAGAAAGACACAGAAACTCTCTATCTCTCTTTCTAACACGCCTTTCTTTCTTTCTTTCTTTCTTTCTCTGTACGCTCTCCATCATTCTCTCCCTTTGTAATCTTCCCTTTTTCTGTCTCTGTCTGTCTCTCTTTTTCACGCACTGCGCATATTAAAAAAACACCGACTCAATATATATTTTGACTGAATTTCTCTGTACACACACCATAACTCCCTCTCTCTCTCTCTCTCTCTCTCTCCCTCTCTCTCTCTCTCGCTCGCTCTATCTGTCTGTCTGTCTGTCTGTCACTCTTTATCTATCTATCTATCTATCTATCTCATTACCTCTCCCTCTCACATACGTCATACTATTACAGAAAAAGTGTTTTCATTCGGTTGGTACATGCTTTCTCTCTTCTTTCCATATGCATATATCTCTACTTAACCTTCTCCCCAAATCACAAAAACACGCACAGACAGTGAGAAAAAGCGAGAGAGAGAGAGAGAGAGAGAGAGAGAGAGAGAGAGAGAGACTATCGCTCCATCCCAGCACTGTTTGTCTCGGCAATGCACGCACGCGGCCATATGTCTCTACTCTAGTCTTAAATCTACCTGCCCAATGTCAACGACCCCACCCTGCCAGATATTAAATCGGTAACCCCGACCTGATAGCCATTCAGTCCCGTCTTGGCTGTGCTTAGCGTTCTGCCCTCAGGGCGACTCCATTGTTCTGTCGTCACAAAGAGTCCCGAACAACGAGTTATGGTGGCGAGTAGCTGAAATCGAAACCGGAACGCCTGGTGCTGCACTCCCTCGAAAAACTACGGGGGCCGTTTTTAATATTCATGGCTCGAAGAAAGAAAATAACAACGGATTAATAAACAAACAAACAAACAATAAAGAAAAAGTTGTTGGACACGGTCAAGGGAGTGTGTGGAAGTAGATTGTGGTCAGAATACGAAGAGAAGTCAGGAAGGGCTCAAGGTAAAAAAACAAAAACAAAAAAAACAAGTGATAAATAAACATACAAACAAACAAACAAGGGTGAAAGTTGGGTGATGTTCTTGGGGTACTGAAAGGGGTACAATATTTTTTTAAATACTGACTGAGGTGCTGTAAATTTGGAGAGACTTACTGTCACTTTATCTCTTGAAATGATCATCAGTTGTAAAGATGAAATTCTACAATTACTTCTGCTACCGTTGGATGGGTTGGATGGAAGATTGATTTGTTGGTTGGTTGATTGACTTCAACGCCATATCAACTCCTCTAGGATTATTTTATGCCCTAAGGTTAGAGAATCGCATTTATTGCACGCTTATGCTTACAGTTTTTGTTTCTTTAGTTTTTTTGTATGATAGCAGGTATTCCAGTTTAATTAGAAATAATTTTTGAACAGACCTATTTGATCCATAGATGAAGCCCTAACAGGTACTACCACTCCGACTCAGAGTGAACATCGGAGTAATGGCAATGGTGGGATACACCACAATCTCCAGAGATTCAGAACTTGAGCCTTGCCACCATATGCAGTTTATGCTCAAGACACTTTGTGTGGAGGGGGTCTCTATAGGGGATACGGTGAGCGTATAATATGCTCTGCCGACAAGACAGTTGGTCGGAAAGAGCACTTTCTAAGGTCGATCACACAACCCTTAAAGTGCCTAAATTTCATATGTCATTTTTAAAATAAAGAACAGTCCTGGAGATTTAAGGAGACTTGCTGTCACTCATCTCCCAGTGGAAAACCATCACCTAACGTTGGTACGAAAAACTCTCAAATAAGTAAAATATTAATAATAATTAGTGCACTCGGAACAATCCCAAAGGATTGGTAAAGGGACTGGAAGATATGGAAATAAGAAGATAAGTGGAAACCATCCAGAATACAGCATTATTAAAAACAGCCAGAATACTGAGAAGAGTCCTGGAGACTTGGAGAGACTAGCTGTCACTCAACAGTTTGTGGGGAAAACTTTCCAAGGGGTAAAGTAATTATAACAATAATAATAACTACAACAAACAAAAGGAATGCAAGAGAATGCATGACTGAGCAGGAAAGGTGATCCATTCGGAATTGTGCAAAAGATTAACGTTTGACCACAATGACCGATGGTTCATACAAAAACCAGAATCAGTTCTACAAAAGGTGACCAGGAAAAATTCTCTGTGAATTTTAGAAACCAAATCCCGGACAAAAGACCAGATCTAGAATCAATTAACAAAAATAAAAGAACTGGTCTACAAGCAGATTTACCATTCCAAAGAACCATTGAGGGAAAATAAAAGAAAACAAATAGATAGACAAAAATATCTTGCTATATATATATATATATACCAACCCCTCCGCTCGGGCAGGATATGACACAAGGTCAATTTTTAACAAGTTTAACAAGTTTGAATTCAGAGTTTTCCTTTTCCTAGACTAGTTGCCCCACCAAGGCTGAAGAACCTAGTCTGCCCAGTTATTTACCCATAGCTGAGGGGAGAATAATTGGATTCATACCTTTCCCAAGGGTATTAGTGCTATGTGAAATGCAATCAGTCTCGTCCAGGATTTGAACTCGTGTCGCTGTGTCCATTTCCTACGACGATAACCATTACAACATGCCTTGTCGGATATTCTGAAACACCCGTTCATGAAAAAGCGTTACCCGGTCAATTATAAACAGATAATTCTGGAGGCATCACTGAACAGAGGCCAGGGTTCGATGAGCACGGAAATTGCCCGTAACAGCTGGACTCGAAACAACACTTATTCAACTTCCCGACACCGTCCAGTACTTGGTGTCCCCATTAAAGAAGTTCTGATTTACCTTTCTGAACTGGATTTCTATAAGGCGGACTACGTAGTAAGCGAGTTCGTACTCCAGTCGCGCTAATTTGTTCACTTTCGGGCAAATACCCTTGGAAAGTGTATAAACCCCCTTATCTTCCCAGCTATGCGTTAAATAGTACCACTACTGTTCTTCTAGGAGAGTAGCTTCGGCATTAAATAACCTACAAAGGTTGATATGCCATTAAACAAAGAAACCAAACCTATAAGACGGAGCAATCTCCTGAAAATCTTAAGGTATTTCCTCAAAAAACTAAACGTTATCTTCACTATGACCCCCCAGAGTAGAACCTTTCCAAAGGTGAGTCCCAAGGAATGGGAATCTTTCTAAAAGACAAGCTAATGATTTGAAAAACCCTATTGTTTATCAAAGCAGAAGCACAAAATCTTCTTTTCTTCCAGCCTAAAAAGGAATTGTTGAAGATAGCTCGGTCATTGCTTCTAGGTTTGATTTGGTTTGGTTTCTTTGTTTAATGACATATCAACCTTTGTAGGTTATTTAATGCCAAAACTATTCTCCTAGAAGAACAGTAGTGGTACTATTTAACCCATAGCTGGGAGTCATTGCTTCTAATAGATGCCTTAATTATAACAGTGATTGTAATAATGCTATTTGGGGTAAATTTCAGCATGAATACCGTGAGAATGATCTTAAACACTTAGAGGGAAGAAATCTAAGGAAACAAGTCACGAACATCTACCATCAACGTCAGCGGCCAATCCGAAAAAAACGGCAAAAGAAATCGAAGCGACCCTCGACAAAGATGTTCGGTTTGGCCGAAAGTAACGCTTCTCGCAAGACCATCGAAGTTAAGCAATGACGAGTCTGACAATACTGAGGCGGGTGTCCACTTAGGAACGGCAGCGATCGTAAGAAACTTGAAACTTAGATGTTAGACGAAGTAAATTTTAGAAGATTACGACTCCGCTTGCTTTAAATCCGCACACATGTATTTCAAAGTAACAAAGTAAAATCAATTATTTATGAAGATAAACATCTTAACTGGACAGACTAACCTCACATATAACACACTCTGGAACTTTACCATTACTCCCAGGTCCACTTTGATCTGAAGTGCTTTTAACTCTAAGGGTCACATCTACGGGTCAAATATCTCTATTTAACAATCACTTAAATTTGATAGGAATACTTAATACCATATGACGGTAATTAATTAACACACACACACATACGTACATCTGAAATGAAATGTATATTCCCATATGATACACAAAATAATTGCAAGTTTAGGTAATGGGTTAATAACGACAAAACAAAAGGAATCAAGTATTCGACGTGGATAGCAATTTTAGTGCCTTTGAAACGGTTTCCAAGGAACTTGGTAAAAATACTGATGGGATTGGAAATTAGTGGTAGAATCGAGACCATACCGACCACAGTATTGTTGAAATCGGCTAGTATAGTCAAAAGATTCCTGGAGTCCTGAAAATACTTATTGACACTCAGACTCCAGTGAAAGACCAACAGCTAATAATAGTATTAAAAGCTCGCAATGAATTATGATTATAAAAATTGACAAGATGCAACTAAATAGCAGATGTGGGTTAAGTGGGGATAAAGATAAAATAATCTATTACATTATAAGCGAATGGAGTAAATTAGCACAAAAAAAGGATATAAGACTAGACACGTCTGGGTGGGCAAGGAATTGTGCAAGAAGTTTAAATCTGACCATACGAACAAACGGTATATGCACAATCCAGAATCCGTCCTAAAGAATAAGCCGCACAAAATTCTCGGAGATTTTGAAATAAAAACGAATCATCTGATTTCGGCCAGACGACCAGACCAAGTGATAGTCAGCAAAAAAAAAAAAAAAAAAAAAAAAGAGAGAACCTGCTGAATAGTGGACTTTATCGTTCTGGTTGACCACAGGGTAAAACTGGAAAAAAAAAAAAAAAAGGAAAACTGAGATAAGTATAGAGACCTTGCAAGAGAACTGAAAAAAAAACTCTGAAATAAGAAAGTGACGGGGATACCAAAAGGAACTGGTGCACTTGGTAGTCAGCAAAGTATTGATACTGGGACAGGAGGACTTAGGAATAAGAGAAAGAGAGGAGACCATCCAGAATAGAGCATGGAGATCGGTCAGAACACTGGGAAGAGTCCTGAAGAGTTGAGTAGACTAGCTGTCACTTAGACTACAGTGGAAAACCATCAGCTTACGCAGGTGTGAAAAACACTCAAATGACTAAAATAATAATAATAATAATATCAATAGGAAAGTTTCTCTTGCAAGACTCTCTCTTGAGGCTGTAGAATACACCGACTGCGCCTCTGCAGATGGGTAAGACCCCCACCAACGATTGTCCTGGATATGACTCTGAACAATCTGATGGTGAAGTTCCAATACTGCTGGAGCTTTAGGGAATGCAGAGTGCCCCTTCATTGCCATCGCTCCCAGGTCCACTCTGGCCCGGAGTGATAGGGTCTGATCTATGGGTCAAAAAGAACTAAACTGTGTGCTTATGCTAAACTGAATTGTTTGAAACAAAAATGTTTTTGACAATTAAACTGTGTACTTATGCTTAACTGAATTGTTTGAAATAGAACTGTTTATTTGTATGAAAAAATGGATTTGGCATTAAACAATTTACAAAAATTGTTATGCCATAAAACCTAAACAAACAAGCAAAAAAAAATTAAGGGCTTTTGTATTAGATGACAGGGGCATGAAAAGAAAAATTGAACCATTATTACCAACAGCCCAAAAATAACACCACAAGAAAAAAATTATGTGACGCTAGAATAGAAAGGACCCAAAATAAAAGCAAATGTTGACTATCTAAAGAGAGAAAGAAAGAGAGAGAGAGAGAGAGAAAGAGAATGAGAGAGAGAGAGGGAAAAGTATAGTGCATGAAAAAAAACAATTTATAAAAATTCTTTAGAAATAGTACCAGAGCAAGCATGATTGGGTAGGATAGAGGATTCACTAAGAATTGTGCAAGCGACTAAAATTTGATCATATAGGCAAATGGTGCGGGTACAAGTCAGAAACACTGCTAGAAAAAATCCACCAAATCAAGATTTTGGGATGATAAACGATCACCCAATCATTGCCAGAAAACAAGATCTTGTTCCAAGCAAAAAGAAATGAACATGGCGGTAGAAAATAAAAGGAACTCGTCAAATACCTGGATCTTGCTACAGAGCTAAAAATGAAACAATCCTCAAGAAAATCGAGACAATCCAGCCCACACTACCATGGTTTGAATAGTCTCGATTCTTCCTCTGATTTCCAGGTCAACGACATTATTTTACGGGTTCTTGGGGTCAGTCCAAGGCCTGCAACCACAATTGACATCACTGTCACCTTCAGGTTAGCACTCGGGCAAGATCCCAGTAATTGGTGCGTTTTTCTCTTTTTTTATTTTGGAGATCTGAGGAGACTTATTGTAACTTAGACACCAGTTAAAAGCCATCAGTTAAAGCCAGGGTAATAAAAAAAGACTTGAACAAGAATCTGTATATCCCATCATGGCCTTGTGCCTTCTAATTTGTTGTCTTTTGGAACAAGTGACAAAAAAATTAACTGTAAATTGAATTAATGTAAATAAGTAATGATTTTGGTTCATGATAATTTCATCAATTGATTTATCATTAAATATATCATCATCATCATCATCATGTCGTGCCGCTTGCTCGGATATCCTTAACCCTCCCTCGCCACTTATCCCTATTGTTCATCGCCTCTGGCAGGTCTTCAGAACTACATCCCGTATCCTCACAGAGCTGCTGTATATATGTTCGAGCTGGTCGTCCTGCTTTTGCTCGGCCATATGTGGAGGTCCATAGGAGTACATCACTTATGAGCTCGTCTCCGCTTCTCCAGCAGTGTCCTGCATGTCTGGTTCGTCTAACTTGGATAGTTTTCGTGATGGGAGGCAGGTGGCCGTATAGTTGGTGCTTTGTGGGGTGTTCCCGCTAGGACTTATTCAATATTGCTCGCAACATTAAATATATACATTTAATCTATTATTGAATAAAATAAATAGGTCGACCGTGACCCGAAAGATCCCTTTCCAATAGATACCACATCGAGGTGTGTAGGAGAGCACTACTCCTTTCAAAGGATTGCTCCACTTACCATTGATCCGTACCTTATGATGTTCAATGATAAGCAAAGAAACATAAAGTACCATTTTGCGATTCTTTGGTATCGCAAGACCAGGGATTGAACACTGCTCGCCCGGGATAGTGGCAAACACGCTAACCATTGTACCAATGGGCCGGTTATACATATAAGATTTGATCTATTTTCGAATATATACATATCAAAATTTATCTCTTATGAAATATATGAATATTTGATTTTATCTATAATTAAATTAAGTCTATCCCTTATTAAATGTATACATATTGAATTTATTCTTATATTTAATATATACATATTAAATTTGATCTATTATTAAATATATACGTATTAAATTTATCCCTTATTAAATGTATATATATATACATATTGAATTTGATCTATTATTAAATATATACTCATTATATTTTACCTATTATTAAATATATACGTATTGAATTTATCCCTTATTAAATGTATATATATTGAATTTAATATTTTATTAAATATATACTCATTATATTTGACCTTTTATTAAATATATACGTATTAAATTCATCCCTTATTAAATGTATATATACTGAATTTAATCTTTTATTAAATATATACTTATTAAATTTGGTCTATTATTAAATATATACTTCTTAAATTTGAAATATTATTAAATATATACGTAGTAAATTTATCCCTTATTAAATGTATACATATTGAATTTAATCTTTTATTAAATATATACTTATTAAATTTGGTCTATTATTAAATATATATGTATTAAATTTATCCCCTATTAAATGTATATATATTGAATTTAATCTTTTATTAAATATATACTTATTAAATTTGGTCTATTATTAAATATATACTTATTAAATTTGAAATATTATTAAATATATACGTATTAAATTTATCCCCTATGAAATGTATATATATTGAATTTAATCTTTTATTAAATATAAACGTATTAATTTCATCTATAATTTTTCTTAATTTTAAAATAGAATATAAAGATATGAAAGAATTTCCAGATATACAGAAAATAGTCCAATGTTTTAACCACCAAAATAGACATTTTTAAGTGATGTTATCTAAAAATATAGTTACAAAAAGTAAAATTTTACTGAAATAATCAAGAAAAATACAACTAATCCAAAAAAATTCAGTCCCAAAAATTAGGATATTTCCAGAAACCAAGTGGGTATTTTATCTTAAATAAGCATACAGCCAAGCAAGGAAGCCATTTAGAAGATTGCATCACAGTTTCAATAATAAATTTGCAAACAAAAATTTTACTTTTAATTATTTGATAAATCTGTCAACTTGATAGCATCGTAACTTTTCAACAAAAAAAGACGGAAGCAAAATCTCAAGAATTAAAATACGCGTGTTTGACAAAAATTTAAGATAGAGAATGTGAACATATTCTGTCACTGACAATCTTAAAAAATAATCAATGTCTGATGAGAGCCGGCTGTACACAGGGCACCCAATAAGAATTAAATTCACTACTAGCGTGCTATAACCCTCGTTATCTAAATATTGAAAAAGAGAAGGCGCAACTATTCACGAATCTTAGTTTTCGTGCAACGCCAGATTTATGAAAGGGCCCCGTAAAAACTGAACTCATCAACAACAGATAACTTGCATAACCAGCGAAAGCCCTTTTATTTACGTTATTTTTGTTGCAAGACCAGAAGTATAATACACCCAGTGAGAATCAAACTGAGTATTAATGACTTTTTAGCCTACTTCTAGATACACCTCGAAAATAACGTCCTTTAAGTTGACATTGATTACACATTATATCCGGTGAGTGTATAGTTCTGCAGATTGTTAACTGCAATTTCCTTCTTTCTCTAAATACAGCGAGTCTCAAAATAGATGCAACCCATTAATATGAAAATGATTTATAACAGAAATACATTCAATGGCGGCCATTTCGAACACGTCCTGTAAATATTCATCCTTTCAGCAAGAGACATCAAATCAATCTTTTTTTTTTAATTGTTTTAATATATCAGCTTCCAGGACATGCAATCTTTTTCTGAGTTTCTTCTCTCAGTAATAAATCCTTATCATATTCATAGGTTGCATCTATTTTGAGACAATTTTGAATGATTTTGTCTCCAAATAAGTAGTGACGCAAGATATTTTTTCCTCTCTTGTCCAAGGCATTGTGATCGCGGATTAATAGTTGTTATAGTATACTATTGTAATATAATGGCCGAAGGATTTCGTTTTATGCCTTTGGGTTTAGTTAGGCTGAGAACCTTTCGGCTCAGTGCGTGGGTTACTTAGGTGCAACATTAAAGCAGGTGTTCACGCGTACGGGCGGAAGCGGACGTGTCACTCAGAGATGTCACAATAGCCCAGATAGGAAACAGGGCTAGAGAGTGCGGGTGACGTCACGCACCAGAAGTGCGCGGAGGAATTTGGGGGATTTTGAAAAAGTCAGATTGAGTTGAATTCTGCCTCGGGAGAAGACGGTTGGCTTTCGCTTGCTCGCCGAAGCCAGGCAAGTGGCCTTGTAGTGGGTGCCACACGTGTTGGTGGTGGGTCAGAGGGAGATGGAAAAGTCACCATAGAAAGATTGTACATCTGTCTTCCTTATGTCGAAACCTTTAACTCACAGGTAATAAAAATTTCGTACCTGAACTAAGAAGTCGTTACGTGTTTTTCGTGTTTCGGGATTCCTATGTTCTATGTATATATGTTATGAACATTCTGTGTACGTTTCACGTATCCGTATCTGGCTATGGTACACTATTTTCAAATCTGAAACAAAAAAGAACACAACATTATTATTAGTTGAGTTATCAGCAGTCACATGACTACCATAAACACCAATAACCTGGGCAATACCATTACCTCATACTTACCTAAATAGCTCTGAAGTGTATAACATTATTATTAGCAGTCACGTGGGTCCCATAAACACCAATAACCTGGACAATACCATAACCTCATACTTACCTAAAAAGCTCTGAAGTGTATAACATTATTCATTTGCTAAACTTTGGTTAGTTTAGGAGCAAGCCCACAGATATAGTGCCCTCAGTGAGAACCGATCTCATAAGTAATGATCAGCAAGCCTACTTCTAGATGCACCTTGGAAAAAATAGTTTAAGGAGTGAACAGTGATGAGAACTTCAAAAACGGATTGGAATTATTTATGTCATTAAAATTGACATTAATTACAGATTTTCGCCAATGGTCCGGGTGACATGGGTTCTATCCCAGGTCGCGTCATACCAAAGACTTTAAAAAGCACTTGATACCTCCTTGCGTAACACTCAGCAATATAATGTACGTATCAAGAGTAAAGTGGAGCAATCCAGGGAAATGAGTAGCACCCTCCCCTACACCTCGCTGTAGTATCTATTGAAAAGGGAGCTTTCTTGTCGCCCTCGACTTGGGTCGCCAGCTTTACTTATATCTGATGAGTGTGTAGTTCTGCATATTGTTTACTGCAATTTCTTTTTTTTTTTTAAATAGATTTTTTTAATTTTTTATATGGGTCTTTTTGTTTTACGCCAATAACTTGGACTATACCAAGACCTTACCCAAGAGCTTAAAAGCAATGAAGAGTGGAGCATTATGAAATAATGATATATTTATTTATTTATTCATTTATTTATTTTGTGGGTGGAGACTGCTGGCTGTGAATCATTTAACGCCGAAGTTTATTTTTCGTCCTTAAACAGTTTTTTTTTTTTTTTTTTTTTTTTTTTTTTTTTTTTTTTTTTTTTTAATAGAAAAATCCATTTTCCTAAATATTCCCGCCTTGTTCGGTGATTTCTCAGTAAAAACGGAGGCCAAGCGATCTCGATTACGTCCCCTGAGAAATGGCAAGGGTTTTGCTACGTCAGTCAGGATATTTGCAACGATAAAAACCTTTTATTGCTCGCAAATAACAAACAACAAATTGAACGGCGTATCAAATGTCCTGCCACTCAAAGTTCGGGTTGGTGAGGGTAATCACAAGGGGGGCACGGGGACTGTGTGGTGCTAGTTTAAATTCTTTACTTAACTCTCTTGAAAAGCCCGTGGGTTTATAAGCCGAAAGATGAAAAATGAGGGATTGTAAAAAGAGAAACAGGGGAATGTTAAACCCAACAGCCATAAACACCCTAACTCATTTACTGTGTATTCATACGCATGCCTTTGGGAACTATTTTTTTTTAAATAAGAAGAGAGATTAGCTTTCTAATTATTCTAATATTTTTTAAGCTAACAAATTCCACTTGGTAACGATGTAATAAATTTGTATCAACAAACAAGCATAGTTTCCGTTATTCATAAACGGATTCAATTCGTATAAATCATTATTCTTGCCTAAAATTAGGATGTAACTCGACTAGGATCAAAATTCCGTTCACTATCACTTCAGGCAAGAATCAAAATTCTGTTTTCTGGCATTCCAGCTGAGGATCAAAATTCTGTTCTCAAGAACTTCAGGGTAGGATAGAAATTTTTTTATCAGCTACTTCTGACTTGAATTAAAATTTTGTTCTCTGGCTTTTTTGACTTGGGTGAAAATTCTGTTCACAGGAACTTCAAACCAGGACCAATAGTTTGTTCTTGGGTACATCTGACTTGGATCAAAATTCTGTTCTCTTGTATATCAGACTAAGATTGAAATTTGGTTCTCTCACACTTCTGAATCAGATCAAAATTTTGTTCTCGCGCCTTTCCGACTTGGATCAAAATTCCGTTCACTATCACTTCAGGCAAGAATCAAAATTCTGTTTTCTGGCATTCCAGCCGAGGATCAAAATTCTGTTCTCAAGAACTTCTGGGTAGGATAAAAATTCTTTTATCAGCTACTTCTGGCTTGGATTAAAATTTTATTTTCTGGCTTTTTCTGACTTGGGTGAAAATTCTGTTCACAGGAACTTCAAACCAGGACCAATAGTTTGTTCTTGGGTACATCTGACTTGGATCAAAATTCTGTTCTCTTATATATCAGACTAAGATTGAAATTTGGTTCTCTCACACTTCTGCATCAGATCAAAATTTTGTTCTCACGCCTTTCCGACTTGGATCAAAATTCTGTTCTCTAGCATTTCCTAGATCAAAATGATATTTTTGACACTTCTACCTGGGATAAAAAAAAGCTTTTCTCAGGCACTTCAACCTAAGATCAAAATTCTATCTGCAAATACTTCCGTCTAGGATCACAATTATTTTTTTCAGGAATTTCTGCTAAGGATATAATATTAAAAATTTCCTAATCTGGCACTTGATTCAAAATTCTGTTCCTCGAACTTTTTCTTAAGATCAGTGTAACATTAGCTCTTACAACTTAGCTGTATCTATCTTTGGGCAAGTATCACAAACTACAATAAGTACTTGTACTCCCGATCGGAAAGAATGACTGACCAGTCGGCTGGAGTTGTAGAATGCACCTACTGTATCCCTCCAGAGGTGTAAGACCCCTACCACAACGAGTATCCTGGATATGATACTAAACAATCTGATGATTAGACTCCAGTCTTGGACCTCTGGGGGAGGATGAGTACTTTTTCATTGCCATTGATCCCAGGTCCACTCTGACCCGGAGTGGTTATACCTATTAGAGACTCATCTCTGTATCAAATAAAGCTGTTTGACATTTAAACTGTATGCAAACAAATGACTTCTGCTAAATTGAATTATTAGAAATGGAACTTTTGGTCATTTAACTGTGTTTGAATAAGTGACTGATGTCTACGTGAATTGTTAGTGATACATTGCAATACTTGGAACCATTTAACTGTGTACTAACCATATTTACCAACCTCTCCGCTCGGGCAGGATATGACACAAGGTCAATTTTTAAGCGGAGTTGAACAGGTTTGAATTCAGAGTTTTCCTTCTCCTAGACTAATTGCCTCACCAAAGCTGACGAACCTAGTCTGCTCTACTATTTACCCATAGCTGGAGGGAGAATAATTGGATTCATACCTTTCCCAAGGGTATTAGTGCTATGTGAAATGCAATCAGTCTCGTCCAGGATTTGAACTCGTATCGCCGTGTCCATTTCCTACGACAATAACCATTACACCACGGGCACCTCCAACCTTTAACTGTGTGCTAACGAATGAGTAATGTTAAAAACAATTATTAGTGATAAATAGCAATTCTTGAGACTCTAAAGCAGTGTGCCTAAATTGAAATTTTGATAATACAGACTAATATTTGAATTATTTGACATTATGCAAATGAATGAATAGTGTTCAGAAAAATAATGAGTGCTAAACACCAATACTTGTGTAATATAATGGCCGAGGGATTTCGTTTTATGCCTTTGAGTTTAGTTAGGCTGAGAACCTTTCGTCTCAGTGCATGGTTTACTTAGGTGCAACATTAACATTTATGTTTACGCGCGGAGCAGACGTGTCACTTAGAGATGTCACAATAGTCCAGATGGGAAACGGGGCTAGCAAGTGCGAATGACGTCACGCACCGGAAGCGCGCGGAGGATTTGGGGGATTTTGAAAAAGTCATTTAGTTGAGTTGAGAACTAGAGACCGGACGAGAAGAGTTGTCTTTCGGGGCTCGCTGAGGCGAGACGAATTTGCGCGCTACGGGTGCCGCACGAGATTGGGGGAGTAGTTGGAAAAGCCAGCATAGAAAGAATGTGTATCTCTCTCCTTATGTCGAAGAACCCTTAAACTCAAAGGTAATGAAAAGTTTCGTACCTGAACTAAGAAGTCGTAAGTGTTTTTCGTGTTTCGAGATTCCTATGTTCTATGTGATCTATGTATATATCAGGGGCGGAGACGGGACTAGTGCTACTCGTGCCCAGCTCGACCAATAACTCGGTCAATGTTATTCAAAATGGATTAAAAAATCATCCATTAATTTCAAGCAAACATACTTAGTCTGATCTCAATTAAATTACGTATCTATTCAAGTTTCGATAACTAAGTAGCCAAAAGTTCATAAATATATCTGGGAATAATAGAACGATGCTGTTTTGAACGGATGGTCTTTGTCCGGCCACCGTCAGAATCATTTAACATCCCATTAAATCGGCTATAATGTTGAACGCCCGATCCGTGCCAGGCACTAGACCCTTATAATAACAGTAATGTTAGAGAAATACCCTTTTAGCTGTAGGCAATAGCAATAGCAACCCTACCACTGTGCTCAAAAATCTTAGCACGTGCGACTGTTGATAGATATATTGGGAAGAGGAAGAGGGAGAGGGAGAGAGAGAGAGAGAGAGAGAGAGAGAGAGGATAGCAGATTGGAGCAGTCGCCAACGTCATCATCGCTATGGTAAATGTTGGTTAAACGGCGTGTTTTAATTCGTTTTTTCACTAACAGATCTCTATTTCTTTAATGAATGTTGCATATATTACATTCTGTAACTAAAATTTGTTTATTTGAATACATTTTCAACAAATAATCTTTATTTTAAGCGAAATTGAAACTACTAGCTGTGTCTGTGTATATTGTCATCAGTTTCTTTATTCTAATAAACATATTTTTCTCGTCATAGTAATGAACATCTTCTCTTTTCTTCTATACTTTTGAAAGGAAAAAAAATCTTATCTACTGTATTAACAAGACTACAAATTATATAGTAACTTGATTGTTTACAAAAAAAAACACCATGCAAGGTACGTTTGTCAATCTGTGCTGTACAATGGAGAATCACGCAATAGCCACTATGATGACTTACTTTGGGTCCACGGACCATGGGTTGGGAACTGAAGTTGACAGAGTGCGGTGGGTGGAACAGGAGTAGCAAAAATAGGCTAGAGTCGCCACTGGTATATATATATATATATATATATATATATATAAACATGCGATGTCCATTTCACACATATTCATGTATGGCAAGGGTACACTTGGAACCACTTTACTGTCAGCTAATAAATGATTGATATTGAATGAAATTATTAGAGTTTGATAGCAATTATTGAAAGCATTTAAATGTGTAAAAACAAAAGCAATACTTGTGTGCAAACAAATTAGTTCTCAATTAGAAATGAAATTACCTACCAGCTATTTACAAATCAATATGAATATCTGATTAAATACGAGCAAATATATGACCGATGTTAAATTGTTACTGTTACATGGTAATGTTCAAAACCATTTAATGGTGTGCAAACAAATAATCGTAAATAGAATTATTCGTGTTAGATAAAAATACTTGAAGCCATTTATCTGTGCGCTAAAGAAAAATGAGCACAGCCTCGTTTAAAATGCACAGGGACATGCTTCCTTCTGGCAAACCACCCACGCAAATTACGTGATATTTCCGCCAGGAACAGCCCACGTTCTGTTTACTTTAGGTACCGGGTGCATTTCTTGTTATTTTCGTTTAAGCAGGGTGCGACATTTGCCGCTGTATTGATAGATGTCAAATAGGTATTGAAGTCAATATCCAACATTTACACCATGTGAAATGAACACAGCTTCGTTAGGTATTTGAACTCAGTTAATCGTGCCTGTTTACTACAACGAGGACATCAAAACGAGGTTAGCGAAAGCATGGACAGCTATCAATAGGCTATCGATTATATGGAAATCAGACCTAACCGATAAAATGAAACGCAGTTTCTTCCAGGCAGCGGTCACATCGATACTGCTATATGGCTGCACTACATGGACTCTAACAAAACGGCTGGAGAAGAAGCTAGACGGCAATTACACAAGAATGCTACGTGCAATCTTAAACAAATCCTGGTGGCAACACCCCACAAGACACCAACTGTACGGCCACCTGCCCCCTATCACGAAAACTATTCAAGTTAGACGAACCAGACATGCAGGACACTGCTGGAGAAGCAGGGACGAACTCATAAGAGATGTACTCTTATGGACCCCCACACATGGCCGTGCAAAATCAGGACGACCAGCACGAACGTACATTCAGCAGCTATGTGAGGATACGGAATGTTGTCCGGAAGACCTACCTAGGGCGATGAACGATAAGGAGGAGTGGCGAGAGAGGGTCAGGGATATCCGTGCTACCAGCGCGATATGATGATGATGATGATATTTCATTAAGAAAAATCAACAAACCCGTCACATTAGGATTATAAATTTATTTCCATCCTGTTATTTATTTTATAATCCTATTGTGACCGGTTTGTTGTTTTTTCTTAATGAAATTATTGCTTTGTAATGTCTGTTACATTGAGCCCTTTACCAGGAATATTTAAATGTTCACTCTTGAATAGTTTTCTTGTCCTGGTGGAATTACTCCCAACTCCGGTTTAACTGGACCAAATAATACTATATATATATATGTGTGTGTGTGTATGTGTGTGTGTGTGTGTGTGTGTGCCTCTGTGTGTGTGTGTGTGTGTGTGTGTGTGTGTGTGTGTGTGTTTGTATTAACAGCTGCCACATTTTAATGCTATATTCGCTTGGTCATTTTGTAACGTAATTGAACAGCTCATAGGAAATTGAATGAATAAATAGATAAATAAGTAAAATAGACAATAGTTGCTGATTAACAAGGCCGAAAACGACTAAGGAAAACTGGAGGTTCGAAATCTCGTGAACATGCGAGAGCGGAAATCATAGTTTTGCTCTCGAAATGAAAGGACAACTTCTGGCCTTGGGGGAGTCGACGGCAAGACGCGATAAGGTGAAGACGTCAGTAGAACATCAGCCACGAAGATGTAGGGGACGAAAATTTACGAGCCCTAATTTTAGACGGGGAACGTTCCCAAGGGGAGCGTTATACTACGCGACCAAGCGGATAAGCATTTTAGAACCAGGAAAAGATTCAAGGTCTGTGTTTGGTCATCTTTTTCTCACTAGAGTATGTTGCTTAATTTTTTTCTCGTTGTTGATCGTCTCATGTTTCGATACTCCATTTTATTCTCGCAGTGGTTACTTTCTACTTAGTAGTAAATAAACTTTTCGTGTACGTTTAATAAAGTTTCGCATTCGTCAACTTTTTACGGCGGTGAAGTCACAACGAGGGTCTAAAGTCTCTTTAGTACTGCTATGGAATTATTTTCTCCTTCTCAATGGCTCTTCGAGTGTCCTCAGAGGTGGAAATTACATGAAGGGTATTGTGTTTCCGAAATTGAGCTGGCCAATGTTGAGGTTTTACTGGACATTCGTTGTGGGCGCACTTTAGACGCTCCTTAAATCTATTTCGAGGCAAACGCCTCTATTTCGGTTTCCGGAAGAAATTCATAACGATCTTAGACAGGTGTTTGTTACCCCCATTTTAGAGTCATTGACAGCTCAGCGAAGTTGGGTTTCATCAGTATGGCCTCGATTCTAGGAATTTTTTCTTTGTAAAGCACGTTGACATTGGTAATAAAGTCGCTCGAGAGTATGTATTAACTTGTGTATGTTTTCTCCCTGACTGGTTGTTTTACTAAGGTTAAAGAATTTATCTGTCTTCCTGTATTCGAGGGAGGAGAGACTGATTTATACCTTTACCAAGAACATTAGCACAAAGAGGAACACAATTTCGTCTAGGATCTAAATCATACGCCGATGACCGTTATACTAAGTCGCTCTAGTGTGTGCTAAGGGTGGAATGGAGAAAGATCAATTGAAAAGGCTTGAAAAGTAGAGGTGGTGCTATGTAAGTGACACAAGACCCAGAATTTGCGAGTAATATATTTCTACCAAGTTTTAACTCTGTGTTTACAGCCGTGGTACTCCTAGAAAAAAAACACATGCGAGCTTCACAAGAATGATGTTATCACTTCCGGCTATTGTCTTCATCTCCATTGTTATACTGCAAACGTTTCGGCCGGTACGTCCATCGGCCTTCTTTAGGCGTGTCATATTGAACTTGGGAGACTACACCGAAGCTGGAAGCCTTTATTTAATTTACGCGGGTATATTGTTGTTAGCCATGACCGGGTACAAGTGTAAGCGTTCTTTGTTATTCTTGACTGTATTGAGATTGAACCAGCAACCTCCAGATGATTTCACGCAGGTTCAATCACAACTAGAGGTAAGAATTACAAGGTAAACTTACTTTAGCTTAATATTTGTTATGGTTAACGGGTTTAGAACAATCTGCCCCCGGTTAGAAAAATCTGGTGGTTTTTCACTCGAGTCTGAGTGACAGCAAGAGTTCTCAGGTCTCCAGTATTCTAGCAATGCTGTAGTCTGGATAGTCTCGATTCTTCCTCTAATTTCCAATTCCTCCTGTCTTTTTCCAAGCCTCTGTGGGCTGTTTTAAGTACACTAATTACAGGTGATATCACCGTTACCCTCATATTCGATAGTTGTTTTTTTTTTTTTTTTAGTTCTCTAGCAAGATCGAAGTACTTGTCTATCTTACTGCTTTCTTTTATTTTCACACAGGAACAGCAAAATCCAGTAGATTTTCAGTTCTTTTATTACTTGGTAATTAACACCAAGTCTCGTCTTCTCGTCAGGATTTGGGAAACCAAATTCAAGAGTATTTTGCGTCTCTTTCTCTAGTACGGGATTATTATTATAATTAATATTATTATTTACTTCTTTGAGAGCTTTTCCCACCAGCGTTAGCCTATGGTTTTTCACTGAAGTTTGAGACACCAAATCCCCTCAAGTCGCCAGGACTCTTCTGACCGACTTCAACAATATTGTAGTTAGGATGGTCTCCATTCGTCCTCTTATTTCCAAGTCTTCCAGTTTCTGTACCAATCCTTTGGTGACGGTACCGAGTGCGCCAATTACAACTGGTATTACCGTCACTTTCATGTTTCACAGTTTTTTTTCAATTCCCTAATAAAGTCCTGCTACTTTTCGCTTTCTTTCAATTTTACTCTGTGGCCAGCTGGGACAGCAAATTCCAGAATTCTGCAAGTTCTCAATTTTTTGTTGATTATTACAAAAGTTGGTCATCTGGCCGAGATTAGGTGATCCTTTAGTATCCCAAAATCCCAGAGGAGTTTGTGTGTCTAATCCTTCAGAACAGATTCTAGGTTGTACATATACCATTTGTTTGCATGGTCAAATTTCAATTTCTAACTTTATATGCGAAAAATACGTCCGTAATTTTCTGATATTCCTGCCGAAGTGAAATTAATATCATGGTATTAAACATTTGCGTGGATCGCAGCGTGAATTAATACATTCGCTGTATGCTTGAAATTATCCTAAAAACCTAATCTATCTAATATATATATATATATATATATATATATATATATATATATATATATATATATATATATATATATATATATATATATAAAACATAGAATGCAGCGTGGTGGTTGTGAAATAACGCAAATGAATTCAAAGGAAGTTCAACGGTGTGCTTTACTCATCATCATCATCATCATGTCGTAAGGCCAGCACGGATATCCCTGACCCTCTCTCTCCACGTCTCCCAATCATTCATCGCCCCTGGCAGGTCTTTAGGGCTACATCCCGTATCCTCACAGAGCTGCTGTATGTATGTTCTAGCTGGTCGTCCTGCTTTTGATTGGCCATATGCAGGGGGGGTCCACAGGAGTACATCACTTACGAGCTCGTCCTTGCTTCTCCAGCAGTGTCCGGCATGTCTGGTTCGTCTAGCTTTGATAGTTCTCGTGATGGGTGGTAGGTGTCCGTATAGTTGGTGCCTTGTGGGGTGTTGCTGCCAGGACTTGTTCAGTATTGCTCTCAACATTCTTGTATAATTGCCACCTAGCTTCTTCTCCAAATGCTTAGTCAGCGTCCAAGTAGTGCATCCATATAGCAGTATCGACACGACTGCAGCCTGGAAGAAACTGCGCTTCATTTTATCGGTCAGGTTTGATTTTCATATGATCGAAAGCCTATCGATAGCTGTCCATGTCTTCGTTAGCCATGTGTCGATGTCTTTTTCGGTTGATTCCTAGATCAAAGGCCTGGATCAAATAGAACAGTATTAAACTTCTATTACTAATCTATTCAAGGGATTTTTCTATTAATATATTGGATGACTAAAGTCTATTGATGAGGGCGAAAAAGCAACAACTAAAAGATTACCATGACTCTTTGTCTTGAAACTCCGTACTAACAGCTACTTTTTGTAAAGCATATATCCAAATTTAAATAAACAAAGATCCTTAGTAAAAAATGTACAGTACCGTGAAAATCAGCATTCGAAATCCTGAGTTTAATCTGAAATCGACTGTTGACAAATATAAAACTGTGGCTAAGAAGAGCAAAGCTCATACGCTTCTATACAAACATTTTTTTTTATTTGCAGAACTTTATCAACTATCACAAAGCTCCTTCCCAAACGTTACTTTGTGTGTTCTAGTCTAAGGGGTTGCTTCTAGAATCAGTTAGCCTGAGACACACAGAAGTTCAACAAAATCTCAAGGGAGCGTCAATCTTGACCGCAGCTGTGAGAAACAATCTCTGCATTCTATTCATTTATTTATTTGTTTTTTTATAATTCAATTGGTCATACCTGCTCTTCGTCGGGCCCCTCGGTAACATGATACACAGGCGGTGAACAAAGACCCCCCCTCCCCGTTTCTAGTGAGTTATCTTTAAGATTTCTCCTGCTGAAGCCACACCGCGTACTTCGACTGGCCGCACGTCATACGGTGTGTCCATATGGGCGTCCTTGTGCTTTCTCTTCTTTCAATCTTCCCTCTCGTTTCAATTGTTCTTCTTTTTTTCTCCTTTTATGACAAGGGTGGCTACTTATTTATTGCTTGTTCTCACCCCCCCACACGGTCCTACACCCCTTTTCTAATTTGTCTATCTATTTCAACCTGCTCATATCTATCTATCTATCTATCTATCTCTTTAAGATAAATTTAAGGCTTCTTTGTATAACTTTCAGTGATTATTTTTGCCTTTCACAATCTGTTTCTATTCTTTGTTCACGTCTATTGAAGGCTTGTGCGTAGCTAATTTGGTGATAGATAGATAGATAGATAGATAGATAGATAGATAGATAGATTAGTTTAAAAAAAGAAACAAACAAACAAACAAAGAACAATCTGAGATAGATAGATAGATAGATAGATTGCGTTGGTTGGTTGGTTGGTTGGTTTGTGGCATATCGACCATTTTAGGTTATCAAACGTCAAATCCATTTTTATACAAATAATCAGTCCTATTTCAAACAGTTCAGTTTAGCATGAGTACACAGTTTAATTGTCAAAAACATTTTTATTTCAAGCGATTCAGTTTATTCCAAGAGTTCTAATTCAGCCAATTCCGTTTAGTATAAGCATAGATTTTGTTTACACACAGTTAAATGTCAAAACATTTCTACATTAAACAATTCAGTTTAGTTTAAGTACAATTTCTATGTCAAAAACAGTACCATTTCAAACAATTCAGTTTAGCATAAGTACACAATTTAAATGTAAGTTCACAGTTTAATTGACAAAAACATTTCTATTTCAAGCTATTCAGTTTAGTCATACAGTTCTAATTCAAACAATTCAGTTCAGCATAAGTATGCAGTTTAGTTTTATTTAACCCTATCTATATAGGGCTCTATCAGGTGCTACCACTCCGGGCCAGAGTGGACCTGGGAGCGATGGCAATGAAGGGGTGCTTCGCATTCCCCAAAGCTCCAGCATCACAGAAACCTCGTCATCAGATTGTTTTGTGTCATATCAAGTACACACGTTGGAGGGTGTTTTACCCCTCTGCAGAGGTGCAGTCGGTGTATTCTACAGCCCCAGCCGACTGGGTAATGGTTTGGTATGGTCATCTTTTAAAGCATATCAACCTTTATGGATTTTTTATGCCAAATATTATACATATATACGATCTGCGTGCGATAAGTTTCCAGACTTTTTTAGTGTGGGCATTTAAACTTGATGTAGACTGTTGAAAATTCAGTATGTTATTGCTATACTTCTTATGAGATGACTGACCAATTTTTATAATTTCAGGTTAAAAGGAACAGCTACAGCAGCAATTGGAATACACCCTACTAAAGCCTGGTTGTCACATTTAGTGAATTTCGAAAATGCAATCTGACACTTTAGAAGAACGATATGCAATAAAATTCTGTTTTAAACTTGGAAAAATTCCAAAGAAACGTATGGAATGCTTCAGACTGATTTTCGACCATCTTGCATGAATCGAGCATCAGTTTTGGAGTGGCATAAGAGATTCAAGGAAGGCAAGGAGTCTATAAGGGAGGATGAGAGGTATGGGAGGAGTAAGGAAGTCAATAGACCAGAGTTGATTGACCAAAGGGTTAGGGTTAGGGTTACTATGTTGAGGTTTTAAGGGAGTTCAGGAAGAGATTCCGTCGGAAGAGGCCAGCTCTCTTCAAATCGGGCTAGTGGCATTTCCACCAGTCCACAACTCCATCCTTGTCACAGACTATTTGACCAAGATGGACATCAAGACAATTCCTCAGCCTCCCTATAGTCGAGACCTTGCTCCCTGTGCCTTTTGCTTATTCCTAAAGATCGGAGGCTGTCGTTATGAGATAATTGAGGAGATGAAAGAGGATGTGACAAAGGTTATTGACATGCTCACACAAGAGGACTTCTATGGGGCTTTCCTGAAGTTCTTAGAACAGTACAACAAGTGCATTGAAGCCAGGGGAGATTACTTCGAAGGGGACTAGAGTTTCACGTGTGTACTATCAATAAAAGTGCCCATACGGAAAAAGTCTAGAAACTTATCGTATGCACCTCGTATATATATATATATATATATATATATATATATATAATGTGCTTAAGAATAGTTTGTAAGCTGTTATTTGGTTTCAATTATTGCCCTCTAAGACAAATAATTCTATTGAATTATGATCCCTAGTAAAAGATAGAACAGTTCTATCTGACCCATCGATGAGAAACTATCCGTATTTACCAAACCCTCCGCACGGGCAGGATATGACACAATGTCTATTTTTAAGCAGAGTTTAACAGGTTTGAATTCAGATTTTTCCTTCTCCTAGACTAGTTGCCTCACCAAGGCTGAAGAACCAAGTTAGTCCTACTATTTACCTATAGCTGGAGGATTCATACCTTCCCCAAGGGTATTAGTGCTATATGAAATGCAATTAGCCTGGTCCAGGATTTGAACTCGTGTCGCCATGTCCATTGCCTACGACGATAACCATTACACCATGAGCACCTCCTTTCGATGGGAAACTATCAAGTAATCTCACTTCGGATCAGAGTAGACTTGAGAGTAATGGCAATTAAGACATACATGGTGCAATGTCGGTTTGAAGGTGCTTGTGAGTAAAATCCTCTGGAGATCCAAGGTTCAAACCCACCTTCAAGTAAGATAACAAAGAATACTTACTATAGCTTAACACCTCTACTTACTCATGGTTAATGGAATTAGAACAATCAGCTTCTGTTTAGCCTCCTGGGTTAGACATAATACACCTGAAGAAGACCGAAGGGTGTCCCGACCGGAACGTTATGTGTATAGCAACGGAGATAAGGAGCATATTCCGAATATTCTAAGTGATAAAATGCCAAAGGACGCATCGGCCAAAATAGTCCGAAAACGCTTTGCTCAGTCGGCTGGAGCAGTAGAATACACTTACTGCATCACAGCAGAGAGTTAAGACCCCCACCAACGAGTGTCTTGGATATGACACGAAACAATCTAATGGCATAAACACGCAATTTCAATGGTAGTCAGCCGAGAGAAAACACTAACACACATACCTATTCAGTCATTAGTGAAAGACTCCAGCATTTCACTAAGTTGCAAACGTTAACTTAAGACCGTCACACCTGTAACCAGTCCAGATGCTATATTCAATTTTTAGGGTTATAAATGCCACACGATAGTTAATTATATTTTACTTGATATACAGTTATTAAATTGCTTATCAAACTGGTATCATGGTTCTTCCGGAGAAGAGAGCGACTTACTCTATTCAGAAAATTCATCACCAGAGGAGATTGCCGCAGCTTATCAGTTATTGAAACACCTTTTTCCTTGTTCTATGAGAATCACAACACTTTTTGAAAATCAAGCTAGACGATCGATGAATGAAATCGTCTCTTTGGAACTGTTTCGAATTGTAAACACCCCAATATTCCGACAACGTAAAGAGTGAGATTCCACCCAGGAATCGAACTGAGCTACGCATCAATAAAAAATACGACGTGTTAGGAGTAAAGAAGGTTGAATTCATATATGTATTGACGTTGCGTATATGGATTTGTGAGTGTGTACATGAATATGGGTGTTTGTAGAGTATAATACAATTGTATAAAAACTAGAGTACCCTTGTGACTCTATAAGCACTTACGTGTTTTGATGCACATATTCACATGCAGTTATTGTCTGCATGTTGATGCAAGCGTGTTTGTATGAGTATGCATGTGGATAAACGCAGCATATACGCATATTTATGCATGTCGCTGTGAGCGTATCATTATTTATTTGCACATCTCCCTTCGTGGGTTATTCAATGCAAAAGCTCTCCTTATAGAAGAACAGTAATGGTACTATTTAAGCCATAGCTAGGGGAGATAAAAGGGTCCATAGCTTTCTCAATGATATTAGTTCCGAAGGGAATGTGATACCGTTACTGGGGTTCGAACTCACTTGCACCGATGTCCTGCACGTTAGTCACGGCGCAACGTGGACCCCTTCATTGATAATTTGACTCTCAGCTTTCACATTACCCTCTGTCACACATTTGGTCTATTGTGAATTGAATTACCATGACTAGAAAATCCGGCGAACACTTACGTGTGACATACGGAAATACTAGACAACTGTTGCGACCTTATTAGATCTCATCAGCAGTGTATACCGTGACCTCCACCACAGATTGCAGAACCGAAACTCTACAACTGAGCCACTAATCCATATGAACACAAGTGACGCCAAATTAACTAGTTATAGTAATTGTGCGGCCAATTCAGCTGAATGTGTCTGGTAAGTTACATCCGTACTCTTTACAGAGGACACGGTCACACCCAGGGCCATGTCTTCCCAAGAACCTTAGAAATACACATCTGCGTAATTATTATGACCTCAAGGGCAAGGATATAGATCTACATTTTTTTCTTTTTTTTTAAGAGGAGGAATTATATTGTGAATTGAAAAACCATGACCAGAAAATCCGGCGATAATTCCTCAACTTAAAAAAAGAAAAAAGAAAAAATATACACGTTTGATCTAGTTTGGTTTCTTTGTTTAATGGAATATCAACTCTATTTCCCTAGAGTATTGTATTTGTGGCTGCCTCCCACCAGACAGGACTTGACACAAGGTCAAAAGCCCGAAGGCCGATTAAAATGGGGATAAAGGAGAGGGGAAGGTCGACAACGAGCCGAGACTCCAACCCTGATAGTCATTGACCCACTAAGTGCAATGTGGGTCCAATGAGTCAAGCAGTATCACGGACCTAAATCTAGATCCGGGTACGTATGCCAGAATATAGCTTGAATATAGCACTAGACCGTGAGGTCTAGTGCTATACAAGGGGGACAAAAAAGCAGATCGCCCACCCGAGGGTGACCCAACCGAAGTTGGGGTCCTTTCGGCCTCGAATCTGCCATTGGTTTCGATATCCCATCCGACACGAATGCCAGACGGCCCAGCCAAAAGGCCGGGGAAGTATATATTTCCCTATAGTATTTGTTCAAAAGTGAACGTAATAGCGTGACCAAAGTTCGTACTGCTAACCATACTACACTGACCGCCACTTCACGCACGGTGCATCTTGCAGGGTCTAAAATCTCAACTCATCTCTGCGAGTCGAGACCCAAATTGATCAGATCCGAAAAACCCAATTGTGCGCTTCAACAGCGACCCGTTTTTGAAAAATCCTCAAATTTTCGGGATCATCTCTTTCAGGTACGACGTCAACCACCCACTCGATTCACTCCAACGGCCGTCCAGTCCCATTTCCTGTCTGAGGGTTTATTATAACAGATGATGATAGTCATATCCTTTCCGCGCCGGCGTAAGAGTGCACCATCTATGGTGTATGAACTAAGAGACATCGAGTAGTTAAAAGACTTACCAAAGTAAATTATAAAATATAATCGAGGAGAAATGATTTATATAAAAATGGGCAGAAGCAGCTTATATGTATATACTTGGATGTGTATACATGGTGGTATCAAAATGATAGCTAAACATATGAAGGGGGTCAGCATATATTAATAGATGATAAAAAAGGGTAAGATTTCTAGATTAGAATGTAATTTTTCTGATTGAAATATTTGTAAGCGTGTACGTCTAAAGATTTTTAAAAACCTTTAACTGTGTGCAAACAAATGAATAATAGTAAATAGAATAATTCTTATTAGATAGAAATAAGAGAAACCATTTAACTCTCGGCACAAAATGAGCTCAGGCTCTTTTAAAAATATTATCAATTAAATGTGTTTAGAAATTATGTATATATATATATTTAGAAATAATATATATATATATATATATATATATATATATATATATGTATATATATATAAAGAGGATTTGGCTTTCAATAACTTACAATAGTTGATAAGGCATAAGACACAACCAAACCAAATCATATATATTCAATATATAGGTTTAAAGAGGATTTGGCATTAAATAACCTACAATGGTTTATATGCCATAAAACCAAACAAAACTAACTGAAATTAACTGTATATTTGTGGACATTTTGTAGCCTGAATTATTTTTGTTTATAAATTGATAGCAATTCCTTTTTCTGACTCTTGAAATAATCAGATTGATGACCGTTTTCCAAAATAATCTGAGCGTAATAACAAAAAGGATTATCAAAATGGAACCTCAAGTCGCAGTCTTTGACAGATATGAAACGGTGTATTTTGAGCGTTTAACACAGCGTCGATAGTCGAGCAAAGTTGACAGTAGTTTTGATTGTAGGAGAAAGACGCAGCTGTCACTTAAACTGATGTTCAAGAGGGGGAAAAAAGGAGGCGATTTTGAAAAAAGAGAGTGAGTGGGAGAGGCTGGGTAAATAAGGTGACGAATATCAGGTTGAATCAGCGTAGATAGTGTCGGGGTTATCATTAAACAAGTGTATTATTCTTTTAAGTTCTTAAGTCGAGGAGTCGACGCGGGGAAAAAACGGTTTTCTTTTCCGAAAGTCAAAATCGCATATTTTCAAGAAACAATCGATGGAAAGACAGAGAAGTCGTCAATCAAAGAGGTGGCTGTTGTGACGCCGGGTCGATTCTTCTAACCCACTGCTGTATACTGTGGTAGGTCACAGAAGGAACATAGACAGAAAAATTAAGTTTTCACCGTTAGACAAAATTGGGTAATGACGATAATGTGAGATCTTCACCTGTCAACCCTGCCAAAATGAACCAGAAAAATTCTTATCAGTAAAGAGAGCCATTGGTAGATATTCTCAGAATTAATTTTTGTTTATTTTTCTTTTCTTTTTTTTTTTTTTTTTTGTCTCCTCCTTGTGGATCTGACACGTGGCTTGTATAGTTTCAACCTATACTTGTAGCCTCTAGATCTCCTTTTGGAAGCAATTAAAACGTGATGGTAGAGAAAACGACAGTCCGGCAAGACTGCTTGCTGCGACGAAGGATTGTCATACAATGCTGCTAAGATTCGAACTCACGACGGTGAAGCTCTTTTTTTTTTTTCGCACTGATAACCGTCACGCTACCTATCACCTCCTGGACGGGTTTATAATAACTCTAAATAGTGATACCGGATGTGCGAAGCAATAAAAGTGACTTGATGAGAAAGAAACAAAGAAAGAAAGAAAGAAAGAAAGAAAAGGAATGAAAGAAAAAAAAGAAAGAAAGAATCATGTCCTTAATTTTCTTGGCAGTTCGGACAGAGACGCCATAACCGCAAATCTTGCCTATTACTAAAGATTTTAACAAACACTGTCACGCACAGGATGAACACAAGCTGGCCAGTGCTAGACAAAGTAATTATATAAGGGGGGTGGAAAGGAGAGAGAGAGAGAGAGAAAGAAAGAAAGAAAGAAAGAAAGAAAGAAAGAAGTGTACTTTTCTGTACACTTCGCTCTTCAAATGCTATTTTTACTTTTTTTCTTTTTTTATTTCATTTGTTTTCTCTTTCTATCCCCCTTCTCTCTCTATCTATCTCTTCCGGCGCACGTGCAGGTCTTTTTTTTTTCACCAATGTACGAATCTGTGTAGCTCGGATTTCTTTTTTTTATCATCAATATAAAAGAAAATCCCGAACATAATCACAACCCGATATTCTTAATCTGGCCATCATATTTTCTTACGTTTAGTGAATATCATTCTTGGCATAGATAGAAAGATAGATAGAACTACTATAGTGTAGATATGGCTAGATGACGAAAGATGTGAAAAGACTAAGATAGACTGATAGATCCAAGCTCTGGCAAAGATCAAGCGCGACTTTTGGTTGCATCAGTCAGTTTTAATTTAGTAAGACTAGATGCATTTTATCTTGTGGCCATGGGGGCGATATCAATACTGGACAATACGTTACATCGGTTTAATGAAAAAATATTTCGAACCTATTATGACTTGAAAAATTTTAACGCGATGTTTTTTCGAGGGACACTTTTTAAAGTTATTTTTAAACCCTGAAGAAAGCGTCTCAGTAGAATAATTTTCATTGCTGAAGAAAGATCATCATCAGTCATTTCTAACAATAGTTACATATAGACCCTTGACCGAGCTGTCAATCAGAGATTTCTCTGAACAAGAAGCAGCTATGTAAATAAGCGGAAGCTGTCACATGGTTGATCAGAAGTCGTGGCGTTATGAAATAATATATGTAGACGTCCATGTGAGGGTCCGAGTCTTGAGTCAGACCCAGTTTGCAGTCACTGAGAGTGCCCCGCTGGAGCAGCAGCCCACAGCGGCCTCCGATTGATAACCCAGACTTAGGAGGTGCCCGTGGTCTAATGGTTATCGTCGCAGGAATTGGACACGGCGACACGAGTTCAAATCCTGGACTGATTGCATTTCACATAGCACTAATACCCTTGGGAAAGGTATGAATCCAATTATTCTCCCTCCAGCTATGGGTAAATAGTAGGGCAGACTAGGTTCTTCAGCCTTGGTGAGGCAGCTAGTCTAGGAGAAGGAAAACTCTGAATTCAAACCTGTTAAACTCCGCTTAAAAAATTGACCTTGTGTCATATCCTGCCCGAGCGGAGGGGTTGGGTAAATATGATAAATATGATAACCCAGACTTAGAAGCAGGAGACGTGCTAAGTGGTGTCTTGAAGATAACACAACGATGTATGGTGGAGAGTTGAAGAAGTTATGGATAAATAGACCAGTCTGTCTTTGTCTCCCTGTCTCTGTCTCTCTCTCTCTCTCTCTCTCTCTCTCTCTCATTACAGATATTTGACCCCTTTCGTAAGAATAAAAAGACCAATTTATTTTTATGAAGAATAGT
The DNA here is from genome assembly GCA_963585895.1 of Sepioteuthis lessoniana. NCBI lineage: Eukaryota > Metazoa > Mollusca > Cephalopoda > Myopsida > Loliginidae > Sepioteuthis > Sepioteuthis lessoniana. The sequence goes on along the minus strand of OY757935.1, from coordinate 59,573,296 downwards.
TGTGGTTCTTTCTTCATTACGGTATATAACACAATCAATGAGAATATGGATGTATTTTTTCTCTTTCTTGAGAAAATTGCAGTTTAATTAAGGAATCCTCTCAGTTGTTATATATTTCTGCTTCTCTGGAGAGGGGTTAGATACCCACGGCGAGTGTTCTAGACACTAAATAATCTGATGGTGAGGTTCTTGAAATGCTGAAACTTTGGGGAATACGGAGTACCCCTTCATTGCCATCGCTCCCAGCTCCACGCTGATCCGAAGTGGTTGCACCTGATAAGGTCCTATTTGTGGGTCAAATATAACTAAACTGAGTGCTTATGCTGAACTGAATAGCTTTAAATAGAACTGTTTTGACATTTAAACTGCGTATTTATGCTAAACAGAATTGTTTAAAATAGATCTGTCAATTTGAATTAAATGGATTTGGCAATAAATAACCTACAAAGGTTGATATGCCATAAAGCCTAAACAAACAAACAGTTGTTATATAGTGCTCACTTTTCCGGGCCATTTTCCAACAATTGGTCAACTCCCATCACATCACCTCACCAGCTGATTGTTCCCTTCATTTCGTCACTTTTCCGGTCGACTCCTTTCGCGCTAGTATCTCCTTTGTGTTGCCATACTTGTTCTTATTCGTTGATGAGAAATGATAACACAATTTCAATTACAGGTTTCAATTTTTAGTTTTCTGACGAGTTTTCTCTTCATTACCCGTTCGGCCTAAACGAAAAATCAGTGAAAGCACGATGGAACATTCAATTCCTCGAGTGGAGAATTTCTCACCAATTTACTAATTTATTCTAACTATAGAACAGTTTCGGCGAAATGGGTGAAGGTATCCAATGAGAGCCATGGTCACATTGATCCCGAGTTCAACCGCTGTCCATCAACCTGGTCGACACTTGTATTTTTCCACAGGTTTAACGACTCAGGACCAATTTTGAAGGCTACCATATATATCAAAAATAGATCTCACAGATCTTTTACATAACACAATAACCAAAATTTTAAATGATGAAAACAGAGAAGCTTAGGTTTGCGCTAGTGTAGCTCAATTATTATTGATGAAGGATGGAACAGTGAATTTTGTTGTCGAATCTCAAAAAGTTGCTTGCCCAGTCGGTTGGGGCTGTACAATACACTGACTGCACCACTTCAGAGGGGTAAGACCCCACCCAATGAGTGTCCTGAATGACCCTAAACAATCTGATGGTGAGGTTCCAGCAGTGCTGGAGCTTTATGGAATGCAGAGTACCCCTTCTTTGCCATCGCTCCCAGGTCCATTCTGACCCGAAGTGGTAGCGCCTGATAGGGTCCTATCTATGGGTTAAATAGAACTAACAGCATACTTATGCTAAACTGAATTGTTTGAGTAAACTGTACAGCTTGAAATAGAAATGTTTTTAACAATTAAATCGTACTTACATTTAAACTGAGTGTTTATGCTTAACTGAATTATTGAAATAGAACTGTTTTTCGACATTAAAACTGTATTTACACTTAACTGAATTGTTACATATAACTGCTTGAATAGTGTGAAATGGAAATGTTTTTGACAATTAAACTGTGTACTTCTGCTAAACTGAATTGTTTTAAATAAAACAGATTATTTACATAAAAATGGATTTGGCGTTAAATAACCTACAAAGGTTGATATGCCATAAAACCCAACAAACCAACCAACCAATCAAAAAGTTGCACAAAATGGCAGAGTATCAGAAAAAAATGGAAATTATATAATACCGTTCATCTTTTGTGTATTACGATATCAACACTTATCATTATCAACACTTATGGGTCATTTAATGCTGAATCCTATATATATTGTCATCCACAGACAGACTGTTTCGTTCTATCAGAACTCTTCAGTGTGGCTAGACACGTAGGATGCTTGAAGCTGGGATCGAAACCCATCCAACTTTACGTTAGACTTAGTATTAGACCGCTCGACCTACAATCATACCAAGCGGACCACGTCGGCTAAGGAAATTCTAAGGTATTTATGTAGCAACAGCAGCAGCAGCCGTTTGTTTACATTTTTTTATACCCTATCGACTACCAGAGTGCTCAATTCTTTCGAAGAGCTTTGCATTATGCGAGCGGCGGCCGAAAATTCCTTCGCCAGAGTGCTCAACTCCCATGGGGAAGCGTATATATAAATATATATATATATATATATATATATATATATATATATATATATATATATATATGATTTGTAAGCGAATAGTTTGTTGGTTGCATTATTTTAAAGCAAACTAGATCTTATTTGTTCGCACGCAGTTAAATGGTTTAAAGTATTGCTATTTAACACTGATTATTCTATTTGATATCAATCATTTGTTTACACACTGTTAAATGGTTTCAAGTATTGCTAACACTGATGATTCTTTTTGATTTATGTTAAGCGTATATTTCACCTAAACATAATGAATCTTGAATTAGTGTAGTGAACTTTTTTCATGGCCTGTACCAACATTGGCGATTATTTTCTAAAAGAAAATCATTCTCGTGTTCACCAGATTTTTTCTTTATCAGTGGATTATTATTTGTATTATATTTGTATTTTACATATATCATTGAGAAAGAGAAGGAAATACTTGAAAGAATTCTTAAAGAATTTTCGTTTGGCAATCAATAACGTCAGAGTTAGTGTAGCTGGGTAATCACAAGTTTCATCACACAGTAGCTAGCGGTAGTTAGCCCATAGTAAGCAGAGGAGGCAGGCAGAGAAGCAAGCGAAGCGGTGAAGCAGCTTCCTCGATGCTCTGAGTTTTTGACCTTGTACCAGACGATCTTGAGTACAGAAAGTGAGAAAGTCGTCCAAAATACGGGCATGAGTAGACCTGGGAGCCATGGCAATGAAGGTGTACTCCGCATTCCCTAAAGCTCCAGCATCACTGCAACTTCACCATCAGATTGTTTAGTGTCATATCCTGGACACTCGTTAGCGGGGGTCTCTTCTACTGCCCCAGCCGACTGGACAATCACAGGTTTCGTCACTCATTGTAGTTAACGGTAGTAAGCCCGTAGTAAGCAGAGGAGGCAGGCAAAGTAGCAAGCGAGGTGGGGAAGCAGCTTCCTCGATGCTCTGAGTTTCTGACCTTGTACCAGACGATCTTGAGTACAGAAAGTGAGAAAGTCGTCCAAAATACGACGCTGTTAAAAAACAAATTTGAACACCTTTTAAGATTGCCTGGTACCAGACTGCTTGAGAAAAAAAAGTTGAAGCCTTATAAGTTAATTGGTCTTTGAGAAAAAATTACTTGTACGTATTGTAACAACTTTGAAAGACATTCTTTTAGATAATAAATATTCTTATTTTAGCAAAGCTACTTTTTTCCTGTTTCTTGGCGTCGACTTTTTTTATTTACTTCCTTAATTGTGCAGTATCATTCGTTAGTTGTTGACCAGCGACTCCGATTAACATTTGATTCGTCTCCTGGACCTTAAAAACCTAACGTGGGCTGATAACGAATCATTCGTGTTATCCAAAGATATTTCCGATCAGCGGAACATTCCAAGGATAGAAATCGGAATCACCCCCATGATTAAATAAAAACCTGGAAAGATGAGAAAAATATAGATCTTCAAGAAAACGTTTTAGCTTTATTTTGTATTGATGTGTACTGATTTGTTTTTGTCTGAATTATTAGTTTTAACTGGTATACCAGTCAATGAAATCATGCTATATCTCTAGTAACTAGTAAAATTAGTCAATTATAATTCAGATTTTAAGGAGGTGCCCGTGGTGTATTGGTTATCGTCGTAGGAAATGGACACGGCGACACGAGTTCAAATCCTGGACGAGACTGATTACAGTTCACATAGCACTAATACACTTGGGAAAGGTATGAATCCAATTATTCTCCCTCCAGCTATGGGTAAATAGAAGGGCAGACTGGTTTCTTCAGCCTTGGTAAGGCAACTAGTCTAGGAGAAGGAAAACTGAATTCAAAACTCCGCTTAAAAATTGACCTTGTGTCATATCCTACCCGAACGGAGTGGTTGGTAAATACGATAATTTAGATTTTAATCACAAGCGAATTCAAAATTTAAGGTAGCCCAGTTGGCCAGGGCCATAGAATACACATAGTGCATCTCTGCAAGAGGGGTAAGACCCCTCTAATGAGTGTCCTAGATATTTTGATTCGTCTTCTGGATCTTTAAAAACATAACGTGGGCGGATAACAAATCATTCATATTATCAAAAGATATTTCCGATCAGCGGAGCGTTCAGAGGATAGAAAACGAAATCACCCCTGTGTTTGGCAGGAGGCAACTGCACCGCTTCTAACGTTATGAATCATTTCTTATTAGTCCCGTGACCTGGTTTGGTCGTGGAGGTGGTACTCTTGCAATGCGTCTTGAGAAGAAATAATCACGAATCTCCAGGTCTACAAATGAGTTTGAATCCAGAGTTCTCCAAGATTGGTTACCATAACAGGATTTAAAAAAATCAGTTTTGCCCTATTTTTTATCCACAGCCAAAAGAAGAATTGTTTTATTCATAACTTTCCTAATATGAAATGCATACTGCCGCATACAGGATTTGAACTTTGGTCGTTGTTTTTAATTCATATGACGATAACCATTACGCCACCAACACTTCCAGCAAATCATGTAGAACTCAAAAACCTCAGAAATTATTTTGATTATTATTATTTACTCATTAGATTTTTTCACATCAGTTTTAGCTGATGGTCTTTCACTGGAGTTTGAGTGACAGCAAGTCTCCTCAAGTCTCTAGGACTCTTCTCAATATTCTGGCCATTTTCAATAATGCTGTAGTTTGTATGGTTTCCTCTCGTTCTACAACTTCCAAGTCCTCCAGTCCCTTTAATAATCCTTTAGTTACTGTACCGAAAGCACCAATCACAATTGGTATAATTGTCACCTTTATGATCCATAGTTTTTTCAATTCCCTAGCAAGGTTGAGGTACTTATCCTTCTTTTCACATCCTTTCAGTTTTATTTTATGGTCAGCCAAGTCGACAATTTATGCAAAATCTCTTTTTTTTTTGTCGTTGATTATTATAAGGTCTGGTCTTCTGGTTGAGATGAGGTGATCCGTCTGTATGTCAAAGCCCCATTGGAGTTTATGTGTGTCCTTTTTTGGGCAGATGCTGGGTTGTGCATATACCATTTGTTCGTATGGTCGAATTTTAATTTCTTGCACATATCCCTGGGTTCACCTTGCCCACCCCGTCATGTCTAGTCTTATACTCCTTCTGTACTAACTTGCTACATTCACTTATTATGTGATTGATCGTTTCGTCTCTGTCACCACATAGCCAACATTTGCTATTTTGTTGCGTCTTATCTATTCTGGCTTTAATGTGATTGGTTCTCATGGCGTTGTTTTGCACTGCTATTAGGAGAGATTTAATTTCTCTCTTAAAGTTTCCTTTTCTTAGTCACGTCCAGTTTTTCTCGCGTGAGACGTTATTTATCAGGCGTTCCTCTTCTTCTAGATCTCAGACTACGATCAAGTAAAAATTCAAAAAATGAAGAAGCCGAATTTGATTCCTGTGTCCTATTTAAGCTGTATCAGTTGAAGAGCTTCCTTGACTGTCCTTTTAAATGTTGTTGTTGAAGATGATGATGATGGTTATTTGCGTGTACGAATGATAAAAATGACTGTCTCGTTAGCAAATGTCGAGGTAGCTTTCAGTGGGTTTTCGTTCTCGACTGATCATTGGCGGTCTAGATGGATAATCAAAGAGGTAATAAAAGTCCGGTTTAGCAAGGAATAATTGAAACATTAATGGCATTCAAGAAAGAAAGAAAGAAAGATTACGGAAAAGAAGAGAGAAAAAGGAAAAAAGAAAACAAAAGAAAGAAAGATTATGTAAAATAAGAGAGAAAGCGGTGGAAAGAAAAAGAAAGAAAGAAAGAAAGAAAGAAAGAGAGGAAAGAAGAAACGTGATGAAGAATGAAATAGCGAAGGAAAGAAAAAGAACGGAAGAAACGCTACGAAAAGAAAGTGGGAAAGAAGGAAAAAAGAAAAAAAGAATACAGAAATAAAAGAAAGAAAGAATGAAAGAAAGAATAAGATTGAGTTTGATTTAGTTCGGTTTATGGCATATCAAACATTGTAGGTTATTTAAGACCAAATCTATTTTCATACATATAAATAGTTCTCTTTCAAACAATTCTGTTTAGCATAACTACACAGTATAAATGTCAAAAACAGTTCTATTTCAAGCTATTCTGTTTAGTCAATAAAGTTAAATGTTTCTAAATTTTGCTTTGTATCCCTAATAATTAAATTAAATATCAATCATTTATTTACGCACAGTTAAGTGTAAAAACTGTTCTGTTTCAAGCAATTCAGTTTAGCATAAGTACCCAGTTTAGTTCTATTTGACCCTATAGATATAACCCTATCAGGCGCTACCACTCCGGGACAGTTTGAACCCGAGAGCGATGGCAATAAAAGGGTACTCCTCATTCCTTAAAGTTCCAGCATTACTAGAACCTCACCTTCAGGTTGTTTAGTGTCATATCCTGGACACTCGTTGGAGTGGGGAAGTCTTACCTCTCTGCAGAAATGCGTCGGTGTATTCAACTGGATCAGATTAAGGATGAGAAATCTAACACAAAGGAAGGGAGAAGTAAAGATCAGGAAAAAATACGTTGAAAGAATCTAACGGAAGTCGATAAAGAGGATCATATATTTAAAGTGACGTTGTGATTTATAACCAAGAAATGATTTCTTTTTGTCACATTTGCTTCTGAAGATATCTCGTCAGCGACTCAAAGACAATCATTTCGTTAAACTAACATCCATGAATTGTTTAAAATGTCTACACCATTTCCTGAAATATTCAAATCACAAACATCCCAAAAAGAATCTCGCATCCATACACACATACACACACACGCGCACATACATATATATACATACAAACACTTAGCGAAACGATTGGAAATAGATCATATTTACCAACCCCTCCGCTCGGGCAGGATATAACACAAGGTCAATTTTCGAGCAGAGTTTAACAGGTTTGAATTCAGAGTTTTTCCTTCTCCTAGACTAGTTGAAGAACCCAGTCCACCCTACTATTTACCTATAGCTGGAGGGAAAATAATAGGATTCAACCTTTCCCAATGGTATTAATGCTATGTGAAATGCAATCACTCTCGTCCAAGATTTGAACTCGTGTCGCCGTGTCCATTTCCTGCGACGATAACCATTACACCATGGGCACCTCCTTAACACCACGGGCACCTCCTAAACTGTTAGAAATAGATATTGTCGTTGCAAATGCAATCGGCGATCTGAGTTCAAATCTTCGTCGAGGCTGTTTACAATGCACTTCGTTCTAATCCCCTTGAGAAAGGCATGAACCCATCTTTTCTCTCCCTTTCCAGCCATGGATAAATAGAAAAGCAGACTGGGTTCTTTAGCTTTCATTGAGCTATCAGTCTGGGAGTAATCTCTGAATTCAAAGAAGCTTTACAATGCTTTAAAAAAATTCACTATGTGTCATATCCTGCTCTGGAGTTGTGTAAACTCATGTGTGTGGAGTTATGTTAACTCATGTGTGTGTGAGTGTGTGTGTGTTTTTGTTGTGTGTGTGTGTGTGTGTGCGTGTGTGTGTGAATGTTTACCCGACCAATCCGCACAAACAAAATGTGACACAAAGGCCATTTTTTTAGCGAAGTTCAATAAATTTGAATTCGGAGTTTTCCTACTCCTAAACTAGTTGCAATGCCAAGGTTAAAGAGCCAAGTCTACCCAACAATTGAACAATTTCCGGATAGAAAATAGTGTTATATTGTCATCTGCTGATACTATTTACCAACCCCTCCGCTCGGGCAGGATATGACACAAGGTCAATTTTTTTTAAGCGGGATTTAACAGGTTTGAATTCAGGGTTTTCCTTCTCCTAAACTAGTTGCCTTACCAAGGCTGAAGAACCTAGTCTGTCCTACTATTTACCCATAGCTGGAGGGAGAATAATTGGATTCATCACTTTTCCCAAGGGTATTAGTGCTATGTGAAATGCAATCAGTCTCGTCCAGGATTTGAACTCGTGTCGCCGTGTCCATTTCCTACGACGATAACGACTACACCACGGGCACCTCCTGTTTGTCATCTGCTGATTCATGCAGAAATATACATATATATATATATATATATATATACTGGATACATACCGACGCAATGATAAACGACACACGCAGGAATAACAGAGACGCAATTGACAAAGACAGACGCAATGATATGGACGCACGCAGTGATAAAGACGCAGGAAGACGTGTTTAACAAAATATTTACCTCTCACTTTATTTGTAAGTTTCGAAAGGGTTGTTCAAAGTTTGCGCGTGAGAGGGAGCTGGAGACCGAACATAACTGAAATATTTTGACTCCGAAGTTATGGCCGTCAGCGTTGTGTCTTTCTCGTTCTCCATGGCTGCTCAACCGGAGCCCCTTCGGCCAAGTGTGGCTTTCCCTACCACATCTCTTCTCCAACTGGCACTCGAACTCAACTGTCCTCTGTTCAATTCGTCGGCCTTATATTACCTTCAAACTCCCACGCGGTGATATGGACACGCCTCCACGCCTCCTCAATTTCTTCCGGTGTCTGGCGATCGGGATGTGTCACTTCCGCTTTCTTTGGAATGGCCTGTGTGATCGTCATCGAGCGGAAATAACTGTCATGCAGTTCAGAGGTCACTCTCTTCCGGTGCGTCAGTCTATGAGAGTATAATTGGATTTTATTTTACCTCGTCCCATTTCATCAGCCAATTTCCGCCCACGCGATTTCCTCTTATAACTGCCATTTGAATGTGTCACTTCCTTCCGGTGTGTCACCTTGAATGGCATTTTTGGCCGGGTCAAAAGGTCAAAACATAACAATAGCTGGATCCATGCTTTTTCCAGGGCTGTTAGAATTATGTGAAAACCAAACAGCCTCGTCTATGATTTGAATTAGGTGAACCGTGTTCATTTACTACGACGATAACCATTACCCTCTCACAACCAACTACCTCTCTGTCTCTCTCTCTCTCTATATATATATATATATACTCTCTCGAGTGAGTTGAGCACTCGACTGGGGAATTTTACAGCTGCCATTTCAGCTGTAATGCAAGAGATCTTCTCATGAATTGAGGACTCCGGAAGCCGATGGTGTATATGTAAAAATTATCCGCAAAAAATTCCTTCACTTACGCTGAGAATAACGATGGCTTAATGATTACATATCCCACTGACGAAGAGTCAGCTATGTTTCAATCTCGGCTAGGTAGCATCTCGTGGGTCTAGCCATACTGAAGAGTTCTGATACAACGAAACAGTCTCTCTGGGGATAACACTATATATATATATATATATATATATCGAGCTTTTTATTCCCCTCTCACTACTCTGAGAGTTTGAAACAGGTTTCGTCAAAATTCTCGATGCCTTTGTGGCATTTTCGTCTTCAAATATTCGAAACTGAAGTAACTTGCAAGAATCTATCACCAGGTATACTGAAATCTATGAAGGATGTTTTTGTAGCTTGTCCTCGTACCAGAGATATTGTCATCAAACTTTATCTGTGCTGTTTTAAAAAGTTGACGATAAGTGAGGATCTTTCGATTTCTGTCGCTTCTCATCCAGATTACTAGTCCAGTCCATCACGATTGGTATGGCATGAGGAGGGTTTCTATGCTTCCAATATTGCACTAATCAAAGAGATCAGAGTTTGAGATTCTGTCTTATTGTGCGTATCCACAGACCGCGCGAAAGTGGGGGGTTTCCGTGACTTAATAACAAAAGAGCTGAACTGTGACATCGTAATAAGCTAATTCAGGCATCAGTCTTGCATTTAAATTAACGTTTGGAATTATTATAAATAATCATAATTGATATTGTTATGCAATACTAATAACTGTATTCAAAATTGATCATTTCTTTGCATACAGTTAGCTTAGGAAAAGGGGATTCGTAAGAGTATGAATACGAATGTAGCATAGCCACCAAAATAGGACCAAGATATGAATATGTGAAATATACATGAAATATTTTGACCTTCGACCCGGCCCAAAAATGCCATTCAAGGTGATGCACCGGAAGGAAATGACACATTCCAATGGCCAGTAATCGAAAGAGATCGCATGGGCGGATTAAGGCTGATAATATGGGACAAGGTGAAGGTCTCACTGTGCCACTACAGAGTGATGCACCGCAAGAGAGTGACCTCTGAACTGCATGACAGTTATTTCCGCTTGATGACGATTAAACATTCGATTTCAATGATCGAGTGGACGTCGAACGATTATATAACTCAGTTGAGTTCGACGAGCCAGGGAGTTGCAGACAGTTGGAGTGGAGATGTGGTAGGGAAAGCCACATCAGGCCGAAGGGGCACTTTGGGCCCTGATGAGTTGAGATCCGGAGAAGATGCTGATAAGATGCTGTAAAGAAAGCCATCACCCAGCAGAGTGGCCTCTGGACCTCCGGTTGAGCACCAGAAGAACGATAAAGACACAACGTTGACGGCCATAAAAGTGAGGGTCAAAATATTGCAGTTATGTTCGATCTCCAGCTCCCTCTCACACACAAACCTTGAGTAACCCTTTTCGAATCCTTGCAATAAAGTGAGAGGTAAATGTTTTTCTAAGAAGTCTTCCTGCGTCTTTATCATTGCGTCGGTATGTATCCAGTATATATATCCTATTTACCCAACCCCTCCGCTCGGACAGGATATGACATAAGGTCTATTTTTAAGCGGAGTTTAACAGGTTTGAATTCAGAGTTTTTCCTTCTCCTAGACTAGTTGCCTCACCAAGGCTGAAGAAGCCAGTCTATCCTACTATTTACCCATAACTGGAGGGAGAATAATTGGCTACATACCTTTCCCAAGGGTATTAGTGCTATGTGAAATGCAATCAGTCTCGTCCAGGATTTGAACTCGTGTCACCGTGTTCTTTTCGTACGACGATAACCATTACACCACGGGCATATATATGTATAATCCTGTATGAATCAGCATATGAGAATGCAACATACATAGGGAATCCCAAAACTCTGACGACCCTCGGTAGTTCAGGTACGAAACTTTTATTACCTTCTTGACTTTTAGGTTTTCGACACGAGGAGAGAGAGAGAGACACACAATTTTTACTATGCTGACTGTTCCATCTGACCCAACAACGCGCGGCGCATCCCGTAGGCCACAAACTGGACTCGCCTCGTCCAGCTTCAAATCTCAACTGACCTCGCCCAGCTTCGGATCTCAACTAACTGATTTTTTTCAAAATCACCAAGAACCCCAGCCCATCGCTTTCGGGCATGACGTCATTCGCACCCCAGTCCTATTTCCTATCTGGTGTTTTTATCATGACATCTGTGATTGTCACATCCTCCGTGCACGAGCGTGAACACCTGCATTCAATGTGTGCCCCTGCACGTGCACTAAGCCGAATAGTTCTTAGCCTAACTAAACCGAATGATAAGATATAACCAACGAAAAATGATAATATATAAAAAAAATCATTCCGCAATTATATAACATGAATTCTCTTTTCCTTAGTTATGGGTTCAATAATATGACTACTGTTTTACAAGAGATGCTATGGCATTAAATAAACCACGAATGTTGATATGTTATTAAACAAAGAAATCTACGCAGATCGAGCAAAAACAACACTTTTTGAAAAGCATCAAGCTGGTTAATTTCTGATCAATAGAGAGTTTATCGTTAAACAAAGAAACTAAACAGAATTAAATAGCCATCAAGTGGAGTTGATATGCCATTAAACTAAATAACCTAACCGACATATTGTCCAAAAAGAAGAATAAATAAAAGAAAAAGAAAAGAAAAGAAAGCCAACGTTTATATGACAGCTGTCACAGTACATTGGAAACAAGAATAGTTTTTTTTTGTTTATTGTTTGTTTGTTTTTTTGTTTTGTTTTTGTTTTCGTTTTTTTTTTTTTTTCTTGGTTTATTGAAGTTGAGTTTTGCAGGTATTAGATTCAAGATTAAAAAAAAACAAAAACAAACAAACAAAAAAACAAACGATTTTCAGTTTTCAAACCCAAAGACCACTACATGTTTAGTCGTGTTTTAAGGCATATCATCCTCTTGTGGGTTGTTTATAGACAAATCCTGTTTATACACACGCACACACAAACACTTATACATATATATATATATATACTCTTACACAAGAATGCTGCATGCAATCCTGAACAAGTCCTGGCAGCAACACCCCACAAGACACCAACTGTACGGCCACCTGCCCCCTATCACGAAAACTATTCAAGTTACACGAACCAGACATGCAGGACACTGCTGGAGAAGCAGAGATGAACTCATAAGAGATGAACTCTTATGGATCCCCACACATAGCCGCGCAAAAGCAGGACGACCAGCACGAACATACATTCAGCAGCTATGTGAGGATACGGGATGTTGTCCTGATGACCTACCTAGGGCGATGAACGATAGGGAGGAGTGGCGAGAGAGGGTCAGGGATATCCGTGCTAACAGCGCGATATGATGATATATACTCTCCCCTTTCTCACTCTCTCTCTCTCTCTTACATACACATACACATATACACACGCCTCGCATGGTATAATAGTTGGCAAGCTTGACTAGCAAACCTGCAAGAGTGAGTTCGGATGTCATTGGGTGCCTAATTCATTCGGCCTTGTGCCACATCTAAGCATAAAGCTTAGTAAATTAGTATACATACATACGCACATATACTCATATATATAGAGAGAGATTCTCTCTCTCTCCTCTCTCTCTCTCTCTCTCTCTCTTTCTCTCTCTCTCTCTCTCTCACGCTCACACACACATTGATATATATATATTTATATATACATAGAAATATATATATATGTATGATAATATATTTATGTATGAATGTTATATATATATATATATTTATATATATATATATATGAATGATTTTTAAACGAATGCTTTGTACGTAACGTAACTAAACGAACTAGAGATCATTTGTTTGCACACAGTGAAATGATTTCAAGTATTGTTATCTAATATTAAAAATTCTATTTGATATTAAACATTTGTTTGCAAATAATTAGATGGTTTCAGCTATTTCTGTCAAACATTAATAATTCTATTTAACATTAATCAAGCAAGTAGTGAAAAACACTGCCTTCTAAACTGCTACCTTTTCCTTTATGCCTTTTTAACTTGTAACTTCAGCTAATATATATCATCATCATCATCATGTCGTGCAACCAGTACGGATAACCCTGACCCTCTCTCGCCACTTCTCCCTATCATTCATCGCCTCTAGCTGGTCTTTAGGGCAACATGTATGTTTGAGCCGGTCGTCCTGCTTTTGCTCGGCCATATGTGGGGGTCTATAGGAGTAAATCAATTATGAGCTCGTCCCTGCTTCTCCAGCAGTGTCCTGCATGTCTGGTTCATCTAACTTGGATAGTTTTCATGATGGGAGTTAGGTGGCCGTATAGTTGGTGTCTTGTGGGGTGTTGACGCCAGGACTTGTTTCATATTGCTCGCAGCATTCTCGTGTAATTGCCGTCAAGCTTCTTCTCCAGCCGTTTTGTTAGCGTCCAAGTAGTGCATCCATATAGCAGTATCGATACAACCGGTGCTTGGAAGAAAATTCGTATATATATATATGTGTGTGTGTGTGTGTGGGAGTGTGTGTTTGTGTGTGTGTGTGTATGTGTGTGTGCATATTTTGAAAAAGGTGTATTTAGGTAGCATCTTTTCGCTTAAACAGGTTTGATTAAATAAAATCGGACCCGTATTATTTTGGAGGGTTTTTTCTTTTTTCTTTCAAGAGTCCTAATGTTTGTAAGTTTCTGTTACAATCTTGATGATGAAAACAAGCCTCATTTTAGTGATAAAAACAAAAATTAAAAAACTATTTATTTTAAATACTAAACAACTTGAATTTACAAATAACATATATATAACCTTCTTAATGGTTCTGACAAGAAAGTAAGGTACTCGGTATAATACATCATCATGTTCATCATCATGTCGTGCCACTAGCACGGATATTCCTGATCCTCTCTCGCCACTTCTCCCTATCATTCATCGCTTTTGACAGGTCTTAAGGGGTACATTCCGTATCCTCACATAGCTGCTGTATGTATGTTCGAGCTGGTCGTCCTGCTTTTGCTTGGCCATATGTGGGGATCCATAGGAGTACATCACTGATGAGTTCGTCCTTGCTTCTCCAGCAGTGTCCTGCGTCTAACTTTTATAGTTTTCCTGATGGGAGGCAAGTGGCCGTATAGTTGGTGTCTTGTGGGGTGTTGACGCCAGGACTTGTTCAATATTGCTATCAACATTCTGGTGTAATTTCCGTCTAGTTTCTTCTTCAGCCGTTTAGTTATCGTCCAAGTAGGGCATCCATATAGTAGTATCGATACAACCGATAGCTACAAATTATCAACAAATTTCAAGATGGTGTTATAAAAAATTAAAAAAAACAAGTATTCTTGAAAGAAAAAAGAAAAAACTGCAAAATCACAAGGATTCGATTTTATTAAATCAAACCTGTTTTAAGTATATATATATATATATATATATAAATAAAACAGGTTTTATTGAATAAAAGTAACATTATATATATATATATATATATATATATATATATATATATATATATATATATATATTTGAGCAAGTTTTATAAAAGACAATGGAACACTGTTTATTATTTCTAATTTCATTTTTTCAAGACTCCTTGTTATTTTTCTAGTGTGATAATCTAGATGGTAAAGGAATTGTCCCGTATATTCTGCCCAAGCGATTTCGACAATACTTTTGGTCGTCATCAGGGGTAGTGTAGTTTTGAGTTGACACTTGGGTTTTTACTGTTTTAATAATTTTGTTAATTTGTAGCCTAATTTACACTCTTCAATATATATATATATATGTGTGTGTGTGTGTGTGTGTGTGTGTGTGTGTGTGTGTTCGAAAGCTGAAAAATAATATCGTTGGATAGGGTAAGTTTTCAGCTACAAAATATAACTATTCCATATTGTAACCATTATTTGCTATGCATTTTCCCCAACGATGAATAAAGGCCTGCATGCCACACTCGTAAAAATTTACACAAGGAGACGCAATACACTTTTCCCAACAGCTGTCCGTGTAGTCCTCCTTATTCTAGCTGATCAAAGCACTCTTCTTTCAACTGCTTGGCTCGTCTCTGATCATTTTTACCACTGGTGAAACACATCATCCACCGCCTAACTGTGCTCAGATCTAGCGCGTGGTCTTCCTAAAACTGTCATCAAGTTTCGATGAATATCAATAAGTGTAATGTTTTCCCAAGGGAGCAATTAAATTACCCACCTGTATGGTCTGGTTTGGTATCTTTCTTTAACGGCATATCAACCTTCGTTGGTTATTTAATGACAAAGCCATCCTTCGAAAAGAAGAGGAGGGGTGATAGGAGGATAAGGGGGTTCATGCCTTTCCCAAGGGTATTTCTCCGAAAGTGAACGTAATAGCACGACTGGATTTCGAACTTACTTTCTATGATTCCGCAGTCCAACAATTACACCACGAGGACACCTCTCCTTACCCACCTGTGCTTTCGTATGAGACTGCCACTCAGAAGCTATCTGTATCAAGGCATAAAAAGTAAGTTGGCGACCTTAGTCGAGGGCGACCAGAAGGCTCTCTTTTCAAGACCTACGACACTGAGGTGTTGGAGAGGGCACTACTCCTTTCCCTGGATTGCTCCACTTTACCCTTGATACGTACATTATATTGCCAAGTGTTAAGGAAAGAGGTATCAAGTACCGTGTTTAAAGTCTCATTGGCCTATTGGGTAGAGTGTTCGCCAATTGTCCGGGAGACCGGGGTTCAATCCCATGTCGAGTCATACCTGAGATTTAAAAAATGGTACTTGATACCTTCTTGCTTAACACTTAGCATTATAAGATACGCATCAAGAGTAAAGTGGAGTAATCCAGGGAAAGGTGTTGTGCGCTCTCCTACACCTCTGTTCTTTCGCATTAAATAACCCATCAAGGTTGATATCCCATTAAATAAAGGGACCAAACTAAATAAAAAGTGTCAAGTATCGGTGATAGAGTATATATATCAAACTTATGATAGCGTAAACTCAGTCCTTGGTGTTTTGAGGATTGTGAGTTTCTTGCTCATGGGATCATCAAATCATTCTAACTTATATATATATATATATATATATATATATATATATATATATATATACACACGAGGTGCATACGATAAGTTTCCAGACATTTTTCGTATGGGCATGTAGTAGCTAATGAAAAGAGAACCTTCGGGCCGCCCTCCACTACAGTCGCCAACTTTACAAGGCATGAAAAAAACTGGTTTATTTTTTTACTTAGGTTCAATTTCCAAAGCCATTCTACCAACAAGCGCCTCTGTTAAATAATATAATTAAGAAGGAGGAATAATGAGATTATTTTCCGAACGACTCACAAGAGCGACATGGTGGTGACTGTTCGGACAAAATAGTTCTCAACCAGAAAACTTTTCTCTGATGTTGTTGTTTCGATCGAAATTAAATGTAGACATTACTTTCAGTGAGCCTCGCGGTGGAGCCGTGACAGACATAGGAAATGGAAAGTGACAGTGTGATTTCAAATCTTGGACGAATCCGTTTATGTTTTTTTTTTCTTCGTGCTAATGCCCTAAGGAGAGGCATGAATCCATCTCTTCTTTTCCTAGCTATGGGTATATAGTAGAGAAAGTTATCCTTGGTATGGCAACCAGTTTAGAAAAGGAAAACTGTGACTCCGCTTCAACTTTGACCCTGTGTCGCATCCCGCTTGTTGTGGAGAGGGGAATAAATACATATTTTCAGATAGATAGATAGATGACGTTGAGATAGATATATAGATAAATACATGTATACGATCAGGTTGGGATAGATAGATAGATAGATAGATAGATAGATAGAATCAGGTTGAGATAGATAGATAGATAGATAAATAGATAGATAGATAGAATCAGGTTGAGATAGATAGATAGATAGATTCATACATACATACATACGTACATACGCTCAGGTTGAGATAGATACATACATACATACATACATACATACGCTCAGGTTAAGGTACATACATACATACATACATACATACATACATACAATCAGGTTGAGATAGATAGATAGATAGATAGATAGATATGATCACGTTGAGATAGATTTAGAGTTAAATACATTCAAACGATCAGATTGAGATAGATAGATAGATAGATAGATAGAATCAAGTTGAGATAGATAGTTTGGTTTGGTTTGGGTTTATGGCATATCAACCAGAGTAGGTTATTGAATGCTAAAACCATTTTTATACACGTAAACCGTTCCATTTCCAACAATTCAGTTAAGCATAAGTACACAATTTAAATGTCAAAAACAGTTCTAATTCAAACAATTTAGTTTGGTATAAGTACATTTTTTTTGTTAATTCACAGTTAAATGTAAAAATAATTCTATTTTAAACAAATCAGTTTAGCATAAATAGATAGTTTACATGCTGTTAAATGTAAAAACAATTTAGTTTACTATACTTACACATAAAGAAGAGGAAGTCACTGTGCTGTAATGGTTAACGTGCTGGACTGTGACATCATTGTAAGCTAGTTCAAGCTCTAATCACGCTATTACGCTCACTTCTGCACTAATTCCCTTGGGTAAGGTTTGAATTCTCTTATTCCAACAGTTATACTTTAAATAGTACCCCAACTGTTCTTCTCCAAGGATGGATTTCGCATTAAATAACCCATCAAGGATGATATCCCATTAAACAAAGGGACAAAACTAAATAAAAAGTATCGGTGATAGAACATATATATCAAACATATGATAGCATAAACACAGTCCTTGGTGTTTTGGGGATTGTGAGTTTTTTGCTTATGTGATCATCAAATCATTCTAACTTATATATATATATATATATATATATATATATATATATATATATATATATATATATATACGAGGTGAATACGATAAGTTTCCAGTCATTTTTCATACGGGCATTTTAAATTGTCGTAGACTTGAAAATTCAGTATCTTATTACTATACATCTTATGAGATGACTAACCAATTTTTATGATTTCAGGTTTAAATGTACAGCAACAGCACGAATTGGAATATACCCTACTAAAGCCTGATTGTTACAGCTGGTGGATTTCAAAAATTCAATCTGACACTTTAGAAGAACGATATGCAATAAAATTATGTTTCAAACTTGGAAAAAATGCCACAGAAACGTATGGAATGCTTCAGACTGAGTGGCATAAGAGATTAAGGAGGGCAGGGAGTCTGTAAGGGATGATGAGAGGTGTGGGAGGAGTAATGAAGTCAGAACACAAGAGTTGATTGGCCAAAGGGTTAGGGTTAGGGTTACTATGTTGAGGTTTTATGGGAGTTCAGGAAGAGATTCCGTCAGAAGAGGCCAGCACTCTTCAAATCGGGTCAGCAGCATTTCCACCAGGACAATGCACAAGTCTACAACTCCATCCTTGTCACAGACTATTTGACCAAGATAGGATTCAAGACAGTTCTACACCCTCTCTATAGTCCAGACCTTGCTCCCTGTGACTTTTGGTTATTCCCTAAGCTCAGAGACGGTCGTTATGAGACAATTGAGGAGATGAAAGAAGCTGTGACTAAGGTCATTGACATGCTCACACAAGAGGACTTCCATGGGGCGTTCCTGAACGGTACAACAAGTGCATTTCAGCCGGGGGAGATTACTTCGAAGGGGACAAGAGTTTCTCGTGTGTACTGTCAATAAAAGTGCCCATACGAAAAAAGTCTGGAAACTTATCGTATGCCCCTCGTATATATGTATGTAGGATTTCTTTAATATTTCCGTTGGCTGACAAATACTAATATGATAAACGTTGATCTAAAACTTTAGTTTTAAAATGTTTGAATTATATGATTAATATTTATTGCTGAATTAAGTGCATTGACATGGAAGGAGATTTTGTTGACAAGTCAGTGGGCACCGGACGTGTTGATATAACTACATATACCCGACGTTTCTTCATGGGTGCCGCCATTTTAAAATGTCAAGATATTGTTTACTAGGCGCTCTGTCACATTTACCAGCGGTGGGTATAAATATTGCCACCTAGTGAGAATAAGTAGAACTAGAGTTTGTTTCTTAGGAGCCATATCAACAAATGTTGTCTTCCATCCAGTGCCGTATGTCAGACGGTTGACATATAGACACCCCATGTTTAGAAAAGTTTTTTTTTTTTTTTGATTTATAAAACTTTTTCTGGAACGGATATATTATGCGTTTACACCAATTGCCATGATCAGGAATTTTTCTTAGAGGCCAAAACTAAGGGCAAAGGTTGCAAGAATTTTAAAACCGAGAAACAAATTCAGTAAATCTGTGTGAAACTTTCCAAAGAAGGTCATTTAGAATTCGGCCATCATTGGCGCCTATTTTAAGCTGTTTCACGTCTACAGCAAAATTTGTCTGATGGTCAAATAAACAAAACAAAAATAAAAACTATGAAATAAAAGAGGGAATATATTAGAAGGTTTCAACATATTCCTGTCTAACACAAATAATTTGCTCGCAGTTATAAGGTTTGGTTTATATGGTTTAATGGTATATTAACCATTGTAGATTATTTAATGCCAAACCCATATAAATGGATTTGGCATTAAATAACCTACAATGGTTAATATGCAATTAAACCATATACAGTTACTATACAAACCATAAATATATTTTCAAGAGTTACTACATCAAGGTTTAGGGGAGGGTGCTACTACTTTCCCTAAATTGCTCTACTTTACTCTTGATACCTTATAATGCTGGGTGTTAAACAAGAACCATTTTTACGAACGGGCCAGTATATATATATATATATATATATATATATATATATATATATATATATATATATATACGAGGTGCATACGATAAGTTTCCAGACTTTTTTCGTATGGGCATTTAAAATTGTCGTAGACTCTTGAAAATACAGTATCTTATTGCTAAACATCTTATAAGATGACTGACCAATTTTATGATTTCAGGTTCAAATCAACAGCTACAGCAGCAATTGGAATACACACTACTAAAGCCTGATTGTCACAGCCGATGAATTTCAAAAATGCAATCTGACACTTTAGAAGAACGATTTGCAAAAAATTCTGCTTTAAACTTGGAAAAAATGCCAGAGAAACGTATGGAATGCTTCAGACTGCTTTTGGAGCATCTTTCAAGAATCAAGCATCAGTTTTTGAGTGGCATAAGAGATTCAAGGAAGGCAGGGAGTCTGTGAGGGAGGATGGGAGGTGTGGGAGGAGTAATGAAGTCAACAGACCAGAGTTGATTGGCCAAAGAGTTAGGGTTAGGGTTACTATGCTGTCGTTAAGAGACAATTGAGGAGATGAAAGAGGCTGTGACGAAGATCATTGACACGCTCACACAAGAGGACTTCCATGGGTCCTTCCAGAGGTTGTTGGAACGGTAGAACAAGTGCATTGCACCCGGAGGAGATTACTTCGAAGGGGACTAGAGTTTCATGTGTGTACTATCAATAAAAGTGCCCATACGAAAAAAGTCTGGAAACTTATCGGATGCACCTTGTATATATATATATATATATATATATATATATATAAATACTTCTATGTTAAACAATTCAGTTTAACATAAGTATACAGGTTAAATGTCAAAAACCGTCCTGTTTCAAACAATTCAGTTTAGCTTAAGCACTTTTTTTTATATCTATTTAACCCATAGATAGGACCCTATCAAGTCCTACAATTCAAGGCCAGTGTGGATCTAG
>OY757935.1:59489993-59547493 GCA_963585895.1 Sepioteuthis lessoniana | reverse complement strand
GGTTTCATACCTTTCCCAAGGGTATTAGTGCTATGTGAAATGTAATCAGGCTCGTCCAGGATTTGAACTCGTGTCGTCGTGTCCACATCCTGTGACGATAACCATTACACCACAGGCACCTCCATAAAAAATCACGTGTGATTCCAATTGATTTGTGTAGTGGACGAATAAGTCACTACCCCACTGGAGTCTCAGCTTCCTATCAACTAACTACTGTTTAACCAGGTTCACTTGTATCTTGTTTCTGTTACTTGAATATATACATTTTTCTATCAACCTTTTTGTGTTCCCATGTTTTTTCTTTTGTACAGCATCGCAATAATTTCAAACAATTCAATTTAGGGTAAGTCATTTGTTTGCACTCAGTTTAAATGTCAAACAGTTCTATTTGAGCCATAGATAGGACTCTATCTGGTGCTTCCACGTCGGGCTAGAGTATACCTGGGAGCCGTGAAGGGGTACTTCGAATTCCCCAAAGCTCCAGCATTAGTGGAATTTCACTATCAGTTTTTTTTAGTGTCATACCCAGGATATTCTATGGGGGTGGGTGTCTTATCCTTCAGCAAGAGATGCAGTCAGGATTTTCTATTACCCCAGTTGATGGGCTATATGAAAGTAAAAGGAAAATACTGGAAACTATTTAACTGCGTGAAAATTATTTCGTATCATATTACTGTGCAAACGAAGGATTCACCGAAAATAAAAGTACATTTTTCCTTTCTTCAATGAAACATTGAAATAATAGTTTTGATTACAATCAAACATTTATAAAGGAATCAAATTTTGGCATTAAGTAACTCTTTAGAAGCTGATAATCACTTTGATAAATAAATAAATCAAAGCCAACCTCGTGTATCGATGGTGACTGAGTTATCTGCCCTTGCAAAGGCAAGCTGTGACTTGGAGTTACCTGACCCTGACTGGTATAAAAATGGAGTTGAGAAGGAAATTGCTATATTTTTCATGACAGTCTGACTCAGAGGCAAACTGGCTGATCCCTATTTTACACCTTGAAACCGTACTCAGTGATTATTCCATACTCACCAAAGATTCAATACGGTTTAGTGACATGTCTCGGTTGGTTGCTTTGCTAGTTGGTTGTCTATTAACCCTGGTAGGTTAGTTGATGACAAAACCTATTAATAA
Organism: Sepioteuthis lessoniana; assembly: GCA_963585895.1. NCBI lineage: Eukaryota > Metazoa > Mollusca > Cephalopoda > Myopsida > Loliginidae > Sepioteuthis > Sepioteuthis lessoniana. Next base: position 59,546,347 of record OY757935.1, on the reverse strand, counting down.
ATATATAAATTAGATATATATGGTTTGTAAAGGAATAGTTTCTAAGTAACGTTTTAAAAAAAGACATTTATTTGCATAAGTATTTCTATCTTGCGTGAATAATTCTATCAAGTATTAATCTTTTTCTTGAACACTGCTAAATAATTTCAAGTAGTTGTATCTAAAACAAATAATTTCATATGTACACAGTTAAATAGTTTCAAGTATTGCTAATGAACATTAATAAATCAATTTATCGAGTAAAACTTCCCCGGGGAGTGTCCAATATACGAGGTGCCTTCAATAAGTTTACAGACATTTAAAATTGTCGTAGTTATTTGCTTGCACACAGTTAAATGATTAAGCAGTTCTGTTTGACCCAAAGATAAAACCCTAACAGTTACTAATATTCCGGGTCAGAGTGGACCTGAGTGTAATTGCAGTCAAAGAGTAATCCACATTCCCTGAAGCTCCAGGGTTGGAGCCTCACCATTAGATATTATTTTAGTATCATATCTAGGAGACTTGTTGCGGAGCGGATTCTTACCCCTCTGGAGATATGCAGCCGACCAAGGAATCATATCTAAAATACAGTCTGTGCATTTTAAGTAGAATCGTCCGAGCAAAAGATGGCCCAGTTGGCTACCACTCCAGGCCCGAGAGGACCGAGAAGCGATGGCAATAAAGGGGTACTCCGCATTCCCCAAAGCTCCACCATTACTGGAACTTCACCATCAGATTGTTTAGTGTCATATACCTGACACTCGTTAGAGGAGGTCTTACCCCTAAGCACAGATGCAGTCAGTGTATTCTACAACCCCAGCTGACTGGGCAAAGCAAATGATTAAACAGTTCTATTTAATCCATAGATGGGACCTTAATATGTACTTCCACTCAGGTTAAAGTGGACCTGGGAGTAATGGTAATGAAGAGTTACTCGACATTTCTCAAACTTGAGGCATGGAACCTCACAAATTGATGTAGTTTAGTGTCATAACCAATACTTCCAAATATATATATATATATATATATATATATATATATATATATATATATATATATATATAAGTATATATAGAGGTAAAAGGGGCTCCAGTCTAATGACAAAGACATAAAATGCAACCCTCTTGGAAAAATCCAAAATCAAAACTGGAGAGCGAAGCTGCGGCATCGAACAGTGGCTGACTTGTATGTACCTTTTGGGGGAAAAGTCTAAGTCTGAAATAAAACCTGCGCAATAGTTATCTTGCTATTCTTGTCACTGGGCTATGGCGAGGTATTTCGATAGCAAAGACTGCTACCATCTGTCATCCAATATATATATATATATAGAGAGAGAGAGAGAGAGAAGGGCGAGAATAGCATTATACTTAAAAAATGACAGTATAATTTGTGTATTCCTTCTCCTTGACTGGTTGGCATACCTAGAGGTGCACTAATACCCTTGGGAAAGGTATGAATCCAATAATTCTCCCTCCAGCTATGGGTAAATAGTAGGACAGACTAGGTTCTTCAGCCTTGGTAAGGCAACTAGTCTAGGAGAAGGACAACTCTGAATTCAAACCTGTTAAACTCTGCTTAAAAATTGACCTTGTGTCATATCCTGCCCGATCGGAGGGGTTGGTAAATGATATGACACTAAACTGGATATGACACTAAACTGCAGCTGATAATGAGGCTCTACTCCTGGTGCTCTAGGGAATGAGGAGTACCTTCTTATTGCCATTAATCCCAGCTCCACTGTGACCTGGATTGGTAGTACCACCTATGGCTCAAATAGATCTTTTTAATCATTTACTAAAGAGGTTCAGTCTGCCCTACTATTTGCCCATAGCTGGTAGGATTTATAATTTTCCAAAGGATATGTGAAATGGAAATATTTTCGTCCTGGATTTGAACTCGTGTCGCCGTGTCTATTTCTACCGACGATAACCATTACACCACGGGCAACTACGTTATCATTGCCCTCGTATGTGTTTATATATTTCTTCTACTGCTTATTTGATTAAGGTGTTTTGAATCATGCTCGTTCTAAGTCGGTAAATACAACACACACAGATAGATTGAGACATAGCTTGTGAGAGAGACAGATCGACAGATACAGAGAGAAACTTGATAAAGAGGTGCCCGTGGTGTAATTGTTATCGTCCTAGGAAATAAACACGGCGACACGAGTTCAAATCCTGGACGAGACTGATTGCATTTCACATTGCACTAATACCCTTGGGAAAGGTATGAATCCAATTATTCTCCCTCCAGCTATGGATAAATAGTAGGACAGACTAGGTTATTCAGCCTTGGTTAGGCAACTAGTCTAGGAGAAGGAAAACTCTGAATTCAAACCTGTTAAACTCGGCTTAAAAATTGACCTTGTGTCATATCCTGCCCGAGCCGAGGGGTTGGTAAATAGAATAAAGAGTTTCGTGTTGATTTTCATATATTAGATGGCAAGACTGCATTCCTTTCAATTGCACGCTAGAACTTTTGCTAATCCGCCCGAGGGGAGATAATCTAAGATAACCCCAACCCCGCTAAAATGTCTGAGGATATCTCATTATCTTTAAATTTATTTATAACTAATTAAATTGATTGATTTCAGATCTAAGATACCAAGAAACAAGTCTATTCTGTTTATTAAGCCAACTCATAACCGTCTCATTGGCCTAGTGGGTAGAGTGTTTGCCATTTGTCTAGGAGACCGGGGTTCAATCCCAGGTCGGGTCGTACCAAAGACTTTAAAAATGGTACTTGAGACCTCTTTGCTTAGCACTCAACATTATACGGCAAGTATCTAGGGTAAAGTGGAGCAATCCAGCGAAAGGAGTAGCGCTCTCCCTTACACCTTGGTGTAATAGCTAATAAAAATGGGACCTTCAGGTCGCTTTCGACTACGGTCACCAACTTTATTTACTTTAATTGTATTAAAGATTCTCATTACTAGAATGTTACTCCAGGCATAACTGGAGTGAATACAGAGGCACTCTTCGCTGCTAACAAACAAAAACCTTTAACCTCTCCATCCATCAATCGGGAGGGGAAGCTTTCATTTTTTTCTGAATATTAAATAAATCGACCAAATTTTATATTATTTATGTTATTCATATTATAATTTTGATTCTAACTTCCGGACTTCCTCAAAAGTTTTTTTTTGTTTTGTTTCATCTTTTTCGTAATCGTCAAGGAGTTTCAGACTAAACACTTATACAAAGCTCGGATATATATTGTTCCCATTGTGCTCTACATGCTTGATAAAACGTTGCAATCAAAATTCTGTTAAGGTTTACGGTTGCGACAATAGACGCAGATTGAAGGCCAAAGAGTACTGCGGCCAAAACGTATAACAACCAATATACAAGGTGCATACGATAGGTTTCCAGACTTTTTCCGCGTAGGTATTTAAAATTATCGTAGACTCTTTAAAATTCAGTATGCAATTGCTATACATCTTATGAGATGACTGACCAATTTTTATGATTTCAGATTCAAATGAACAGCTACAGAAGGAATTAGAATACACCCTACTAAAGCCTGATTGTCACAGCTGGTGAATTTCAAAAATGCAATCTGACACTTTAGAAGAACGATATGCTATAAAATTCTGTTTTGAACTTGGAGAAAATGCCAGAGAAACGTATGGAATGCTTCAGGCTGCTTTTCGACCATCTTGCATGAATTGAGCATCAGTTTGTGAGTGGCATAAGAGATTCAAGGAAGGCAAGGAGTCTGTGAGGGAGGAAGTTAGGGTTAGGGTTACTTTGTTGAGGTTTTAAGGCAGTTCAGGAAGAGATTCTGTCAGAAGAGACCAGCACTCTTCAAATCGGGTTAGTGGAATTTCCACCAGGACAATGCACCAGTTCACAACTCTATCCGGACTATTTGACTAAGATGGGCATCAAGACAGTTCTTCCCCCTCCCTATAGTGCAGACCTTGCTCCCTGTGACTTTTGGTTATTCCTTTAGCTCTGAGGCTGTCGTTATGAGACAACTGAGAAGATAAAAGAGGCTGTGACGAAGGTCATTGACACGCTCACATTCTCTCTGGGGCCTTCCAGAAGTTGTTGGAACGGTACAAGTGCATTACAACTGGAGGAGATTACTTCGAAGGGGACTAGAGTTTCATGTGTGTACTATCAATAAAAGTGCCCATACAAAAAAAGTCTGGAAACTTATCGTATGCACCTCTTATGATGTGTTCGAATAGTGTAAATAATTATCATTGCAAAGCATGAAATATATATATATATATATATATATATATTTCATGCTTTGCAATGATAATTATTTACACTATTCGAACACATCATAAGAGGTGCCCGTGGTGTAATGGTTATCGTCGCAGGAATTGGACACGGCGACACGAGTTCAAATCCTGGACTGATTGCATTTCACATAGCACTAATACCCTTGGGAAAGGTATGAATCCAATTATTCTCCCTCCAGCTATGGGTAAATAGTAGGACAGACTAGGTTCTTCAGCCTTGGTGAGGCAACTAGTCTAGGAGAAGGAAAACTCTGAATTCAAACCTGTTAAACTCCGCTTAAAAAAATTGACCTTGTGTCATATCCTGCCCGAGCGGAGGGATTGGGTAAATATGATAAGAGATGCATACGATAAGTTTCCAGACTTTATATATATATATATATATATATATATATATATATATTGTCATCCACTGAGAGATTGTTTCGTTGTAGTTATTTACTAAGTACTTTCTTTAGATGTGGGATAAGGCTGAATGAATGGGGCACCCAGTGACACTTGAACTCACTCGTGAAGTTTTGTTAGTCTACCTTGCTAACCATTACACCATCCGAGGTGCTCTTAGTAATTTGCTGAAGCTTTTTGCTTATATGTGGCACAAGGTCGAATGAATGGGACATCCAGTTAGTCTCGAACTTATAGGAGTAGGTTTTCAAGCTTAGGTCGCTAACCCTTACACCACCAGAGGCACCTGATATTGTTTCATTATATCACAAATCTTCAGTGGAGATAGACGCGTGATGCTTGAAGCTGGGATCGAAATCCGGCTGACTTTTACTTCAATTGGATATCTTACCCCTGAGTTATCGTCATTCTCTGTGTAACTGAAGGAATTTTTTTCGATGTTTGTGTGTGTGTGTGTGTGCGTCTAGTCATGCTGTCTGCTGGGCATGTTGAATAACCCCACCGTTCCTCTGCAGGGGGTATAACCCCTCCTCTTTTAATGTGGGTCCTGGATATGACACTAAACTACAGCTGATAATGAGGCTCTACTCCTGGTGCTCTAGGGAATGAGGAGTACCTTTTTATTGCCATTAATCCCAGTTCCACTGTGACCTGGATTGGTAGTACCACCTATGGCTCAAATAGATCTTTTTAATCATTTACTAAAGATTATTATTGTTAGTTATTTTAAACCATGCAAATTGTTCGCAAATTATTCATATTACATTGGAATATTTAATAAATAGAATTGCTAACGTTAAGTGGCTATACTCAAAACCATTTGTCTGTGAGCAAACAAATGATTGATATCATTAAAAGAATTAGTAGTGTTAGATAGGAATACTTAAAACCATTTTATTTGTATGTAAATAATGATTATTGTTAAATAGAATTACGAGTATATTGAATATACCTAAAATCATTTAACTGAGTGCAAACAAATGATTAATATTAAATAGAATTATGAGTGTTAGGTACAGTTAAAGCCACTTAACAGTGTGCAAACAATTTAACTAAAACAACTCATCTAAAAATAAGTAGTAACTAAAGTTGCCGACCCGAATGCTCCCTTTTCAATAGCAACGACACCGAGGTGTAGGGGAAGGCGCCACTCCATGTCTTGGACTGCTCAACTTTACCCTTGGTCCTTACCTTATAATGCTGAGTGTTAAGCAAGGTGGCATCAAGTACCATTTTTTGTGTCTTTGGTATGACTCGACCTGGGATTGAACTCTGGTCTTCCAGACAATTAGCGAACACTCTACTCATTAAGCTTGGCATTAAACAACCAACATGGATTGGTTGGTTGGTTGGTTGGTTTTAGGAATCATTTTACGGGTCATTTAACGCCGAATCAAGTCATTTTGATGAAATTTTGTTTGTTTCAAGGTCTTCATATCTTTGAATATTTATTCTTGGTGTACAATAATTTTCAGATACCGATTTGTTTTTATAATCTTTGGTATTGTTTATATTGTGACATATTGACCTCCGACCCGGCCACGCTGTTAAATAAGAAATGCACCTGTGTAAATAACAGGTGCATCCGATCAAAGACATCAGGGGATAACCTTGACTGTGACGTGTTGAATTGAGTGCAGATGCGACGCTCACTGAAGCAGGTGGGTGTCAAACAATTATATAACCCGGTGCTACTGGAAGTTCGTGTTAGTTGGAGATCAGAGTTTGGATTCAGTTGTTGCAGGTCAAAGCAGTGAGAACCAGGTCCAGTAGAGAGCTGGGCCCTCAGGACACCTGGTTGAGCAGCCCCGCAGGATGAGAAAGAAGTGCTGCAATAGCCAGAAGAGCTGGGGGTCAATATGTTGCGGTCTTTGTTCAGTCTCCAACTCACCTCTCACACAATAACCCTTTCGTACCATTTCGAATAAAGTGTGAGAGGTATATTTTTCTAAAGAAGTGTGTCCGTTCGTCATTATTGTGTTGACTATGTTTCCGTGTGCATATGAGTATGTTACAATATTATATTGGTTAAGCCTTTAAATTTTACCATATAGGCCCACTGCTTTTAGGAAGGACATTATAGCGTCCACTTTTTTTTTTTTTAGATAGTTCTTTCATACAGCTTGCATCTTTTTCTTGTAAGAGCCAGATCAATGCATTCAATGAGAACATGTTTTATTTTGTACGCTGTCTGGCGTGCATAGAACATTGGTTGCTCTTCTTCTTTAATCAAGTAAGAATGTGTAATTCTTTTGTGACTCAAGTACAGTCTGGATAATACGGTGTCTTCATTTTGGCTTTTTCTGAATCCTTGCTTCCATTCTCCTGGTATAGACTTGATTTCTTGAGGTTTGTTACATATATTTTGGCGCCAGCAATACTACCTTTGTTGTTGTATATATTTGTTTATTTTGATTTGTAAGTCAGTGTCAAAAACAGTTCCATTTCAAACAATTCACTTTAGCATAAGCCCGCACTTTAAATGTAAGTGCGCAGTTTATTTGTCAAAAAAAGTTCTATTCTAAACAATTCAGTTTAGTCAAACAGTTCAAATTCAAACAATTGAGTTTAATTCTATTTAACCCATAGATACAGCCCTATCAGGTGCAACCATTCCGGGCCAGAATGGATCTGGGAGCAATGGCAATAAAGGGGTGCACTGCATTCCCCAAAGCTCCAGCATCACTAGAGCCTCACCATCAGATCGTTTAGTGTCATATCCAGGACACTCATTGGGGGGGTCTTAACCCTCTGCAGAGTATATTCTTCAGCTCCTGCGGACTGGGTAATATAGGATTTGAAGTCACTAATATAAACCTGTGGGCGTAATTGCTAAAGTGTTAGATTGCAAGCTCGACGTAAGCGAGTTCGAACTCCAGTCGTGCTATTACGTTCACTTTCGGACAAATACCCATGGGAAAAGTATGAATCCCCTTATCCTCCAAACTTTGGGTTAAATAGTACCACTAATATTTTTCTAAAAGGATGGGTTTGGCATTAAATAACCAACAAAGGTTGATATGCCATTAAACAAAGAAACCAAACCAAGCAAAACCAAACCTTTACAACCCCAGTAATAAGTTAAATAGAACCATTGCTGTTCTTCTACAAGGATAGCTTTGGAATTACATAACCCATGAAGGTTGATATGCAATTAAAAACAAAGAACTGAAAGTTGATGTATTTATCCAACTTTCTACCGGGTAGGATTTGACACAAGGTCATTTTAATGTGAAAAGTCATAAACGAATCAAGATTCATCCACGGCTGTCACAAAAATGTTTGATACCGTTGGGATTCCCCTATTGAAGATCCTCAGGCGCCAATCAATGAACTCAATCCTGCAAAGCAGATATTGCCTTGAGTAATGTCTTCCTGGGACAAGGTGAGTCGTACAAAACGCTCAATTCTACTAAACTGAGGTGCACGTGGTGTAATGGTTATCGTCGTAGGAAATGGGCACTGCGACTCGAGTTCAAATTCTGGACGAGAATGATTGCATTTCACATAGCACTAATACCTTCGGGAAAGGTATGAATCCAATTATTCTCCCTCCAGCTATGGGTAAATAGTAGGACAGACTGGTTTCTTTAGCCTTGGTAAGGCTACTAGTCTAGGAGAAGGAAAACTCTGAATTCAAACCTGTTAAACTCCGCTTAAAAATTGACCTTGTGTCATATCCTGCCCGAGCGGAGGGGTTGGGTAAATAGGAATTCCACTCAACCGAAATGCGCCTGAGAGGATGGCATATTACGTTTGGTAGAAACCTGATGATAATTCACAGTAAACAAGTATGGCTTCATGTTACAATCATTAAGAAAGATTATAAAATACTCCAGTTGAACGGAGTTGACCCAAAGATGAAATCCTGACAGGTTCTACGACTCCTGGTCAGAGTGGGCATGGAAGAAATGGCAATAAAAGGTTCTTTACACACTTTGGATATCCAGAATTGAAGTTACGCTATCAAATCTAGTCTGGTGCCATATCCAGTGCACTCCATTTTAGCTGGAATCTCTCCTCTCTGCACGGGATACCATAAACGTATTCTAAGACCAGCCGATAGCGTGGTGAATGTTATCACTCGTATCCAAGGTCAACATTGACCAGCTAATTTTCAATGATGGTTGCCAACCTGAAAAAAATATAATCTGTCTCATTGATATTGATTTAGGTGTTTTATTTTTGTTCATGAACTCTATTTTCTATCACAAACATGGAGTTGTATTACTATTTTTTTTTTTTAATTTTTTAATCAAACCCGTAGCAAGGAAGGTTTGTTACGAAACATTTCGTTGGTAAGAGTTTTCATGCTCAAACCTGTATGTGTTAACCATATCTATCCCGGGGTGCTTATTACGGCATCCATTTCTTTTACAACCCAACCACTGCTTTTTCATTTTTTTTTTTGTCTTTTGTTTTCCCCCCAGGGAATGAGTTCCGTTTCTTTCTGCCCCTAGCCTCAGAGAGCCCGACTCTCAGTTCAGACTTGGACATCGCTCGATTTGCGCATGCGTAAGTAGGCTGGCCGAGACAATCCGTCGCGCCACTATAGACAGTCAGTCTCCATGGCGTTGGTCGGGCCCTCGACACCGGCCCTGCTTACACGGATTGGATGTCACCAACATTATTCATTCATTCCGCCATTATTATTATTATTATTATTATTATTATTACTATTATTATTATTGTTCGTTATTGTTATTGTTGCTGCTATTGTTGTTGTTGTTGTTGTTGTTGCTGTTCCTTTTTTATTATTTTTATTTGCTCACTTTCCATATTCATTAGTTTGTTTTGTTTTTTGTTTGTTTGTCCATTTGTTTGTTTGTTTGTTTGCAATTCGGAAAGAGGGATTTTTTCGGGGTGATTTCAGCTTCCCCTTACAAACATTTGTTTTATTATTCTTTCTTTGATTCCTTCTATTATTATTATTATTATTATTATTATTATTATTATTTACCCCTTGAGTTTTTCACATCAACATTACCTGATGATATTATTATTATTATTTACTCTATGAGAGTTTTTCACATCACCGTTTGTTGATGGCCTTTCACTGGAGTTTGAGTGACAGCAAGTCTCCTCAAGTCTTCAAGACTCTTCTCGCTGTTCTCAATAATGTTGTAGTTAGGATGGTCTCCACTCGTCCTCTTACCTCCAAGTCCTCCTGTCCCTTTAATAATCCTTTGGTGATTGTACCAAAAGCTTCAATCACGATTGGTATGATTGTCACTTTCATGTTCCATAGTTTTTCAATTCCCATGCAAGGTCCAGGTACTTATCATTCTTTTCACTTTCTTTCAGTTTTATTCTGTGGTCAGCTGGTACAGGAACGTTCATTATTCTTCAAGTTCGCTTTTTTTCTTTTCTTTTTTTATGTTGATTATTATAAGGTCTGGTCGTCTAGCTGAGATTAGGTGATCCGTTTGTATCGCAATGTCCCATAGGAGTTTAATTCTCTCGGACATATGCTGAGTTGTGCTACTGCTTATAGGCTATCAAGAAGGAGGTGCCTGTGGTGTAATGGTTATCGTCGTAGGAAACGGACACGGCTACAAGAGTTCAAATCCGAGACGAGGCTGATTGCATTTCACAGAGCACTAATACCCTTGGGAAAGGTGTGAATCCAATCATTCTCCCTCAAGCTATGGGTAAATAGTAGGGCAGACTGGGTTCTTCAGCCTTGGTGAGGCAACTAGTCTAGGAGAAGGAAAACTCTGAATTCAAACCTGTTAAACTCCGCTTAAAAATTGACCTTGTGTCATATCCTGCCCCGTTCACTTTCTTTTTGTTTCATTTTGTATTTCGTTTCTCGTTATGTAATTTTCTTTTATCTTCAATCTTTTTCTTCCTTCTCTCTTTTTTTCTTTTCTTTCTTTTCTCTTTCTTCTTTCGTCTTCTTTACTTTATTTTCCTTTGCCTTCTTTTTTTTTTCTTTTTTCGTATCTTCTCTTTCTTTTTGTTTCATTTTGTATTTCGCTTCTCGTTATGTAATTTTCTTTCCTCTTCAATCTTTTTCTTCCTTCTCTCTTTTTTTTCTTTTCTTTCTTTTCTCTTTCTTCTTTCGTCTTCTTTACTTTATTTTCCTTTGCCTTCTTTTTTTTTTCTTTTTTAGTATCTTCTCTTTCTTTTTGTTTCATTTTGTATTTCGCTTCTCGTTATGTAATTTTCTTTTCTCTTCAATCTTTTTCTTCCTTCTCTCTTTTTTTTTCTTTCTTTTTTCTTTCTTCTTTCGTCTTCTTTACTTTATTTTCCTTTGCCATCTTTTTTTTTCTTTTTTCGTATCTTCTCTTTCTTTTTGTTTCATTTTGTATTTCGTTTCTCGTTATGTAATTTTCTTTTCTCTTCAATCTTTTTCTTCCTTCTCTCTTTTTTTTTCTTTTCTTTCTTTTTTCTTTCTTCTTTCGTCTTCTTTACTTTATTTTCCTTTGCCTTCTTTTTTTTTCTTTTTTCGTATCTTCTCTTTCTTTTTGTTTCATTTTGTATTTCGCTTCTCGTTATGTAATTTTCTTTTATCTTCAATCGTTTTCTTCCTTCTCTCTTTTTTTTCTTTTCTTTCTTTTCTCTTTCTTCTTTCGTCTTCTTTACTTTATTTTCCTTTGCCTTCTTTTTTTTTCTTTTTTCGTATCTTCTCTTTCTTTTTGTTTCATTTTGTATTTCGCTTCTCGTTATGTAATTTTCTTTCCTCTTCAATCTTTTTCTTCCTTCTCTCTTTTTTTTCTTTTCTTTCTTTTCTCTTTCTTCTTTCGTCTTCTTTACTTTATTTTCCTTTGCCTTCTTTTTTTTTCTTTTTTCGTATCTTCTCTTTCTTTTTGTTTCATTTTGTATTTCGCTTCTCGTTATGTAATTTTCTTTCCTCTTCAATCTTTTTCTTCCTTCTCTCTTTTTTTCTTTTCTTTCTTTTCTCTTTCTTCTTTCGTCTTCTTCACTTTATTTTCCTTTGCCTTCTTTTTTTTTTCTTTTTTCGTATCTTCTCTTTCTTTTTGTTTCATTTTGTATTTCGCTTCTCAATCTTTTTCTTCCTTCTCTCTTTTTTTTCTTTTCTTTCTTTTTTCTTTCTTCTTTCGTCTTCTTTACTTTATTTTCCTTTGCCTTCTTTTTTTTCTTTTTTCGGATCTTCTCTTTCTTTTACTTTTTCTTTCACTTTTTTTATCTCTCTCTTATCTTTTTCTTGTTTTCTTTTACTTTTTCGCTTTTAATTTTTTCTATCCCTTTTTTTTCTGTTTTTTTTTTCTTTTTCTTACCTATTCTTTCTTTTTATTTTTCTTTATTTCATTTGTCCTTATTTCTTTTCTTTTCTTTTTTATTACCTTTCCTTACTCTTTCCATTTTTACTTTCTCTTTTTCTTTTTCTTTTTCTTTTTCTTTCCCTTTTTCTTTTCTTTATTTTCTCTCTCTTCTTTCGTCTCCATTACTTAATTTTTGTTTTCCTTCTTTCATTTTCTTGTATCTTTTTTTTCACATTATTTTTCATTTTCTATCTTTTTCTGATCTTTCTCTTGTTTTTTTTTTACTTTTTCATTTTTCATTTTTTTTTTTCTATTTTTTCTTTTTGTTAACTTCCTTTTTTTTCATTTTCTTCTTTTTCTTCATTTCCTTTCACATTCTCACTTTTTCTTACTCCTTCCTTTTTCTTTCTCTTTTTCTTCTTTTTCTTTTTCTTTATCTTTTCTCATGTTTTCTTTTTTTTCATTCTTTTTATTTTCTCACTTTAATTCATTCTTTTTCTTCTTATCTTTTATTTTTTTACTTTTATTTTCCTTTTCTTTTCGCTTCTTTTTCTTTCTTTGTCTTTTTCTTTCTTTCATTCATTGTCTTTTTTCTTTTTCTCTTTTGTTTTCTTTTTGTACCTTTTTTCTTTTCCTTCTTTTTCGTCTTTTTTCTTTTGCCTATCTTTTATTTTCGAATTTTTTTCTTTTTTTTACTTTTTTTTTCTTTTATTTTTCATTTTTTTTTTTCGTTTTGTATCATTTTCTTTTCTCTCTGTTTCGTATATTTTCTTTTTCTTTCGTTTTCCTTTTTCTTTTTCTTTTCTTTATTTTTCTTTCTTTTTTTTTCATTCTATTTTATTACTATTTCTTTCTTAGTCCTTTTTCGTGTTATTTTTTATTCTATTTTTCTTTCTTTTTCGTTTTCTTTGTTCATTTTCTTTTCGTTTTTCTTTCTTTTTTATTCTTTTTCCTTTTCTTTCTTTTTCTTTTATTACCTTTTTCTTTTTCCTTAAGTTTTCTTTTTTCTTTTTCTTTTATTACCTTTTCTTTTTCCTTAAGTTTTCTTTTTTCTTTTTCTTTTATTACTTTTTTCTTTTTTCTTTCCCTTTTGTTTTCTTTTTTCTTATTTTTTTTTATTTCACTTTTCTTTTACTTTCTTTCATTTTTTTCTTTATATTTTTCTGTCGTTTTAATTTTTTCCCTTTTTCAACTTTGTGATTTTCTTTAATTCTTTCTCCCCCCCCCACTTTTTTTCTTCCTTCTTAATGCGTTTCTTTAATTTTCTTTCTCTCTTTTCTTTTTTTTCTTCACTCTTTGATTTTTAAAATGTTCTTTCTTTTTCTTTCTACACAATATGTTTTTCTTAGATTTTTTTTTTTTTTGCCTTTTTTTCTTTCTTTTCAATTAGTTTTCATTTAATTTTTTTTTTTATCATTTTTCTTTCTTTTGAATTTTTTTCTACTGTATTTTTATATTTTTTTTTCTTTTGAATTTTTTTCTACTGTATTTTTATATTTTTTTATCTTATATTTTTTCTTTTATCCAATCATTCTTTCTATCTTCGTGAGTTTCATTCATTCTTTTTTTGTTCTTTCTATCTTTTTAAGCCTTTTTTTAAAATTCTTTCTTTCTCTTAATCTTTCTTTCTGTCTCTCTCATCGATTGACCAGTGGGCTGGGGGTGGGGTCAGAATACATCGACTGAATCTCTGCAGAGGGGTTAGACTCAACCAACAAGTGTCAAATATTGCTGGAGCTTCCATCATTGCCATCACTCCCAGGTCCACTCTGGTCCGAAATCGGCTGGCGCCCCTGAATACAAAGACTGCATCTCTGCAGAGGAGTAACCCTTCCCAACAAGTTTTCTGAATATGACATTAAACGATCTGATGCTGAGGCTCCAGTAATGTGGAGTACACCTTTATTACTCCCAGGCCCACTCTGACTCTGAGTGGTAGCACCTGATAGAGTATCTATCTGTGGGTCAAATAGAACTAAACTGTGTACTTGTATTAAACTGAATTACTTGAAATAGGCCTGTTTTTGACATTTAAACTGTATACTTATTCTAAACTAAATTGTTTGAAATAGAACTGTTTATATGAATAAAAATGGATTTGGCATTAAATAACTTATCATGGTTGATATGCCATAAAACCAAATCAAACCAAATCTCACTTCGAATGCTTTGTTTTTGTTGTTGTTTGTTGTTTTATTGTTTGTTTTGTTGTTGTTGTTGTTTTGTTTTTTTTTGTTTTTTTTGTTTTTTTTGTTTTTCGTATAGTCTAACTTCTTCGTCTAAATTTTTTCATAATTTCTTTTTCCTTTCTTTTTGTTGTTTTTTTTTTTTGTTTCTTTTTTTTGTTTTTTTTGTTTTTCGAATAGTCTAACTTCTTCGTCTAAATTTTTTCATAATTTCTTTTTCCTTTTTTTTTGTTATTGTTGTTTTTTTTTGTTTCTTTTTTTTTTTTTTTTTTCGAATAGTCTAACTTCTTCGTCTAAATTTTTTCATAATTTCTTTTTCCTTTCTTTTTGTTGTTGTTTTTTTTTTGTTTTTTTTTTGTTTTTTTTGTTTTTCGTATAGTCTAACTTCTTCGTCTAAATTTTTTCATAATTTCTTTTTCGTTTCTTTTTGTTGTTGTTTTTTTTTTTGTTTTTTTTTTGTTTGTTTTTTTTTCGTATAGTCTAACTTCTTCGTCTAAATTTTTTCATAATTTTTTTCCTTTCCTTTAGTTATTGTTGTTTTTTTTTGTTTTTTTTGTTTGTTTGTTTTTTTCGTATAGTCTAACTTCTTCGTCTAAATTTTTTCATAATTTCTTTTTCGTTTCTTTTTGTTGTTGTTTTTTTTTTTGTTTTTTTTTTTTTTGTTTTTTTTTTTGTATAGTCTAACTTCTTCGTCTAAATTTTTTCATAATTTTTTTTTCCTTTCTTTTAGTTATTGTTGTTTTTTTTTTGTTTTTTTTGTTTGTTTTTTTTTTTCGTATAGTCTAACTTCTTCGTCTAAATTTTTTCATAATTTCTTTTTCGTTTCTTTTTGTTGCTGTTGGTTTTTTTTTGTTTTTGTTGTTTTTGTTCGTTTTTTTTTTTTTTCGTATAGTCTAACTTCTTCGTCTAAATTTTTTCATAATTTCTTTTTCCTTTCTTTTTGTTGCTGTTGTTTTTGTTTTGTTTTTTTTGTTTTTTTTTGTATAGTCTAACTTCTTCGTCTAAATTTTTTCATAATTTCTTTTTCCTTTCTTTTTGTTGTTGTTGTTTTGTTTTTTTGTTTTTTTTGTTTGTTTTTTTTTCGTAAAGTCTAACTTCTTCGTCTAAATTTTTTCATAATTTCTTTTTCCTTTCTTTTTGCTGTTGTTGTTTTGTTTTTTTTATTTGTTTTTTTTGTTTGTTTGTTTTTTTTCGTATAGTCTAACTTCTTCATCTAAATTTTTTCATAATTTCTTTTTCCTTTCTTTTTGTTTTTGTTGTTTTTGTTTTTTTTTCGTCAAGTCTAATTTTTCCGTATGACTTTCTTAATAATTTCTTTTTCAATTTTTTTTTTTTTTTTGGTAAATTCTAAATTTTCTGAAAGAATTTTTTCGTAATTTCTTTTTCCTTTCTTTTTTTTTTTTTTTAAGTTCTCCACATTTTTTCTTTTTCGCTTTTTATGTTTATTTGTTTGTTTGTATAACTTCGTATTCAGCCCAGTCAGCTTGTACTGTAGAATACCTAACACCCAACCACCCAACGAGTGTCCTGGTTCTGACATTAAACAATCTGATGATGAAGCTCCAGTAATGCATGAGCTTTGGGGAATACGGAGTGCCTCTTCATTGTCATTACTCCCGAGCCTACTCTGTCCTGGAATGGTAGCACCTGATAAGGTTCTATCGATGGGTCAAATAGAACAGTTTCACATTTAAATTGAGTGCAAACAAAGGACTTATGCTAAACAGAATTGTTTGAAATAGAACTGTTTGAGCATTTAACTGAGTGTAAACAAATGACTAATATTTTATTGAATGTGGTACTAGTGATACTAGAAATACCTGGAACCATCTAACTTTGTTGGCTAACGCTAAGTGGAATCGTTTGAAATTTAACTGCATGTGTCTACAAAATGTGTTTACAAATCTAATATATGTGTGTAAAGAGGATTTGGCATTATATAACCAACAATCGTTAATATTCCATAAAACCAAACCAAAATGAACTGCTTTCATTGGTGAGACTCCATAACTATGAAAGTGATCTGTATCTAGACGACATATTTAATAATGTTCTCAAGTAATAATTGTTGTCATCAAATAGGAATTTCTTTTCTTTTTTTTCTTTTCAGTTCTTTCTTTCTCTCTTTCTTTCCTTCTCTTTCATTCACTCTTTCCTTCTTTCTTTCTTTTTTTCTTTCTTTCTTTCTTTTTTCTTTGTTTCTTTGTTTCTTCCTCGCTTATTTTGCTCATTCTTTCTCCCTCCCTTTCTTATATTTCCTTCTTTTATCTTTTTCTTTCTTTTTTTTCTTTTTCTTCCCCTCTTTCTCTTTTTGTTTCTTTGTTTATTTTTCTTTTCATTTTCCCTTTCTTTCTTTATTTGTCTCTCATTCTCTTTTTTATTCTTTCTTTCTTTTTCTTTCTTTTTCTTTTCTTTTTCTTTTTTCTTGCTTTTTTATTTTCTTTTTTCAGTTATTCGTTCTTTCTTTCTTTCCCCTTCTTACACTTTTCTTTCCGACATTATTTTCTTACTTACTTTTTCTTTCTTCTCTTTGTTTTTTGTTTATTTTCTTTCTTACTTTCTTTGTTTTTTGTTTCTTTCTTTCCTTTTCCTTTTTCTCGTTGTTTCTTTTTTTTTCTTTTTTCTATCATTCGTTCTTTCATTCATTCTCCCTTCTTTTTTTACAATTTTCTTTCCAATATTCTCTTTCTTTCTTTTTTCTTTCTTCTCTTCGTTTTTTGTTTGTTTTCTTTCTTTAATTATTTATTTTTGTCTCTTTTTTATTTATTTCTTTTCTACTTGTATTTTTCTTTCTTTCTTTCTTTCTTTCTTTCTTCCTTTCTTTCTTTCTTTCTTTCTTTTTTCTTCCTATCATTTCATATTTTTTAATTTCCTAATTCTCTTGATTTTCCATATTGAGACAACACAATGCCAAAGTGAAATAAACGTGAAGAAAAAGATTATGTAGCCTCAATCTTCGGGAAGTGCTGACCTGCCCTGTTAGAAAATAGGTATTCAAATCAGCGTCTGAAAAAAGACTCGAACACAGACCTCAGGAGACGGAAAATATGTAACTTTAGCACTGTTCGCTCCTTTGTTCTATCGTCATTTACTAAAATAAGCCTCGCTACAAATATAGATTCAAACTCACAATGACCTGCTCGTTAACCACTACATTACGAGCGACTCTTCGTCATTTTCAAAAATTAACTTTGCTTCTCTCAAGGATTGGAGATTCGGGCACCAAATGAAGATCAAACTCACAAACAATGTTCGGCTGGCTTAGTTCGCTATTACACCACGAACAGCGTTCTTTTCATTTTTTAAAGATTAGCTTAGTTTGATACCAGGCTAGGCGTGCGAAGCAAAAAGTGTAGATGGAATTCACTAACTTTATTCGGCACAGTTAGTTCGCTAACCACCACAACACGAGCGGCGCTAGCACAGTTGGCTGGGGTTGTAGAATACACCGACTGCATCTCTGCAGAGAGGTATAACTCCCCCCAAAAGTGTCCTGGATATAATACTGAACAATCTGATGGTGAGGCTCCAATAATGCTAGAACTTTGGGGAATGTGGAGTACCTCTTTATTGCCATCACTCTCAGTTCCACTCTGGTCCGAATTGGTAGCACCTGATAAGGATCCTATCAATGGGTTAAATAGAACTAAACTGTGCACTTATGCTAAACTTAATTGTTTGAAAAAGAATTGGTTTTTGTCATTGAAACTGGGTATTTATGTTAAACTGAATTGTTTGAAATAGAGCCAATTTGACATTTAACTTTGTGTAAACAAAA
Source organism: Sepioteuthis lessoniana (assembly GCA_963585895.1). Classification (NCBI taxonomy): domain Eukaryota; kingdom Metazoa; phylum Mollusca; class Cephalopoda; order Myopsida; family Loliginidae; genus Sepioteuthis; species Sepioteuthis lessoniana. The sequence continues at coordinate 59,528,509 of OY757935.1, read as the reverse complement.
AACTAAATTTATACTAAACTGAATCGTTTGAAATAGAACTGTTAATATGTATAAAACGGACTTGGCATTGAATAAACTATAATGGTTGATGCGCCATGAAACTAAACTAAACTAAACGAGCGGCACCCACGCCAATTTTAGGTTAGCTAAGTTTTATACAAGGTAGAAGTTTAGGGCACCCAGTGAGGATCGAGATTAGGAAGAATGCTCTGCTATTTTATCTCGCTAACCATTACTCTTCTTTTCTTTTTTTCTTCCACTATAAAATTCAAGCTTTCCTTTTTTCTTGTCTTTTTTTTTTCATTTTTTCATTTTTTTATTCACTTTGATATTCTAACTTTGCATGGTACAATAACATGGGGAGAATTTAGGATCAGGGATGTAAAGTCCCAGAATCACAAAGTGTCATCGGAAAATGTGCCCTCATTTTTCTATAACTTCAGAACTAGACCCGGATGTAACTTGATCTTCATTCAGAGGGAATCTTATTGCGCATGTATGAACAGACACTCTCCCATGGAATCACTCAGTTGACAGTGAAACGCCCTCTTCGAATGTGTATACTTAAAACTTGCATATGACAACTAAGAATGTGAAGATACATTTTCGTACCGTATATAACTGAATATCATAATTATTTAACTGATATCGACATAAGATAAACCAACGATCAACATGCAATAAATTATAAATTAACAGACATTGTAATATAATGGCCGAGGGATTTCGGTTCATGCCTTTGGGTTTAGTTAGGCTGAGAACCTTTCGGTTCAGTGCATGGGTTACTTAGGTGCAACATTAACGCAGGTGTTCACGTGCGCGCGCGGGCAGAGCGGACGTATCACTCACAGATGTCACAAAATGGGAAACGGAGGCAAGCGAGTGCGAATGACGTCACGCACCGGAAGCTTGTGGAGGATTTTGGGAGATTTTGAAAAAGTCAGTGAGTTGAGATGAGACCTGCCTTGGGAGAAGATGGTTGGCTTTCGCTTGCTCGCGGCGATCTTTGTGGCGGGTGCCACACGCGTGGGGGGCAGATGAAAAGCCAGAATAGAAAGATTGTGTCTCTCTCCTTGTGTCGAAGAACCTTTAAACTCAAAGGTAATAAAAAAAGTTTCGTACCTGAAAGAAGTCGTAAGTGTTTTTCGTGTTTCGAGATTCCTATGTTCTATATTTATGGACATTCGATGTACGTTTCAAACATGGCCGTATCTGGCTATGGTACAACATTATAAAATTACAAGCAAATTATTTATATTGGATTGGATTATTTGTAATCGTATAACTGTGTATGAAGTATTGATATTAGATAGGAATACTTGAAACCGTATAACTGTGAATAAATTATTAGTATTTGAGAAGAATACTTGATACCATCTAACTTTATATGAAGTATTGGTATTAAGGAAGGTGCCCGTGGTGTAATGGTCATCGTCGCGGGAAATAGACACGGCGGGACGAGTTCAAAACCTGGACGAGACTGATTGCATTTTACCTCGAACTAATACCCTTGGGAAAGGTATGAATCCAATTATTCTCCCTCCAGCTATGGGTAAATAGTAGGGCAGACTAGGTTCTTTAGCCTTGGTGAGGCAACTAGTCTAGGAGAAGGAAAACTCTGAATTAAAACCTGTTAAACTCCGCTTAAAAAATTGACCTTATGTCATATCCTGCTCGAGCAGAGGGGTTGGTAAATATGGTATTAGGGAAGAATAATTGAAGCCGTGTAACTGTATGAATTATTAGTATTAGATAGGAATACTTGAAACTTTTAAACTCTGTATAAAGTTGTAGTATTAGATAGAATTACTTAAAACCAAAGGAATATACTGTATTAGTATTACATAGGAATAGTTGAAACCGTATCACAATGAATAAAAAAAAATAGAATTAGATAAGAGTACTGGAAAACGTTAAACTACGTATAAGTTGTTAGTATTAGATAGAAGTACTTTAAACACTATAACAGCGTATAAATTGTTAGTATTAGATAGGAATACTTGAAACAGTATAACTGTCTATAAATTATAAGTATTACATAGGAATACTTGAAACAGCATAAGTGCGTATAAATTATTAGAATTGAATAAGAATACTTGAAACAATATAATTACGTAAAAATTATTAGTATTTGATAGGAATACTTCAAACAGTATAACTGCGTATGAATTATTAGGATTAGATAGGAATACTTGAAACATTATAACTGCATATAAATTATTAGCATTAGATTGGTTGGTTGGTTGTTTAGTTGGTTGGGTTTTATGGCATATCAACCTTTGTAGGTTATTTAATGTCAAATACATTTTTATGCAAATAGTCAGTTCTATTTCAAACAATCTAGTTTAGTATCAGTACACAGTTTACTTGTCGAAAACATTTCTATTTCAAGCTATTCAGTTTATTCAAATAGTTCTAATTCAGCTAATTAAGTTTAGTATAAGTATAGATTTTGTTTACACATAGTTAAATGTCAAAACAGTTCTATATTAAACAATTCAGTTTAGCGTAAATACAGTTTTAATGTCAAAAACAGTTCCATTTCAAATAATTCTGTTTAGTATGAGTTCGCAGATTAAATGTAAGTACACTGTTTAATTGTCAAATCATTTCTATTTCAAGCAATTCAGTTTAGTCAAACAGTTCTAATTCAAACAATTCAGTTTAGCATAAGTATGCAGTTAGATCTATTTAACCCATAGATAAGGCCCTATCCGGAGCTACCATTCCGGGCCAGAGTGAATTAGGGAGCAATGACAATGAAGGGGTGCTCTGCATTCCCCAAAGCTCTAACATCACTGGAACTTCACCATCAGATAGTTTAGTATCATCCCCAGGACACTCGTTTGGGGCAGGGGGAGTCTTACTCCTCTGCAGAGGTGCAGTCGGTGCATTCTACAGCCCCAGCCGACTAGGCAATTTAGTATTAGATGTTTGGAATTTCATTAGTCATTAAAAAAGTCTCCGTGGTGTCGTCGGAACATCGTAGGAAGCGAGTTCGAATTCAAGTCGTACTATTAGGGATAAATATCCTTATGAAAAGTAGGACTTACCCTCAGCTATATTATCAATACTCTTCTTCTACAATAATAGCTTTCATTTTTTCTTTCTTTCTCTCACTGACAGATATGACGACTCCGGGCCAGAGTGGGCCTAGGAGCGATGGTAATGAAGAGGAAATTCATATTCCCCACAGATCCATGAGATTGTCTAGTGTCATCCAGGACACTCGTTGGGGGAGTCTTACCCTGCTGCAGGGATGTACTCGGTGTATTCTACAGCCACAGTCCTTCTATAATGATGATTTTAACATTAAATTACCCATGAAGTTTCATATACCATTAGATAAAAAAAGGATGCCCGTATCACTCATTGAAAACTGCAGCGAATTCTGAAATTTTAATCAGTTAATTATGATTACGTTTTGTTCAACATCAAAACGGGTTGCAGGAGGGTCATTAAGTAAAGAATTTACCCGTGGTGTAATGGTTATCGTCGTTGGAAATGGACACGGCAACACGAGTTCAAATCCTGGACGAGACTGATTGCATCTCACATAGCACTAATACCCTTGGGAAAGGTATGAATCCAATAATTCTCCCTCCAGCTATGGGTAAATAGTAGGGCAGACTAGGTTCTTTAGCCTTGGTGAGGCAACTAGTCTAGGAGAATGAAAACTCTGAATTAAAACCTGTTAAACTCCGCTTAAAAAATTGACCTTGTGTCATATCCTGCACGAGCGGAGGGGCTGGGTAAATAGGATTAAGTAAAGAATTCGAGATCCGGGTTCAATCCCAGGTCGAGTCATACCAAAGCTCAAAAAATGGTACTTGATGCCTCCTTGCTTAACACTCAGCACTATAAGGTACGGATCAAGGGTAAAGTGGAGCAATCCAGGGAAAGGAGTAGCTCCCTCCCCTACACCTTGGTGTAGTAAGCTATCGAAAAGGGAGCCTTCGGGTCACCCTCGACTATGGTCGCCAACTTTACTTAATTACAATAAATTAGAGTGTTTTGTTGGAGGACACTCAAATTTAGGCACTTTTCTCATAAACGATTTTTTTTTAGGTGCAGGCTCTGTGGAGTTGTGGCTAAACCGCTGATCTTCGATATTGGAGTAAGCGGGTTCGAACTCTAGATGTGCAGTACGGCCACTTTCAGACCAATTTATGGATTCCTAAAAATATTTGCTCACATAAGGAAATTCTTAACATTTCTTTTTATCATTCATTCTATATTTTCCTTTCTTTTCCTTTTTCTTCTCTCTCCTTATTTCAATTACCATCCCTTCTTTTCTCCTTCTTTCTCTTTCTATTATTCTTTCTTTCACTCTTTCCCGGTCTATTTCTTTAAACACTTTTCAATTTTCTTTCTTTCTTTCTTTCTACGTTTTTCAGTTTTATTCCTTTATTTATTTATTTATTTCACCTTTCAATAAACTATGAATTTTCTTTTATTCTCTGTTTTTCTTTCTTCTGTTTTTCAGCATTTATTTATTTATCTATTTTCTTCTTTTGTCCAGTTGGCTTGGGCAGTACTATACACCGACTACTTCTCTGCAGAGGGGTAAGAACCCCCACTCCTCAAAGAGTGTCATAGATATAAGACACTAAACAATCTGATAGTGAGGTTCCAGTAATGCGGGAGCTTTGGGGAATGTGGAGTACCCCTTTATTGCCATCGCACCCAGGTTTACTCTGGCAGAAAGTGGTAGCACATATTAAGGGTCCTATATATGAGTTTAATAGAACTAAACCGTGGTTTCTTGAGTTTACTGGGGGGGTTGCATTTAAATTACGTTAAACTGAATTGCTCGAGATAGAATTGTTTTGACTTTTACACTGTACTTATTGTTGGGTATCACCCACCTTTTTCTACACAATGAAGACCTACCAGAGGCGATGAACGATAGGGAGAAGTGGCGAGAGAGAATCAGGGATATCCGTGCTAACAGCACGATATGATGATGATGATGATGATATCTTTATTCTGTATTCACTAATCCTATGTTCTTGTCTACTCGTAGTCTCTCTATTGTATATACTTTTCCCTGAGAATATATATATCTATTTTCCTCTCATATCGCGGTTTGTCCTTTATTTAATATTACAAACATTCACTAACCAGAACGCAACACTGAATTATCTGAATTAAAACTGTTTTGACTTTAACTCTGTATTGTCCGGTCGGCTGGGGCTGCACCTTTGCAGAGGATTAAGACCCCCAAAACGAGTGTTCTAGATATGATACTAAAAGATCTGATGATGAGGTTCCAGTGATCCAGGGGATTTGAGGAATGTGGAGCACCCCTTCATTGCCATTGCTCCCAGGTCCACTCTGGCCCAGAATGGTAGCACCTGATAGGGCCCTATTTATTGGTTAAATAGAACTAACTGCATACTTATGCTAAACTGGATTGTTTGAAATAGAATTGTTTATCTAAACTGAATAGCTTGAAATAGAAATGATTTGACAATTAAACAGTGTACCTACATTTAATCTGCGAACTCACACTAAACTGAATTGTTTGAAATGGAACCGTTTTTGACATTAAAACTGTATTTACGCTAAACTGAATTGTTTAATGTAGAAGTGTTTTGACATTTAACTGTGTGTAAGCAAAATCTATTCTTATACTAAACAGAATTAGCTGAATTAGAACTATTTGAATAAACTGAATAGCTTGAAATAGACATGTTTTCGACAATTAAACTGTGTACTCATACTAAAGTGAATTATTTGAAATAGAATTGATTATTTGTATAAAAATGTATTTGGCATTAAATAAACTACAAAGGTTGATATGCCATAAAACTCAACCAACTAACAGCTTCTTCTTCTTCTTCTTCTTCTTCTTCTTCTTCTCAATTACCTTTCTTTTTTCTTTCATTTTTTCTTTCTTTTTTCTTCTCGATATTTCTTTTTCTTTCTCTTTCTTCTAATGTTGTTTACTTCTTACTTTCTTTTTATCTTCTTAATATTTCCTTTCTCTTTTTTTTGCGGTTTTTATTTTTTAATGATTATTTATACACTTTAGTATCTTTGTTCCCACTTCCTTTGTTTTCCCTATCCTTCTCCTTTCAGTCGCAATCCTGTTCAACATGTCGTCACCTTTTGATATTTCTCTTTTTTACGTTCCCCGCAACCAAGGAGTTGAACGAAAAAAAAAACCAAGAAGATTGATGGGGTGCAAATAAACAATGCAAAAATAGAAGTGCTTACCAGTCGACAAGGCAGCGATCCACACACAAAAACACACGAATATATATATCTATATATATATATAAAAGAAATGTTTATCTAAAAAGTGAAGTAAATCATCTAAACATTGTAAGTAGTGTACGAATACATACATATACATGTATATATATGTATATATATATGTATGTGTATATATATATATATATATATGTATATATATATATACACACACACACTCGCACGTACGCACACACACACACATATATATATATATATATATATATATGTAAAGTATCTTACAAAGGTCTTCGCTTTTTCCAAATTTTTGTAAATTTCTACTAATTACAAGCTTAGAAATGGATATTTTGGATTGCATTTTTACAGATGAAACATTGGCCCTCTTTGAGTCATTTCTATACCTAATTATTATTATTATATATATATATATATATATATATAAGTAAATAATGTAGTCAAATCAGACAATATAGAGAAAAAATTGATAACAAAGTAATCCAAGCAGTTGGAGAGATTCATTGATTAACAAAGTCGACACTATAGCATTTCGGTTCTCATGAACCATCATCGGGTCTGTAAGGGATGATATTAGTGATGTTAAATCATGATGGATGTTAAAATTTTTTTTCTTCGAACCGAAATGCTATGATATCGACTTTTTTTCTCCAAAATGTCTCCTTCTACTTGGATTACCTTGTTATTCACTCTCTCTCTCTCTCTCTCTCTCTCTCTCTCTCTCTCTCTGAATATCTCTATATTCATATACGAAGTCAGTGAGTTCATTGCTGAGCAGGTCATAATAAGATGAATTTAGTACATTGACTAGAAAAAAAGATTGTATTGAAAAAGCCTCCGACCAGTTATTCTCATGTTTAACGGAATTGTTTCTTCACATTTCACATAAATTATTATCAACGAAAAATCCCTATTTAACTGAAGAAATTTAGATCTTCATTTGTTAAGTCAGTTTCAGAATTGTAAACTATTTGTTGGTGTGGGTGTTATTATATATTTTTCAATATTTCATTCATAGTAACTTTTCTGAATGTTGTAAAAGAAAAAATTAATCTTGAAACCGAAATTATTTTAAAAAGCAACAAATCCAAAACCACCATTTACACCATAGCCAGATACGGCCATGAGCGAAATGGACATCGAATGTTAGTAACATATATACATAGAACATAGGAATCTCGAAATTCGAAAACACATAACTACTTCTTTGTTCAGGTACGAAACCTTTTATCTTTGAGTTAAAGGTTTCGACATAAGGAGAGAGACACAATCTATTTATGCTGTCTTTATAATCTGGCCCCTATCTCGTGCGGCGCCCATAGCGCGCAAATTCGCCTGGCTTCGACAAGCCAGCGAAAGTCGACCGTCTCGTCCGGCGTCTAGTCTCAACTCTCTAAAATTTCTTCAAATTCCCCAAATCCTCCGCGCGCTTCCGGTGCGTGACATCATTCGCACTCCATCACCCATTTCTCTACCCGGGCTATTTTGATATCTCTGAGTGACACGTCCGCTCTGCGTGCACCCGCGTTAACACCTGCATCAATGTTGCACCTAACTAACCCATGTGCTGAGCCGAAAGGTTCCACAGCCTAACTAAACCCAAAGGCATGAACCGAACTCCTTCGGCCATAATATTACACCTTCCCATTAAAAAGATAATTCAAGAATAAAAAATACATTTGCATTAATAGTTTACTGATTCTTTTCTCATTTAAATTGTTCAGAAATTGTTAAATATGTTATGTTTTATAAAAAAAACCGAGAAGACCAACAGTAGGTCACTTCTTTTTGTTAGGCCGAGAACTTCTCAGTTTCTTCTCGTAAGTACCAGAAACCAGAATATTTTGAAGTAGGGGGCGCAAATTTACATACTTTTCTTATGAAAGAATTTCTGTGAGCACAGGTTCCGTGGCGTAATGGTTAAAGTCATATTCTGCGACATCGGAGTAAGTGGGTTTAAACTCAAGTCTTGCAGTACGATCACTCTCTGACTAATGCGCTTGGGAAAGGTATGGACTCCTTTAAACCACTAGCTAAGAGTTAAATAGTGCCACTACTGTTCTCCAACAAAGACAACTTTAGTATTAAATATGACATGAACCTTGATCTGCCATTAAACAAAGAAACCAAACCAAATTAAATAATTTATTGAAATGACTTTCGATCTTGAAGCAAAGTCTATATACACATTTAAAGGGATTCGATATTACTGGATGAACGAAAAAACCGATAGCAAAATCTGTATCAAACAAGTCCTGGAGGCAACATCCCACAAAACAGCAGCTGTATAACCACCTACTACCCATAACGAAAACCATCCAAATTAGACAACCTAGACTGCGAGACACAGCTGGAAAAGTAAGGACGACTCTTAAGCGAGGTACTCCTACGGACCCCTTCACATGGACGAGCAAAGGTTGAACGACCAGCTAGAACCTATCTAAAGCAGTTCAGTGCCTGGAAGACCTGCCGGGAGCGATGGACGATTGAGAACAAGTAGCGGGAAAGGGTCATGGAAATACGTGTAGCAACACGACATGATTATGATGATGATCATTGTGCAACGATTGTGCTCGTTTTACTTGCTTTTCCTAATTTCTATAAGGTGGAATTTTTGTTTAGCCGAGTACATAACTTACTCAAGAAACATAGAAGCATTTTGAACAAAGAAAGTTCTAATTTGTGGCTCAAAGATAACAAAACAATGAGATAGAATTCATGATCTCCTCAATGTCCACTCAACTCATTCCTTCGATTAAAATTGTAATTTACTAGGCTTTTTGCTTAGATGTGGCTGAATGAAAGCGGAACACAATGAAAGTCACTCGTTAAGGTTTGTTAGTCTAGCATGCAAACCATTACATCATCCAAGGTGCCACTTCCCATTAAAAATAGTAATTTACTAAGCTTTTTGCTAAGAATATAGCACAAGGCCGAATGAGAGCGACACTCAATGAGACTCACTTGTTAAGGTTTCTTAGTCTAGCATGCTAACCATTACATCATCCAAGGTGCCACTTCCCATTAAAAAATAGTAACTTACTAAGCTTTTTGTTAAGAATATAGCACAAGGCCGAATGAGAGCGACACTCAATGAGACTTACTTGTTAAGGTTTCTTAGTCTAGCTTGCTAACCATTACATCATCTAAGGTGCCGCTTCCCATTAAAAATAGTAACTTACTAAGCTTTTTGTTAAGAATATAGCACAAGGCCGAATGAAAGCGATACTCAATGAGACTCTCTCGTTAAGGTTTCTTAGTCTAGCTTGCTAACCATTACATCATCCAAGGTGCCACTTCCCATTAAAAAATAGTAATTTACTAAGCTTTTTGCTAAGAATATAGCACAAGGCCGAATGAGAGCGATACTCAATGAGACTCTCTCGTTAAGGTTTCTAGGTCTAGCTTGCTAACCATTACATCATCTAAGGTGCCGCTTCCCATTAAAAATAGTAACTTACTAAGCTTTTTGTTAAGAATATAGCACAAGGCCGAATGAGAGCGACACTCAATGAGACTCACTTGTTAAGGTTTCTTAGTCTAGCATGCTAACCATTACATCATCCAAGGTGCCACTTCCCATTAAAAAATAGTAATTTACTAAGCTTTTTGTTAAGAATATAGCACAAGGCCGAATGAAAGCGATACTCAATGAGACTCTCTCGTTAAGATTTGTTAGTCTATCTTGCTAACCATTACACAACCTGAGGTGCCACTTCCCATTAAAAATAGTAATTTAATAAGCCTTTTGCTTAGATGTAGCACAAGGTGGAATGGAAGCGGCACCGAATAAGATTCACTGGTTGAGGTTTGTTAGTCTAGCTTTTTAACAATTACACAGACCGAGCAGCCACATCCCATTGAAAAATAGTAATTTACTAAGTTTAGGTACCCAAGGTACCTTTATCCATTGAAAAATAGTAATTTAATAAGCTTTTTGCTTAGATGTTGCACAAGGCCGAATGAAAATGGCACCCAATGAGACTCGCTCGTTAAGATTTGTTAGTCTAGCTTGCTAACCATTACACCAGCTGAGGTGCCACTTCCCATTAAAAATAGTAACTTACTAAGCATTTTGCTTAGATATAGCTCAAAGCCGAATGAGAGCGACACTCAATGAGACTCACTCGTTAAGATTTGTTAGTCTATCTTGCCAACCATTACTCAACCCATGGTGCCACATCCCATTGGATAATAGGAATTTACTAAGCCTAGGTATCTAAGGTACATCTCTCCATTAAAAAAATAATTCAAGAATTAAAAGTGGAGGTGCCTGTGGTGTAATTGTTATCGTCGTAGGAAATGAACACGGCGACACGAGTTCAAATCCTGGACGAGACTGATTGCATTTCACATAGCACTAATACCCTAGGGAAAGGTATGAATCCAATTATTCTCCCTCCAGCTATGGGTAAATAGTAGGACAGACTAGGTTCTTCAGCCTTGGTTAGGCAACTAGTCTAGGAGAAGGAAAACTCTGAATTCAAACCTGTTAAACTCCGCTTAAAAGTTGACCTTGTGTCATATCCTGCCCGAGCGGAGGGGTTGGTAAATAGGAAAGAATTAAAAGTGCGTTTACATTTGTAGTTTTCTGAATCTTTTCAATTATCATTTGTTTTAAACAGTAGTAAATTAGTTATGTTTTATGACTTAATATCAACTTTATAAGGGGGTGAATAGAAGATTAAATTTGGTTTCACGGGGAAGGGTCGAGTATAATGTTTGAAAAGGCCTGACTAAGGGAGTAAAAATAAAGAGTTAACTTAGTCAGAGGCATCTTACCCTGTTGTATTGGGTATTATTATCTGTTATATATATCATCATCATCATCATCATGTCGTGCCGCCAGAACGGACATCACTGACCCTCTCTCACCACTTCTCCATATCGTTCATCGCCCGCGGCAGGTCTTCAGGGCTACATCCCGTATCCTCACATAGCTGCTGGATGTATGTTCGAGCTGGTCATCCTGCTTTTATGAGGGTCCATAGGAGTACATCACTTATGAGCTCGTCCCTGCTTCTCCAGCAGTGTCCTGCATGTCTGGTTTGTCTAACTTGAATAGTTTTCGTGATGGGAGGTAGGTGGCCGTATACTTGATGCTTTGTAGGGTGTTGCCTCCAGCACTTGCTCAATATTGCTCGCAGTATTCTTGTGTAATTGCCGTCTAGCTTTTTCTCCTGCCGTTTTGTTACCGTCCAAGTAGTGCATATATATATATATATATATATATATGCAATATATATATATGTATATATATATATATATATGCAATGTTCTTCGAAGGAAATGCGCCCGGGAGCCATTAAGCGTATATATAAACAAAACAAAAGTGATACACATGCGTTAAAATCCCTTCGCTTATGCTGAGTTTCCCCGTGTCTGTACAGTAGAATTTCCGACTAGCAAAAGAATCAGTCCAAGCTTCGTGCATCTCTCTCGTCTAGCCACACTGGAGGGTTGTAATACGACGAAACAGTCTATATATATATATATATACCAGGGGCCTTCAATAAGTTTCCAGACGTTTTTCGTATGGGCACTTTTATTGATAGTACACACGTGAAACTCTAGTCCTCTTCGAAGTAATCTCCTCTGGGTTCGATGCACTTGTTGTACCGTTCCAACAACTTCTGGAAGGCCCCATGGAAGTCCTTTTGTGTGAGCGTGCCAATGACCTTCGTCACAGCCTCTTTCATCTCCTCAATTGTCTCATAATGACAGCCTCCCTTGAGCTTAGGGAATAACCTAAAGTCACAGGGAGCAAGGTCTGGACTATAGGGAAGGTGAGGAACTGTCTGGATGCCCATCTTGGTCAAATAGTCTGTGACAATGATGGATTTGTGGACTAGTGCATTGTCCTGGTGGAAATGCCACTGACCCGATTTGAAGAGTGCTGGCCTCTTCTCTAGGAATCTCTTCCTGAACTCCCTTAAAACCTCAACATAGTGTTCCTTGTTGACTGTCTGTCCAGTGGGAACCCAGTGCATGTACATCATGCCACTGCTGTCAAAAAAAGGGATCGTCAAAAGTTTCTGGGTGGATTTGCTCTGTCTGGCCTTCTTGGGTCTTGGAGAGCCGGCATGCTTCCACTGGGAACTCTGTCTCTTGGTCTCTGGGTCATAGCAGTAAATCCAGCTTTCATCGCAGGTCACCAGAGCATCAAGAACTGTGGGATCTGAATTGATCAGCTCGACTATCCCTCTGCTGTCATGACAACGTCTTTCTTTCTGATCTTCTCTGAGCACCCTTGGGACAAACTTCGCGCAAATCTTCCGCATCTTCAGTTCCTCGCGAATAAATGTGTGCAGTTCCCACACTGACTTCAAACATTGCACGTATTGTCTCTATAGACACACGACGGTCCTTATCCATTAAATTCTTTATTTGGCCAATCAACTCAGGAGTTCTGACTTCCTTACTCCTCCCACACCTCTCATCCTCCCTCACAGACTCCCTACCTTCCTTGAATCTCTTATGTCACTCAAAAACTGATGCTTGATTCATGCAAGATCGTCGAAAAGCATTCCATACGTTTCTTTGGCATTTTTCCAAGTTTAAAACAGAATTTTATTGCATATCGTTCTTCTAAAGTGTCAGATTACATTTTTGAAATTCACAAGCTATGACAATCAGGTTTTAGTAGGGTGTATTCCAATTGCTGCTGTAGCTGTTCATTTGAAGCTGAAATCATAAAAATTGGTCAGTCATGTTATAAGATGTATAGCAATAATATACTGAATTTTCAAGAGTCTACAACAATTTTAAATGCCTATACAAAAAAAGTCTAGAAACCTATTGAAGTCCCCTCGTATATCGATCTAAATTGTGAAAGTTTTAGTAGAGACAAAAGCACATTTCTTAATTGAACATTATAAAATTAGTTAATGTAAAACTTTTTTAAAAGTTATCCATTCATCTATATTTTTTCTTTCTTCAATCATCAGCCCAGTCGGCTGGGGCTGTAGAATACACTGACTGCATCTCTGCAGACGGGTAAGACACCCCCTTGAGTGTCCTGGATATGAGATCAAACTATCTGATGGTACTATTTACCAACCCCTCCGCTCGGGTAGGATATGACACAAGGTCAATTTTTAAGCGGAGTTTAACAGGTTTGAATTCAGAGTTTTCCTTCTCCTAGACTAGTTGCCTCACCAAGGCTGAAGAACCTAGTCCGTCCTACTATTTATCCATAGCTGGAGGGAGAATAAGGGGGTTCATACCTTTCCCAAGGGTATTTGCCCGAAAGTGAACGTAATAGCGCGACTGGAGTACGAACTCGCGTACAACGATTCCGCAGTTCATCGCTTTAACCATTACACCACGAGGACACCCCCGATGGTGAGGCTCCAGTCCTAGAGCCTTGGGGAATGTGGAGTACCTCTTCATTGTCATTGCTCCTAGGTTCCCTCTGTAGTGGAGTGGTAGTTCCTGATAGGGTCCTATTTTGGGTCAAATGGAACTGTTATAACAGTGTGGAAAAAAGACTGAGGCTAAATTGAATTGTTAGTGTTGTATAGCAATACTTGGAACCAATTAACTATGAGCAAACGAATAAATAATGTTAAAAAGAATCCTTATTGTTGAATATCAATACTTAAAACCATTTAACTGTGTGCAAACAATAAATAGAAATGCTTGATACCATTTAACAGAGTACAAACTAATGATCACTGGCTCGTTTAAAAATGCTATCTACATAGTATTTGTTTACAAATCATTTATTTTATATATATATATAAACAGTATTTGGCATCAAATAAACAACAAAGGTTGATATAACATAAAAACCAACCAACTTTCTTCACTCATTTCAGCGTAACTGCGTAACGCTTTGCCAACGTATGCTAATGTATAATCAGCGAACAAGTACATCGTTGGCTATAGGGTCTTATTTCACTGCACAGGATACAATCAGTATATTCTAAACCTCGCTGTGACGGCAAAATTATTAAAAATCCCAAGACAGGAATTTATTTTTTGCACGTGTGAAGACGGGACGGTCTGGCACTTGATCCCTCGTAGAATAAGTCCTTGTTCAGAGTCCTTTTTCGGGCATATAGGAACTGGCATATTATGTGGGGGTTAATTTGAGGCTAGACTGACCGCCGCTGGCAAGGGGTTTCAAAATTTCACATTACACACACACCCACCAAGGCCTCTAGCTTTTCCGACCCCTAGAACTATGGAAGATATGGACCTCTAGGTTTAGATATAATAATATTAATTATAGCAGTCGACAACACCGGATTCCCATATAATATTTTTAAAGGAAAGAATAGGACAATTTAGACGAGAATAAAATAAGGCGAAAGAAGCTGAAAACAAACATGAAACAGACAATTGATGGTAAACGACACTATGAACATACTTCAACACGTGGGGACATCAAAATATAACAATCTTTTTAATATACACGCGGACACACATATTCTAGGGTTCTAGCCAATCATTTAGCTTCTATCTTCTTCCTTCCCCTGTCAGGCGATTCTTTAGGACTACTATCTCTTTGACCCGGTCACAGAATGCAAACATCTGTTGGCTTTCACTCTGATCCACATTCTTTACTTTCTCCGACAGGCCGTGAGGATTTGACCTATATTACTATTCCTCTTTATTCCTATATATATATATATATATATATATATATATATATATATTCTAACAATATATATATATGTATATACGTACATTGTTAGAAATTGTTTATATGTTAGTTTTGGAGGCCAAGGGGTCGATTTAGTTCGAGTGGAGTTATTTTGGGAATGCCGTTTGATATTGCTTATCTGGGGAAGATTACAATTTTCTCTCGTAGATTTTAACAATATATATATATGTATAATATATATATATAAGATATATATATATATATATATATATATATATTCTAACAATATATATATATATATATATATATACATTGTTAGAAATTGTTTATATGTTAGTTTTGCCGTTTGATATTGCTTATCTGAAGAAGATTACAATTTTCTCTCGTAGATTTTGGCCAGTTAGTTTCATTGATATGGAAACTCATTTGGTTCTGTTTTTCGGTATTTATCTTCGGCTTCTTTTAGATTGATAATTGTTATGGGGACTTATCCTACCATACCCCAAAGATGGACTCGTCCAACCTAAACATATTCTCCGAACTTAGCTCGCTCGGGGGAGACAACTTCTCGTTCCTTTCGAGACATTTGACAGACGGACTTCAAGCCGATCACGGCTAGTACTTCCTTTGTATGACTTCCTTTTTCTGCTAATACAATAACTTTTACCTATCACCCGTTGTTTGAGTTGTTCTTCCACCGTTCTTATCTGAAGACCACGACAATAATGAATCGAGAGAAGAATGAATGAAAGAAAAAAGGGGGAAGAAGATTTGAATGGAAGAAAGAAGATTTGAATGGAAGAAAGAAGATTTGAATAAAAAAAAAAGGATGAGACAAAAACGTTACAAATAAATGTATATAATAAAATTATATCAAATGAAAAAGTATATTCATATCTCCTTTTAATCACCCCCTGCCACAAAAAGAAATTGATGCATAAGTTTTTGAATATTAGAAACACTATTAATAATATTCAAGAAAAAATTAGCCGCATAAATATGGAATTAAGATAAACCCTTCAACATCACATTAAAAGGGTACCGTTGGAATTTTATAAATTCGAAACTTTTTTTTTTATTTTTGTGGGCTGCTAAAGGTTGTCCATCCTTAAAAGAATATCAGGTCACATCTGTGACAGGAGTACAAATAACAATCAACCCCTGGGTCTGATCTTGTCACATTATAGTGCCCATTAAATGAGGGCGCCTCGAGCAGTTATGGTTAGCAAGCTTGACCAGCAAACCTGAAGGTGCGAGATCGAGTCTCTTTCGGTGCCCCATTTATGCGGCCTAAAAGCTAAGTAAATTACAACTGCCCATCAAATGTCAAATAAAAATCAGCCAAGGGAAAACGTTTGGCATCCTGCGAATGTTGGCTGTTCTTATTTCAAATACAGAAACAACGACCAAAGCAACAATTCAACTGAGAAACACCAAAGGAATAAATGAACTTGCCAAGACAAGAAAAACGCAATCCACTGTTTGTTTGTTTGTTTGTGTTTTTTAAAAAGTAATCCCACATGAAGGGATAATAGAAAAAGCGTGATTGAAATTTGGATAAAATCCGCTAAATTTTATACAATTCATAGCTTGCTGATCAAGCTAGAATGATATTAAAGGAAGGCTGGTTTCCTGACCTTGAAATACTAGAAAAAATGTAGGAAGGTTAGTTGTGAAAAAAATATGCTTGAGAGTCTTTTAAACGAGAAAAAAATATTGAAAACCAGGTTATAAAGGAGCCGATAACACCCAACATCAATATTAAACAAGAAGAAAGACATGGTGTAGATTTTATTAAAAAAAACAACTAAATTGCCATCTTTAAAGAATCAAAACTGGAAAAAGTCAATGTAGAAAACGAGAAGGTAAATAATTTATTAAATAACATTCCAACTAACAACATTAACAAAGTAAACGTTGCCCAGTCAGCTGGGGCAGCAGAATACTCCGACTACATCTCTGCAGAGGAGTAAGACCCCTTCCCAAACAAGTGTCCTGATATATGACACTAAACAATCTGATGGTGCGGTTCCAGTAATGCTGGAGCTTTCGAGAAAGTGGAGTACTCCTTCATTGCCATCTCTCCTAGGTCCTCTCTGGCCCGAACCGGTAGCACCTGATTCGTACCGGATGGATTATTAATGTCAATGATGGATTCGAGACTGAATAACTCTCGGCTTTGTCGGGTCACCTCCGATTGGGCGAAGAATCATTGACATACCACCCTAGTAGACTTTCAGGTCTGGTTCATTATTTCTCTTCTTGATTCGTTATCAATCTAAAATAGCTAAAGATCAATAGCGAAAAACACAATCTAATGAGTTTCCATATTTATGTAATTAACTTAGCAAAATTTACGATAGCAAATAGTAATCCCGACAGCAAGGTTACCTGGCTTTTTGCCGGAAGGCTCAGCAAAGGCAAGCAGAGTTGACATTACACCAAATGAGCTTTTTACCAGCATAATCGAGCTGGGCACGAGTCTTGGCTCATAATCGACCTGCTCATTAATTTTACTCCCCCGATAAAAAAAAAAAGACCTTTCGTTAACCCCTGTCTGATGTGGGGTACAGATAAATATCAAGATATGGCAGCAAAAATAACATAGGATCACAGAAAGGCTGAATGGATCAATAACATTAAAAAGATGATTGGAAGAACTTCAGAAAGCTCCGAAGAGAACATACAAATGGACTCGCTTAGAGCAAAAATCAAGAAAGTACCGAATTAGGAAACACAAGTCCATGATGGCATACAGGAATTCTTGTTTAAATTTGACGAGTCGGCTGGGGCTGTAGAATACACTGACTGCACCTCTGCAGATGCGTAAGACCCTGCCCAATGAGTGTCCTGTTATGACACTAAACTGTCTGATGGTGAGTCCCAGTAATGCTGGGGCTTTGGGGTATACGGATCACCCCTTCATTGCCATTGCTCCCAGGTCCACTCTGGCCCAGTGTGGTAGCACCTGATAGGGCTCTATCTATGGGTTAAATAGAATTCTGAGTTGTTTGATTAAACTGAATAGCTTGAAATGGAAATGTTTTTGACAATTAAACCGTACTTACATTTAAACTGCGTGCTCATGCTAAACTGAATTATTTTAAATAGAATTGTTTTTGACATTGAAATTGTATTTACACTAAACTGAATTGTTATATATAACTGCTTGAATAGTTTGAAATAGAAATGTTTTTGACAATTAAACTGTGTACTCATGCTAAACCGAATTGTTTACATAAAAATGGATTCGGCGTTAAATAATCTGCAAAGATTCATATGCCAAACCAATCTTGTTTAAACAATTCTTGTTTATCAGCGACGGATTGTCTCAGCAACTGAGTAAATACCTTGAAGTAGCAAGAAAATTACCCTGATCCAGAAGGAACCCAGAAAAGAAAAACATCCCCAGCAACTATAAACCGATACTTATGTCTACTCGTGATGCGGAAAGTAACCGGACATTGGCTTAATGGTTAGAGTATTCACCAATGACCCAGGAGACTTGGGTTCAATCCCAGGTCGAGTTATACCAAAGACCTAAAAAATTGTACTTGATGCTACTTTGCATAACACTCAGTATTATAAGGTAAGGATCAAGGGTAAAGTGGAGCAATCCAGGGAAATGAGTAGTGCCCTCCCCTACACCTTGGTGTAGTCGCCATCGAAAAGGGAGCCTTCGGGTCACCCTCGATTAAGGTTGACAACTTTACTTACTATATGATGCGGTAAATTCAAACCTTGCGCTGATAAGGGAGGTAATCTATAACTCGTTTGAATGCCGCAGACTGTTTCCGGAAGAACAGAAAGGATACCACAAGGGAACACAGGGAACAGATGACCTAGTAAATAAAGATTAATACACACACAAAGAAGTCAAAGCAAAGTGGGAAAATGTAATCAGGGTATAGATTGACAACAAAAAGGCCGATGATATGGGTCTGCAAACTTAGATAATAGAACGTCTACAAATGCGCAAAATATCCGATCAAGTCATAAACTTAATCTCAAAAGACATGAAAGGCTGAAATTAACGACTGGACAAATCCTAGCAGAGGTAAAAATACAAAAATTTATCTCCCTGGAAGATTGGCTCTTACCAGTGTTTTTTTATTGTAGCAATGATGCCAATCAATTACACACGAAGGAAATGCAGAGTGGGATACAAATTTACAAAATCACAAGAAAAATTAACTACTTTATGTACATAGATTAAAGCTGCTTGCCAAAAATAAAAAAGGGATACAAATTTACAAAATCACAATATGAAAAAGGGATACAAATTTACAAAATCACAAGAATAATTAACCACTTTATGTACATGGATTAAAGTTGCCTGCCAAAAATGGAAAAGGGATACAAATTTACAAAATGACAATATGAAAAAGGAATACGAATTTACAAAATCACGAAATGAAAAAGGGATATAAATTTACAAAATCACAATATGAAAAAGGAATACAAATTTACAAAATCACAATATAAAAAAGGGATACAAATTTGCAAAATCACAAAATGAAAAATTAACCACTTTATGTACATAGATTAAAGCTGCTTGCAAAAAATGAAAAAGGGATACAAATTTACAAAATCACAATATGAAAAAGGGATACAAATTTACAAAATCACAAGAAAAATTAACCACTTTATGTACATGGATTAAAGTTGCTTGCCAAAAATGAAAAAGGGATACAAATTTACAAAATCACAACATGAAAAAGGAATACGAATTTACAAAATCACTATATGAAAAAGGGATATGAATTTACAAAATCACAAGAAAAATTAACCACTTTATGTACATGGATTAAAGTTGCTTGCCAAAAATGGAAAAGGGATACAAATTTACAAAATCACAATATGAAAAAGGAATACGAATTTACAAAATCACAAAATGAAAAAGGGATATAAATTTACAAAATCACAATATGAAAAAGGAATACAAATTTACAAAATCACAACATGAAAAAGGAATACAAATTTACAAAATCACAACATGAAAAAGGAATACAAATTTACAAAATCACAAAATGAAAAAGGGATACAAATTTACAAAATCACAATATGAAAAAGGGATACAAATTTACAAAATCACAATATGAAAAAGGGATATGAATTTACAAAATCACAAGAAAAATTAACCACTTTATGTACATGGATTAAAGTTTTTTGCCAAAAATGTAAAAGAACTAGTGACCCTCTTACAAGCAATAAGAATATACAGACAAGATATAAGAATGCTCTTTTGGGATCCAGCTAAAATAATTAACAGGGATAAACACTAGAAGATAAGATGTCTCAAAGAAGCAGCGCGCATCTTAGGCTACAGTGACCTTTTGAGTCGACCAAGTAATAGAGATGAATACAATTTAGGAGCCATAAATCAAAATCAATGAAAATTACAACAAACGTAATCTGCTGTAGAAACATTTTAAAAAAGACGAAGAGAGGTTATAAAACCCAACTCATATCCATTGTTAGTGAGTTCACTAGGTGTCTCATTCTTCTGGTCTTGTATTAAGCTAAACTTTGTGATATACACAAGAAAAAAAATGAATCGAGCTTTTTTTAAGAAGTCAGAGGAAAGACATTTCAACATACAAAACTATATAAACATTGATACAAACAGTTGGTTTGATTTGGTTTGGTTTGGTTTTATGGCTTATCAACCATTGTCGGTTATTCAAAGCCAAATCCTGTTTTTACATATATATTAAATATATGATTTGTAAACACATTTTGTAAACAGCCCTATTTCTAATCATTCAATTTAGCATAAGTCAACAAAGTTAAATGGTGCCAAGTATTGCTATGTATAACTAATAATTCAATTAAACATCAGTCATTTGTTTACACATAATTAAATGATCAAACAGTTCTATTTCAAACAATTGAATTTACCATAAGTCGTTTGTTTGTACTCCGCTTACATTTCAAAGAGTTCTTTTTTACCCATAGATAGGACCCTATCAGGTGCTACCACTCCAGTTGAGAGTGGACCTAGGAGGGATAGCAATGAACGGGGACTCCACATTCCCCAAAGCTCCAGCATTTCTGAAGCGACACTCTCAGCTTGTTTAATGCCATATGCAGGATAATCATTGGTGGGGAAGATCTTATTCATCTGTGAAGATGAAGTCGGTGTATTCTTATGGGCTACAATACTAATGAGTATTGTCAGTAATTTTCAGAATTTTGGCTAACATTTGATTGTTGATGACTAACTTCCGGCCCTTGTGCGGTGATTAAGATACTAGCTGTAGCAGACGAGAATATAATTAACATATCAGTAAAAATATTAATGAGACTGTTAGAACATTGAAACAAAAAAACAAAATGTCTCCTTTTTGATGTTCAGTGAAAACGTTAGTGGATACTGGCTGGTGTTAAAACTTGATGAGTAGAAAATAATGCCAATAAAAAATGCCGAAGATTATATATGCCAACGGAACAGAGATTGCACACAATAAAGATATGGTCACACGTTTAAGATGGCCGCCAAAAATCGCCGGCTATATTTATGAACCTCTGTATATTTTTAAATAGGCGACAAAATGGCGGACAGCTTTCCTTGGCTTTTTGGGGGCTGTAAAGAGTAATTCCAGGGTCAAGTGATTGGTGGCATGGCAGTCACGTGGGCGCCAAAGAAATCCAATCGTCGTTTTTGGCCGTCGTGAAACAATCCAGCTGCCATAATTTGGTTTTGGCAGAATACATTTTGAAATAGATATAATGTACACAAAATATATATATATATATATATATATATATATATATATATATACATATATATATATGTCAGCACATATATTTTGGAGTGAACGTGAGCTGCTTACAAAAAGCAGAAAAGGAAATTATTCTAGTTTTATGGATGTAATTGTTCATACATACATTTGATATATATATATATATATATATATATATATATATATATATATATATATTGACATGAGCATTTACATATATATATATGTGTTTGTGTGTGATTGCTGATACGTATATATATATATATATATATATATATATCGAGGAAGCGCTCGTGGTGTACTGGTCAGCGTCCAAGGAAATAATCGTGGTGGACCGAGGTCAAATCCTACTCGAGGCTAATTGTATTTCAAATAACGCTTGTACCCTTGAAAAAGGCATGAATCCATATATTCTCCATGTAGCTATGGGTAAATAGTTGGCCAGATTAGGCCCTTTAACATTATTATGGCAACCGGTGTTGGATAAAGAAAACACAGAATTTAAATGTGTTGAAGTAGGTTTTAAAATTGACTTTATGTCAAAGCCTACTCGTGCGGTAGGGTTGGATATATATATATTAACGTAGCAAAAAGCCAGACATTGGAAAACTGGACCTTTTTCATTTTTTATACAAATTTTAATGAAACTTTCATAAATACAGGGTAAAACGATAAAATTATCGTCCAAAAGAAAACAACACTACAGCTTTATTTTAAATCTTTTATTGAAAAAGTCAATTCAGCTAACTTGATTATGTAGTAGAGCTGACATCTACAGGGTGGAAAGATAAAATTGTTGTCCTAAAGAAAACAACACTACAGCTTTATTTTAAAACGTTTATTAAAAAAATCAATTCAGCTAACTTGATAATGTAGTAGAGCTGACATCTATTCAATATAGTCGCCTTCAGCCTCAATCATCGCCTCGATACAGATCCGGAACTGAGAGTATGCCTTTTCCACAAGCGCCGGCGGGAGCACTGCGAATACTCGGCGGATGGCGGCGATCAGGCTGGCTTTGGTGTTGTGGGAGGTCATATTGGTGATGTTCTCGACGTATGACCAAACGAAGTAGTCCAGCGGGTTCAGCTCGGGGGAGGAGGGAGACCAGTGTGAGAAGGGTACAAAGTCATAGCACTCCTTCTGAAGCCAAGCCTGGGTCTCTTTAGACTTGTGGGCCGGCACCGAGTCCAGGTGCCACACCCAGGGTCTGGCACCGGCCACCTGATTGCACCAGGGGATCACTACACTCTTCAGCATATCCAGGTACACTTTGGTGCTGACTTTCAAGCCGACTTCAAAGATGTGAGGTGGCATGATGTGGCCCTCACTTGAAACTACACCAAAGACCATAACCGTAGCCAGAAACTTTGTTTTCATCACCCTGGGCACGTGCCTTTTATTCGTGACAAACCAGCGATGCCATAACTTGGATCCTGTTGTTTTAACTTGGATCGGTAGAGAACATGTGTTGTACAGCGGCGCATCTCCGATCTCGCTCGTTGAACATTGTGTCACTTTCAGACATAATAAAAGGCGCTTATCGCTCTTGGGATTTGTACACAACTGGCCAACTAATTGATGGTCAGCAACACAAAACGAAAACCGGTTTTCATTTAACGAAAATTGAATCATATCGTCTTTTCTAGGGCGACAATTTTATCGTTCCACTCTGTACAGTACCCATAAGCTGATGTTACGACGAGAAATCAAATAGGAAATCATTCAGTTCATCATTATTATTTTACATGTCGTTAATTTTTTCACATCAGCTTTAGAATCTAAGTAACCGCAAGTCTCCTCGGGTCTCCAGGACTCTTCTCAGTATTCTGGCCGATATCAACAATGCTGTAGTTTGGATGGTCTTGATTCATCCTCCGATTTCCAAGTCCTTTCCCAAGCCTTTGGGTACTGTTCCAAGTGAGCCAGTAGCTGATATTTGTCACTCGTCCCACCAAACAAGCGAGTATGACACAAGGCCAAGATTTAGGTAGGTCCGTGCGCAGGGCCGTAGTCAAGACACACCTGGCGAGCACAATTCAGTGATGGAATTCTTCAAAACTCAAGAACTGGTATCAGTAGAGGATCAAACAACAGGCAGAAAGATGATTTCAGATAGTGCTACATAGTGTCTTCTACTTAGAAAGTTACCAAATTACCAAATTACCAAAATATTATAAAACCTTTCAAGTATTATTCTTACTATAAGTAAATTTTTATAAGTTTAAAAATGAAGTGCAGATTTCTGTCTCAAGTCTTTTGAATTCAATGGACACAATATATGAACGCAAAATCACATTCATATACCCGAAGATATATATATATATATATATATATATACGAGGTGCATACGATAATTTTCCAGACTTTTTTCGTATGGACACTTTTATTGATAGTACACGCATGAATCTCTGCTCCCCTTCGAATAAACCCCCTCCGACTGCAATTCACTTGTTCTACCGTTCCAACAACTTCTGTAACGCCCCATGGAAGTCCTCTTGTGTGAGCGTTTCAATGACCTTCGTCACATCCTCTTTCATCTCCTCAATTGTCTCAAAACGACAGCCTCTGAGCTTAGGGAATAACCAAAAGTCACAAGGAGCAAGGTCTGGACTATAGGGAGGGTGGGGAACTGTCTTGATGCCCATCTTGGTCAAATAGTCTGTGACAAGGATGGAGTTGTGGACTGGTGTATTGCCCTGGTGGAAATGCCACTGACCCGATTTGAAGAGTGCTGGCATCTTCCAACCGAATCTCTTGCTGAACTCCCTTAAAACCTTAACATAGTAACCCTAACCCTAACCCTAACCGTTTGGCCAATCAACTCTGGTGTTCTGACTTCCTTACTCCTCCCACACCTCTCATCGTCCCTCACAGACTCCCTGCTTTCCTTGAATCTCTAATACCCCTCAAAAATTGATGCTCGATTCATGCAAGATGCTCTAAAAGCAGTCTGAAGCATTCCATACGTTTCTGTGACATTTTTTCCAAGTTTAAAACAGAATTTTATTGCATATCGTTCTTCTAATGTGTCGGATTGCATTTCCTTTGAAGCTGAAATCATAAAAATTGGTCAGTCATCTCATAAGATGTATAGCAATAAGATACTGAATTTTCAAGAGTCTACAACAATTTTAAATTCCAATATGAAAAAAGTCTGGAAACTTATCGTATGCCCCTCGTATATCCTTTTTTTATTTTTTTATTTTTTTTTTTTGAAATAATTAAAGATATAATATAATTAAAGATATCTTTACTGAAATCAGCATTAAGCTCAGATTACATTGTTTCATTTTTGAGGTTCAAATTAACAAGTTTTCTAATTTCTAGTTTGTTTTAATGTAGTTTGGTTTGGTTTGGTTTGGTTTAGTTTGGCTTGTTGGGTTTTATGGCATATCAACCTTTGTAGGTTATTTAACGCCAAATCCATTATGCAAATAATCTGCTCTATTTAAAACAACTCAGTTTAGCATAAGTACACAGTTTAATTGTCAAAAACATTTCCATTTCAAACTATTCAAGCAGTTATATGTAACAATTCAGTTAAGTGGAAATACAGTTTTAATGTCGAAAAACAGTTCTATTCGAAATAATTCAGTTAAGCGTAAGCACCCAGTTTAAATGTAAGTACGGTTTAATTGTCAAAAACATTTCTATTTCAAGCTATTCAGTTTACTCAAACAATTCAGTTTAGCATACGTATACTGTTAGTTCAATTTAACCCATAGATAGGACCCTTATCAGGTGCTACCACTCCGGTCCAGAGTGGACTAGGGAGCGATGGCAATGAAGGGGTACTCCGCATTCCCGAAAGCTCCAGCATTGCTGGAACCTCACCATCAGATTGTTTAGTGTCATATCCAGGACACTCGCTGTGGTGGTCTTACCCCTCTGCAGAGAAGCAGTCGGTGTATTCTACAGCCCCAAACGACTGGGCAATTTAATGTAGGAGAATGACTAAAAAATATTTGAAGAAAGATATAAGAAAAAAATTACTTAATGATGATTTGGGACTTTTTTTTTTCTTGATCAAATTCAAACTGTGTTGCTCCTTTGTCAATGTTCTCTTAGCTGTCAAAAACATAGAAAATAGAATTTTCTAAAAAGAAAATTCTTAGAAATACCGAAATATCGGAAATTTTTTAGAATTTTCTTTTCTTTCATTTGATATTCTTTTTGCTTTATTTTATTTTGTTGTTGTTTTTTTCTTGTTTCTTTTTTCGTTGTTCTTTGCTGATGGTTATAAAGCAATTTTCTATGCTTAAAAAAAGATCATATTGTGGCATACAATGATCGAGAACTGTCACTTCACGAAAGCAGAAAGAGTGAATCAATATCACTCATCAAATGATACTTTTCTTATAAATCGGGAGTAAAGTAAAAGTAAATATGGTGGCCTTAGTCGAGGGTGACCCGAAGGCTCCCTTTTTCAATATCTACTGCACCAAGGTGTTGGGGAAGGCGCTACTCCATTCCCTGGATTGCTCCACCAAGTAGAGTGTTCGCCAATGGTCCAGGAGATCGGGAGTCAATCCCAGGTCGAGTCATACAAAAGACTCAAAGAATGGTACTTAATCCTATTTACCCAACCCCTCCGCTCGGGCAGGATATGACACAAGGTCAATTTTTAAGCGGAGTTTAACAGGTTTGAATTCAGAGTTTTCCTTCTCCTAGACTAGTTGCCTCACCAAGGCTGAAGAACCTACTATTTACCTATAGCTGGAGGGAGAGTAATTGGATTCATACCTTTCCCAAGCGTATTAGTGCTATGTGAAATGCAATAAGTCTCGTCCAGGATTTGAACTCGTGTCGTCGTGTTCATTTCCTACGACGATAACCATTACACCACGGGCACCTCCAAAGAATGGTACTTAATGCCACCTTGCTTAACACTCAGCGTTATAAGGTAAGGATCAAGGGTAACTGTAGCAATCCAGGGAAAGGAGTAGCGCCCACCTCTACAACTCGGTGTAGTAGCTATTGAAAAGGGAGCCTTCGGGTCACCCTCGACTACAGTCGCCAACTTTACTTTTATATATATATATATATATATATATATATATATATATATATATATAAAGATTCTGTGGAATACGCAAAATCTTTAAAATGCTTTTAAAAACGTGTACGTTTATAAATATTTCTAAATTCTAGAAATATATGAGTGGTGATGGGAAAATAAACATTGGGTAATAACCGTCGAAAAAGTGTGTTGTGAGGAAGAAAATAGAGCCGGAAAAAAATTTACACGCTTTTTAAAGTTATATATATCATCATCATATCGTGCTGGTAGCACGGATATCCCTGACCCTCTTTCGCCACTCCTCCCTATCGTTCATCGCCCTAGGTAGGTCTTCAGGACAACATCCTGTATCCTCACATAGCTGCTGAATGTACGTTCGAGCTGGTCGTCCTGCTTTTGCGCGGCCATGTGTGGGGATCCATAAGAGTACATCTCTTATGAGTTCATCTCTGCTTCTCCAGCAGTGTCCTGCATGTCTGGTTCGTCTAACTGTAAGTGGTTTGAGTGTGGGTCATGGTTATCTTTCGATGGCTGTTTTATTCTCTTCTATAGAAGCCACTCTTATAGAGGAGCAGCAGTAGTTCCCCGATCGAACTAGCGATCCTGAGCGTAAAGTCGTCAAACTCACGTCCAGGACCCGTTTGGGTATTGAGTTTGGTCGTCCATGGGTTTATTCAAATACCTTTACGTACATCATGCTGCTTCCCATGTGTACGCAAAAAAAAAAAAAAAAAAAGGGGGAGGGTAATTTTGGTTTAAGTTTTAAGTTTTAACTTAGTTAAAGTCCAACATTAAGGTACTTTCGTATGACTTTCACTGGTACTGACTTGTGCTTTTTTGCTGTATTGGGACTTTTCCTAGGTTTTTCATTTTTTTTTTTTTACTACAGTTGGGAACCTAGCAGGCTTCAGGAATTATAGAGCTTAACAAAATTTTTTTTTCTTCTTCTTCTTGGTGGGGGGGGGGTGGTAGCATTAGGTGTTTTAGGCTTTTTCTTTTTCTTCTAAACTACTGTTAGGGCTTTCTTTACGAATTTTTAAATTATTCGATAGAAGATATTCAAAAACATTCTGCCTTGTTCGCTGACATGTGGAAAAGGCTAACATCAATTTGGCTTTATAGTAGAGTAAGCGTGTCTTTACATTTAAAACGCATAGTTTAAGCATTATTTCCCAAACAAAATACAGCATAACATTTTGTAAAATTCAGCATTTTAAATTGATAGGACTTAAAGACATACTGACCAATATTGATATATTTCTTCCACTTGGCTCCTGAGTTCAAATGCTTCTTCTTCGTTTTCCACATGTCAGCGAACAAGGCAGAATGTTTTTGAATATCTTCTATCGAATAATTTAAAAATTCGTAAAGAAAGCCCTAACAGTAGTTTAGAAGAAAAAGAAAAAGCCTAAAACACCTAATGCTACCACAGCCCCCACCCAAGAGAAGGGGAAAAAGAAAAAAAAAGAAAAAAAAAAAATTAATCCCCCCCCAGTAGACCGCCTCCAAAGCTACCTAAAATTTCAGTAGTAAATAAAAGTCAAAACGAAGAAGAAGCATATATATATATATATATATATATATATATATATATATATATACAACCAACCCTTGCAAACGAGTAGAATACGACACAGCATCAGTTTTTAAGCGGTGTGAAACAGATTTGAATTCAAGGTTTTCCTTCTCCTTATCTGGTTGTCGTACTAAGATTAAAAAGCTCATTCTGCCCTACAATTTACCCATATCTGGTGGGAGAATAGTGGAATTCATACCTTCCAAAATGGTCTTAGGCCTATATGAAATGCAAGCGGCCAAGCTCAGTATTTGAACTCGGGTTTCCGTGTCGATTTCCCACGATGATAAATTATACACCACAAGTTTCATATATATTTACTTTGGTTTGGTTTGGTTTGGTTTATGGCATGTCAGGCATTGTAGGTTATTTGATACCAAATCCTTTTTATTCATATATATAGGAAATATATGATTTTCTTAATACGTTTTGTAGATAGCATTTTTAAAAGAGACTGAGCTCATTTTTTCATACAGTCAAATGGTTTCATTTATTTCCATCCAATACGAATAATCCTTTTTTATTATTTATTTGCACAGTTAAATGCTTCCAAGTATTGCTATTTGACACTAACAATTCAATTAAGCGTAAGTCATTTGTTTACACGCAGTTAAATGATCAAACAGTTCTATTTCTAACAATTCAATTTAGCACAAGTCAACAAAGTTAAATGCTTAAGAGTATTGCTATGTGTCACTAATAATTCGATTAAACATCAGTTATTTGTTTACACGCAGTTAAATGATCAAACAGTTCTATTTCTAACAATTCAATTTAGCACAAATCAACAAAGTTAAATGCTTCCAAGTATTGCTATTTGACACTAATAATTCAATTAAACATAAGTCTTTTGTTTTTGCCCAGTCGGCTGTGGCTGTATCTCTAACACCTTCTCTGCAGAGGGGTAAGACACCCCACCAACTAGTGTTCTGGATATGACATTAAACAATCTGATGGTGAGTTTCCAGTAATGCTGGAGCTTTGGAGAATGCGGAGTACCCTTCCATTGTCATCAATCCCAGGTCCACTCTGGCCCAAATTGGTAGCACCTGATATGGGTCCTATCTATGGGTCAAATAGAACTAAACCGTGCTTCCTTCACAATACTGAGTTTTGCATTTAAACTACGTATTTATGCTAAACTGAATTGTTTAAAATAGAACTATTTGGACATTAAAACTGCGTACTTATGCAAAACTGAATTGCTCGAAATAGAACTTTTTTGACATGGAAACTGTGTACCTTTGTTAAACTGAATTATCTGAAATAAAACTGTTTTGACATTTAACTTGTGTATTGCTCAGTCAGCTGGCGCTGTAGAATACACTGACCACACCTCTGCAGAGGGGTAAAACATCCCCCCAATGAGTGACCTGGATATGACACTAAACAATCTAATGGTGATGTTCCAGTAATGCTGCTGCTTTGGGGAATGCAGAACATCCCTCAATTGTCATTGCTTCCAGGTCCACTCTGGCTCGGCGTGGTAGCACCTGATAGGGCTCTATCTATGGGTTAAATAGAACTAACAGCATACTTATGTTAAACTGAATTGTTTAACTAAACTGAATAGCTTGAAATAGAAATGTTTTTGACAATTAAAGCGTACTTACATTTAAACTGCGTGATGCTTATGCTAAACTGAATTATTTGAAATGGAAGTGTTTTTTGACATTGAAACGGTACTTACACTCAACTGATTTGTTTAATATAGAAGTGTTTTGACTGAGTGTAAACAAAATCTGTACTCATACGAAACTGAATTAGCTGAATTAGGACTGCTTGACTAAACTTGAAATAGAAATGTTTTTCACATTTAAACTGCGTACTTATGCTAAACTGAATTGTTTGAAATAGGACTATTTTCATAAAAATGTATTTGGCGTTGAATAACCAGCCATAAAACCCAAACAACCAAGCAATCAACAAGTCATTTGTTTACACACTGTTAAATTACCAAACAGTTCTATTTCAAACAATTCAATTTAGCATAAGTACACAGTTCAAATGTCAAACAATTCTATTTGACCCATAGATAGGAACCTATCAGGTGCTACCACTCCGGACCATAGTGGACCTTGGATGGATGACAATGAAGAGGTAATCCACATTCCCCAAAGCCCCAGCATTACTGGAGCCTCACCACCAGATTGTTTAGTGTTATATCCAGGATATTTTAGTAAATAAATATTTATTTTATATAACTGACAAAATAAAATTGGGGACAGAGCAGAGCATTTGATGCACCCTAATATATATATATATATATAATCTTATTCGCACAACAAGTGCACTACTACATGATACATACACACACTTACATACTGTTTACCCAACCCCTCCGCTCGGGCAGGATATGACACAAGGTCAATTTTTAAGCGGAGTTTAACAGGTTTGAATTCAGAGTTTTCCTTCTCCTAGACTAGTTGCCTCACTAAGGCTGTCCTACTATTTACCCATAGCTGGAGGGAGAATAATTGGATTCATACCTTTCCCAAGGGTATTAGTGCTATGTGAAATGCAATCAGTCTCGTCCAGGATTTGAACTCGTGTCGCCGTGTCCATTTCCTACGACGATAACAACTACACCACGGGCACCTCCATACACACACTTACATACACATTTATTAATAATTCATGTCGTTATAGAGTAATATTTTAAATACGAACAATCAGAAATAGTCATACCAACATTTAGAAATTTATGCGATTGTTAAAAAAGATACAAACAACAAAAAAATTACAATGTATGTGTGTTTATGTGTATGTATTCATACGTATATCGGTGTGCGTGTTTATATGTGTATGCGTATGTGTAATTTATGTGCTTGGTGTATTCAACAGTATTGTTCTATTTAACAAAGCATCAATAAAACCATGAAAGGTATTAAATCGCGCCATGGCATTTCGTTCAACACACTCTGCACTCATTAAGTGACCTCTAAGTAAACGCCACAAAACTGTTTCCTACCAAGATTCAAAATTGGTGCTTCACCACCTTATACGGTTTAGCATTATACCCTCGGCACAGTTGTAAATGGCAATTTTTGTTAGAGATTATTTAATAGAAAGTTGTACAACCAATCTAGAACAATAAAGGCAGAGAATTACTTACGAATCATATATACATACACACACACATACACACACACACACACACATAGAAAGTTGTACAACCAATCTAGAACAATAAAGGCAGTGTTACTTACGAATCATATATACACACACACACACACATATATATATATGTGTGTGTATGTGTGTGTGTGTGTTTTTACGGCACGTCGACACTTTTGGGGTCATTTAAAATAGAAGGAAAACTTTTTTGTCAATAAGTTATATGGTTTCCCGTATCTGATGTTGATAATTATTTGCAAAGAAAATATCTTCGAGTGAATATTTTTAAAAGTAATAATTTATGCACAATTATATGATTTCAAGTATTTTTTTCTAATATCAATAATTTGTATTTTGATAATTTCAGGATTTTTAAGGGATTACGTGGTTTCAATTATTCCTCTTTAATCTCAAACGGTTTGGTCTTTAGAGATGGTATTGCAATTACACAACCCTGTTTTTCATCGAAAAACTTCTAAAAGGATCCAGACTAAGTCTGTTGATGATCAGAAAAATCAATTGCAGACACATCCATATTTTTTTTTGTTTTTTAGGTTTGTTCTGTTTTGTGTTTTTTTCTTTTTTTTTTTTTTTTACTTTAGTTTAATCTAGACTTCGAGAAATCAGCGCTTCTTCAACTCTGCTCATATCTCCAGATAATTTTTTTAATTACAACATCAGTTTGATACATTTAGTCATTTATATATATATATATATATATATATATATATATATATATATATATATATATATGTGTGTGTGTGTGTGTGTGTGTGTGTGTGTGTGTGAAATCAAACTAAAAAATACTAAAAAAGCGTCAATTTTTGAACTAAAAAAATTGGCTCAAGAAACTGAAATTTTTGTAACGGTAGTTTTGCCTTTATCAACCAATCAGCGTTAACCTGCTAGATTAAATTTTTTTTTTTTTTTTTTTTAGATTTTGAGATGACAATATTTAACTTATCGAAAAAATTTTGAAGGGTCTGGATCCAAAATAATTTAAGAAATTTTTTTCCTTCTCGAAAGTTAAAAATTTTTTTTTTTTTCACCAATTAGAATTATAGATAAAGCATCAAATTTTTTAAATCTAATTTCGAACCAATTTCTGATCAATAAAATAAATACATCTTCAGTTAATTTTACGAATTTACTTTTTTACCTACTCAAAAACATTTTATTTATTTCTTACGAGTGAGAATTGAACATTCTTTTCCTTCAAGTATGCATTTAATTCCAACATCGCTAAATTATTCTGACTTGAATGAAAATATTGTTTACATAGACCGGTTTATACTCCCATTTTAATCTTTCGCTTACTGATTGGTGTGATGCTGACTAAAAGAAAGACACGGGGAACACAAATAGGGTTGATAGAAAGACATATATGTATATTCAAGTAACAGAAACAAGTGAACCTGGTTAAATTGAAGTTAGTTGATAGGAAGCTGATAGTCAAGTGGGGTAGTGACGATCCGTACACTACGCAAATGGTGATTGTGTCACGCTGATTAGTGAACTCCGTCTGACACTCTCGTTGACGTGTATTTATGGAGGAAAGCGGGTCCATTATTTAAGAAGTACAACACTGATAAAAAAAAAATTAGTTGCAGCCGTAAGCTAGTTTAACGCATACATAAGATTTCTCTTTAACATACTGACATACTCACACAAAGATCTTTTACACGCACAATTTATATAATTAGGCCAGGACAACACAAACTGTTACATGAACTTATTCTCTCTTTTTGTAACTTCTATTTTTCAACAAATTTTTCTATCAATTTAAAGAAATAAATGAATCATTTTGTAGAACAGTGTTTTATTAAATCCCTAGCAGCTAAATGACTGTCTTTTTCGAATTACTTTTGTGATAAATAGGTACCCTACCCGACTTTAAAGGTGCTTCAAAAAGCTGGCTGCATGGAGATAGCAATACTGGAAACCATTTAAACTTTAAAATAAAAATAAAGATTTAAATTAAAAATTTAAAAGTAAAAAAACAAAAAAACAAAACAAAACAGATAAGACATACTTAGATGGAGCTACTATTGTAACTTGCCTTGGATCATAATTAATATTAGATAAAATTATTAAAATTCCTGAAAATATTTTACTGATATAAAGGAGATCTAATTCGTCTAGAAAAAGTTTTCAAACTATTCGTTTACAAATCGCCCCATATATATATATATATATATATATATACAGGATGTGGCATTGAATAACCCACAATGGTTGAAATGACATTAAAACAAACAACCAAACTAACTTATATATATATATATAGTATATATATATATATATATATATATATATATATATGAGTTGGTTTGGTTGTTTGGAGTTTGAAAAATAAAGGTTTAATCCCTGAGATTCAATGGTCCATGTTGAAAAAGTCGAATACTCCAAAATGTTTTGATAGTAGATGTAATCTGTGCCTAGAGGAAAAAATACAGATAATGATACACCCAGACCCTGAAAAATTATTAAATCAGCGATGTGAATGAATAGCTAGATGTAGACATAGGAATAAATTTAAACTATAGACAAATTATCATAGATAATGCTTAAATAAAATAACATAGGATTAAATTGAGATTTAAAGTGAAATGAATAAAAATAAAATAAGATAAAAAAGATGAGAAGAAACCATGTGATGTGTACGGGCTCTTCAATGGAAGCGTAACCGAATTCATCATCATCATCATCATCATGTCGTGCTGGTAGCATGGATATCCCTGACCCTCTCTCGCCACTTTTCCCTATCGTTCATCGCCTCAGGCAGGTCTTCTGGACAACATCACGTATCCTCACATAGTTGCTGAATGTATGTTCGTGCTGGTCGTCCTGCTTTTGCACGGCCATGTCTGGGGGTCCATAACAATACATCACTTATGAGTTCGTCCCTGCTTCTCCAGCAGTGTCCTCCATGTCTGGTTCGTCTAACTTGAATAGTTTTCGTGATAGGAGGCAGGTGGCCGTACAGTTGGTGTCTTGTGGGGTGTTGCCGCCAGGACTTGTTCAAGATTGCTGGCAGCACTTCAAGTGGTCGCGCAATTTACCATAACTTGTTAATTCGGCATCGCTTATATGTGGCATGAACCGCTGGCCTAGTGATTGAGTTTCGGCTTCTGTATACTGTGGTTGTTTGCTCGATATCCAGTGGTGGAGATCCCGGTGTGCACTGCTGATGAGACATAATTAGGTCGAACAGCTGTTCAGTGCTCCGTATGTCGCATATAGGTGTTTGCCGGATTTTCTTGTTATGGTAATTTCTAACATAATATATATATATATATATATATATATATATATATATATATAATGCTTTTTGCATAGAAATCGACAATGCTATGGTTTGAATATTTTAACTGGAACATCATTATTCCAACATGACTGGAATTGAGCTCGAAGAGTCCCCTCTATAGCAACTATTGATCTATTAGTCTTTAAAAAGAGATAGGTTTCAAACGCAAACGTCTAAAGGCACCTGTCCAAGACATAATGTCAACTAATCATATCTGAAAATTAAAGATTAAAAAAACAAAATAGAAAAGACACTATTATTGTCACTTACCAAAGTTTACTTGCTCTAAACAGGTGACACTTTAAAACGGAGGAGGTATTTCTGTCGCATTATCAATTTACGCATTTCTCTCTTTCTTTCCCACTCTCTCCCTCTCTCTCTGTCTATATATATATATAGATATAAAACTAAATAACTTATTGAATACTAGCACTTACGGTAAGGGAAAAAAACCGCAAGTAATTTGAAGATAAAAATATACAACGAATCACAGTCTAGGGGGCAAAAAATTATATATATTGGAAAAAAAAAACGAACAGGCCAACCTTATCACACCAATTGAAAAAAAAAATCAACAGATGCACTATAGATTGGTCAAAAGAAAAAAAAACACCGTAAATGCTTCTAACCTACAAGTGCAAAAAAAGTGCTCAATACTAAGTAGAGCAAAAAAAGAATATATATATATTGTCATCCATAGACGGACAGTTTCGTTGTATCACAGCTCTTCGGTGTGGCTAAACACGTAAGACTCTTCAAGCTAGGATCGAAACCCACCCAACTATACGTTAGAAATTATATCTAACCGCTCAGCCATTTGGCGACCTTCGTCAGTTCAGCAATAATAACGGTTATGTATTAGCTTTCGTTTGACTATATTTCGCGCTATCTTATTTTTATACACATGCTGGCTTATTTCATACATTCCTTTTCGTAGCTTTGAAAAAAAATATACACACACATCCCAGGTATGGGTTAGATAGTACCTCGACCGTTCTTCTAAAAAAATGCCTTTGGAATTAAATAACCTACAAAGGTTTATATGCCATTAAACAAAGAATTCTAATTCTATACTAATACGTACACACTAATATATAAAATTTGTGTTTAAAAATTTACATTTAATTACTTATATTAATGTAATTTAAGTAATTTAATGTATATTCTTAAGGTGAATTTAACGAAACCACAGGGCTTATCTAATAAGAAATATATGTGTATGTGTATATATATATTTACGTTAGGTTATTAAGAAATGTTGTAATTCCCTAAGTTATTATTAAATCTGAAGTTCTACATTGAAATGTATTTAGAATTTAAAAATTAAAGAATTTAATTTGCTGTAGAAAATGATTTTTGAATATAAGTCCAGTTACATTATTGTGATTCCAACCGGTAATAAAAAGAAAAACCGGAAGTGGGTAAATGGGGAGGAAACTCTTCACCCCTCTTCTACAGCCTCCCATTCTTCCCTCCTGTGTCTATTCTGACTGTAATTATTTTATCCATTAGGTCAGAAGAAGTCCTGTTATTTTTGGTGTTATTGATTCATATCAATACCCATAACAGGATGGAAATAAATTTATAATCCTAACGTGACCGGTTTTTGTTTTTCTTA
Organism: Sepioteuthis lessoniana; assembly: GCA_963585895.1. NCBI lineage: Eukaryota > Metazoa > Mollusca > Cephalopoda > Myopsida > Loliginidae > Sepioteuthis > Sepioteuthis lessoniana. Next base: position 59,492,277 of record OY757935.1, on the reverse strand, counting down.
AAGGTATATATATATATATATATATGCCTTGTAACAATAATTTTTTCAAATATATATATATATATATATATATATATATATATATTGTCATCCATAGACAGACTGTTTCGTTTTATCAGAACTATTCAGTGTGGCTAGACATGTAGGATGCTCGAAGCCGGGATCGAAACCCATCCAACTTTACGTTAGACAAAGTCTCAGACAACTCAGTCAACAAGCGTACCACGTTTGGCTATGGGAATTGTTTAGGTATTTATGTAGCAACAGCAGAAGCCGTTTGTTTACATTTTAATACCCTATCGGCTACCAGAGTGCTCAATTCTTTCGAAGAGCTTAGCATTACGCTAGCAGTGGCCGGCAATTCCTTTCAGCAGAGTGCTCAACCCCTATGGGGGGGCCGTATATATTGTCATCCACAGACGGACTGTTTCGTTCTATCAGAACACTTCAGTGTGGCTAGACACATAGGACGCTAGAAGCCAGGATCGAAATCTATCCAACTTTACGTTAGACTAAGTAATATATATATATATATATATAAGAATTTCACATTTCTAGTAGTCTTTGTATAAACAAAATACATAAGAAAGCTTGAGATAGATAGATAGATAGATAGATAGATAGATTCTAATACACATACACACACACACACACACACACATATATATATATATATATATATATATATAAGTAGACTAAGTTAGATGAATAGATTGATAGATGAAAAGATATATATATGTGTGTGTGTGTGTGTGTTTTCATCATTGATTGATGAAAGATATATATATATATATATATGTGTGTTTGTCTTTTCATCTATCAATCTATTCATCTATTTAACTTAGTCTACTTTTATATATATATATATATATATATATTTCATTAGGAAATAACAACAAACCGGACACATTAGGATTATAAATTTATTTCCATCCTGTTATGTGTTTTTGAAAAATCAAAAAACAGAAAAAAAATTAACAGGACTTCTTCAGATCTTATGGATAAAATAAATCAATTATTGCTCTGTCATAATAGTTACATTGAGCTCTTACCAGGAAAATTTAAATGTTCACTCTTGAATAGTTTTGTTGTCCTGATGGAATTACTCACAACTCCGGTTTAACTGGACCAAATAATACTTATATATATATATATATATATATATATATATATATATATATATCAGTAGACATAGATAGATAGATAGATAGATAGATAGATAGATGCTAATCTTTCTAATGTAAAAAAAATCAGAGGGACACTTCACCCTTTTATAGTAAAGGAACGCAGACAGAGTCAAACGGTTTTTTAATACCCATAAAATTTCTTGAGTTACAAAATCACAAACTCTAAACCAAACGGTTGGCTGAAGCGAAGTCATTTTCCTTGCACACACACACACACAAACACACAAACTCACACACACACACACAGACACACACACAAGCACAAGACACATGCAAACATACAAACACGTATATACACACACACACACACACACACACATATATATATATATATATATATATATATATATATATATACAGATATACTCACACGTAATGCAAATTATAGTTCTTTAATGCTTTCTAAATTAGTACATCAATATTCTCATGGAACACCGTGAAAGGAACCCATAGGGATATGTGTATGTGTGTGTGTGTGGATGCAGGTATATATATATATATATATGTATATATGTATGTATGTTCATTGAGATATATATATATGTCCATATATATATATATATATATATATATATATATGTCCATGTATATGTATATATCTCCATGTATATATATAGATATATATATATGTGTATATATGTATATATATGTATGCGTATAATATGTATATGAATACATGTTGATTTATGGATGTCTATAATGAGTATATATATATATATATATATATATATATGTTTATGCATATATGGGTGTATATATTTATATACGTGTGGGTAGGGGTGTTTATGCATCTGTTGATACATATATATGTGAATTTGTACGTGGTTAAATATATATATATAATTCATTTCATTTATGTATATGTATGCATTTATATATATATATATATATATATATATATATATTCTGTATTGATGTATATGAATTTATGTTTATATAAGGATATCTAAATTTGCGTATATATATATATATATATATATATAGGTATATATATATATTGTGTGTGTGTGTGAGTATTTCTGTACGTGTAGAGACATATATATATATATATATATATGTATGTATGAATGTACGTATGTTTAGATTTGTAAGGATAT
>OY757935.1:59486556-59489793 GCA_963585895.1 Sepioteuthis lessoniana | reverse complement strand
CACACACACATATACATATATATATATAGAGAGAGAGAGACAGAGAGAGACAGACAGAGATAGACAGCAAAAGACATTAAGGATAAAGAGAAACACCTCCTCAAAGGGATAATATATATATATATATATATATATATATATATATATATATATATATATATATAACTGATCAAAGTATAAATGCTCGTTTTCCAAATCTCTCAGGAAGTATGTGCAAGGTCAAAAGGTATATTACCGGGTCAAAAGCGACACATGTACTTTGTCACTTCACTTACTGTTCTGTTGTTACTTCTGAAGGTACAACACCCACCTCCTCGACCCATGCATAGCCTCAACCAGTCGAAGATGTTGGGGGGTACGTTACAATTACATATAAAATGGTTATCATTAGGGGTTGGGAAAAAAGGACATGTTCCTAGGAATTGGATTACTGCGTCACTTGGGATGCCTATATGTAGATTGGAGTGGACGTACACACAGCGGGACACACGCTCACTGGAATTCGCCTGGCGCACATACACACAGCCACCGACACACACATAGCCACACGCATGCGCAGCTACTAATACACATCACTCAAAAACGTCTACACAAACATATACTTATCATAATTACACGTTCATAGTTCCTATCAGATAGATAGATAGATAGATATGAGGAAAATGAGATAGATAGATAGATAGATAGATAGATAGATAGATAGATAGATAACATCCGCCATACTCATATAGACGTGCAAACACAGATACTCGCGGGCGCAGCTACTCACACACTTCACACACTGTGATATATATATATATATATATATATATATATATATATATATATATATATATATATATATATAATGATAATCATTTGTTTGCAGACAGTTATACGTATTCAAGTATTCCTATCTAATACCAATAATTTGCAAGCAATCATATGGCTTTATGTAAATATTCCTATACAAATAGTTATAGCTTTGTATCACAATTATCATATCATATTTACCAACCCCTCCGCTCGGGCAGGATATGACAAAAGGTCAATTTTTAAGCGGAGTTTAACAGGTTAGAATTCAGCGTTTTCCTTCTCCTAGACTAGTTGCCTAACCAAGGCTGAAGAACTCAGTCTACCCTACTATTTACCCATAGCTGGAGGGAGAATAATTGGATTCATGCCTTTCCCGTAGTTATGATTGTCATCACTTCTTCAGAAATTAATCAAATTTCAGTATTAAAAAATTCATAAAGTGTTAATATAACGTAAAAGAAATGAATCAATGAACCAATCAGTTATAAGTGTTTTCGTCCCCCTTTTCAGGTTCCCTCTGCGCAACCATATATTTGACTGTTAAACCGGCTTGCTTCACTTACTCAGTGAGTTGAAAATACATTTAAGAGCATTGTGAAGTAAAAATCTTGGGACTGTCGAGTTATCTTTTTTTATGCGACCTTCAAGTGTCTGAGACAGACGAGTCTTTCTTCTAGATATCAGAAAAGTCTCAGTTCAATCACTGATATATATATATATATATTCTTTTTTCGAGAAGTAGTGGATAAAATAACATTCAGTCAAAAAGTAATTTACAGAATGTAGAGTCGGGTGTTTATTTTGTTGAATGGCTTTGGATGGGGGAGGTTCTCGTTTTTCAAACTAATGAGAACATTTTGCTACAGAACTTTCTTGTAGCTGCTTTGAAAATAAAACCAAAGAAAAAAGAATTTAAGAAAATAATAAAGAAGCAACAAACGATGAAAAAAAAAATATAAAAAGCGTATGGGGAAAAAAAAAGAAGAAAAAAAACGGAAGAAAGAAGAAAGAAAAAGAAAGAAAGACAAAAAGAAGGAAATTAAAGAGATGAAAAAATGAAGAAATTTGCAAAAATACGAAAAAAAAAGAACTAAGAGAAGACAAACGAAGTAAAAAAAAAAAAATGAATGAAATTAAATCTACAAAAAAATAAAGGAAACCAAAAGCCGAAAAAGTGAAAAAAAAAAAATGAAAGAAGGAAAATAAAAAAAAGTAGAAAAAGAAAAACATTAGTTAAGAAAATGAAAAAAAGGAATGAAAAGATTAGAAAAATAAAGAAAGTCAAAAGTGGAAAAAAGAGAAAAAGAGAGGAAAAAAAAAAGGAAAACGAAAAGAAAGCCTATTTAAAGGAAGAAAAGTGAAAATATCTTGTTTTTTAAGCAAAAAATTAGAGAAGGCAAACGAAATAAAAGTGAATGAAATTAAATCCAAAAAAGCAAATTAAGAAAAAGAAATGACAGAAAGAGAAAGAAAAAGAGAAACAAAAGAAGAAAAAAATGAAAAAGAAGGAGAAACTTAGGAAAAAGGAAAAAAACAAAGAATGAATAGAAAAGAAAATTAGATAAACATTCGTTTTATGTGGGTCAGAATTATTTCTTTTGATCAGTTTTTTTGGAAGGTAGTCAGCGAAAATGGTTTCTTTCTTACTTGTTTGCTAGATAAACAATTATTTTTCGACACCTCTTGAGGATCTTAAAATATTTAATTCCAAGTGTATTTTTCCTCTCTCTCTAACTCAACACACACACACACACACACACACACACACACACACTTAAGGAGAGACTTTGGAAAGGCATGAAAGTTCTTTAAGACATAAGAACTTATGAAAAGCATGAATTCCTCTTCTTTCACCAGCCTCTGTGATCAGTAAATAGTTGGCCAGATTAGCTCAACAGCTAATCTAAGAGAAGGAAAACTGAACTCAAACCAGCTGTACTCTTCGAAAAATTTCACCTTGTGTGACATCCTGTCCGAGGTAGAGGGGTGAGATAAATACACTAACACAAACACTCGGATACAACCACACTCACACTCAGCTACAAAAAAATCACTACACTCAAACAGGCGCACACTCACTTTGGAAAGACAGGACTCTTTGGAAGATATGGGAGCTTGGGAAAGTCAGGAATTCAACTTATCTCTTCCATAGTTGTCTAAATTTCTGAGACGAAGCTAGATGATTTTTATCATTAAGGGTTTTCGGACTATTGTCTTCATCTTTATTGTTATTTCCACAACGTTTCGGCCGATATGTTCACCGGCCTTCATCAGGAGTTCTAACCGTGGATTCAATAAAGGACGTAGTTCGAAGTTCCATGAAGGTTCCCAAGCTCGAAAAACACCTGAAGAAGGCCGGAGGACATATCGGCCGAAACGTTGAGGAAATACCAATAAAGATGAAAACAATAGTCCGAAAACCCTTAATGATAAAAATTTTCT
>OY757935.1:59344056-59481556 GCA_963585895.1 Sepioteuthis lessoniana | reverse complement strand
TTTTATAATTAGTAGTTGTAGGTTTTAAAGCTTTTGTTCATTGTTAGTGCGAAGTGGTTTCTGATTATAAGTGCCCAAAGGCAGCCGTGAATCCTAAAAAAAAAAAATGTGGACAGTAAATAGGACAATGACCAGTATCTTAAAAGTGGTTCTTTTTGGTGTGGGAATAATTTGAAATGAATTTTATAAGCAAAATATCTTTATTTCCCTCTTTGTTAGTCATCTTAGCAGTACAAGCTAAAGACCTGCACTGGAGATTTAGTGACCACAAGACTCCTTAGTTTTCCAGGACTTTTCTCCGTACTCTATACGATTTCAGCAGTGTTGCAGACTGGATGATTTCGATACTTCCTCGGATCTTAGGCTCTCCTAGTTTCTTTTCCAGGTTTTGAGGATTATTCCAAGGACTCTACTTCGGTTTATTTCCGTACATAATGCCTATAATCATGGACTGCGGCCACATATCAAGCGAGTTCGAACCCTAGTTACGTTCATTTTTGGCAAAGTTATGAATCATCTTCCTTCCCCAGCTATGGGTTAAGTAGTATCACAACTGTTTTTTTTTTTTTTTTTACATGGATGGCATTGGCATTAAATAACCCATGAAGGTTGATATGCCATTACACAAAGAAACCAAAACCTATGAGTTCTATCACCACTACCTCCATGTTCTTTTTTGATTTTTTCACTTCACCTTTAACTGGAATCTAAATGACAACAAGTTTTGTATAGTCTTCTGGACTTGAGCTTTTTATATTATCTGATTTTTGCAGTGCTGTGCGCAGGATGATCTCTAGTCTTCTGATCTGCAGTTCACCCAGTCTATTTTTAGTCCCTTAGAGACAGACTGCTTCAATGGTACCAACTACAATTCGTATCAGTGTTACCTTCATGTTTCAAAACCTCAGGAAAGATCCAGGTATCTTTGAGAGTGTTTTGTATCAGCTCTCACCGGCGGTAACTTCTTAGGGCTTCAATGACTGCAAGTCTCCTCAGATTTCCGGGATTCATTAAAGTATCCTGGCTGAGTTGATAGTCTCGATTCTTTCTCTGATGTCTCGTTCTTGGTGACTGTTCCAAGAGCTCCAATTACGATTGGTGTCACCGTCAACACCAGATATCCAATTTTTCCAACTCTCTGGCAAGATTCAGGTATTTGTCGAGGTTTTCTCTTTATTTTATATTACACTCTAGTTTACTGGAAAGGCAATATCCAGAAGCTGACAAGTTCATTGTATCTTGTTAATTTAGCTGGGTTTGGTTTTCGGGCCTTTATGGGGTGATCCGCTTGTATCACAAAGTAACGGAGAGTTTATTATTATTATTATTATTATTATTTAAATTTCATATTGACTTAAACTAAGCGTCCGATGTTTATTTTGTCAGATAAATTATTTTAGAACAATAAAGAAAAGTATCTTTTCAACACTTTCCTCGTTTTGTTTTGTTTTTTCATTTTATCGTTGTTTTGTTTTTGTTTTTACTTTATTTCTTTTTCTTTTATTTATTCATTTATTTATTTTTTTGTCTATTGTAACTTTCTTATCTCGTGGGAGTTTCACTGACTTCAGTGTGTGGCCGTCTTTCAGATAGGATCGTCACGGAGACTATCAGAATTGATCGTGAATAAACACCAAGTTAATGAGTATCGTGTGAAAAAGAAAGAAGGACTCGGAAAATAGGCTAGGGAAATAAAAACTAGAAATAGAGCACAAGAAGCAGATAGATAGATAGATAGATAGATAGATTAGTTTAGTTTACTTGGTTTTACGGCATATCAATCCTTGATGGTTAGTTAAAGCCATATCCTGTTTATATATATATATATATATATATATATATATATATATATGGGAGGAATTATTTGTAGGTAACTTTATTTTTAAACGAGTTCAAGCTCATTTGTTTGCGCACAAATAAATGGTTTCAGGCATAGGAAATGATTAACGAATTGAGATAGATAGATAATTTTATTTATCATTAGATTGAACCCTAAAAAAGGGACTACTACTCCAGCTCAGAATTGGCCCGGTAGTAATGGAAATGAAGGGATACTCTACATTCCCTAAAACTCCGGAACTAGATCCTCACTCACATTCAGAGGCGACTTGGTGTCATACTCACAACATTCATAGGAGTCCTTTCCTCTTTGTGGAGCTGCAGTTGGCGTATTCTCTAACCCCAATAGATAGATAGACAGATAGATAGATATGAACGAATTGAGATAGATAGATAAATAGATAGATAGGGAGGGACAAACTGACCGAGATAGATAGATAGATAGATAGATAGATATGAACGAATTGAGATAGATAGATAGATAGATAGATAGATAGATAGATAGATAGATAGAAAGATACAAACTGACGAGATAGATAGATAGATAGATAGATAGATAGGGAGGGACAAACTGACCGAGATACATAGATAGATAGATAGATAGATAGATAGATAGATAGATATGAACGAATTTAGATAGATAGATAGATAGATAGATAGATAGATATGAACAGACCGAGATAGATAGATAGATAGATAGGGACAAACTGACTGAGATCGATAGATAGATAGATAGATAGGGACAAACCGACCGTGATCGATAGATAGATATGAACAGACCGAGATAGATAGATAGATAGATAGATAGATAGATAGGGACAAACCGACTGAGATAGATAGATAGATAGATAGATCGGGACAAAGTGACCGAGATAGATAGATAGATAGATAGATTTCCTATATGAAATATAAAGACGCAGTCGTCTAAAAATACATAAAGTGGTGAATATAAGAAAATAAACTTTTCCTAAACATTGAGTTATTTCGGAAATATCTTCCTCTGCATGGCTTTGAAAAGTATACCATTATTCTAAATAATCTTATTCATATTTTAAGTGTACCATTAGTTTGATATAATTTGATCTATCTTTTATGAAGGCAAAATGTTCAGCTATTAAAGAAACAATATTTTGTGTCTTATCTGTTAGTAGTTTATTTACTGCTAAATAAAGAAAAAAGCTAAGTAAACATCTTCTAAGAAGGCGAAATCCATAATTTCCCTAACCGATAAAATGAAACGCAGTTTCCTCCAGGCAGCGGTTGTGTCGATTATGCTGTATGGATTCACCGATAGGACGCTAATAAACAGCTGGAGAAGAAGCTAGACGGTAATTACACAAGGATGTTGCGAGCAATATAGAACAAGTCCTGGCGGCAACACCCCACAAGACACCAACTGTACGGCCACCTGCCTCCCATCACGAAAACTATCCAAGTTAGACGAGCCAGACATGCAGGACACTGCTGAAGAAGTGATGTACTCCTATGGACCCCCACATATGGACGAGCTAAAGCAGGACGACCAGCTAGAACATACATACAAGGAGCTATGCGAGGATACGGGATGTAGCCCAGAAGACCTGCCAGAGGTGAAGAACGAAAGGGAGAAGTAGCGAGAGAGGGCCAGGGATATCCGTGCTAGCGGCACGACATGATGATGATGATGATGATTTAAAAAATAATAAAGTATACATATTTTACCATCTTCTTCTAGTTTATAGTTAAAATTCCTTTGGCTACAGTCGAGTATTCATCTTTCTCTCATTCATAGTCCATTCACCTCTCTCTCTCTCTCTCTCTCTCTCTCTCTCTCTCTTGTAAACATTCTGGTAACTGTCGACGGCCAATGGTCGTCCGGACCTCTACGCTGTATTCGAAGATGAGTGTCCAACTCCTTTTACCGTTACCCATGCCGTGAATTCGAAGAACATCACTTGCCAGGAAGAATAACTAACAATCTACTTTCGTGTACATCTTAATTTATTATGTCTTCTATACATAATACCCGTGCACATCAGGGAATGGTTCAGGGGATGGAAAATTATGCTAACCCATAATTACACATGTATGCTAGTCGATGTCTCGGAAGCAACTAACGACAACTTTCCATCTTCTGTAGCAGCTTGGTCACATGATCGAGACTATCCAATCCCAGCTGTGGTCTCAGAATGATCCTGTGTTCATGTGCTGTCACTCAAATGCAATTGACCCAACAGTCTTTGAGTAAACGTTCTAGTTTAAACTAACCTACACTTCATATGAATTACAGATTTCGCCAATCTGTAAGGTAACATCTCTCTCTCTCTCTCTCTCTCTGTTCCCCTCTCTCTCTCTCTCTCTCTCTCTCAATACGCTCCCTCATGGGGGTTGAGCACTCTGATGAAGGAATTGTCTGTCGCCGCTTGCATAATGCAAAGCTCTTCGAAAGAATTGAGCACTCTGGTAGCCGATAGGGTATAAAAATGAAAACAAACGGCTACTGCTGTTACTACATTATACCTTTAAAATTCCCTTAGCCAAACGTGGTGCGCTTGTTGGTCGAGCGGTCTGAGACGTAGTCAAACGTAAAGTTGGATGGGTTTCGATCCCGGCTTCGGGCGTCCTATGTGTCTAGCCACACTGAAGAGTTCTGATAGAACGAAACAGTTTGTCTGTGGATGACAATATATATATATATATATATATATAACCTTTACATATGTGTCTTGAATAAACTGTATCTGACAGAGAGGCTCTAGATCTGTAGCTTTGGCAAATGACGAGTTCTCCTTCATTGCCATTATTCCTAAGTCTTCTCTGACCTGGAGTGATAGTACTTTTTAGGGCCCCATCAATGGCCTTAATAGAAATACTCAATCATCTGTTATACTTTAAACCATTTAGCTATTTGCTAACAAGTGATTTATAATAAATTAAATTATTAGCATGAAACTTTTAACTGTGTGCAAACGAATGAATAATGTTGACTTAATTTATTAGTGTTGAATAACAATACTTGAACCGATTCAACCGTGTGAAAACAATAAACAGCAGTGCTTGAAACTTTTAATTGTGTGTAACCAAATTAAGGGAGGATTCACCGAAGCAGCCATCATCATCATCATCATTATGTCGTGCCACTAGCACGGATATCCCTGACCCTCTCTCGTCACTTCTCCCTATCGTTCATCGCCCCTGGCCGGTCTTCAGGGCTGCATCCCGTATCCTCACATACCTGCTGTATATATGTTCGAGCAGGTCGTCCTGCTTTTGTCCGGCCATATGTGGGGCTCCATAGGAGTACATCACCATTGAGCTCGTCCCTGCTTCTCCAGCAGTGTCATGCATGTCTGGTTCACCCAACTTGGATAGTTTTCGTGATGGGAGGCAGGTTACCGTATAGTTGGTGCTTTGTGGGGTGTTGCCGCCAGGACTTTTTCAATATTGCTCGCAACAGTCTTGTGTAATTGCCGTCTAGCTTCTTCTCCAGCCGTTTCGTTAGCGTCCAAATAGTGCATCTATACAGTAGTATCGACACGACCGCTGCCTGGAAGAAACTGCGTTTCATTCTTGTGTAATTGCCGTCTAGCTTCTTCTCCAGCCGTTTCGTTAGCGTCCAAATAGTGCATCTATACAGTAGTATCGACACGACCGCTGCCTGGAAGAAACTGCGTTTCATTTTATCGGTCAGGTCTGATTTCCATATGATCGATAGCCTATCGATAGCAGTCCATGCCTTCGTTAACCGCGTGTCGATGTCTTTTCGGTTGATGAGATACTTCTTCCTAAGTAGGTGAATTTGTCTACTAGTTTCAGAGAGGTTCCGTCTAGTGTGAAGATGTCGCCTGTTTGATTATAGCACATATATTTAGTTTTGTGTGCATTGACATGGAGGCCAGTCAGCCATAATGATGCAAAACACACGCTCACCGGTTGGAGGCACAGACTTCTTTAACATTGTAGCTGGGATGCTGCAAGGGAACACATTAGCACCATATCTCAGTCGTCTCCATACTACTGTATGGATGCACCACTTAGACTTATATATATATATATAGAGAAAAAGCTTGACAGCAATAGCACAAGGATACTACGAACAATATTAAACAAATCCAGGAAGAAACATCCTCCCAAAAAAAAACCACTCATCTCGAAGACCATCCAAATTAGACGAACAAGACATGCGGATCACTGTAAGAGGATCCAGGACGAACTCATAAGCAACGTTTTCCTATGAATCCCTTGCCACGGACGCGTAAGTGTAGGACGACCAGCTAGAACTTATCTACAACAGGAGTGACAGGATTTAGTCTGGAAGACCTGCCGGAAGTAATGGATGGCGAGAGAGAGAGAGAGAGTTAGGGAAATCCGTGCGATCAGCATGACATGATGATGATAAAACAAATGAGCAAAGACTCGTTTAAAATTAAAGTTACCTTTTAAATTATTCGCTTACAAATCCCATGTGTATAAACAGGACTTGGCATTAAATAAACATAATGGGTTGATATGCCATAAAACCCACCCAAACTTGTTCTTATATATCTATCTATCAAAACTGTGAGAGGGGATGTCTCCGTGGTGTAATAGTTAAAGCGATGCACTGCAAAATCGTTGTACGCGAGTTCGAACTTCAGTCGCGCTATTACATTAACTTTCGGATCAAATACCTTTGGGAAAGGTATGAACCTCTTATATCCTCCAGGCTGTGTTAAAAAATACCACTACCTGTTATATATTGACCATCTACTGAGCCGTCAATCAAGTGATGCACCTGTGTAAATAAGCGGAAGAACAGCGGAAGCAGGTGAACGTTAGAAAATAATATAACCAGGTGCCCGGGCAGTTCGAGTCAGTTGGAGACAGGATGCCGAAGTGAGAACCAGTTCCAGAGAGAGGGCTTTGGGCCCTTAGTGACCCCCGGTTGAGCAACCCAAGCCAAGATGCTATGGTTGAGGAAGAACTTCGATCAATATAGCAGTCCGTCCATGTCTCCACTCAATTCTCACACACAACAAACATCACCCTTTCGAAAATAAAGTGTGAGAGATTTATATTTTTATATAAAAGTGTATTCATTCGTTATTGAAGTCGTCATTGCAGTTGTATGTGGCTATACAACATACTGTCCTTCTAAAAATGATAGATTTGGCATCAAATAACCCGAGAAGTTTGATATGCCATTAGATAACAAACAAATAAACAAACAAAACCCTGAAAAAATGTTACAATTTACCCAAGGTCAAATATGTAGGATATATTTCCCTTTACTGATCACATGTCCATAAAAGGTTTGGCTTGGTTTGTTTGGTTTTATGGCATATCAACCTTTGTAGGTTATTTAACGCCAAATCCATTTTTATGTAAATAATCTGTTCTATTGAAAACAGTTCAGTTTAGCATAAGTACACAGTTTAATTGTCAAAAACATTTCGATTTCAAACTATTTAAGCAGTTATATGTAATAATTCACTTAAGTGTAAATACAGTTTTAATGTCGAAAAAGTTCTATTTCAAATAATTCAGTTAAGCATAACCACGCAGTTTAAGTGTAAGTACGGTTTAATTGTCAAAAACGTTTCTATTTCAAGCTATTCAGTTTATTCAATTCATTTTAGCATAAGTATGCTGTTAGTTCTATTTAACCCATAGATAGGGCCCTATCAGGTGCTACCACTCCAGGCCAGAGTGGACCTGGGAGCGATGGAAATGAAGGGGTACTCCGCATTCCCCAAAGCTCCAGCACTGCTGGAACTTCACCATCAGATTGTTTAGTGTCATATCAGGACACTCGTTAGGGGGGGGTCTTACCCCTCTGCAGAGGTGCAGTCAGTGTATTCTACAGCCCCAGCTGACTGGGCAACATGTCCGTATAAGTTCTGTTTCTTTACCAATGGTATATCAAACTTCCTGATTTTTTTTTAATGCCAAAACCATCTTTCTAGGTAAACAGCAGTGGTATCTAACAGTTACCTGCGACCATTAGTAGTTTCCTACCTTTCCATAGATTATTAGTCCTAAAGTGTTTGTTTGTTTGGATTTTAAGTACCCAGTTTAGTTCTATTTGACCCAGAGATAGGGCCCTATCAGGTACTACCACTCCGATCGTAGGGGACCTGGGAATGGTGGCAATGAAGGGGTTCTCAACATTTTCCAAAGTTCCAGCATTACTGGAGCCTCACCATCATATTTTTAGTGTCTTAAATCCAGGACACTCGTTGGAGGATCTTGCCCCTCTGCAAAAGTGCAGTCGGTGTATCATCATATTTACCAACCTCTCCGCTCGGGCAGGATATGACACAAGGTCAATTTTTTTTAAGCAGAGTTTAACAGGTTTAAATTCAGAGTTTTCCTTCTCCCAGACTAGTTGCTTCACCAAGGCTGAAGAACCTAGTCTGCCCTACTATTTACCCATAGCTGGAGGGAGAATAATTGGATTCATACCTTTCCCAAGGGTTTTAGTGCTATATGAAATGCAATCAGTCTCGTCCAGGATTTGAACTCGTATCGTCGTGTCCAATTCCTACGACGATAACCATTATACCACGGGCACCTCCAGTCGGTGTATTATACAGCCCTAGCTAACTGGGTAAAGTCTTAAAGTGTACGTGATAGCACAACTTGAGTTTGAACTGGTTTACTACCATGTTGCAATTCAACTCGTTAGCCATTACACCAGAGAGACTCCACTATGTCGATATAGATATAAAAGTTATACAATGACGAGATTAATCGATAGATTAATTTGTTGATTGATTTTAACATAATATGAACCAGACTAAAGTTAATTTACAACAAGAATTTAGGTAACTAAACGAGAGGATGATTACAACTGAATTTAAGTCTCACTGGGGGCCTTAACTAAGTAAAGTTTAGTCAACTTCAGCTGTAGCTTTCAAGAATTATGAAAGTTTAATCCATTCGGCAGGACTGGCCCAGTCAACTGAGGCTTCAGAATACATCGACTGTATCTCTGCAAAGGAGTAAGACTCCCCCAACGAGTGTCCTAGATATGACACTGTACAATCTGGTAATGAGGCCCCAGATATGCAGGAACTTTGGGAATGCAGAGTAGCTCTTCATTGCCATCGCTCCCAAGTCCACTCCGGCCCTGAATGGTAGCATCTGATATCTATTGGTCAAATAGAACTAAACTGTGTGCTTATGCTTAACTGAATTATTCGAAATAGAACTATTTTTATACTTTACAGTGTGTAAACAAAAAATGTACTCATGCTAAACTGAATCGTTTGAAATACCACAGTATATGTATAAAAATGGATAAGCATTGAATAACCTACAATGGTTGATATGCCATAAAACCAAAATCAATCAACCAACCAACATGGTAGGACATATGTACGGATACCTGTTGCCTTGTACCATAGTAAATCGAGTGTTCTAATATTAATACAGTAACATAGTGCAAATTGTTACACATTTAAAATATGGCAGACAGACGGCATCAGAAATAGAAAGCGACCTGTTAAAATGGTAATACGCTCATTAAAGATATAGTTTTCTATCAGTCTCTCGCGTATAGAGGCTTTGAACAATAGCAGTTGATATTAGGCAGACTTCCACCTATTATGTCAAGTCAATTAAAGAGCCTACACCATTACCAGCAGACTGCAACCAGCGGAATATGAATCTAGGCCGAGAAGAAAGACGTAAGAGACAAGGCGATTAATTGATAACTTTCAAAGCATCTATATCTGTAATCAAATAACTTATTCAATTCAAAGTCATATGAAATCTTATCCGTATTTTTGTCATTTAAATTGCTATCCTTTTGCGAAGAAAGCCTGAGATTAGAATGGAGAGAACAAATAAACGAGGCAAGCGATATTTCTTAAAAGCATATGTTGAAAAGACAGGGGCAAAGAACTCTCTATTGTCTTCGCTAAAACTAACATTATATAATGAATATTCTGAAGTATATATATATATATATATATATTAGTATTTACAAACCCCTTCGCACGGGAAGGATGTGACACAAGGCCAGTTTATAAGCGGAGTTTAACTGGTTTGAATTCTGAATTTTCCTTCTCCTAAATCGGTTGCCTAATCAAGGCTAAAGAATCCAGTCTAGCCTTCTATCAACCCATAACTGGAAGAAGGATAGTAGGATTCATACCTTTCCCAAAAGTATTAGCGATATGTGAAGTGAAGTCTTGTACAGGATTTGAACTCGTGTCACCGTGTTCATTTCCGACGATGATAACCATTACAAAACGACTCATCGCCTTTATTTTATTTATCTTAGGTTGTTGTTTCTCAATAATTTTTTGCACAGTTATATAATATCAAGTATTCCCATCTTATACAAATTTGCACAGTTATATGGTTTCAAGTATTCCGATCTAATACCAATAATATTGTTTCAAGTAATTGTTTCGATTTAATAGCAGTCATTTTTTGTGCATACTTATATGGGCTCGAGTAATCAATCATCATCATCATCAATTCTCGCAGTTGACACGGATTTCCTTGAATCTCTCTCGCCAATCGTCACTATCATCCATCACTCCCAATAGGACTTCTAGTCTACATCCTGTGTCTGTACAGAGATGTTGTAAGTATGGTTTGTTGTTTTGTTTTACGGCATTTCAACAATTTTCGGGTCAACTGAATTGTTTGAAATTTAATTAGGCGTTACCTAATTAAATTTCAAACAATTCAGTTTAGTATCAGTATAGTTTTTCATATTTACCCGACGCCTCCACCCTGGCAGGATATGACACAAGGTCAATTTTTAAGCGGAGTTTAACAGGTTTGAATTCAGAGTTTTCCTTCTCCTAGACTAGTTGCCCCACCAAGGCTGAAGAACCTAGTCTACCCTGCTATTTACCCATAGCTGGAGGGAGAATAATTGGATTCATACCTTTCCCAATGGTATTAGTGCTATGTGAAATGCAATCAGTCTCGTCGAGGATTTGAACTCGTGTCGCCGTGTCCATTCCCTACGACGATAACCATTACACCACGGGCACCTCCCCTATCAGTATAGTTTTTGTTTACCCACTGTTAAATGTCAAAACAGTTCTATTTCAAACAATTCAGTTTAGTATAAGTACACAGTTTACTTTCATTTGACCCAGAGTGGACTTAGGAGCGATGGCAATGAAGGGGTACTCTGCATTCCCAAAAGCTCCAGCATTACTGGAATTTCACCATCAGAAATTTTAGTGTTATATCAAGGACACTGTTCTAGGTACGTGGTGCATTTAATGAGTTTCCAGGGGGGTGGGTTGTACAGGCATTTAGAATTGTCGTATACTCTTGAGAATTCAGTATGTTATTGCTATACATCTTATGAGATGACTGACCAATTTTTATGATTTCAGGTTCAAATCAACAGCTACAGCAGGAATTCGAATACACCCTACTAAAACCTGATTGTCACAGCGGGTGAATTTCAAAAATGCAATCTGGACGTGAGGACACTTTAGAAGAACGATACGCAATAAAATTGTGTTTTAAACTTGGAAAAAATGCCACAGAAACGTATGGAATGCTTCAGATAGCTTTTGGAGCATCTTGCATGAATCGAGCATGAGTTTTTGAGTGGCATAAGAGATTCAAGGAAGGCAGGGATGATGAGAGGTGTGGGAGGAGTAAGGAAGTCAATAGACCAGAGTTTATTGGCCAAAATGTTAGGGTTAGGGTTATTATGTGGAGGCTTTAAGGGAGTTCAAGAAGAGATTCCGCCGTCGGAAGAGGCTAGCACTCTTCAAATCGGATCAATGGCATTTCCACCAGGACAATGAACCAGTCCACAACGCCATCCCTGTCACAGACTATTTGACCAAGATGGGTATCAAGACAGTTCCTCAGCCTCCCTATAGTCCAGACATTGCTCCCTGTGACTTTTGGTTATTCCCTAAGCTCAGAGCCTGTCGTCATGAGACAATTGAGGAGATGAAAGAGGCTGTTACGAAGGTCATTGACACGCTCACACAAGAAGACTTCCGTGGGCTCTTCCAGAGGTTGTTGGGACAGTACAACAAGTGCATTGCAGCCGGGGGAGATTACTTCGAAGGGAACTAGAGTTTCATGTGTGTACTATCAATAAAATGCCCATACGAAAAAAGTATGGAAACTTATTTAATGACCCTCGTATGTTCTTCTTGGTTGTACAACACTATGTAAAGGTCTCCATAGGAGAACGTCACTGATGATTTCGTTCTTGCTTCTCCAGCAGTGATCCGCATGTCTTATTCGTCTTATTTGGATATTTTTAGAGATAGGAGGTAGGTGTCCGTACATCTGTTGCTTCGTGGGATGTCGCTTTCAGGATTTGTTCAAACACCTTGTAACACTCTTGTGCAGCTACCGTCTAGCCTTTTGTCTATAACCTTCGTCAGGGTCCATGTGGTGCATCTATTCGGTAGAACAGACACAACCACTGCTAATTAAATCACTATAGATTCAAGTAACTATTCTTAATACATAGTTTATAGTTATATGGCATCGAGTATTCGTTACTAACACTAATAATTTCTTACCGATCTATTTGACCCCTAACATGAGACTCCATATTAAAATCGACCTTGGAGTAATGGCAATGGAGTGACTGTCCATATTCCTTAGACCTTCAGAACTGAAGCTTTACCACCAAATGTAGTATAATGTCAGACCCAGGACACCCCTCTTTTGAGGGAGAGGATCTTACCCCTGCGCACGAGATACGGTCGACGTATTAAAAATAAAATTTATAAATATGAAATAACATAAGGTCTTCAGACGATAATTTTATTTATACTGGGTGCCTCAATATACATGGGACCCATGTGACTGCCCTATTATTTCTGCTCACTCAGTATATATATACATATATAGTGTGTCTCAATATGCATGGGACCTATGTGACTGTCCTATTATTTCTGCTCACTCAATATATGCATATATAAAGGGGTCTCAATATACATGGGAACCACGTAACTGCACTATTATTTCTGCTCACTCGGTATATGTATAGGGTGTCTCAATATACATGGGACCCATGTGACTGCTAATAACTCTACAAATAACAATGTTAGGTTCTTTTTTGTTTCAGATTCGAAAATAATATACTATAACAACTATTAATCCTCGATCACAATACCTCGGTCAAGAGAGGAAAAATATTTTCCGTCACTATTTATTTGAAGACAAAATCATATAAACTGTCTCAAAATAGATGCAACTCATTTATATGATAATGATATATTTGAGAGAAGAGACTCAAAAAATGGTTGCATGTCCTGAAAGCATTGACTTGTTGTATCTAGCTCAAAACTGGCTGTGTTTGTAGCATTCTGTTAATATATATGTATAAATTGGTTTTGGCATTAAATAACCTACAATGGTTGATATGCCATAAAATCGAACCAAACCAAATCATGTATATTTGATATATATGTATAAAGAGGATTTGGCATTAAATAAGCTATAATGGTTGATATGCCATAAACCCAACCCAACCAAATCATATATATTTAGTAAGTAAAGTTGGCGACCATAGTCTAGGGCTACCAGAAGGCTCCCTTTTCAATAGCTACTATACTCGGGTTTAGGGGAGGGCGCTACTCCTTTCCCTATATTGCTCCACTTTACTCTCGATACGTGCCTTATATTGCTGAGAGTTAAACAAGGAGGTATCTAGTACCATTTTTAATGTCTTTGGTATGACGCGACCTAGGATTGAACACAGGTCTCCCGGACCATTGGCGAACACTCTACCCACTAGACCAATGAGACGGTCATTTGGCATTAAATAACCTACAATTGTGGATATGCCATAAAGCATAACCCAACCAAATCAAATCATATTTATTATTATATATTTATTGAGGATTTGGCATTAAATGACCTACAATGTTTGATATGCCATAAAACCCAACCAACCCTAATCATATATATTTAATATACATGGTGGAATGATAAAATTGTCGCCCTAGAAAAGACGACATGATTCCATTTCCGTTTAATGAAAACCGGTTTTCTTTTTTTGTTGCAGACCATCTACTAGTTGGCCAGTTGTGTACAAATCCCAAGAGCGATAGGAGCATTCTATCATGTCTGAAAGTGACACAATGTTCAACGAGCGAGATCGGAGATGCGCCGCTGTACAACTCTTGTCTCTATCGATCCAAGTTATAACAACCAGAACCATCGCAGGATTGCCACGAATAACAGGGGACGTGCCCAGGGTGATGAAAACAAAATTTCCGACTACGGCTATGGTCTTTGGTGTGGTTTCAAGTGAGGGCCACATCATGCCACCTCACATTTTCGAAGTCGGCTTGAAAGTCAAAACCAAATTTTACCTAGATGTGCTGAAGAGTGTAGCGATCCCCTGGTGCAATCAGGTGACCGTTGGCAGACCCTGAGTGTGGTAGCAGGACTCAGCGCCGGCCCACAAGTCCAAAGAGACCCAGGCTTGGCTTCAGAAGGAGTGCTACGACTTTGTACCCTTCTCTCACTGGCCTCCCAACTCCCCCGACCTGAACCCGCTGGACTACTTCGTTTGGTCATAGGTCGGGAACATCACCAACATGACCTCCCACAACACCACAGCCAGCCTGATCGCCACCATCCGCCGAGAATTCGCCGAGCTCCCGCCGGCGCTGGTGGAAAAGGGATGCTCCTAGTTCCGGATCCGTATCGAGGCGGTGATTGAGGCTGAAGGAGGCAGCTACATTGAATAGATTTCAGCTCTACTACATAATCAAGTTAGCTGAATTGATTTTTTCAATAAAAGTTTTAAAATAAAGCTGTCGTGTTGTTTTCATTAGGACGACAATTTTATCGTTCCATCCTGTATATTCAATATATATGTATAAAAAGGATTGGCATCAAACAACCTACAATTGTTGTTATGCCATAGAAAAATCAAACAATCAATATTTAAAAGATTGGAGCAATACAAAGTTCTTGAAGGCGAAACATCATCATATTGTATAAGTAGACAGAGGTAAGGTCATCCGTGGTGAAATCAACACTGAAGTTGTATTTACCAAAGTAGAGAAGAACATTGAATGAAACATTTTCTGCAAAATAGTCCTCTTCGCTAGCACTTTCACTTTCGTACGAATACCCAAATACTATGAACCCAACAGCTATGGACAAAAAACTACCGCGAATGTGCTTCTACAAAAATGGCTTAGGGATTGAATAATCCATCAAGATTGATATGCCATTAAACAAAGAAACCAAACCAAACCTAAGACTTTGTTAATATAGCCATATCAAATCGACGGTGCCTTTCATGGTGTTGTCATCTTATTTTCCCTCCATGCATATACCAAAAATATTTCATCAAGGCATTTTCCCCAACCAATGTCGGTTATCTCCGCTAATGTATATATAATCACACACATACATATCTACATTACTAGACACCAATAAGCAGAAGTAATTTCCAGATAATACAAATTAATCAGTCAATGCGATCAAAAAGCCCAAATCATAATCTTATCCCCCTGCCATACGTATACGTTCCGCTCAATAAATTCTATAGTCTTACAACTTTTCCCTGAAATTTATATCTCAGCCCAAAAGTCACACCCATTTCGTCGGAAAAAAAAGTCAATATCACGCCAGGATCTTCAAAAACCTAAAAATAATAGAAAAGAAAATAAATCCACGTCAGCATCGGGATTAGATAGAAAGTGATCAATTAAAAAAAATAGGTAATTCGATTCACTGTGCTTTCAGTATAATGCAACATCTGTCTGTATTTCACCGATTTTAGTTGGTCCCTTCGTATGCTGGTGAAAAAAGGTTTATTCATATATATATATATATATATATATATATATTCATATGTGTGTGTATGTGTGTGCATGTGTGTTTAATGGCCTTTAACTTCCAATTCATCAATATATATATATATATATATATATATATATATATATATATATATATATATTGGCCAGTGATATGCTGATAGCAAACGTTTTACTTATCAATATATATAAAGAAAAAGTGAGAGAAAGAGAGAGAGAGAGAGAGAGAGAGAGAGAGAAAATGAGAATAAAAGAGGGGAAAGGCATTGAGATGCATACATATAGGTCCATAGCTAGATCTTTATATATATATATATATATATATATATATATATGGGGTTGTATTTCTTGGACTTTAACTTCATATTCATCAAAACATATATGTATATATATACATATATATCGTCTTGTGATATGCTGATAGCAAACGTTTTACTTATCAGTATACATAAAGTGAGAGAGAGACAGCATGAAAGAGGAGAAAGGTATAGACATGCATACACCTAGAGCGGTTGATAGATATCATATATATATATATATATATATATGTGTGTCTGTGTGTGTGTGTGTATGTGTGTGTGTGCGTACGTCTTGTCTCTGTGTATGAGTGTGTGCGTGTATTTCTTAGACTTTAACTTCTTACTCATCAATATATATATATATATATACTTATATATATATATATATATATATACGTGTGTTTGTGTGTGTGTGTGTTGTCTTGTGATTTGCTGATAGCAAACGTTTTGCTAATCAATATAACAGCATAAAAGAGGAGGGAGGTATAGACATGCATACATATAGATCAGTAGATAGATCTTCATATATATATGTATATATATATATATATATATATATGCGTGTGTGTGTGTGCGTGTGTGTGTATTTCTTGGACTTTAACTTCTTATTCATCAATATATATATATATATATATATATCTTGCGATCTGCTGATAGCAAACGTTTTACTTATCAATATATATAAAGAGAGAGAGAGAGAGAGAGAGAGAGTATAAAAACAGAGAAAGACATAGATATCGATTGGTCGATAGATTTTTAGCTGGATCGCCGAAATGGCTGCGCGGCGTGTTATCAGTCTTACATAAAATCAAGCGAGTTTCAATCCTAGCTTGAAGCTTCCAGTATATCTAGTCCCACTGAAGAGTCGGAATACAACGAAACATTCTGTCTATGGATGACAATATATATATATATATATATATATATATATATATTGTCATCCATAGACAGATTGTTTCGTTCTATCAGAACTCTTCAGAGGGGCTAGACATGTAGGACGCTCGGAGCCGGGATCGAAACCCATCCAACTTTACGTTAGACTAAGTCTCAGACCGCTCGGCCAACAAGCGCACCACATTTGGCTAAGGGAATTCTTAAGGTATTTATGTAGCAACAGCAGAAGCCGTTTGTTTACATTCTTATGCCCTATCGGCTACCAGAGTGCTCAATTCTTTCGAAGAGCTTTGCATTATTCGAGCGGCGGCCGAAAATTCCTTCAACAGAGTGCTCAACCCCCATGAGGGAGCGTATATATGTATATATATATTTCTTTAAGAAAAAACAAAAACTAGCCACCTTAGGATTATAAATTTATTTCCATCCTGTTATGGGTTTTTCATATAAATCAAAAATACCAAAAAAAATTAACAGGACTTCTTCAGATCTTATGGATAGAATAATTCAGAATAGACACTGGAAAGAAGGGTGAGAGGAGATAAGAGAGGGGTGAAGAGTTTTCTCCTCGTTTAGCCCACTTCCGGGTTTTTTTTTAATTGCCGGTTTTTTTTTAAATTCTATATACATTTCGACTTAAAACTCCAGATTTAATACTAATTTAGATAAAATAACTTTCTTTAATACCTTTACGTAAGAATACATTAATACTTATGTTAAATTAAATTCAAATTTTAAAATTAAGATTTTTAATTTCAATTTTATTTTCCTGCCTATTAATTCAGTTACCCCTCCATTGAAGAGTGCCTACACATCATATGGTTTCTTTTCATTTTTTTATTTTATTTTATTTTTATTCATTTACCTTAAATCTCAATTTAAACCAATGTTTTTTTTTTATTTAATCATTATCTATGATAATTTGTCTTTAGTTTAAATTTAGTCCAATGTCTACATCTAGCTATTAATTCACATCTCTTATTTAACAATTTTTCAGGGTCTGGGTATATCATTATTTGTATTTTCTCCTCTAGGCATAGATTACATCTACTATCAAAACATTTTGGAGTATTTGACTTTTTCAATATGGACCATTGAATCTCAGGGGTTAAACCTTTATTTTTCAAACTCCAAAAATTCTTAGATAGGGCTGTTTAGTGTTTCAGATGTTCATGGAAGAAAGAAAATTTTTTCAACTTTTCTTATATATATATATAATAAAAAAAAGTTGAAAAAAGAAAAAAATCCAAAATTTGATGAATTTATTATGAAAGTTCACGTTCAACGTTTTACTTGTTATAATCTTCTTCAGGACTTTGAATTCATAAAAAAAAATGTAGTTAAAACAGCAATGAATGTATATTAGAAAAAATGAAAATGAAACCGACTGTAACGAAATGTAAAAATATGAAAAAACAAGGTATTCAGAGGATGAGATTATTTACAGTTGAATATTATGCCGATGTTAAATGTTTCTTTTTTTCTATATCAAACCATCATCAGGGCAATATTAATATGTGACTTTATATCTTTTGAAATACATAGAAGCAAATAAGAAATTCTACAAAGTGCAACTTTTTGCATTTCTTATCGGCTAAGACTCTTAGATATCTTGTTAATGTCTTCATCTGTCCTTTCTTGATCATACCCAGGGCTCCCGCTATAACTGGCACGGTTGTTAATTTTAAGGAGCCACTTTTTTTTCAATTTCCATCTCCAGATCTTTTATTATTATTATTATTATTATTATTATTATACTATTTTAGAGTTTTTCACATCAGTGTCAGCTGATGGTTTTTCACTGGAGTTTGAGTGATTGCAAGTCTCCTCAAGTCTCCGGGACTCCTCTCAGGATTCTGACCATTCTTAGCCGTGCTGTCGTTTGGATAGTCTCTACCCGTCCGCCAACTTCCAGGCCTTTTAATAATCCTTTAGTTATTGTGCCTAATGCACCAATCACAATTGGCACAATCGTTACTTTCATGTTCCACAGGGTATTTTTTTATTCTCAAGCAAGGTGGAGGTACTTATCCTTCTTTTCACTTTCCTTCAGTTTTATTCTGTGGTCTGGTCTTCTGGTCGGGATATTCTCATTATTATTATTATTATTATTGAGTTTTTCACTCTAGCGTCAGCCGGTTGTGGTATACTGGAGTCGGAGTTTGAATAAACTGAATAATTTGAAATAGAAATGTTTTTGACAATCAAACTGTGTTCTCACGCTAAACTGAATTGCTTGAAATAGAACTGACTATTTACATAAAGATGGATTTGGCGTTAAATAACCTACAAAGGTTGATATTCCATAAAACCCAACCAACCAACCAATAACCAACAAACTAAAAAAGACTCTCAGATATCTTGTTATTGTCTTCATCAGTCCTTTCTGGATCCTACACAGGGCTCCCACTATTACTGGCATGGTGTTAATTTTAAGGAGTCACTTTTTTTTCAATTTCTTTCTCCAGGTCTCACTCTTGCGTCAGCCGGTTATGGTATATTGGAGTCTGACTGACAGCATATCTCTTCAGGTCTCCAGGACTTTTCTCAGTATCCTGGTCGATTTCAACAAATCTGTAGTCTGGATAGTTTCAATTATTCCTCTGATATCTAATTCTACTAGTTTTCCTTCCAAGTCTTTGGGGACAGTTCTAAGTGTACGAAATACAGTTGGTATCATTGTCATTATTATTATTATTATTATCCAATATAAATTGTAGATTTTAACCATATTATTACCAAAAAAACAACTGACTTTGGCATAAAATAACCGAACCCTCAATGACATGCTCTAAAACCAACCATCAACCTTGCCCAGTCGGCTGAGGCTGTAGAATACACCGACTGCAACTCTGCAGAGGGGTAAGATCCCCTCCACCAAATGAGTGTCCTAGATATGACACTAAACAATGTGATGGTGATGTTCCAGTGATTCTGGAACTTTGGGGAATGTAGAGCATCCCGTCATTACAATTGCTCCCCGGTCCACTCTGGCCCGAAATGGTAGTACCTGATAGGGTCCTATCTATGGGTCAAATAGAACTAGCTGCACACTTATGCTTAACAGAATTGTTTGAATTAGAACTGTTTGACTGAACTGAATAGCTTAAAATAGTAATATTTTGACAATTAAACTGTGCTTACATTTAAACTGCATGCTTATGCTAAACTGAATTGTTTGAAATTGAACTATTTTTGACATTGAAACTCTACTTACACCAAACTGATTTGTTTAATATAGAACTGTTTAGCCATTTAACTGTTTGTAAAGAAAATCTGTATTTATACTGAACTGAAATGTCTGAATTAGAACTGTTTGAATAAATTGAAGAGCTTGAAATAGAAATGTTTTTGACAATTAAATTGTATTTGCATTTAAACTGCGTGTTTATGCTAAATTGAATCATTTGAAATGGAACTGTTTTTGACATTGAAACTGTACTTACACAAAACTGAATTGTTATGTATAGAACTGTTTTGACATTGAACTGTGTGTCAACAAAATGAGCTGAATTAGAATTGTTTGAATTATCTGAGGAGTTTGAAATAGAAATTTTTATCACAATTAAAGCGAGTACTCATGCTAAACTGAATTGGTTGAAATAGAACTGGCTATTTGCATAAAGATGGATTTGGCGTTAAATAACCTATAAAGGTTGATATGCCATAAAACCCAACCAACCAACCAATCAACCAACCAACCGACAGAATAATCTCCTTTAAGAAAAACAATTTGATGAACTAGCCGACGAAGATGAAATCTATTTATCTCAATTTTAATCCTTCTTTCATAGCAGTTAATTATAAAATTATTTTGAATAAAGACAAAGTTGATTTTTTTTTAAATGTTTTACCGACTTTATGTTTTTATGTGTATATTATTTTTTTTACGTTGGGTTTTTCTTTATTTATTTTTCTTCTGTGTTTTTTTTTTCTTGTTTTGTTGCGGGGTCTTTTATTTTGCTTCTTTTTTTTTTTTTTTTTAAATTTTTTTTTTTTTTTTAAATTCTTTTAGCGATTGATAAATGCTTTTCGCTTTGTGTGCGTCACGTGCACACCCATCATCAGGACACGCGATTAATCATTTTACTTCAAATTATGTTCCTTATAATTGAACTCTGCTTTTCCGTCCGACGATTGTTTGCGACACATTATACGTCGAGTAACGGAATGGGCTCAGCAGGAACATAAGTTTAATATATCTGAGTATAAATCAGCTCTAATATATATTCATCAACCGACAGACAGTTTCGTTATATCACAACCCTTCGGTATGGCTTGACACACGATATTCTCGAAGCTGGGATCGAAACCCGGCTGACTCATACGTGAACCCCAGATTCTACCTCACAGCTACGATGAAACTATCACAATCTTAGGAATTCTAAATGCTTATGTATCATTTTTTTGTTTTGTTTGCCTGAATCTGCTTAACGGCTACCGAGAGCTCAATTCATTCGAAGAGCCTTGCCTTACGCGAATATGGGAAAAACTGGTAAAAAAATCCGATACATCAACCAATGTAAGTTATTTAATACCAAACTTCTTTGGATTTATATTCAAATACTCCCCCCTCTCCCTCCCCCCTTTCTCTCTCTCTCTCTCTGTATATGTATATATGTATATCTATGCATGTGTGCCTTACCTTAAGCTTAGAAAAGTCTGATTATAGGACTCTATCAGGTGCTACCACTCCGAGAAAGAGTGGACCTGGGAGCGATGGCAATGAAGGGGTACTCTGCATTCCCCAAAGTTCCAGCATTAATGAAGCCTCACTATCAAATTGTTTTGTGTCATATATCAGAACACGCGTTGGGAGAGTCTTTCTCCAATACAGAGATACAGTAGGTGTATTCTGTAGCCCAGCCGACTGGACCGGAAAATAATTAGATTCTTACCTTTTCCAAGGGTATTAGCACTCTTAGAAAAGCAACAATAGCCGTATAAATAAGTTGGCAACCTTAGTCGATGGTGACCCGAAGACTCTCTTTTCAATTGCTACTACACCGAAGTGTAAGGGAGGGCGCTACTCCATTCCCTAAATTGCTCCACTTTACTCTTGATACGAACCTTATAATGCTAAGTGTTAAGCAAGGCGGCATCAAGTACATTTTTTGAGTCTTTGGTATGACTCGACCTGGGATTGAACCCCGATTTCCCGCACTATTGACTAACACTCTAACCATTATGTCACATTCTTTTGTACGATCTTAACACGTACCACAGGTTTTCATATTGAGCATTCAGTTTATCTTACTACTCAGTCGTTATGGCTTGTGAGACTAATTTGCTAACTCATATTTTGAGCTTTTAAATAAAAAAATTTAATCTAGCAAATTTAAATGTTTTGACTATGGGCTTCTCTTATGGATAGCATGTTTTTTTTGGGGGGGGTCTTGTTTTCATTTTTTTTTTTTCTTTTTGGTTAGCTGCAAAATGCACATGTTATCCAGTGACTTATAATGAAGAGTCTTTTTCCGTTTTCGGCACCGAAAGTTAAATTTTAGTACAAAAACAACTTTTACTTTGTTTATCTTATTTTCATATTTTATCATCTGTTGAGGTGTTTGGTGGGTGGGACGGAAGCGGGTCGAACACTTCGACTAGGGACATGTTGCATATTGACCTTTGACAGAGCTGTCAATCAGGGATTTCTCGAACAAGATGTTCAAGCTGTGTAAACAAAGGGATTACCCGAAAGCAAGCGATGCGTGGATATAAGCAGATCACGTGGATTGGCAGCCGGAAGGACAGATTTTGCGTTTTGAAATTTTATATACACAGGTACCCATGGTCAGTCACGCAGAGTCATGGTCACTCACGGTGAGTCACGGCTTGCGAGCGCCCAGGGAGTGCCGAGGTCAAGTATTTCTCTGGAGAACCCCGATTGGGAACCTCACGTCAAGGAAGCAAAAACGTAAGGCCCTGGATATAGAATCACAACGTGGGTTGAAAAAGGGTCAATAAAGTAGTCCACCGCTAGTCTGTGTCAGCATACTTCATCTTCCGGTCATTGCTTCTCTCACACTTACGTAAGTTTCGGTCCTTTCCTGAAATAAAGATGAGATATTTTTGTAAAGAAAGTGTTTGGCCTCTTTATTATGCCGTTACACAGTCGTCGTATTCTAAATTTCACCAATAGTAGTGATGTCTAGGAAGTTGCAATTTTATTTTTCATTAGTGCCTATTTTAGATTAGTATCTATCTATGTGGAGAGTGCTATCTCCGTGGTGTAACAGTCAAAACTGCTCGTTTCTGTGGCATTTTTTCCAAGTTTAAAACACAATTTTATTGCATATCGTTCTTCTAAAGTGTCCTCACGTCCAGATTGCATTTTTGAAATTCACCCGCTGTGACAATCGGGTGTATTTCAATTGCTGCTGTAGCTATTGATTTGAACCTGAAATCATAAAAATTGGTCAGTCATCTCATAAGTTGTATAGCAATAACATACTGAATTGTCAACGACAATTTTAAATGCCTGTACAAAAAAAAAGTCTGGAAACTTATTGAATGCACCACGTAGGTTATTTAATGCTAAACTTCTTAGTATCTATATTAAGATATATATATTAAATTTATATATGTATTTTTAAACACATTTTGTAGATAACATTAAATTAGCCCGAACTCTTTTTGGCACACAATTAAATGATTTGAAGCATTGCTATATAACAGTCACAATTTAACATTAATCATTTGACCCATAGATAGATCCCTATCTGGTGCTACCGCTCCGGGCCAGAGTTGACTAGAAAGCAATGGCAATGATGGGTTACTCCTCATTTCCTAAATCTTGAAGGTTTGAGCTTCACCATCGTATCCTTTAATGTCATATGCAGGACACTCGTTGCGAGTGAGGAGGGGTCTTATTCCTCTGCAGAGGTGCAGTCAGTGTATTCTACAGGCCCAACCGACTAGACTATTTGTGTTCTTTTGAATTTCTTCAAAATTTTGTTCTAATTCTGTTTTTTTTTTTTTTTTTTTTTTTTGTTCTTTGTTCTTTTCTTTCGGTTTGTCTATTTTATTTTAACTTTTTTTGTTGTTGTTGTTTTTCCGTTCGAGTGGCATTTCTCCAATGACCACGACGCTTCTTTTTGTATTCAAGTCAACTAAAAAGCAGCGACTATCAAACAGGATAGAAGCAGAAAAATCCAAAACGATTGATGTACTATTGTGCGCGAATCTTTTTAACGATAAGGACATTTAAAGAATAACGACCGATCGGGCGCTGATAACATTTTCTTTCTGAATACAAACAGGGTTCCCAAAAGTTCCGCACGTATGAACAAGAACAGACCAGACGCCATTTTGATTGATTATACCCTCTCTCTCTCTCTATCTCTCTCTCTCTCTCTCTCTCTCTCTCTCTCTCTGTATGTATGTATGTATGTATGTGTGGCTAGCCTTAAGCTTGGAAAAGTCTTATGAAGAGAGATAGACGAAAGATAAGTATTCGAGTCGAGGTGATGTGCCGGACCCATAAATCAGGTTTGTTAAGACAAATTATTTTGAATACATAGATAGGAACAGTCAGAGATAGATAGATAGATAGATATTGAGAGACTGGGATAGATAGATAGATAGATAGATAGATAGATAGATAGATAGATAGATAGATAGATAGATACTGGGATAGATCCTATTTACCCAACCCCTCCGCTCGGGCAGGATATGACACAAGGTCAATTTTTTAACAGGTTTGAATTCAGACTTTTCCTTCTCCTAGACTAGTTGCCTCACCAAGGCTGAAGAACCTAGTCTGCCCTACTATTTACCCATAGCTGGAGGGAGAATATTTGGATTCATACCTTTCCCAAGGGTATTAGTGCTATGTGAAATGCAATCAGTCTCGTGCAGGATTTGAACTCCTGTCGCCGTGTCCATTTCCTACGACGATAACCATTACACCACAGGCACCTGTGAAAGGGATAGATAGATAGATATTGAGAGACTGCGATAGATAGATAGATAGATAGATAGATAGATAGATAGATAGATAGATAGATAGATAGATAATCTTGAGGTAGATTAATAGATGGGGAATGAAATAAGATAGATAGATAGATAGATAGAAACTGAATATTTTAGAAAACTATGGCAAATAGTCTAAAAGCTTCATAGTTTTGTAGTATATATTATAATTCATTACTGGTTATTTTAACACAAATACGACTGGCCATATCAAGTCCTTCTCCATCGTTGAAAGCAATAATAGACATTACACGAGTGAGTTTAAATCTCACTGGGTGCATCATTCATACGCCTTTTGTAAATTACAGATTTGTAATTTACAACAATAGATATATAATCTATAAACAGACACAAACCAGCCGACGTCGAAAACCCATGAAATCTATTAATAAATGAAGAACATGGGGATATCATATAATTGCATGAATTGAACTTTCATCGGTGAATACTAAAAAAAAAAACAAATTATAAAAACAGACTGAAAGGAAGTTTCTCTGGCCTGTTCAAGTTTGAGTCGTTTGCACAGTTCTCAGTGGATCACCTCCAACCACCCATTCGTACCTGCCCTTGAATTCCTCGATAATAGTTCACTTAAGCATATGACTGTCTGTCTACCTGTGTCTGTCTGTCTGTCTGTCTGTCTGTCTGTCTCTCTCTCTCTCTCTCTCTCTCTCTCTCTCTCTTTATGGCATCATTTTATGCTAGTATTAATAGTGATTCTGTTTCTCTATTTAGGTTTCTTCTGAGATTATCTGATAGGTTATGTGAAGGCATTTTTCCCTCCATTTTTGTTTCCCCAATTAATCAATTTCCGACTTCCATTTCGTTCTTTTGCAACTCTTTTTTTTACCCAGTCTGCTGGGGTTGTAGAATACATCGGCTGCATCTCTGCAGAGTAGTAAGAACCCCCTCCAACAAGTGTTCTGGATATGAAATTAAACATTCAGATGGTGAAGCTCCAGTAATGCTAGAGCTTTTGGGGATGAGTAGTACTCCTTCACTGCTATCCCCCCCCCCCAAGTCCACTCTGGTCCCGGTGTGGTAGCACCTAATAGGGTTCTATCCATGGACCATTAAACTGAGTACTTATGCTCAACTGAATTGTTTGAAATAAAACTGTTTGATAATTTTAATGTGTGTAAACAAATGACTGATGTTCAAGTGAATTTTTTGTAATGCATAGCAATACTTGGAACCATTTAAAGTGAGTGAAAGGGGGAACTTAGGCTCATTTAAAATGTTACCAACAAAATGTGTTTAGAAATCATATATATTTGATATATATGCTTAAAGGGGGTTTGGCATTAAATAACCTACAATGGTTGATATGCCATAAAATTCACCAAAAGCAAATCATATATATTTAATATATATGTATAAACAGGGTTTAGCATTAAATCCCCTACAATGGTTGAGATGCCATAAAATCCAACCAAACCAAATCATATATATTTAATATATATATATATATATATATATATATATATATATATATATATATATATATATAAACAGGGTTTGGCATTAAATAATCTACAATGGTTGATATGCCATAAAACCCAACCAAACCAAATCATATATATTTACCATGTATATATACAGAGAATTCAGCATTAAATGACCTACAATGAATACAGAAATATGCCTTAAAACTAAACAAAACATCTTGTTATTTTTTCTTTGTTTCGTTTTGACTGCTCTCTTGACTCTCTTTGCTCTCATACGTGTATTCTACAAGGGTCTGATTCTCTGCATCCACGCAATCCTCGATGCTTGCAAGTCCTCTCCCGTCTATCTCCTTGTGACACATTATCTTACAAGGATATTTTCTTATACATTCTAATACATTTGCCCTTTGCATGGTTTATGTTTCTGAGGAGTTCCTTCCATGCCCAATTTAAGAAGGCATTTATTCTCTTTAAGTTCTTGCTCAAGGATTTAGTTTCGAGTAGTTTCCTTCTCCTTACTCCTTTCTAACTTAATTGTATCAATTTCTCAGGGGGTGTCCTCGAGGTATAATGGTTAAAGCGATGGACTGCGGAATCTTAATACGCGAGTTCGTACTCCAGTCGCGCTATTACGTTCACCTCCAAGGGTTTTGATTGGGTAATTATACGCTTTCTGTTTTTCTTTATTCTTAAATTTTCCTTCCTTCATAATAAGCATCGTCTGAGTTCCTCATCCAGTTCATGAAAGGTTTAGAGTATTTAACAAAGAGAATTGTCACATATTTATACCTTTGATTCCCTTTCTGCTACTTGATTTCGTTTCAAGAGGTTTTCTTGTTCTTCTAAAGTACTCCTTTAGTTTTTATATCATATCATGGAGTCCGCTTCGAGTATCCCCTGGTATAAACATCGGTGCAATTTTACTCCTTCTTTTCTTCCCATATACAGTCTATCACTGTTATTTCTCAGTTGTAAGGTCTTGTGCATCGTCCTCAATTTTCCTATCTTTGGTCCATATATCTGGGTCCCTAGTCCATTTTAAGAATGGCCCGAGTATCTTACTAGAGAACTGCTCAGGTATTTATTCTTTTAATGAGATTTCTGCTGAAGAGTTTCATTTCGTTTTGAGAAGTTTTCTTCTTCTGAGGTACTCTTCCCTTACTCTTCATTTCATATCCACTTGTTTGATAGTGTTCTTTTCGAGTATTCCCAAATATTTGCATCAGTGCAATCCTCAACATTGGCGAGTTCCCTTCCTCCTTCTTTTGAAGACATATAGAGTCTGTTAATGTCATCTATCGGTTGTAAAGTTTTGTTCATCATCATCAGTTTCCTTGTCTTTTGGTCCATACGTCTGGGTCCCTGGTCCATAATTGTTGTGGCTCCGGAAAGGGTCACTAATGAAAACGGGCGATGACCCCCCCCCGAAACGGGGTAAAAGCCTGGTGGGAAGGCCCCCTGAGGCCGAAGGAAATCTCCAAGTACCGAGACACACTCGGCCAGATCCGTGCCGCAGATAACACGGCCGCCCGAAGTGCTACCTGGCAACTGGAGAGGTTCAGACCGATATGGATCTGCGGTATTTGATGCACACCCCACCTAAGGGGCATGTGTGGCACAAGGCCTATTTTTGTTGGGTCCGGGCGCTGGGCCGAAGCCCACACGGGCCCGGCATTCCAAAAAATGCCTACGGCCCCGTCGGCATTCCCCTTATTAGGGACGCCTCAGGCGCCGGGCGATTAACCCAACCCTCCCGAAGCAGGTAAAAGCCTGGGGGAGAAGGCCCCCTGAGGCCGAAGGAAATCTCCAGGTACCGAGACACACTCGGCCAGACCCGTGCCGCATATAACACGGCCGGCCGAAGTGCTATCCGGCAACTGGAGAGGTTCAGACCGATATTGATCTGCTCTTCTGGCAGCGAAATCTCTGTACTAATCAATTACGGTGAAGAGCCCATTATAGTAAGATGGGTAAGGTTCCAACAACAATAATAAGAAGGGTTCAGAGTATTTTACCCGAGAGACGGTACAGTTGTTTATTCCTGTGATGAAATTTCGGCTGAAAAGTTTCGTTTCGAAAAGTTTTCACCTTCTTCCGTGGTTCTTTCTTAATTTTTCTTTCTTCTTTCCACTTATTTGATGATGTCCGCTTCTAATTTTCCAAAATACTAGTAGTTTTCTTTTCTGATAATTTCCTTTTTTATTAGTTCTATTCCTTCAGTTTATTTTCTTTTCTCCGTTTTCATTATCAATATGGCACATTTCGTCAGTTCTATTCATGTATCTTGGCTGAAGATTTGTTATATAATAGCCGAGCGATTTCGGTTCATGCTTTTGAGTTTAATTTGGCTGAGAACCTTTCGACTAAGCACATGGGTTAGTTGGGTGCAACATTGAGGCAGGTGTTAACGCGGGCGCGCACGGGCGGATGGAGGTGTCACTCAGATGTCACAATACTCCGAGACAAAACGGAGTGCGAGTGACATCACGCACCGGAAGCACGGGGAGGTTTTGGAGAATCTGAAGAAAGTCAGAGAGTTGAGATTAGACACTGGACGAAGATGGACGACTTTTGGAGCTCGCAGACGCGAGGCGAACTTGCACCCTATGGGGGCCGCTCGAGATGGGGGCCAAATGAATTAGACAGCATAGAAGATTGTGTCTCTCCTCCTTACGTCGAAACCTTTAACTCAAAGTTAATAAAAAGGTTTCGTACCTGAAAGGGAAGTCGTTACGTGTTTTCGAATTCCGAGATTCCTATGTTCTATCGTTATGAACATTATATGTCCATTTCGCACATAGCGTTAATTGTGAATGATGGTACATTTGTACTTGATAGGAATACTTGATATTATATGATCGTGTGCAAAAATATCTTAAGAAACAGCTACACAAAAATACAAATATAAATGTACCGTGAATATGATTTCCTAACTTCAAGACACAAAATAACCCTGGACAGTTGGATATGCCTTTAGAATTAATCAATATATCTAATTGAATAACGCTCTCGCTCGTTTGAAAATATTACCTACAAACTATAAGTTTACAAATCATATTTAATATATATGCATAACCAGGATTTGGTATTAAATAACCTACAATAATTGACATGCCATAAAACACAACAAAACCAAATCATATATATTTGATATATATGTATGAAGAAGATTTGGTATTAAGTAACCAAGAATGGTTGATATGCCTTTAAACCAAACCAAACCAAACCAAATCATATTTTTATATGATATATACATGTATAAACAGGATTTGGCATTAAATAACCTACAATGTTCTTTATATGTTCTATCGTTATGAACATTATATGTTTATTTCGCACATGGCCATATTCGTGTATATGGCTATGTAACAGATTCTATTTGTACTAGTCTTTCCAATTTCTTGTTATTCTGGATAAAAAATGCTTGACATCATCTGTATACATGAGATGGTTTATCTATGTCAATGAATCTGGAAGTCTGTTGCTTTTTTTTGTCTTTTTTTAAAGGCTATCATCACTAAAACGAATGGCAGTACTAATGTAGCATAGCCATATACGGATATGTGAAACGTACATAGAATGTTCATAACATATATACATAGAACATAGGAATCCCGAGAAACGAAAAACACTTACGACTTTATTAGTTTAGGTAAGAAACTTTTTTATTACCTTTTGAGTTAAAAGGTTTTTCGACATAAGGAGAGAGGCACAATCTTTCTATGCTGACTTTTCCATCTGCCCAACCCCAAGCATAGCCATATACGGATATGTGAAACGTACATAGAATGTTCATAACATATATACATAGAACATAGGAATCCCGAGAAACGAAAAACACTTACGACTTTATTAGTTTAGGTAAGAAACTTTTTTATTACCTTTGAGTTAAAAGGTTTTTCGACATAAGGAGAGAGGCACAATCTTTCTATGCTGACTTTTCCATCTGCCTACCCCTCATCACATGCGCACCCGCCACAAGGCCTCGGCAAGCAAGCGAAAATCACCCTTCTTCTTCGGACGGCAAGACTCAACTCTGACTTTCTTCAGAATCACCCAGATCCTCCGCGCGCGCTTCCGGTGCATGACGTCATTCACATTCCCAAGTCACAATTTTCTATCTGGGATTTTTATTTTGACATCTATGAACGACACATCCTCCCCACGTGCGCGTTAACACCTGCGCTCAAGTTTGCACCCATGTGCTGAGCCGAAAGGTTCTCAGCCTGACTAAAACCAAAGACAAGATATATAAAACGAAATAACTCGGCCATTATATTACACTAAGTTTCGTCCTTCGATTGTGATATCTACTTTCCAGTTTTCCATAGCTTTCCTATTAAAGTTGATTACTTTGAATATTTTTAAACATTCTATTATCTACTGTTGTGGGATCATGTTATGTGTCTTCCACTTGTCTATCCATGGTTTGACTGTATTATCCCTTCTTGTTTTTGATTCTTTTTTGGAATGTGTTAGTGAATGGACGATAGTTCATATTTGCCTCTTCTTCCTTTACCGTATTCTTTCTGTACTTCACGAAACAGTCCATGACTTTTAAAGTGGTAAATTTATTCTCTTGTGAAGTTAAAATATTTTGATGTACGAGGTGCATACGATAAGTTTCCAGACTTTTTTCGTATGGGCACTTTTATTGATAGTACGCACATGAAGCTCTAGTCCCCTTCGAAGTAATCTCCTCCGGCTGCAATACACTTGTTGTACTGTTCCAACAACTTCTGGAAGGCCCCATGGAAGTCATCTTGTGTGTGCGTCTCAATGACCTTCGTCACAGCCTCTTTCATCTCCTCAATTGTCTTATAACCACAGCCTCTGAGCTTAGGGAATAACCAAAAGTTACAGGGAGCAATTTCTGGACTATAGGGACGGTGAGGAACTGTCTTGATGCCCATCTTGGTCAAATAGTCTGTGACAAGGATGGAGTTGTAGACTGGTGCATTGTCCTGGGGGAAATGCCACTGATCCGATTTGAAGAGTGCTGGCCTCTTCCGACCGAATCTCCTCCTGAACTCCCTTAAAACCTCAACATAGTAACCCTAACCTTAACCCTTTGGCCAATCAACGGTGGTGTATTGACTTCCTTACTCCTCCCACACCTCTCTTCATCCCTCACAGACTTCCTGGCTTCCTTGAATCTCTTATGCCACTCAAAAACTGATGCTCGATTCATGCAAGATGGTCGAAAAGCAGTCTGAAGCATTCCATACTTTTTTGTGGCATTTTTTCCAAGTTTAAAACACAATTTTATTGCGCATCTTTCTTCTAAAGTGTCCTCCCTTCCTGATTGCATTTTTGAAATTCACCAACTGTGACAATCAGGCTTTAGTAGGGTGTATTCTAACTGCTGCTGTAGCTGTTCATTTGAACCTGAAATCATAAAAATTGGTCAGTCATCTTATAAGTTGGATAGCAATAAGATACTGAATTTTTAAGAGTCTACGACAATTTTATATGCCTCTACAAAAAAAAATGTCTGGAAACTTATTGGATCCACCACGTATTTTGTACATATTTGGTCTACTTTATGTATATTTCGGCATACTTTGGACATATTTTGGTAGGCTTTAAACATATTTTGGTATATTTGTATATATTTTGGTATACTTTGTACATGTTTATATTAGCCTTGAACATATGTTGGTATAGTTTGCATATATTTTGGTATACTTTGTTCGCCAATGGACCGGGAGACTTGGGTTCTATCCCAGGTCACGTCATACCAAATACTTTACAAATGGTACTTGATACCTTCTTGCTTAACACTCAGCAATATAAGGTCCGGATCAAGGGCAAAATTGGAGCAATCCTAGGAAAGGAGTAGCATCTTCTTCTATACCTTGGTGCTATAGCTATTGAAAAGGGAGACTTCTGGTCACTCTCGATTATGGTCGCCAATTTTTTTACTATTTTGTTTATTTTGGTATACTTTCTACATATTTTGATGTACATCGAATATGTTCTTGTATACTTTGTACATATTTTGATATATATGGAATATATTTTTGTATACTTTGTACATATTTTGATATACATCGAATATGTTTTTGTAAACATTGTATATATTTTGATGTACATCGAATATGTTTTTGTATGCTTTGTACATATTTGATGTACATCGAATATATTTTTGTATACTTTCTACATATTTTGATGTACATCGAATATGTTTTTGCATACTTTGTACATATTTTGATGTACATCGAATATGGTTTTGTATACTTTCTACATATTTTAATGTACATCGAATATGTTATTGTAAACATTGTACATATTTTGATGTACATCGAATATATTTTTGTATATTTTCTACATGTTTTAATGTACATCGAATATGTTTTTGTATACTTTGTACTTATTTTGATGTACATCGAATATGTTTTTGTACACTTTGTACATATTTTGATATATATGGAAAATATTTTTTTATACTTTCTACATATTTTGATGTACATCGAATATATTTTTCTATACTTTGTACATATTTTGATATACATCGAATATGTTTTAGTAAACATTGTACATATTTTGATGTACATCGAATATGTTTTCGTATACTTTGTACATATTTTGATATATGTGGAATATATTTTTGTATACTTGGTACATATTTTGATATACATCGTACATGTTTTTGTAAACATGGTACATATTTTGATGTACATCGAATATGATTTCGTATATTTGTACATATTTTGATGTACATCGAATATGTTTTTGTATACTTTGTACATATTTTTATATATATGGAATATATTTTTGTATACTTTCTACATATTTTGATGTACATCGAATATATTTTTGTATACTTTGTACATATTTTGATATACATCGAATATTTTTTTGTAAACTTTGTACATATTTTGATATACATCGAATATATTTTTGTATACTTTCTACTTATTTTGATATACATCGAATATGTTTTTGTATACTTTGTACATATTTTGATGCACATCGAATATGTTTTTGTTTACTTTCTGCATATTTTGAAGTACATCGAATATATTTTTGTATACTTTTATACATATTTTGATATATGTGGAATATCTTTTTGTAAACATTGTACATATTTTTGTACATCGAATATGTTTTTGTACACTTTGTACATATTTTGATGTACATCGAATATGTTTTTGTATACTTTCTACATATTTTGATGTACATCGAATATGTTTTTGTATAATTTGTACATATTTTGATATATATGGAATATATTCTTGTATACTTCGTACATATGTTGATATACATCGAATATTTTTTGTAAACATTGTAAACATTTTGATGTACATCGAATATGTTTTTGTAAACATTGTACATATTTTGATGTACATCGAATATGTTTTTGTATACTTTGTACATATTTTGATGTACATCGAATATGTTTTTGTATACTTTGTACATATTTTGATATATATGGAATATATTTTTGTATACTTTCTACATATTTTGATGTACATCGAATATATTTTTGTATATTTGTACATATTTTGATATACATCGAATATGTTTTTATTTACTTTCTGCATATTTTGAGGTACATCGAATATATTTTTTTATACTTTGTACATATTTTGATATATATGGAATATATTTTTGTAAACATTGTACATATTTTTGTACATCGAATATGTTTTTGTATACTTTGTACATACTTTGATGTACATCAAATACGATTTTGTATACTTTCTGCATATTTTGATGTACATCGAATATGTTTTTGTATACTTTGTACATATTTTGATATATATGGAATATATTTTTGTATACTTTGTACATATTTTGATATACATCGAATATGTTTTTGTAAACATTGTACATATTTGGTTGTACATCGAATATGTTTTTGTATACTTTGTACATATTTTGATGTACATCGAATATGTTTTTGTATACTTTCTACATATTTTGATGTGCATCGAATATTTTTTTGTATACTTTTAAAATATTTTGATATATATGGAATATATTTTTGTATACTTTGTACATATTTTGATATACATCGAATATGTTTTTGTAAACATTGTACATATTTTGATGTACATCGAATATGTTTTTGTATACTTTGTACATATTTTTATATACATCGAATATGTTTTTGTAAACATTGTACATATTTTGATGTACATCGAATATGTTTTTGTATACTTTGTACAAATTTTGATGTACATCGAATATGTTTTTGTAAACATTGTACATATTTTGATATACATCCAATATATTTTTGTAAACATTGTACATATTTTGATGTTCTTTGTGTATATTTCTGTCTTGCCTGATCCTCGAGGTCCCTGTAACCAGTGAAATTTCTTCTCCCATCTGCTTACTGCACTGTGATGAACTTAAAACATAAGTTCCACGAATTAGACTTTGGTCTACGTTCATCTGTTGGATCTTTGAAATCACACACGGGTTGAAGCAATACACAATATGTCAGTCCACCATCTACCACAACACTACCAACCATAACGGGTACCTAGAACTATTGCTTGAACTACTTCGTATACGTGCAATACACACCACAAACTAATGCGTACAAAAATATTGAAAACGTTTGAGCCATCTTAGTGTTCATAAATTTTAGCTTAAAATATAAATTCCAGGGTCAGGAAATGCTAGCGATGTATAAGTAAAAAAGTAAAGTTGGTGATCTTAGTCGAGGATGACCCGAAGGCTCCCTTTTCAATAGCTACTACACCGAAATGTAGAGAGTGCTACTCCTTTCCCTGGATTGCTCTACTTTACTCTTTATTCTTAACTTATAATGCTGGGTGTTAAGCAAGGCGGCATCAAGTATCATTTTTTGAGTCTTTTGTATGTCTCGATCTGAGATTGAACCCTCGCCTTCCGGACTATTAACGAACACTCTACTCATTCTTGATATTACATAGAACGTGTTAAAACGCTTCACTCGATCCTCAGTGAGTAAAATAACGCTGGTGACCGCATTCGAGGGCAACCCGAAAGGCTCTCTTTTCAATAGCTACTACACCGATGTGTAGGGGAGGGCGCTACACCTTTCCCTGGATTGCTTCACTTTACTCTTCATCCGTACCTTATAATGCTGAGTGTTAGGTTGGGTGGCAACAAGTACTATGTTTTTAGTTTTTGGTATAACTCGACCTGGGATTGAACCCTTGTCTCCCGGACTATTGGCAAACACTCAAAGGCCCATTTCAATCGATGTAAAAGTTTTCTGCTTTAACGGAAGAAAATCTTTATCTGAGAAATGATTTAACAATTTAATACAACCAATACAACAGTCATCAACCACAGGATCCAACATAACCTCACTTAATTAGAATCAATATCAGTTTGTCATTAAAAGTAAGACATGCTACCAAACTTTTTTTTTAGAAAGGAGCATCACCAGCCATTAATAGTGGGTGTTTTATATGCTGCAAACCAATTCCTTATTTTACCCAGTCGTCATCATCATCGTCATTATCAAGGCCTGTCAACAACATGGATTCTCGTGGCTCACATTCACACATACAGACCATCCTTCACTATTGGTCATTGTTGGAATGTCTTCTAGACAGTATCCAGTGTTCGCACAGAGCTGATGGATGATTTTTATAGTCGTTCAACACTGGTATCATAGTCCACTGAAAAACACCACCACTGTCCAGCACTTCATGATCATCTTAATTGAATAGTTTGTGAGATAGGAGGTAAGCAGCCGTACAACTGCTGTTTTGTTTTTCCAGGATTTATTCAGGACTATACACAGCATTCTTGTGTAGTTCCCATCAACCTTTCTTTTGTCTAGGTGTTTCGTTCGTGCCGAAATGGTGACTCGGCTACACCTAGGAAATGCTCTGTAATTGGTGGCGTATCGATGTGTTTCCATTCTCTATACTGACTTTCCGACTGAGAATCATGGTGGTAAACTCTGGTTTAATCCATTTATAAATATTTTTTATTGAAACATCCTTCTTGATACGAATCATATTCTTCTGAAAATTTACTATGGTTAGCACTCCTCAGCTTAATGGTTATCGTCGTAGGAAATGGACACGGCGACACGAGTTCAAATCCTGGACGAGACTGATTGCATTTCACATAGCACTAATACCCTTGGGAAAGGTATGAATCCAATTACTCTCCCTCCAGCTATGGGTAAATAGTAGGGCAGACTCGGTTTTTCAGCCTTGGTTAGGCAACTAGTCTAGGAGAAGGAAAACTCTGAATTCAAACCTGTTAAACTCCGCTTTAAAAAATTGCCCTTGTGTCATATCCTGCCCGAGCGGAGGGGTTGGTAAATATGGTGAGCACTCCTCAGCCATCAAAAATTTGAAACCTGGAAAACTCTGTTTGACTTGTCACCATTTTAAATAGCCTTAAAACAAATATTTTTTTCTGAAATTAAGATAATTTTTGCTGTAAATCAATTTAAACATTCAGAATGTACATTTATTGAAAAGAATTCTGAAAAAATGTATTTTAGTTTGTTCTTTTTTTTTTCTTCTTAATTTCGACAATTTTGGAAATTAATGACAGTCAAACATATTAATGAAAAATTAATGACATTAATTTCAAAAGTATGTCAACCTGTCTTGGTGTCATTTATACCAAGCGGTTTTCTGAAGTGCATTCATTTTATGGTTTGGTTTGGTTTGGTTTGGTTTGGGTTGAGTTGGTTTCATGGCATATAAACCATTCATTTTATATTCATGTTGACTTTTTGTATAGCTTCTTAAAAGGTCCTCTCGTATAAATAATTTTTAAAAATCTATTTTATCCATAGATGAGACCTTCTTCTTCTTCTTCTTCTTCTGGATCAGAGTTGACTGGTTTTGTTTGGTTTGGTTTTATGGCATATCAACCCTTGTAGGTTATTTAATGCTAACAATCTACACAGATGGTCACAGTCAAAACCAATAACCCCTACCACCGTCACTCAAGCCTATATCTTTTTCTCTCCCTCTTCTGTCCTTGTCTGTCTCTTGTCTTTAGACCCTTTCCCTCTCTTTATTCTCTTTTTTTTTACATTTACACCATTACTTTATCTACTTCCTCAATTGCTAAAATTTAGAAAAACTTTTTAAAAAATTGTCTGAAGAAGTTCTTCCTTGAATAAAGAACGAAATATCATGACTAAACATGTTGTAAATGTTTGATTTATCCACCTTTTCTCTTATTTTCATCATCTTGTCAGATTCACCAAAATCTACCATTTTTCCATATATATGTGTTGGATATATATGATTTATAAACTTTCTATAGATAATATTTTTAAACGAGCAAAAACTCATTGTTTTGTACACAATAAAATAGTTTCACGTATTGCTACGTAACACAAACACTTTAACATCAGTCATTTATTTGCACACAAATAAATGCTTATACACATATGATTTATAAGTGAATAGTTGGTAGGTAATTTCATTTTTAAATGCGTTCGAACTAATTTGTTTGCACACAAGTATTGCTATTGTTTCAAAAGTTAGTTTCAATTATTGCGATCTTACACAAATATTTCAATTTAATATCTGCCCTTAGTTTGCACATAAAGAAATTGTTTCAAGAATTGCTATTTAACACTAATTATTCAATACAGTACTATTCATTAATTTGCACACACTCAAATGATTCCAAGTATTTCTATGTAATACCAATAATTCAATTTTGCATACAGGTTTTAAGTATTGCACGCGAACAGTTTTATTTGCACACATTTGAATGGTTCCAAGTATTGTTGTATGTCTCTAACAATTCAATTAAACATCTGTCATTTGCTTACACACAGTATTGTCAAACAGTTCTATTTGACACATAGATAGGAACCTATTGTTATATAGCAGAATTCAGATCTCTCCCAATTTACGATTTCATTAAAAAAAACATACACGAGGCTGGAGAAGGGTAGCATTCGACCGGATGTTTGCCTGATGGCTGCTGCCGAGACAATGAATAAAATGTGTCTCTGCGCAAGAGGCTTCACGCAGAGCTTCCGAGCGAGAATGCATGAGATTAATACACATTAGCAAAATACCCTTTTTCAGCCAATCATAAATCTTCCCCCTAAAAAAATTCCCAGAACTTACTTGATCCAAAGGGTAACTACTTAAGCAGCGAAAATCTTCAAAGGCGAGACTGGCCAACCGAGGATTGAAGGGACGCTACGGCCGTAAGAACTCATCTGAACTCTGGCGGATTTTTGACACGCCATCTGCTGTGAACAACTGCTGACTTAGCAACGACGCCGCCCGTTCACGACTGCTACTACCACCGAAATCATCTGATACCCTTATCACCATTATACCACCATACTCACCAAGTGAGTCTCTTAACTTATAACATACATGACCGTTAATGAACTCTGGCTTCACACACACACCACGTTCACTCTTTCACTTGATTTTGTACGCTACAAATTTGTACAGTTGATTCTTCGCTTTATCGTCTTTTTTCCCTTTTTGTTGATATAATTGTTTAAAAACGTTCAACCTGTGTTCGTCTTTTCCTTGCTACCATACAATAAATATAACACTATCATGTGCAACCAATCTGAGTCAGTGTGGATCCGGGAGAAATAGCACTGAAGGAGTACTCCACATTTGCCAAAACTCCAAGATTGTAGCCTTACCATCAGACAGTTTAACGTCATATCCAGTGGGTGGTAGGGTGTCCTTAACTGTCTAATAGTGAGGCTCCAATCCTGGAGCTTTGAGAAATGTGGAGTACCCCTTCATTACCGTCACTCCCCGGTCTACTATTAGCCCAGTCGGCTGGTAGGGGGGCTGTTGGATACATCGATTACATTTCTGGGGAGAGAGAGATAAACCCCCCACTCACCCACGTTTGTTTTATTGGTTTTCTCTGCCTAATTTCTCCTTTCTTCTTCTTCTTCTTCTTCTTATTATTATTATTATTATTATTATTATTATTATTATTGTTTTACTCATTAGAGTTTTTCACATAAGTGTTAGCTGATGGTTTTTCCCTGGAGTTTGAGTGAAAGCA
This sequence comes from Sepioteuthis lessoniana, assembly GCA_963585895.1. Taxonomy (NCBI): domain Eukaryota; kingdom Metazoa; phylum Mollusca; class Cephalopoda; order Myopsida; family Loliginidae; genus Sepioteuthis; species Sepioteuthis lessoniana. The sequence continues at coordinate 59,442,361 of OY757935.1, read as the reverse complement.
AGTCTCCTCAAGTCTCCAGGACTCGTTTCAGGATTCTGACCGTTCTCAATAATGTTGTCGTTTGGATAGTTTCTACCCGTCCGCCAACTTCCAAGTCCTCCAGGCCTTTTAATAATCCTTTAGTTATTGTGCCTAACGCACCAACCACAATTGGCACAATCGTTACTTTCATGTTCCACAGCTTTTTCAATTCTCTAGCAAGGTCGAGGTACTTATCCATTTTTTTCACTTTCCTTCAGATTTATTCTGTGGTCCGCCGGGACAGCAAAGTCGACAATTTTGCAGATTCTCTTTTTTTTGTGTGATTATTATGAGGTCTGGTTTTCTGGCCGGGATTAGTTGATCCGTTTGTATGTTAAAGTCCCATAGGAGTTTATGCGTGGCATTTTCTAGCACAGGAGCTGGGTTGTGCATTTATCATTTGTTTGTATGGTCGAATTGAAATTTCCTGCACTTTTCCCAGTGGACCACCTTGCCGACCCAGTCGTGTCTGGCCTTATACTCCTTCTGTGCTAATTTGCTGCATTCGCTTATTATGTGATTGATCGTTTCGTCTCTGTCCCCGCATAACCTACATTTTATTATAAATAATAATAATTATATTATTATTTATTCATTAGAGTTTTTCACATAAGCGTTAGCTGATGGTCTTTCACTGGTGTTTGAGTGACAGCAAGTCTCTTCGTGTCTCCAGGACTCTTCTCAGTATTCTGGCCGTTCTCAATAATGCATTAGTTTCGATGGTCTCTACTCGGCCACCAACTTCCAAGTCCTCCAGTCCCTTTAGTAATCCTTTAGTTACTGTTCCAAACACACCAATTACAATTGGTATAATTGTCACCTGCATGTTCCATAGTTTTTTCAATTCCCTAGCAAGGTCGAGTCACATCATTTTTCTAATTCCTTCCTTCCTCTTGCAATTCTGTCCCCATTCTTACCCGCGTAGATGCTTACATGTTTTGGTGGGGTTTTTTTTATTGATCACTCACTCTTCTTTCTTTCTTTCTTTCTTTCCTTCTTTCAGTTTTGCCCTTATGTCCTCCTTCTTCTTCTTCTTCTTCTTCTTCTTCTTCTTCTTCTTCTTCTTCTTCTTCTCTCATTTTACCATCGTAGATGCTTACTTGTTTTGGGTTATTTTCCCCTTTTCTTTTATTGATCTCTCGCTCTTCTTTCTTTCTTTCTTTCTTTCTCTCTCTCTATCTCTCTCTCTCCTTCAGTTTTGCCCTTATCATGCCCTTCTTTTTCCATTCTTCTTCTTCTTCTTCTTCTTACCCTCGCAGATCCTAACTTGTTTTGGTTTTTTTCCCTTTTTCTTTTATTGATCTCTCGCTTTCCTTCTTTCTTTCTTTCTTTCTTTCTTTCTCCATCAATTTTGCCCTTATCATGCCCTTCTTTTTCCATTCTTCTTCTTCTTCTTCTTCTTCTTCTTCTTCTTCTTCTTCTTCCTCTTCTTCTTCTTCTTCTTCTTCTCTCATTTTACCCTCATAGATCCTAACCTGTTTTGGTTTTTTTCCTTTTTCTTTTATTGATCTCTGTCTCTTCTTCCTTCTTTTTTGCTTTCTTTCTTTCTTTCTTTCTCTTTCTCTCTCTCTCTCTCTCTCTCTCTCTCTTTCAGTTTTGCCCTTATCCTGCCCTTCTTTTTCTATTCTTCTTCTTCTTCTTCTTCTTCTTCTTCTTCTTCTTCTTCTTCTTCCCTCATTTTACCCTCGCAGATGCTTACTTTTGGGGGAGTTTTTTCCCCTTTTCTTTTATTAATCTCTCCTACTGTCTTTCTCCTTTTCTTTTTCTTCTCTTTTTCAACTTTCATTCAATTTTATACTTTGTTCTCCTTCAGTCCTGCCCTTATTATACCTCTCATTTTCTATCTACCGTCTATATTTTCTTCTTTTTTCTATTCTCGTACTTTTTCCTTCTTCATCTCTTAATCATTTAGTTTAACCATAACTCTTAGCCATGTGAATTCCTACTTATTTTTATTGATCTTTCATTCTGTCTTTCCCTTTTCGTTTTCGTTCTTCTTCTCTTTTTTATCTTCTTTCTTTCTTTTTTACTCTTCTTCTTTTTCGATTTCAGTTTTTGTCTCTGTTTTACCCGTCCTTTTTTGCATTGGTCTTCCATCTCGTAGCTTCTTCTTATCATTATTATTTGTTTTCTTGTTTTTTGTTTTTGATTTTTTTTTCTTTTTTGTTTATTTTATCTTTCTTTTTTTTTTTTTTTTTTTTCGCAAGTCTCGCCGACCAACTCGAAATCATTTACAGACCGAATATAAATCCGTAAAACCACTGACATTTTCATCAAATTCCACCTTGATTTCGAACAAGGCCAAGACACAGCCGAGCCTAAATCACCGTTGGCCGAAATGCGGGAAATGCTATCCCTGTCGTGTGTGGTCAAGTATCCGTTTTCAACTGGTCATTGCTCCACTCACGAAAGCACTGTGCAATCAAAAACCGCGCCGATTCGTAAGGGTTACGAAATTGATAAGAGATTTGCCTGCTCGGCATTTACGAAGTAGAAGCGTCGGTTGTAAAAACGAGACACAGGTGTAGGATAGGAAGGTTTGGGGATGGTAGCTGGGTGGTGAAACGCGATGGCAGTAAACAAGATCACGTTTATGGGACAATTTTACGAGACTTGGATTTTTTTTGTACACTACGTGTGAGGGTGTGTATGTGGAATCTTTTTTTTTTCCCCATTACGAACTCAAATCGTTTTTATTTTCTTTTGCCATGGTAGGACTTCGAAATTACCAACCAACGATCGATCAACTGATCATTTATGGGTTTTTTTCCTTTTTCTTCTATTTTTCTTGCCAATCACTCAAGGTGCAGATAGGTGTGAAAGCACCAAGATAGATAGATAGATAGATAGATAGATATAAACAAACTCATAAAACTAGATAGGAATAATCTAAGATAGATAGATAGATAGATAGATAGATATGAAAAAATTGAGATCGATAGACATGACCTGACAGAGATAGACTAATAGTCAGAAACGAATAGACGAGAGTAAGAGGTTTCAGTTAGATTACGGTCAAGTCACATTTGAAACCCCAGTTTCTGACAGATTCAGGAGATTTGTTAAAGAAAGGGATTTTTAAAGGAATTTTTAAGGAAATAGAAAAGATAGAGACTTCGTATTTCACCAGCGATTGACGTCTTTGCCAGCCCGACATCTTTAGAATACTCTCTCTATATATATATCTATCTATCTATCTATCTATCTATCTATCTATCTCTTATGCTCCGATCCGTCTGTCTCAACTTCTGTTCTTTCTATCTCGGTACTATGAAAGAAAGAACGAATGAAAAAAAACGCAAAAATGTACGATTAAGAACGAAAGAAAGAAAGAAAGTAAGAAAGACTTTCATGTAAATGTTTACATATCTACCGGCATAGTGCCCGTAAAAATGACTAAATTATTTATGCATGAATCGTCATTGCTTCCTTGGATACGAGCGTAGTATTTGACCTTTGTTTGTTTGTTTGTTCGTTTGTTTGTTTGTTTGTTCATCTATTACAGCGTTTTCGTTTGATGCTTTGTTTAGTACCTGCATCCGATAAATCAATAAAATATGCAAATAAAAACATTTTCTTGAAGTGAATACAATTTATTATAACCTCCAATTAAAATAAGAAAATAAGAAAAAACAAACTTCTGTGTATATATGTACCATAGCTAGATACGGATATGCGAAAAGGACATATAATGTTTATATATATATATATATATATATATATATATATATATATATATATATATATATATATATATATATATATATATATAGAACATAGGAATCTCGAAACACAAAAAACACTTACGACTTCTTAGTTCAGGTACGAAACTTTTTATTAACTTTGAGTCTCCTCGTGGTGTAATGGATAAAGCGATGAACTGCGGAATCGTAGTACGCGAGTTCGTACTCCAGTCGCGCTATTACGTTCACTTTCGGGCAAATACCCTTGGGAAAGGTATGAACCCCCTTATTCTCCCTCCAGCTATGGGTAAATAGTAGGACGGACTAGGTTCTTCAGCCTTGGTGAGGCAACTAGTCTAGGAGAAGGAAAACTCTGAATTCAAAACCTGTTAAACTCCGCTTAAAAATTGACCTTGTGTCATATCCTGCCCGAGCGGAGGGGTTGGTAAATAGTAACTTTGAGTTTAAAGGTTCTTCGACATAAGGAGAGAGATACACATTCTTTCTATTCTTGCTTTTCAATCTGCCCCCCCCCCCACACACACACACACACAGGCCTGGCTTCAGCGAGCAAGCGAAAGCCAACCGTCTTCTCCCGAGGCAAGACTCAACTCAACTAACTTTTTCAAAATCCCCCAAAATCCTCCGCGCGCGCTTCCGGTGCATGACGTCATTCACATCCACTGGTCAACCTTTCTCTGGGATTTTAATTTTGACATCTATGAATGACACATCCTCCCCGCGCGCGCATTAACACCTGCATTAATGTTGCACCTAAGTAACCCATGCACTGAGCCGAAAGGTTCTCAGCCTAACTAAACCCAAAGGCATAAAACGAAATCCCTCGGCCATTATATTACATATATGTGTGTGTGTGTGTGTGAAAGACAGAGAGAGAGAGAGAGAGAGAGACAGAGAGACGCTGCTTTTTGTCAGAAAACAGCCATCTCTTAAAAATTTTTCTACTTTACACAGACATGTGTATGTAGATGTCTCAATAGGCCATCCGCTCTCCTACAGATTCATCTACCAGCGATATGTATATATATATATATATATGCTTGAATTTTATTGTTTTGATCATTTGTGGCGTTTTTATTTTAGAGTGTTCAATTGTAATTTTTCAAGTGTTCTTGTTATTTTTCTTGCTTCGGGATTCAAGTGATAAAGAAATAGTCCCAAATCTTCTGGCCAAGAGCTTTCGACCATACTTTTGGTCGTCATCAGGGGTCGTTTAGTTTAAGCTGACAGTTCATAGTAAGTTTTATTTATGGCGACCAAAAGTATGGTGGAAAGTGCTCGGACGGAAGATATGAAACAATTTCTTTACTACCTGGATCTCGACATAAGAATAATAACAAGAAGACTTGAAAAATTACAACTGACCACTCTAAAATGAAAAGGTTGTATGCGGGTATACGCGTGTGTGTATGCGTGTGTGTGAGAGAGAGAGAGAGAGAGAGAAAGAGAGAGAGAGAGAGAGAGAGAGAGAGATATGCTTATTTGATTTAAAAAAAGGCGCTGGATGGCGTCATCAATTATGTCTTTCTGCTGGGATCATTAGGGGTTTCGGGTCTTTCAACATATCTCCCTCGCCAGCCGGACCCCACTCGGGATGATCGATCCTGCTTTAAAACTCAAAAATTAAGACACTACAAACCAATTTGGCTTTTTAAAGATTTGCTAACGTAGACCTTGATTTCTACGCTTTTGAGTGACTATTGCTTTAGCCCACTATATGCATCATTTCCCACAAGATCACCGAAATTAAGCCGCCATGATCCAGCTCAATATTTAGGTGGGTGACTACATAAACAACAGCAATTGATGTAGGCAAGCTGAAGCTTGGTTGTCATATCCATACAAAGTTTAGTAAATAATTCATAATTCTACTTAAAAGTGGAAAACTACTTTCTATATTTTGCCAATATTTCAGTGCTCAATAAACTATCCAATATGTAGCAGTATGAAGTGAGTAAAGTTGTCTCCCTTGAGTCGAAGGCGACCAGAAGGCTCCCTTTTCGATAGCTACAACACCGAGGTGTAGGGGAGGGCGCTACTCGTTTCCCAGGATTGCTCCACTTTACCCTTGATATGTACCTTATATTGCTGAGTGTTAAACAAGGAAGAATCAAGTACCATTTTTTAAATCTTTGGTATGACGCGACCTGGGATTGAACCCAAGTCCCCTGGACCATTGGCGAACCCTCAAAAGGGAAATAAAAGGGTGAAAACTAAATGGGAGGAATAAAATCAATCTATAAATCTTGACTAAAATCAAAATATACAAAATATATACCTACGGTAGGTGGGTAGTCTCCCTTGGTCGATCTCACTCAATTCCTGGGAAAGTAGTAGCGCCCTCCCTTACACCTCGGTGTAGTAGCTATCGAAAAGGGAACCTTCTGGTTACCCTTGACTAAAATCGCCAACTTTACTTATATATATGAAAATGGATTTGGCATTAAATAATCAACAATGGTTGATGTGCCATAAAACCAAACCAAAGCAAGATGTGTTCCATGTTCTTCTTGTTACTGTCATCACATGTCATCACTGTCATCACCATATTTTTCTGGCTGATTCTCCATTAAAAAAAAAATTGTTCGACTTATACAAAGTTAAAGAATTTATTAAATCTTACAAGTTGTAATTCGGGTTATGAAATCCGATTAAAGGATTAAAGGGTAAAAAAACAACAAAAAACAAAAAAGATTTCATTTCATACGCTTATCTTTAAATGAAAGTGTTGAAAATCTTAAATTGCTAAAAAAAGGAAACAAATTTTTTTAAATAAAACTTCATCCTCCAACTTCAATGAAAAAAAAGATAAGTATAAATAAGATTATAGAAGTACAAACGCTAAAAGAATCTAGTCTTCGTTAGGGTCAGCAAACCCTTGTGAACTTCCGACGGACGCCTTATGCCATCCTCACTAGAGCACCCCGTGTGGGTGGTATCGGGCTATTCATTGTATTCGTTAGATCTCACAGGGCTTTCCCTCCCGGCAATACCTGTTATGCAGGGCTAAGTTAACGACTTGGTGTCTGAGTCGCCTCAATATGGGGAAAGCGAGGGAGCCAAAATTTAAAAAATGTTATTAAAAAAATTTTATTAAAAAAATTGTTTTCTTTTCTCAAACAAAAAAAAGCGAACCCGGAAGTGTCTCCGTAGAGTTGGACTGGTAAGCGAGTTCGAACTCCAGCTGCGCTCTTACATTTACTTTCAGACTATTACCCTTTGAAACGACATGAACTTACTAATCCCCCCCCCAGCTATGGGTAAAATAGTATCACGGCTGTTTTTCAATAAGTATGGTGTTGCCATTAAATAGCCAACGGAATTTGATATGCCATTAAACAAAGAAATCAAATTTAAAATGGTACGTATGTCACTTTAACACAGAAAAGTGGCATATCATAGCGAGTTTTTATTCAAATAATATTCTTGAAATATTCCTAGGGAATAAAGCAACTTCCAGTACAATTTGCCGCTGAACAACAATTTTGTGGGATCTACATTTGTGTTTGACGTCATTTTTTAATCATCCAAATTCTCGATATAACGGAAATAACAATATGATACTAAATAGCAATACCGTACACAGTCTTTAGTGTTGGTTGGTTAGTTCTTATGGCCTATCAACCTTTGTTGGTTATTCAATGCCAAATCTATTTTTATCCAAACTATCAGTTCTATTTCAAACAATTCAGTAAAGCATAAGTACACTGTTCAATAGGAAAAAACATTTCTATTTCAAGCTATTCAGTTCAGTCAAACAGTTCTAATTCAAACAATTTAGTTTATTATAAGTATAGTTTTTGTTATCACACAGTTAAATGTCAAAATAGTTCCATTTCAAACAATTCGGTTTCGTATAAGTATGCAGTTTCAATGTCAAAATCGTTCTATTTCGTTCAATTCAGTTTAGTATAAGTACGCAGTTTCGTTCTATTTGACCCATAGATAGGACCATATCAGGTGTTACAACTCCGAACTAGAGTAGACCTGGGAGCGATGGCAATGAAAGGGTGCTCCGCATTCCCAAAAGTTTCAGCATAACTGAAGGAACCTTACTTTCAGATTGTTTTGTGTCATATTCAGGACACTAGTTGTAAGCATTTCTAGTTTTAAGAAACTTTTATTAATATGAATAAATTATTCACAGTTAAAGGGTTTCAAGTATTCTTGACAAACATCAATAATTCTATTTAATAATAATAATTTCTTGGAAAACAGTTATATCTTTTCAATTAACTAATAACAATAATCCTTAGTTAATCTTTTGGTTCGATTAACATTTCTTAGTACAAATAATTTGTATACAGTTAAACGGCTTCTAGTATTCATACCTTGCAAAAAAATTATTTTTATCGTTTAATGGCATATCAACCTTTGTAGGTTATTTAATGCCAAAGCCATTCTCGCAGGAGAACACTAGTGGCTTGATTTAAACTATAGCTGTGAGGATAAGAGGGTTCATACCCTTGCCAAGGGTATTTGTCCGAAAGGGAACATTATAGCACGACTGGAGTTACTCGCTTACTAAGATTCCGTAGTCCATCACTTTAATCATTACACTTATTGTTTGGTCAACTCTGTTGACAAAAATGGAACAAAATGGCCGCTGGTGTTCTGTTTTATGTTTAAATAATGTAGCCCACTGATTCCACTTCTAAAGATCCAACGGACAACTTTTCAAAAAAAAAATTCTTTATAACCTGACAGTCAATTTCTAAATCTATATTATTACGTTTTTAATCGAAGTTATTCCAAAAAAGTTTTACAGAACGACCAATAAGGAAGATTTTGCGGGAGGGTGTCTAACTGTACATGACCTCTAAGAAATGTTCAACAGGGCAGAAAATGGATGAGAAGGCGCTAAATATTGTTGGTCGCATTCACAACTAGTTTGGTTTGGTTTCTTTGTCATATCAACGTTCATGGGTGATTTGATGAGAAAGTCCTGTAGAAGAACAGTAGGGGTACTGATTAATCCACTGATGTGGTAGGGATAAATGGGTTCATACCTTTCCCAAAGGTATTAGTCCGAAAAAAATGTCATGGCGCGACTGGAGTTCGAACTCGCTTAATTCGGGATGCAGATACTTGGAATATGATCAGTTACAGAGATGAAAATGGGATGGAGCTATATTCTAATAAATAAAAATTTGTCACAAGGCTTCCATGAAAGCCAAACGACCCCTGTTAGACCACAAAAACAGTGAAGTTTTGGGGGTAAGAGTCTGATACTTTGGGAAAATATAAAGAGTGAGGGTTCAAGAAAGTTAGTTAAAATTGACGGTGGTGCCCGTGGTGTAATGGTTATCGTCGTAGGAAATGGACACAGTGATGCGAGTACAAATCCTGGATCAGACCGATTGCATTTCACAAAGCACTAATAACCTTGGGAAAGGTATGAATCCAATTATTCTTCCTCCAGCTATGGGTAAATAGTTGGGCAGACTAGGTTCTTCAGCCTTGGTGAGGCAACTAGTCTATGATAAGGAAAACTCTGAATTGAAACCTGTTAAACTCCGCTTAAATATTGACCTTGTGTCATATCCTGCCCAAGCGGAGAGGTTGGTAAATATGGTTAAAACTGACGGTAACTTGAATAGTAATAACGAGATCTTGTTGCTGGAGGACAATTTTATATCAGACTTGGAGGAAGGTGAGATTTTTCAGCATGATAGAACTCCATACCACAGATCACAAGCAACACAGCAAAGTTTGGATGATGAAGGTGTTACCGTACCGAAAGAATGACGAGTTCAGAGCCCTGATTTAAATATCATCGAGCAAATGTGAATGGAACTAAAGAGAAGACATCGCCTGAAGAATCTACACAACCCTGAAGAGTTACTTCCTAGTCGAATACCTTGACTGCTTCTCTGCTGAGGGGTAATACACCCCCCAACGAGTGTCCTGTTTATGACACTAAACAATCTGATGATGGGGTTCCAGTAATGCTGGAGCTGTTTGAGAATGCAGTTTACTTCTTCACTGCCATCGTTCCCAGGTCCACTCTGGCCCGGAGTAGTAGCGCCTGAGATGGTTCTACTTATGGGTCAAATAGTAAAAAACTGTGTACAAATGCTAAAATGAATTGTTTGAAATAGAACTGTTTTTGAGATTGAAACTACGTACTTACGCTAAACTGAATTGTTTGAAATAGAACTGTTTTGGCATTTAACTGTTTGTAAACAAAAACTATACTTATACTAAACTGAATTGTTTGAAATTTAATTCTGCGTTAAGAAATCCACCACGGGAAGTTTCATATAGTGCACACAATCATCAGACGGAAAATCAAGAATTGGAGAACACTAAACAACATGTCTGTCTGATGATTGTACACACTATTTGGAACTTCAACTAACGCACTTCTAATGCTCGTAATATATATATATATATATATATATATATATATATATATAGTAACTTAGTAAGTAAGTAAAGTTGGTGACCATAGTCGCGGGCGACCAGAAGGCTCCTTTTTCAATAGCTACTACACTGAGGTGTAGGGGAGGGCACTACTCCTCTCCCTGGATTGCTTCACTTTACTCTTGATACGTACCGTATATTGCTGAGTGTTAAGCAAGGAAGTATCAAGTAACATTTTTAAAGTCTTTGGTATGACACGGCCTGGGATTTAACCCAGGTCTCCCGGGCCATTGGCGAACACTCTACCCATATATAAATGTCAGAAAAAGAATCTAACAAGGTTTCACCAAAACGGATCATCAGGACATTTTCTTTTGACTAGGTATAATACGTTAATGGTTGATTATTTTCTAGTATATATGTGTTTTTAGTCTTTTCTTATTTTATGGAATTTTTACCAGTTTGTGAATTTTTTTTTTTTTTTTTTTGCAAATTGTACTATCTGGGGGTTTTGTCACACCTCCAAAATTATAGAATAGTTTAAGAAAAATTAATCACTTATATAGAAAGAAAATTGGTTGGGATTTATTTAATTTCTAATCTTTTTGATAATAAACTTTAACCTTCTACTTAAATACGGTAATTTAAAAGCAGAAAAAATAGCCATGTTAATAAATGTCATCATCATCATTATCATCATGTCGTGCAGCTTGCACAGATATCCTTGACCCTCTCTCGCCACTTCTCCCTATCGTTCATCGCCTCCGGCAGGTCTTCATGGCTACATCCCGTATCCTCATATAACTGCTGAATGTATGTTCGAGCTGGTCGTCCTTATGTGGGGGTCCATTTGATTTCCATATGACCGATAGCTTATCGATAGCTGTCCATGCCTTCGTTAGCCGCGTGTCGATGTCTATTTCGGCTGATGAGACACTGCTTCCTAGGTAGGTGAATTTGTCTACCAGTTTCAGAGAGGTTCACTCTAGTGTGGAAATGTCGCCTGTTTGATTAAAACACATATATTCAGTTTTGTATGTAAACGATTTATTTGAAGCTCAATCCACTTAATCTGTAAAATTAGCCCAAAACTTTATTCTGATCATTCGTCTTCCTCACTATGGAATAACGATCTCTCGTTGAAAACATTTGGATCTGTATAAATTTTAGTTTTTTGTTTGTTTTTCGCGTGGGTAGGTCCGAAAAAGACCCCCCCACCACTTTAAGTTACATGCAAACTTATAATTTTTCGCTGTTTGGTAAAAAAAATTGCTAAGCCATTTAAAATGTTCAAGCTAAACCATCCATAGCCAAAACGTCAATTTGCCTCTTGTGCAGTCAGTCCAAATGGCGGTGTGGGTGTCTAGACTAAGAAGAAGGGATCCAAAGCTAACTTTGATTCGATAGAAAAGTAAAGATAGGAGCTTTGATAGTTGATTTTTACACGATCTACCGAACAGACCGGCTTTTTGTGATCTCAACAATTTTCGGAGAGAAAACGGAAATGAAGGTGATTCACGCAAATCTAAAAAAAATACACTCTTAGAAATATTTTCGTTTAATTTTCTGAGTTTAGTATAAATACAGGTAAATGTTGATTTATTCAAAACTTATGGAAATAAAAAGGTGTAACTTTCCCTATTTTACGTAGAAAATTTCATTGTCCTGGACATAAATGAAAAACGTGAAGAGGGTTATGGATATTTTCTATACTTCTACAAGAACATAAGCATTTATGAAATAAGACATACAATTCAGGAAACAAAATTTGTGTTATTTAGTGTCTTGGGCACAAAAACAAACTTTGAAATGAATATGGCTATTTTTCTATATAAAGATCCGTGGATAGACCCAGTGGCTCATTTTAGTTTGGCTTGGTTTGATTTGGTTTGGATTGATTTTACGATATATCCACCATTGTAGGTTCTTTAATCCCAAATCCATTTTCATGCCTATAAGTAGTTCTATTTCAAACAATTCAGTTTAGCATTAGAACACAGTTTAGATTCCAAAACAGTTCTATTTCAAACAATTCATTTTAGCATAAGTACACAGTTTAAATTCTAAAACAGTTCTATTTCAAACAATTTATTTCAGCATAAGTACACAGTTTAAATTTCAAAACAGTTCTATTTCAAACAAATCAGCTTAGCATAAGTTAACAGTTTAAATGACAAAAGAGTTCTATTTCAAACAATTCATGTTAACATAGGTAAACATTTTAAATTTCAAAAACTATTCTATTTCAAACAATTCACTTTAGCATAAGTACAGAGTTTAGTTCTATTTGACCCATAGATTGGACCTTATAAGGTGCTAACACTCCGGGCAAGAGTGGACATGGGAGCGATAGATATGAAGGGGTTCTCCGCAATGACCAAATTTCAGGCATTACGGGAGCCTCACCATCTGAACGTTTAATGTCATAACCAGGTTGCCCAATCGGCTAGGGCTGTAGAGGGATAAGCCCCTCCAATGAGTGTCCTGGATATGACACTAAACTATCTGATGGTGAGGTTCCAGTGATACTTGAGCTTTGGGGAATGCAGGGCACCCCTTCATCCCCACATGTGAAAAAGTTGCAAAAAATGAAAAAATATCATTTGACAGATGATTTAGATATGGCTAAGCAGAGGAAACCTAAAGCGATAAACGTAATTATTATTAATAACAACACCATCGAACGGCATAAGAACTGATTATGTAAATGCTATAGTAGATAAAATTTAAGAACACAATATGTAGAGAGAGAGAGAGAAAGAGAGAGAGAGAGAGAGAGTAGAAGAGGAAAAAGTTAACTATAAATGAATATCGCAGACTGGCCCCAATGTACTAGGCACAACTGAGTTGGAAAGATAATCTACTGGAAACTGTGCAAGCGACTAAATTTGACCCTACAGATAATTTTTGGGGTTTCTTTGTTTTAATAGCCCAACAACATTTTAGGGTAATTAATGCCAAATCAATCCTCGAGGAAAGCAATTATTGGTTTTGGTTGGGTTGTTTGCGTTTTATGGCATATCAACCTTTGTAGGTTATTTAATGCCAAATCTATTTTTATACAAATTAACAGTTCTATTTCAGTTTAGCATAAGTACACAGTTCAATTATTGAAAACATTTCTATTTCAAGTAATTTAGTTTAGTTAAACAGTTCTAATTCAAACAATTCAGTTTAGTATAAGTATAGTTTTTTCAACACACAGTTATATGAGAGAACAGTTCTATATCAAACAATTCAGTTTAGTATAAGTACACAGTTTAATTATCAAGAACATTTCTATTTCAAGCAATTCAGTTTAGTCAAACAGTTATATTTCAAATAATTCCGTTTAGGGTAAGTACAGTTTCAATGTCAAAAACAGTTCTATTTCAAACAATTCGGTTTAGTATACAAAAACAGTTCAATTTGAAACAATTCTGTTTAGCATAAATACGCAGCTTAAATATCAAAACCGTTCTATTTCAAATAATTCAGTTTTGCATAAGTACGCATTTTAGTTCTATTTGACCCATAGATTGGACCCTATCAGGTCCTTCCATTACGGTGCCAGAGTGGACCTGGGAGCGATGGCCGTGAAAGCGTGCTCCGCATTCCCTTAAAGGTCCAACATTACTGGAACCTCACCATCAGATTGTTTAGTGTAATATCCAGAACACTCGTTGGTGTGGGCCTTCCACCTCCGCATATATGGGCTAATAGAACAGTTGCGGTACTATGTAACCCCTAAATGGTATATGCACAAATGAGAATCTATCTCGAAAAATAAAACAATCAGTATTCTCTGGAATTTTGAGCTAGAAACAGATTTCTCAATCCCGGCCAGAAAAGCAGGCTTTGTGGGGATCGACGAGAGGAAATGAACGTGTCAATTAGTTAGCTTTGTCGTTCCAACTGATCAAGAAGTTAAAATATAGGAAAGCGAAAAAATTAAATAAATACCTTGATCCCCGACCCAAAATTGTTACACTTTGTGAAATATGAATACAATGGTAATACTACATGTTGGTGGAAAGTTGAAATATGGGAAAGCAAAAAAATTAGATAAATATCTCGATCTTCGCCCGTGAGTTGAAAAATGTCATGGAACATGAAGATGGCCGTAATGCCACTTGTTGGTTGAGTTAAAAACAGGAAAGCGAAAAAATTATATAAATACCTCGATCTTTGCCCGGGAGCTGTTACACGTTGTGAAACATGAAGATGGTGGTCATACGGTCTGGACCATGTCACTGCTGAGATCTGATTGAATACTAAAAAGAGTCCCTGAGAGCTTAAGAGACTTGCTATCACTTGAACTTCCGGTGAAAGTCAACAGCTGGTGTGAACAATGATACAAGTAAAAACGGCTTTCTACAATTTGGAGTCATATTGAATCAGTTCAAGTGCTAAGTATTTTCCGAAGGAAGCAAGTTGATTTTTTTTTCATTTGAAATCCATACGCCATGCACTTCAGCTGGCAACTTCTTGTCAAATAAACCGGACATTAGGAAATAGGATTTGGATCTCTGACATTAGATGCGAAAAAGTGACTATGGTCACTAGAAATCCAAGACAGTAGGAAGCACGTCACTGTTGAGATCGGATTGAATACTAAGGAGGGTCCTTGAAAGTTTTAGAGATTTGTTATCACTGGAACCTCAGGTGAGAGTCACCAGCTGATGTAAACAAGGATGTGAGTAAAAGCGGCTTTTTACAATTTGGATTCATATTGAATCAGCTTAAGTGCTAAGCATTTTCCGAATGAAGCAAGTAAGTTTGTTGTTTTTTTCAAATGAAATCCATACGCCATACACTTCAGCTGGCAACTTCTTGTCAAATAAACCTGACATTGTGAAATATGATTTGGAACCTGCATGACAGGTTATTGGCTCTGACATTAGATGTGAAAAAGTCCTCGATTCTATCGTTTAATCTATGGTAGGAGATACTAGCTAAAACATATTAATCACAAGTATATTATCGCGATTTGAGAAGAAAAAGAAAAAGGAAGAAACGGTCGTAAATTTTCCAGGAATGTAGCGATAAGAAATGACAGGTGATTTTTACGAAAAAATTGAATCCCGGCTGGTCAGTTAGTTGCATTGCTGATTCTCTTCGTTTGGTATCTATTAACCCAACCCCTCCACTTCGTGCATGATGTGACACAAGGTCAATTTTTAAGCGGAGTACAGCTGGTTTAATCAAAAAGTTTTCATTCTTCTAGAACGGTTACCGCGGCAAAGCGAAAGAACCCCGTCTGCCCTTATATTTATCTATAACCGGGAGAAGAACAAATGGATTCATGCATTGCCCAAGGGCATTAGGAATAACATTGATTGACTTTAAGGGCATGTCAACCCGTCAAGTGTTATTTAATGTCTAGAATTTCAGGAACCTCATTTATGGTCAGTTCCATATTTACATTTTTTTTTGTGTAGTTGTTTCTTAAAACTTTTTTTTTTTGACACACAGTTATGATATCAACTATTCCTAGCAAATACAAATAATTTCCACCCAGTTGTATGGTTTCAAGTATTCCTATCTAATACTAATAATTATATGGGTTCGAGTAATTCCTTCTATTTAATAATTGTCCTACCTTCGCACACAATTATATGGTTTCAAATAATTAATAATAATCAGCAAAGGACAACGCCATAAGAACCAATTATATCAAAGCGAGAATAGATAAGACGCAACAAAACAGTTTTGTAGGCTATGCGGTGACAGAGACGAAACGATCAATCACAAAATAAGCGAATGCAGCAAATTAGCACAGAAGGAGTATAAGGCCAGACACGACTGGGTCGGCGAGAGGATCCACTGGGAAATGTGCAGGAAATTTCTAATCGACCATACAAAGAAATGGTATATGCAGCTGTCTTAGAAAATGACACGCATAAACTCCTATGGGACTTTAACATACTAACGGATCAACTAATCCCGGCCAGAAGACTACACCTCATAATAATCAACAAAAAAGAGAGAATTTGCAAAATTGTCGACTTTGCTGTCCCGGTAGACCACAGAATAAATCTGAAGGTAAGTGAAAAGAAGGATAAGTACCTCGACCTTGCTAAAGAATTGAAAAAGCTGTGGAACATGAAAGTAACGATTGTGCCAATTGTGATTGGTGGGTTAGGCACAATAACTAAAGGATTATTAAAACGCCAGGAGGTGCCCGTGGTGTAATGGCTATCGTCGCAGGATATGGACACGGCGACACGAGTTCAAATCCTGGACCTGACTGATTGCATTTCACATAGCACTAATACCCTTGGGAAAGGTATGAATCCAATTATTCTCCCTCCAGCTATGGGTAAATAGTAGGGTTATTCAGCCTTGGTGATTCAGCCTTGGTGAGGCAACTAGTTATTCAGCCTAGGTTATTCAGCCTTGGTGAGGCAACTAGTCTAGGAGAAGAAAAACTCTGAATTCAAACCTGTTAAACTCCGCTTAAAAATTGACCTTGTGTCATATCCTGCCCGAGCGGAGGGGTTGGTAAATATGATTAAAACGCCTCGAGGACTTAGAAGTTGGCGAACGAGTAGAGACTATCCAAATGACAGCATTACTGAGAACGGCCAGAATCCTGAGACGAGTCCTGGAGATTTGAGGAGACTTGCTGTCACTCCAGTGAAAAACTCTAATGAGTAATAATAAAAATGATAATAATAATCCTGCGTAAGCAGTTATAGCTTCAAGTAAGCTTTTTTAATATGAATAATTTACAGTTATGTTGTATCAAGTGTAATTATAAAATGCTAATGATTTTCAAACAGATCTTTTTGACCCTTAGATAGAACCCTAAAAGGTACGACCATTCCGGTCAGAGTGGATTTTAGAAGAGATAGCAATGAATGAGTACTCTACACTCCCCACATCAGATACAATTTAGTGCCATACCTTTAATCCTCTTTGGGTATTTGCCCCTCTACAGGGGCCCAGTTCTGCTGATTCTAATCCCCACCGAGAGAGTGACAGGAATTATGTGAGGTGCGTTGTAAGAGAACTTCATTTGCATATTCCACTTCTTCGCCGAAGAGGTTTCGTTCAAAAAGTACCTAGACTGGCAACAGATTTTTTTTATTCCAATGAACACATATCCCTAACAGCTGAGCATAAAATAACCCCAGACAGGTTAACATGCTATTAAAATTTCTCGCTCTATTCTTCTCCCCCCCTCTCTGTATATCTTCCTGTCTTTATCTTTTTTTATATTGTTTCTCTCTCTTCCTTTGTGAGTTCCTTGACATATCTCTTTATCCAGCTTATCTTGAAAATGTTTAAGGAATTTCCTGAATTCTAATAACTGTGGGGGGTGTAATGGTTAAAGCTCTGGTCTACGAAATCGTAGCACGCGAGTTCGAATTCCAGTCGCGCTATTACGTTCACTTTCGGACAAATACCCTTGGGAAAAGTATGAACCCCCTTATCCCCCCAGCTATGGGTTAAATGGCACCACCACTGTTCTTCTTGGAGAATGGCTCTGGCATTAAATAACCCACAAAGGTTGATATGCCATTATACAAAGAAACCAACCAAACCATCTAATAACTGTTCCAATCTAAAAAAAAAATTTAAATTACGAGAATTTTTTTCCTAACCGGCTCATTGGCCAAGTGTTCACCAATGGGTTCAATCCCAGGTCGATTCATACCAAAGACTTTAAAAATGGTACTTGATACCTCCTTGCTTAACACTCAGAAATATAATGTACGTATCAAGGATAATGTAGATCAATCCAGGGAAAGAAGTAGCTGTTTCCCCTACACGTTAGTGTAGTAGCTATTGAAAAGGGCGCCTTCTGGTTGCCCTCGACTAAGGTCATCAACTTACTTTATTCCTAAATAACAGAAACACCAACCGTTGAATATTTTACTGCCAGTAATGTATAGGAAGAAATCTAATTTTTCAGGACCTAGAGTTCCAAAACCGTGTTAATGATTTGTGTAATATCTACAGAATCGAGTAAATCTAAACTCAATAACCTCAGATTCACAATTCTATCATCATTTCATTGTCATTTGGCAGATCTTTTCCGATTATAATTCTAAGATGTAAATGAGTATCTATGAGAAATTTAGCATTTTGTTCTTACCTTCAAACGTTTACCTAAACGTATTTTGTTGAACATATCTAAATAGCCACTTGTCGTAGGAAATGGACACGGCGACACGAGTTCAAATCCTGGACGAGACTGATTGCATTTCACATAGCACTAATACCCTTGGGAAAGGTATGAATCCAATTATTCTCCCTCCAGCTATGGGTAAATAGTAGGACAGACAAGGTTCTTCAGTCTTGGTTAGGCAACTAGTCTAGGAGAAGGAAAACTCTGAATTCAAACCTGTTAAACTCCGCTTAAAAATTGACCTTGTGTCATATTCTGCCCGAGCGGAGGGGTTGGGTAAATAATATCTAAATAGCCATTTGAACTGTAATAGTTTATACCCGAGTATTAATTTTATTGCGGACTTTTGTCCTCATCTTGTTAGTTTTGTTGTTGTTGTTGTTGTTGTTGTTGTTGTTGTTGTTGTTGTTGTTGTTTTTCTCACTACGTTTCAGCCAAGTTTCACTTCTGGCCGTATTCAGGAGATTAACCGCGACCTCGGATTGGAATGATGAGTCTTATAACCGTATCACCAGTAATTCAGTTAATCACCTGAAGACGGTCAGAGGTGAAACTTGGCCGAAACGTAGTGAGAAAAACAACAAAAAAAAACCTATTAAGATGAGGACAAAAGTCTGCAATAAAATTAATACTGAGATTAAGAAGCCTCATCACAACAAAAAAAAGATTCCCTATATAGACAATTAGCTTATACCCATCAAGATAGGTCTTTAACCTGCTACACAGAAACCCCAGAAAGTTGTCCAATGTACTTGAAGACCTCGTTGAAATACCATGAGGTGTTTTCGCAGAAAACGTGGTTTCCTCTCTACTCTTGCTTGTTCAGACTCTAAAGGTGTTTGTGTTCATATGACAAGTTTACCAGAGAAGACAGTTTCTGAGTCTGATTATGACAGCCAATAACAATGTGCCTGTGGTGTAATGGTTATCGTTATAGGAAATGGACACGGCGACACGAGTTCAAATCCTGGTCGAGACTGATGACATTTAACATAGCACTAATACCCTCGGGAAAGGTATGAATCAAATTATTATCCCTCCAGCAATGGATAAATAGTAGGGCAGACTATGTTCTTCAGCCTTGGTAAGGCAACTAGTCTAGTTGAAGGAAAACTCTGAATTCAAACCTGTTAAACTCCGCTTAAAAATTGACCTTGTGTCATATCCTGCCCGAGCGGAGGGGTTGGTAAATATGATAACAATGTGGGTTATGAGAGTGTATATATACAGAGGATGGACAAATAATTGTAACACTTGAAAATTTATTATATTATGGTTTTTTGATTGCAGCCATTTCGTGAAATCTGGTTTTGTGCTGCCTCCGTCTTACAGTTTTCGAGGAAACTTGATTATCGAGAGGATCATTAAAATCTGCTCAAATTTTTAGATCTGTATTCTTATTATCGTTCCTAACAATCCGCGTAAGAGTCCGACGGTCCCTATCAGACAGCTTTCGTTTTCTTCCAGAGTTTTGCTTTAATGAGGACGTTTTTCCTTCTTTCTCAAATGCTGTCATTACTTTCAAGACTTGCTACACCAAATAATTCAAGTAGTTTTTGTTACCCTGGCGCCTGCACCAACAATTTGACCTCTTTTTAAAGTCTGATAGATATACCATTTTAAGGAATTTTGATTGATTCCCCCCCCCCCAAAAAAAAACATTTTAGTAAAATAAGACGAGAAAAATTATTAATAAAAAAAAACATAAAAATAACAAACCTTTGATGGTTTTTATGGGAGTTTCACAAATATGATGCTAAGATTCTGGGTGTTTCCTTTATTTTGTTCGACCTCTCTCTCTCTCTCTCTATATATATATATATGGAGTAATAGTATATTGAAAAATCCGTTGTCTGTGTTTTGGTTTACCCACTTAAGCATTTTTACACATACAGCCCCTGTCTGTATATATATATATATATATATATATATATAAGTAAAAAGTAAGCAAAGTTGGCGACGGCAGTCGAGGGTGACCCGAAGGCTCTCTTTTCGATAGCTACTACACCGCGGTGTCGGGGTGGGCGCTGCTCCTTTTCCTGGATTGTTCCACTTTACCCTTGATCCATACCTTATAATGCTGAGTTTTAAGCAAGGAGGCATCTAATACCATTCTTTAGTCTTTGGTATGACTCTACCTAGGATTGAACCCAGGTCTCCCGGGCCATTGGCGAACACTCTAACCATCATGCCAATGTATATATGGAGAAAAGATAGATATTTTTTGTAGATCTCAGAATATGATGCAAAATAAATGAAACAGTGGATATACTAAAAACACAAACAACGGGTTCAGTTCAGAATATTTCGTTCTTATTTATTGAAAGAACTTTTTCAAATGAGAAAAATATTTTTCTAAAGTTTAGCAAAAACAGGAAATAGGTAAGAGTGAATAAATGTAAATATGAAAGGGAGTAGGGTCTAAAGACAAAAGACAGAAAAGGGTGACCGATCTAGGATTGAGTGGTACTGGTGTATATGTGGTAGGGGTGGTTGGTTTTGATTTAATTTTTAGTGAGAAAAAAAGAGAGAGATAATATGAGGAAGAGGGAGGTATTGAGAGGGAGAAATGAAAGAGAAATAAAAGGGGAAATAGTGACATGTATGCTGGGGTAGTGGAAGTGAATGCCTAAGTACATAAAAATATTTTTACTATATTGAAAAAAGAAAATATTCTGAACTGAGCCCGTTGTTTGTGTTTTAAGCATATCCACAGTTCCATTTACCTTTCATAATACACCCCCCCATATATATATATATATATATTATTACCAGTTCCTATGCCCGAGCAGAATACGACATAGTTATTAAGGAGAGTTTTACAGGTTGGAATTTATTGATTTCTTTTTCCTAGACTGGTTGCCATACCAACATTCCTGTTTGCCCATCTCTTTTTTCATAGCTGGAGATGCATTCATACCTTTCCCAAAGACATCAGCGCTATGTGAAATGCAAAAGGCCTAGTCCAGGATTTGAACTCGACTTACCGTGTCCATTTACTACGAAAATAACGATTACATAACAAGAATATCCTTGACCCTCAGATGATCAATGAGTATAAGTCTGACTTCTCACAAAAATCAAAATGCGACACAAGGTCGGTTTAATGCAGAATACTCTGAGGGTTGCAAACCTGTCAAGATGTGGGTGTAAATTTATTTTTTCGTTTTTCAGTATTCCTCTTCAGACAAAAAAGATTTTTCTTACTGCATTTATGCAAGGAGGGACACAAGTGCAAAATTAGGACCAGCTCTAAAGGTTTTGATGGCAAGTTTCTACTTCGGAACTGAATGGTTTTTGATGTAAAAAAAAAGTGTCCAAATGCTTACAAAATGGTAGTCGTTGAGCAAGAGTTCATGGATGTGGTAAAGCCTCCTGTCCCAAATCGGTGAACTTCTTCAATGTCATTTTGATATGACACTCAGTTCCACTTTAACTCAATGTGTTGGTATCGGTTTGGGTCCGATATGTGTGTTTTAAAAATTATTTGTATTGGATAGGAATGTGTGCGTACATTATTTGTATTAGATAGGAATACTTGAAACCATATAGCTGTTGGCAAACAAATTATCATTATAGACAATATATATATATATATATTTATATATATATTCGGAAAATACAGTCCGATTTCAGATAAAACATTTATTCCTGAACTAATGAATTTAAACAATGTTTTAATCAGTCAAAATATGATCCTTGAACATCTATGCATTTTGACCATCAATTAACAAAGTAATTGATGAAAATTCTAAAGGGTTAATGCCAAGAAATCTTTAAAAGCAGTTTGTACTTCTCCTTTGGAACGGATTTTTTTGTCATTAAATGTCCAGATACTTGAAAAAAAAAAACGGTAGTTGGTGGGTGAAATATTAAGACAATATGGTGGATGTAGTAAAGTCTCATGAATCAAGTCAGAGAGTTTCCTCAGTGCTATCCTGGCAACATGTGACCAAGCATTGTGATCCTGGCAATATGTGGCCAAGCATTGTAATCCTGGCAATATGTGGCCAAGCATCGTCATAAAGCAAAATTATGACTAATTTTGAACTCATCGCTTCGTATTAAACGTTTATATAATTTTCAAAATTTAATTTTGGAAGACGTGATAGAAAATTAACAAAGAGGACCCTTTAATCTTTAAGAATGCGATTTTTTTTCTATACACGAACTCATAAATGACATTCTCTCATTGACCCTACACATGTACGCGCCAGTGTCGGCCGACTAGCAAGGACCTAAATCAGTTCTATGCAGACACGGGACATAGTCTAGACGATCGGATAGAAGCGATGGATGATAGATACAGATGGTAAAAAAGTCATGGAACTACGCACTATCAGCATAACATGATGGTGAGAACTATTCAGATAACATGCTAGAACAGAATTTAAACAGTTTGTAAGAAGGTATTTAATAATTATTATTATTATTCAATAAGACGGTTTATAAGTTGAGCAAGACGGTATTTAATAAAAACAATTATTCAATAATAATAAGACCGCATTTTTCAAACAACCTAATAGTATATATCCATAATGTAAGATCAAAAATCTGCATCCTAGAAATTCCTTGAAGTTTTTTAATGCTCTTCAAGAACAGGTTGTAATACCATGGGATTTTCTTGCAGGAAGCATTGTTTGGCCTATTTCCTGGTTTTCTCAGACTATAAAGGTGTTTGTCCTATCATCGTACGTTTACCAGATGTTGTATAGTGGCTGGTACCACGGGACTTCCGGTATCGTGGAGGTATAAAAGACGTCGTGTTTCTTAAGCTCGGGAGGGTTCTGCAAGATCTCGGTCAGTAGTAAGACCAACTTCGGACGTAAGACCCACAGCATGAGACTTATATTTGCTGGACTGTACCACTTCAGTTAATAAATAATTTACTCCTTATTTCACTGTGTATCTCTTCACGATACGACACCAGATAAAATAGATCCTGAGCGATTGTGACAGCCAAGTAACAATGTAATCGATGACAGTTGCGAATTGTTGAAACTATAAAACTTCTCTAACTCAGACAAGTATTTCATGTCGCAAAAATTCGGCCCGATTGGATTATTTGTGTTTATGTGCGATTCCTATTGGTCTATTTGATAGAGTGTTCGCTAATGGCCCCGGAGACCAGAGTTCAATCCTAAGTTGAGTCATATCAAAGACTCAAAAATCGTACTTGATGTCACCTTGCTTAACACAGAATTATCCTATTTACCAACCCCTCTGCTCGGGCAGGATATGACACAAGGTCAATTTTTTAGTGGAGTTTAACAGGTTTGAATTCAGAGTTTTCCTTCTCCTAGACTAGTTGCCTTACCAAGGCTGAAGAACCCAGTCCGTCCTACTATTTAACCATAGCTGGAGGGAGAATAATTGGATTCATACCTTTCCCAAGGGTATTAGTGCTATGTGAAATGCAATTAGTCTCGTCCAGGATTTGAACTCGTGTCGCCGTGTCCATTTCCTATGACGATAACCTTTACACCACGGGCACCTCCATAATTAACACAGAATTATAAGTTATGGATCAGGGTGCAAAAGTAGTAGAACCCTCCCCTACATCTCGTTGTAGTAGCGAATGAAGAGGGGGCATTCGGGTTGCCCTTGACTACTGTCGCCAATTTTTTACTTCTACGGTTGTTATGCATTAGATTAAATGAGTGATTGATTTTATCGGCAGGACCATTTTTTGCCAAGAGGTAAGGGAATGGCACTCATATTTACATTTTTTGTATAGATGTTTCTCCATAGTTTATTTTTGCACCCAGTCCTATCGAATACAACTTATTTTCTAAGAGATCTATTTAACCCACATATGCAACCCTAAGAGGGATTACAACTCAGGTTCTGAGCTGAACTGCGAGTAATGATAATGATGGAGTACTCAGCAGTCCCCCTGCTAAGTCGGCTGGGGCTGTAAAATACACCATCTGTACCTTTGCAGAGGGGTAAGACCCCCCACCAATGAGTCTCCTGGATATGACACGAAACAATCTGATGATGAGGTTCCAGTGATGCTGGGGATTTGGGGAATATGGAGCACTCACTGGCTGCCATTGTTCCCAGGTCCACTCTGGCCCGGAATGGTAGCACTGATAAGGGCCCTATCTATAGGTTAAATAGAACTAACTGCATACTTATACTAAACTGAATTCTTTGAATTAGATCTGTTTGACTAAACTGAATAGCTTGAAATAGAAATGTTTTTGACAATTAAACAGCGTACTTATCTTATTTACCCAACCCCTCCGCTTGGGCAGGATATGACACAAGGTCATTTTTTTTTTCAAACAGGTTTGAATTCAGAGTTTTCCTTCTCCTAAACTAGTTGTCTCACCAAGGCTAAAGAACCTAGTCTGTCCTACTATTTACTCACAGCTGGAGGGAGAATAATTGGATTCAAGGGTATTAGTGCTATGTGAAATGCAATCAGTCTCGTCCAGGATTTGAACTCGAATCGCCATGTCCATTTCCTGCGACGATAACCAGTACACCACGGGCACTTATGCTAAACTGAACTGTTTGAAATGGAACTGTTTTTGACATTGAAACTCTACTTACATTAAACTGTGTGTAAACAAAATCTGCACTTAATATTAACTGAATAAGTTGAATTAGAACTATTTGAATAAACTGAATGGCTTGAAATAGAAATGTTTTTGACAATTAAACTGTGTACTCATGCTAAACTGAATTGTTTGAAATCGGACTATTTGCATAAAAATGGATTCGGCGTTAAATAACATACAAAGGTGGATATGCCATAAAACCCAAATAACCAACCAATCAACAGCCCCCAGATCTCCAGAACCCCTTCATTGCTATTGCTTCCAGACCATCTCTGCCCTAGAATAGTAGCACCTGTCGTGTTGAGAGAATTGAAGAGATGAAAGAGACTGTGACGAAGGTCATTGACACGCTCACACAAGAGGACTTCCATGGGGCTCTCCAGATGTTGTTGGAACGGTACATTGCAGCCGGAGGAGATTACTTCGAAGGAGACTAGAGTTTCATGTGTGTACTATCAATAAAAGTGCCCATACGAACAAAGTCTGGAAACTTATTTAATGATCCTCGTATGCATATGTAAAAACAGGATTCGTTATAAAATAACAAATCATTTTTGATACGCCATAAAACCAAACAAAACCTATAAAATTCTTTGTTTGCTACATTTAGTTTTTAAAACATAACATGGATGTAAATTGCGGTTATTTTTCGTAAAATATGCATCCAAACACGAAGACACTTGGAATATACCGACTGCCGAGTAAAAAGACTTTTTGGTAAATAGTATGACACTAGACTGCATTAGGAAGTGTGGGGTACTCTTTCATTGCCATTACTGCCAGGTCCACTCTTACCGAGGTGATAATACCTGTTAGAAGGGACATATAAAGGTCAAATCGATTGGTTTCAAAATTATTAGCATTAGATAAGAATACTTCATACCATATAACTGTGTAAATAATTTGTTTTAAGAATAGTTACAATCATATGTTACGGATGGTTATTATTTGTTACTTGAAACCAAAAAACTATGCAAAATAAGTGATTATCATTTAACGTAAGTAATCACTTGAAACCATAAAACGTTGTATAGATTATAATTATTAGATAGTAATACATAAAACCATACAGTTGGGTGTAATTTATTTGTATTAGATAGGAATACTTGATATCATATATAGGTACCCGTGGTGTAATGGTTATAGTCATTGGAAATGGACACAGCGACACGAGTTCAAATCCTGGACGAGACTGATTGCATTTCACATAGCACTAATACCCTTGGGAAAGGTATGAATCCAATTATTCTCCCTCCACCTATGCGTAAAATAGTAGGTCAGACTAGATCCTTCAGCCTTGGTGAGACAACTAGTCTAGGAGAAGGAAAACTCTGAATTCAAACCTGTTAAACTCCGCTTAAAAAATTGACCTTGTGTCATATTCTGCCCGAGCGGAGGGGTCGGTAAATATGGATATCATATATTGCCCAGTCGGCTGGGGCTGTAGAATACCTCTGCAGAGTGGTAAGACCCCCACCAACGAGTGTCCTATTTGTGACACTAAACAGTCTGATAGTGAGGTTCCAGTAATGCTGGAGCTTTGGGAAATGCAGAGTACCCTTTTATTGCCATCGCTCCTAAGTCCACTCTGGCCCAGAATGGTAGCACCAGATATCGGTCATATCAATGGGTTAAATAGAACTAAACCGTGCTTCTTTCACTATACTGATTTTTGCATTTAAACTGTGTATTTATGATAAACTGAATTGTTTAAAATAGAACTGTTTGCACATTGAAACTGCATGCTAATGCTAAGCTGAATTGCTTGAAATAGAACTGTTTTGACGTTTAAACTGTGTACTTATGCTGAACTGAATTATCTGAAATAAAACTGTTTGACATTTAACTCTGTGCATTGCCCAGTCGGCTGGGGCTGTAGAATACACTGACTGCACCTCTGCAGAGGAGTAAGAACCCCACACTAATGAATGTCCTGATATGACACTAAACAGTCTGATGGTGAGGTCCCAGAAATGCTGGGACCTTAAGGAATACGGAGCACCCTTTCATTGCCATTGCTCCCAAGTCCACTCGAGCCCGGCGTGGTAGCACCTGATAGGGCCTTATCTATGGGTTAAAAAGAACTAACGGCACACTTATGCTAAACTGAATTGTTTGATTAAACTGAATAGCTTGAAATAGAAATGTTTTGATAATTAAACTGTACTTACATTTAAACTGCGTGCTTATGCTAAACTGAATTATTTCAAATAGAACTGTTTTTGACATTGAAACTGTATTTACACTAAACTGAATTGTTTAACATAGAACTGATTTGACATGTAACTATGTCTAAACAAAATCTGTACTTATACTGAACTGAATTAGCTGAATTAGAACTGCTTGACTAAACTGAATAGCTCGAAATAGAAATGTTTTCACAATCAAACTCTACTTACATTTAAACTGCGTGCTTATACTAAACTGAATTATTTGAAATTGAACTGTTTTTGACATTGAGACTGTACTTACACTAAACTGAATTATTATATATATCTGCTTGAATAGTTTGAAATAGAAATGTTTTTGACAATTAAACTATGTACACATGTTGAACTGAATTGTTTGAAATAGAACGATTTATTTGCATAAAACTGGTGTGGTCTCCAAACTAACTGACTTCCTGTCTCCACCGAGTTATATAATAGTTCAACGCCCCCTTCTTCTTGTGGGCGTCACATATTGCACTCATTCAACCCATCCACGATCAAGGCTACACTCTGCTATTCCTCGACCGGATGCACCTGTTATTTACATCGGGGCGTTTCCTATTTTGACAGCCCAGCCGGGTCGTAGGTCAATATACAACAATTGTAAGAATAGTTACTTATCTGATTTTGTTCATAAAAGATTATTATCATTATTTTTCTCTTTTGAGCGTTTTCACGCCTTCGCTAGCTAATAGTTTTTCACTGGAATCTGAATGACAGCAAGTCTCCTCGAGTTTCCAGGACTCTTCTCGGTATTCTGGCCGATCTCAACAATGCTTTAGTTTGGATGCTCACCACTCGTGCTCTTATTTCCAAGTCCTCCCGTCCCTGAACCAATCCTTTGGTGACTGTACTAAGCGCACCAATTTCTACGTCACTTTTATTAGTAGTATTAGAAAATTCACTGTGTGTAGCCTGGCTTTACGCTAGGGTCAGCAAGTTGCTTGGTTGCTCTATGACATGCTCACTGCGCTCATACTCTTGGCCGCTTTGTGAAGGGTTTGATGTGCTCTCAACTTTACTCAATAGTATCATCATATAATCTCGTAGACATTTTCCCCACAAAATGTGGAACCGCGAGCCCAATATTATCTATAGCCTAAAAAAAGATTGTTATTTTTTTTTTCTATTTTCAAAGATATCGGAAAGTATCGGTTTGACTTACCAAGCCTTGTCTGTTTGGTATGCTCCGTCAGGATTTTATCAGTAATCTTTTATTCTTCTTTTGTCCAATTTTCTGTTATGTAGTCACTGGTTGCTGCAATTAGTCTTTCTTTGCTCTTTTTATTGAATTAGTCGATTAATACATCTATGCGATCCTCAATGCTGGTAAGTCTTCTTCCACCTTTTCATGAAACATAAAATCTGTCCGTACTCTCCCCACACTCCCCCCCTCTCTCTCCCTCTCTCTCTCTCTCTCTCTCTCTCTCTCTCTCTTGTATAATCATCAATTTCCACCTTTTCTTGAAACATAAAATCTGTTTGTATTCTCTCTCACTCTCTCTCTCTCTCTCTCTCTCTTGGATGTAAGCCCTTGTGTACAGTCATCAATTTCCACCTTTACATGAAACATAAAATCTGTATTCTCTCTCTCTCTCTCTCTCTCTCTCCCTCCCTAACTCTTTCTCTGATGTAAGACCTTGTGTATCACCATCAATTTCCACTTTTTCATGACACATATATTGTCTGTACTCTCTCTCTCTCTCTCTCTCTCTCTCTCTCTCTCTCTCTCTCTCTCTCTCTGTGATGTAAGGCCTCGTGTATAGTCATCAATTTCTTCGTCCTTTGGTGGAATTGTCTGAGTTCCTCTAGTGTTAATTTTAGGAATTCTCCAGAGTACCTTACAAGGAAGTGGGGGTACTGCCCAAATATTTATTCCTTCAGTAAGATTTCTGCTGCAGAGTTTCGCGTCTCAAAGTTTTCTTGTTCTTCTGAGGTGTCATTTTTTTTTCTTTCATCTCTGTTTCTTCGATGCTGTCCACTTCCAATATTCTTGTTGTTTACCTTTTCTCCAAGCGTTCTGAGGCTTTCCTGATTTAGCAGTTCAATCCGTTACTTCTCTTTGTCATCATCATTATCATCATTATTATTATTTGAAGCAATTGTAGTAGTAGTTTAGTATGGTTTGTTTTTATGGCACATCAACCATAATAGGTTATTTAATGCAAAATCCATTTTTATACATATAAACAGGTCTATTTGAAACAGTTCCGTTTAACATAAACATGCAGTTTAGTTCTATTTGACCCACAGATAAAACCCCATTAGGTGCTACTAATCCGGGCCAGAGTAGACCTGGGAGCGATGACAATAAAAGAGTATACTGCATTTCCCAAAGCTCCACCATCAGATTGTTTAGTCTCATACTCGGGACGCACATTCAAGAAGTATTACTCCTCTTAGACCTCTGCACAGTTGCAGTCAGTGTTTTCTACAGCTGCATCTGAATGGGCACCAGATCACACGATAAAGGAGTCTTACCTCTCTGCATAAATGCAGTCGGTGTATTCTACAGCCACATCTGACTGGGCACCAGCTCACAGGATGAGGGAATCTTACCTCTCTGCAAGATGCAGTCGGTGTATTCTACAGCCACATCTGACAGGGCACCAGCTCACAGGATGAGAGAGTCTTACCTCTCTACAAGATGCAGTCGATGTATTCTTCAGCCACATCTAAAAGGGCACCAGCTCACAGGATGAGGGAATCTTACCGCTCTGCAAGATGCAGTCGTTGTATTCTACAGCCACATCTGACTGGGCACCAGCTCACAGGATGAGGGAGTCTTACCTCTTTGCATAGATGCAGTCGTTGTATTCTACAGCCACATCTGACTGGGCACCAACTCAAGCGATGAGGGAATCTTACCTCTCTGCAGTGATGCAGTCGGTGCATTCTACAGCCACATCTGACTGTGCACCAACTCACACGATGAGGGAATCTTAGCTC
Source organism: Sepioteuthis lessoniana (assembly GCA_963585895.1). Taxonomy (NCBI): domain Eukaryota; kingdom Metazoa; phylum Mollusca; class Cephalopoda; order Myopsida; family Loliginidae; genus Sepioteuthis; species Sepioteuthis lessoniana. The sequence goes on along the minus strand of OY757935.1, from coordinate 59,412,426 downwards.
TCTGCCGAGATGCAGTCGGTGCATTCAACAGCCGCATCTTACTGGGCCCCAACTCTCAGAATGCGGGAGTCTTCCCTCTCTGCACATATGCAGTCGGTGTTTTCTACAGCTGCAGCCGACTGGACCAAATAGTTGTAGTAGTATTTGTTTTTGTTCGAAATTGTATAACGACTAAATTAAAACCGTGTAAACCCAGACGGCAAGTGCTGTGGAATATACCGACTGCTTCTCTGCAGTGAGGCCAGGCTCCCCGATTGTGTGTCTTGAATATGATTCTAAACAATATGATGGTGAGGCTCCTGTAATGCTGGAGCTTTTGGGAATGCAGACTACCTCTTCATTGCCATTGCTCCCAAGTCAACTCTGACCCGGAGTTGCAGCACCTGATAGGGTCTGTTTTATAGATCAAATAGAATTGTTTGACATTTAAAGTGCAAGCAAACTAATGACTCATGCTAAACTGAATTGTTTGAAATAGAACTCTTTGATCATTTAACTTTACATAAACAAGCGATTGATGTTTACTTGAATTGTTAGTGATACACAGCAACACTTGAAACTATTTAATTTTTCTTCAACTTATGTTTACAAATCACATATATCTAATATATTTGTATGAATCGGATTTGCCATTAAGTAACTTATAATGTTTGATACGACATAAAATCTAATTAAACCAAAGCTTAAAACTATATAAGAGTATGCAAATTATTTGTTAAAAAAGCTTGAAACCATATAACAGTGTTACATTAGATAGAAATACTTGAAACGATATAATAGCGAACAATTATTTTTTTTATTTTAGATAGATACTTGAAACTGTATAAGGGTGAAAATTAATCGTATTAGATAGCTAAAATTATATAACTTTGTAAAAGCAAATGAGTATTTTTAACTTAAATAAGAAGGGTTACTTTAAACCAGATAACTCAGTATAAATTATTAGTATTGTATAGGAATACTTGCAACCATATACCTGTGTGGAAATTGTTTATATTAGATAGGAATACTTGCGACCATATAACGGCGGGGAAATTATTAGTATTAGATTGAAATACTTGAAGCCATGTAAATGTGTGGGAATTATTTATGTTAGATAGGAATTCCTGAAACGATATTACAGAGCCCAAATTATTTATGTTAGATAGGAACTCGTGAAACCCTTTAACTGTGTACATATTATTTAAAAACATGTGTTAAGAAAATTTGAAACAATATATATATATATATATATATATATATATATATATATATATATTCCAAAATGAATAGTTCTACTAAGAGATTTGTATTTCTTTAAGAATTATTCATTTCGTTCTTACATATGTGTATATTTCTAGCTTGTTGCTTTCGTCAGAGAACATATGTGGCTCAAGGCCATATGAATGGCGCACCAAGTGCGACTCGAAACTCACTCGTGGAGGTTTCTTAGTCAAATTTTTTTCAGGGTTTGTACCAGTTTGTATAGAGGTCACTGTTGTGTGTTATAGTTAACTTCCTACTCCTCTCTTTCCGTTCTCAGAGTGTGTCTACTGGTCTGTCTTTACCCCAATTAGTCATTATTATTTGATTTGTTATAAAGTTTTTAGTTTACTCTGGGCTGTTGTGTGTGTTTGTGAGTTCAGCTTCTAAGTTAACCAAGTTATAAACTGATCCCTCATTATTTAGCAATTCTCTTTAGTCCAAATGTAATTATAAAGTGGATTCAGCTTCTATTTCATGTTCTCTGACGAAAGCTACGAGCTGGAAATATACACGTATGTAAGAACAAAATAAATAATTCTTGAAAATACAAATCTTTTAGTGGACCAATTCATCTTGAAATATTTACTTTTTCTCTCTTTGGACCAAAGACAAAAAAAGAAAAAAATGTATATATATACAAATATATAAATATATATTTAAAAAAAAAAAAATTTAGAAATAGTATTCTATTTACGTGTCAATTCTTTCTTTTTCTTATATGGATAATCCCAGGGAGTGCACAACTACTTTAAGGAGCTGTATTATATCCAGTAAATAAGGACTGTGAATATCGAAAGAATGAGTGCTCAATGCACGTCTATTCTATACAAAATAATCCTGCAGACCAAAATATACGAGGTGCATACGATAAGTTTCCAGACTTTTTTCGTATGGGCACTTTTATTGATAGTACATACATGAAACTCTAGTCCCCTTCGAAGTAATCAATGCACTTGTTGTACCGTTCCAACAACTTCTGGAAGGCCCCATCGAAGTCTTTTGTGTGAGCGTGTCAATGACCTTCGTCACAGCCTCTTTCATCTCCTCAATTGTCTCATAACGACAGCCTCTGAGCTTAGGGAATAACCAAAAGTCACAGGGAGTAAGGTCTCGACTATAAGGAGGCTGAGGAACTGTCTTGATGTCCATATTGGTCAAATAGTCTGTAACAAGGATGGAGTTGTTGACTGGTGCATTGTCCTGGTGGAAATGCCACAGACCCGATTTGAAGAGTGCTGGCCTCTTCCGACGGAATCTCTTCCTGAACTTCCTTAAAACCTCAACATGGTAACTCTAACCCTAACCCTAACCCTTTGGCCAATAAACTCTGGTGTATTGACTTCCTTAATCCTCCCACACTTCTCATCATCCCTCCCAGACTCCCTGCCTTCTTTCCATCTCTTATGCCACTCAAAAACTGATGCTCTATTCATGCAAGATGCTCCAAAAGCAGTCTGAAACATTCCGTACGTTTTTATGGCATTTTTTCCAAGTTTAAAACAGAATTTTATTGTATATCGCTCTTCTAAAATGTCAAATTGCATTTTTGAAATTCACCAGCTGTGACAATCAGGCTTTAGTAGGATGCATTCTAATTCCTGCTGTAGCTGTTCATTTGAACCTGGAATCATAAAAATTGGTCAGTCATCTCATAAGTTGTATAGCAATAAGATACTGAATTTTCAAGAGTCTATGGCAATTTTAAATGCCCATACGAAAAAAGTCTGGAAACTTATCGTATGCACCTCGTATATATATGGAAAACCATTTCTAAATTTCTTGTTTTTTAAACAAAAATATATATTTTTCTCTGCAGGTATATTTTGTATTAAATAGCCTTGCATTGAGCACTCATTCTTTGGATATTCACAGTCATTATTTACTTTATATATATATATATATATATATATATATATATATATATATATATAGTTTGGTTAGGTTTGCACAAAGAGTAGAATATGAGTAGGCATACAGAGAGAATCGAATTACAAAACTCTGGAATTTATTTCCGTAAACACCACTGCAAATGTCATTTTTCAAGAAGATTTTTCTGAGAGATAAAATGTTCTTATTGTGGGCATCGTAAGTGTATCCCACTGATAACGATTCTGTACCAAGGTGATTAATAGATGCACCTTGACATAGGTTAATCTGATTTGGTAATCTGTTACGTAAAAAAAATTTTACGAAAAGCATCGTGTGCACCAATTTTTCTGGTCATGAAAAACTGGGGAAATCAAATCATATAATGAGACACCAGATAACTGGCCAATGAAAAGGTTACTTTGTTTTTATATCTTTATTTTTTATTTTTTATTTTTTTTGTTTTTGGTGGGCGGAGAGGGTTGACCAGTCAAATTATTAACTAGACCCTCATATTTGGCTATTCTCCTTAGTCAAAATGTGATTATAAAGGGGAACGATCTAGCTTCTGTTCTAATCGGGTTATAAACTGATCCCCAATTATTTGGCCATTCTCTTATGTCAAAATGTGATTATAAAGTGGAGAATCCAGCTTCTGTTTTAATAAAGTTATAAACTGATCCCCAATTATTTGGCCATTCCCTTATGTCAAAATGTGATTATAAAGTGGAGAATTTAACTTCTATTTCAACCAAGTTATAACTGATCCCCCATTATTTGGCCATTCTCTCTAGTCAAATGTGATTATAAGTGAAGGATCCAGCTTCTATTTTAATAAAGTTATAGAATGATCCCAATTATTTGGCCATTCTTTTATGTCAAAATGTGATTATAAAATGGAGGATTCAACTTCTATTTCAACCAAGTTATAAACTGATCCCCCATTGTTTGGCCATTCTCTCTAGTCAAATGTGATAATAAAGTGAAGGATCCAGCTTCTATTTTGATAAAGTTATAAACCGTTTCCCCTTTCTTTCATCCAAAAAGTGAAGAAAGCAATTGAGAGAAACAGTCTTGTGTGCAATCAGTATTGATTGAAAAACAAAGATATTCCAACACTATGGGCCTTGTGCCAGACCTTGGCAATTTTTGAAGTTTACTCGTATAGCAAGGCAGCAGCATTGTTCTTAATATAAAATCTTAGAGAAAACAGACGTTTTACAAATTTTGTTTCTTTTTCTTTTCTTTTTGAAACGTTATGTTGTTTTGAAATTAAACAGTTTTATCGAAAAATTGAGGGTAAAACTTATGCTTAAAGATTCATCTTCAAAATTGTAATGCAATGTTTGAAAGGCCTTTTCGCTTGGCTATATTCTAATTGAAGGCATAATACCCTGATGATTTCCAAAAAGGTTTCATCTTTTTTACTGAAACGTTTTGTAATATATTTTTAAGACTTCTTTAGTTTATTTAATGGGATATCAACCTTCTCGGGTTGTTTAATGCCAAATCTATCCTTTATTAAGAGGTACAGCTGTGGTACTATTTAAACCAAAGATGGGAGGATAAGTGGGTTTATATCTTCTCGAAAGGTATTTGTCTTAAAGTGAAAGTAATAGCGCAACGGCAGTTCGAACCTGTGTACTATGATTTCGTAGTCCAGCGGTTTTAAACATCACACTGCGGGGAACCTCTACTTTTTTGTGAAAGTTTACTTTTCCTTACCAGATTTTGACACTCCTCAAAAATAGTTATTTTGCGGGTAAAAACACTTGCGGGTAAAAACACTTTATATCAGGAAATAACATGAAAACACTATAGAATATATATATATATATATATATATATATATATATATATATATATATGTATGTATGTATAAAAGTTTTATTGTTCTTATTAACTCACTTGGTGAGTAAATGAAGGACCAAATATTGTTAAATCAATGATAGAGCATTTACATACAGAAATATATATATATATATATATATATATATATATGTGTGTGTGTGTGTGTGTGTGTGTGCGTGTGTGTGTGTGTGTGAGAGAGAGAGAGAGAGAGAGAGAGTAGTTAGGCAACAGTCTTTCATTTAAGCATGTTTGATTAAATAATAAAGACACATTTTGTCTATATTATTTTATTAAGATCCTTTCAAGTTTCTTGATAAGTGTCTTGGTTTCAGGTTGGTATTGGTGGATGAATTTTCCAAAAATTGTCCCGAGCGCTTACAGCCCGTTCCTAGGCCATCATCAGGGGTTACTTGCATGTGTAAAGAGTGTATTTAGAGAGTTTTGAAAGTTTTTTTTTGTTTTTTATAACAAAACAAAATTACGTAAACGCAGAGTCGGATAAAACTGAGTTGCTGATGAATTTAAAAAACAGAACGCTATCAATGGAAATTGAATATAATCAAGAAAATTTAGAATAATAAAAAAAACAAAAAGCATTTCAAAATATTGTCGCAATTTTCGAAATTAATTCTATTGATTTTAGGGTTTTTTTTTGGGGGGGGTATATATGGGGCTTCTGGGATTTGCTGTCGTAGTTTATCTATTTCGTGTGCTATTATAGTGGTGTTTTTAACGAGAATTTTTCGAATTTGGGAATAGAATGGTTTTTAAGACGTGGAACTAGAATGTTTAATGTACATTGTGCAAAATGCATAAAACCCAGGGTGATAGACACTACCATGTAATATAATATAATATATATATATATATATATATATATATATATATATATATATATATATTCATTCAGATTTGCTTTGGTAATTTGGAAAACATCCCTAATCAAAATTTTCTTTCATCTTTTAAGTTGATTAGTGTAGTGATATTAACATATCAGTTGTCAACTTATGTGGACGACATGATATAAATAGACATGCGTTTCAACAGTCGTCAGTCGGCTAGACACATTTATACTTCCGCCGGCCGTGGCCTGACAGCGCAGATCTGGTTGGGTGTGCCTTAAATCTGATGGCGGCTGCTCGGTTTAGACTGCATTACGCGGGTGCCAGAGAAGCTCAGCATTCATATCACGAAGCTGACACTGACATACTCCTTGAATCTCAAGAAGGGCTAGGTTTATCGCTTGATGCCTGAGGCACCCCTTTTTAGGGGAACGTCTCCGAGCTACGGCTCTGCGCTTGGTGCCCCCATTTAAAAAGGCCTTAGCCAAACTCGTACGTTCGTGGAGCGCACGGAAAATATCTTCGATTAGATACTTGTGTATCGTCAAGTGCTGTACCACAATTACTATTATAAATATCAGGTAACCTGCCTATTCGCCTAATGATTCGAGTATTCACCAAAGGCCCAGAATAAACTATTTGCAGATAGATCATGTAAATATAAACATGATTTGGGCATTAAATAACCAATAAAACACCAATTAACACTGAAGTTGCTAATATATATATACATATTGGTCTTAAAACAACGACATTGCGTAATTTAGCTTGCCATCGAAACGACAATAATATAATAAAAATGCTTGAATAGTTATGAAGAAAAAGAAAAATCAATGTATAAAAATGACGCCAGGATTGACAAGGAAACTGGAAATATTAAAAGAAGATATGAAAATGGGGAAAAATATGCATATGATCGCTTTAGAATAAAAAAAATCTCAGGAAAGTTGCATATAAGATGATCTGGACATAGCTAAGCTGATCAATCGATTAAATGATTGATTTTAATGCCATGTCAATCCGTCTAGGGCTATCTTATGCCTCGAGATAAAGGATTCTTGTCCATAATACGCCTATGATTATATTTGTTCGTTTCCTTAGGGTTTCTTTACTCACCGTTATCTGATATCAAATACCCGGGTTCAATCTCAGGTCGAGTAATACGAAAGACTCAAAAAATGGTACTTGATTTCTCCTTCCTTAACACTCAGCATTATAAGGTACAGATCAAGTGTAAGTGGAGCAAACTAGGGAAAGGAGTAGCACCTTCTACTACCCCTCTGTGTAGTAACAATTGAAAAAGGAGCCTTCAGGTCCCTATCTTTCATCGCTTCTAGCAGGTCCTCGTGGCTACACCCCGTATCCTCACAGAGCTGCTGTGTAGGTTCGAGTTGGCCGCCCTACTTTTGTACGGCCTTGTGAAGGGGTCCATAGGAGTACATCACTTATGAGCTCATCCCTATTTCTCCAGCAGTGTCCTGCATGTCTTGTTCGTCTAACTTGCATAGTTTTCGTGATGGGTGGTAAGTTGCCTCACAGCTGCTGCTTTGTGGGGTGTTGTCTCCAGGGCTTGTTCAATATTGCTCGCAGCATTCTTGTGTAGTTGCTGTCAAGCTTTTTCTCCTGCCGTTTAGTTAGCGTCCATGTAGTGCATCCATATAGCAGTATCGTCACGATCGCTGCCTGGAAGAAACTGCGTTTCATTACCGACACTTTACTTAAGAATTGTTAACTTCTTACTTGATATACACTGGTTGAGTTCCTGATATATATATATATATAAATAAACAGTAGTTCGGGTGATATTGCTATTTCTATTTAAGAAAGAATGTTGGGTTTTAATTACCGTATATACACTTTGTATGTGTAGATAGATGGCCAAATTTCGGTCTCGTTAGTATTTCGTATATTATGCGACTTCCTAATATTTGGCTAAAATTTAGGTCTCAGAAAGTCGCATAATACAGTAAGATTTCACAGTTACATAGTTTAGTAAGACCTTACGATGCTGTAAACGTTTGCTAATATCACTTGAGTGGACGCTTGGCAAACGGATGTTGGCTTTTGGTTGACAAGTGCTTCTTATTGAAATCATCTGGAGACTGCCGGTTCAATTCTAACCTACAGATAAATATGAATAATTCCATTTGTAATATAATGGCCGAGGGATTTCGTTTTATGCCTTTGGGTTTAGTTGGGCTGAGAACTTTTCGGCTCAGTGCATGGATTACTTAGGTGCAACATTAATGTAGGTGTTCTCGCGCGCGCGGGGGCGAAGCGGACGTGTCACTTAGAGATGTCAAAATAGCCCAGATAGGAATCGGGGCTAGCAACTGCGAATGACGTCACGCACCGGAAGCGCGTGGAGGATTTTGGGAATTTAAAAAAAGTCAGTCAGTACAGTTGAGACCTGCGTCGGGAGAAGACGGTTGACTTTCGCTTGCTCGCGGAGGCCTTGGGCAGGTGTCGCACGAGATGGGGGGGCAGATGAAAAAGCCAGAATAGAAGGAATGTGTATCTCTCTCCTTATGTCAAAGAACCTTTAAACTCAATGGTAATAAAAAGTTTCGTACCTGAACTAAGAAGTCGTAAGTGTTTTTCGTGTTTCGAGATTCCTATGTTCTATGTTATATATACATGAACATTATATGTCCATTTCGCATATCCATATCGGGCTATGTAACACATTGTAAGAAACAAAAATCCAAGTCAAACTGTGTATATCAATTTCATTAAGTTTTATACTGCCATGTGCTTTTAATATTCCTCCAAAATCTGGTTTTTGATGTATTCGTGTGAATCAAAAGTTTAATAAATACTAAATTATTCCCAACACATGGCTGTTTGGAGGTTATAAATGGATTCCTGGTAAAAATCTGACCCATAAATCTGTGTACATCGCCTTGTTTATTGTATCTTTATATATACATATACTCCCCCGGCCTTTTGGTTGGGTCATCTGGCATTCGTGTCGGATGGGGTATCAAACAATGGCAGATTCGAGGCCGAAAGGCCCTCAACTTCGGTTGGGCCACCTTCGAATGGGTGAGCTGCAACCTTTGTCCTCTATGTATAGCACTAGACCTTGTTGTCTAGTTTAAGGTATAAGCCGGTATATGTGTCCGGAACCAAATTTGGATTCGTGATACTGCTTGCATCACTAGACCCACATGGCACTTAGTTGGTCGATGAGTAGCACAGACCAGCAGGGTTCGAGTCTCGTCTCGTTCACGGCCTTCCCATCCCCTTTATCCCCATTTTATTTGGCCTTCGTGCTTTTGACCTTTTGTCAAGTCCTGTCTGGTGGGAGGCAGCGACAAATACAATACCCCTTTGGTCTTTGCAGAGGCTAGTGCCAGTGTATTTTATATTCCTTCAACAGAGAGGTCTTCCGGTTCTCTTGCGACGGGTAACTTACTTAGATGACAACATTTTATAAAATTTGGCAAGTGTGTACTTCTTTATAGGCGATATATATATATATATAATATATATATATATATATATATAATATATACTATTGGAAGAACGCAGCATTGCCCAGGACGAAGATACTGTTAATATCTTGTTAAGCAAAAATCAATTCTGTTTCATTTCTAAATGGATGAGTCTTGTAATTAATTTTCTACTAAAATGTCTCTCTGTGAGGGAACCCTGCTGGTCTCTGCTGCTCATCAACCCACTAAGTGCAATGTGGCTCTAATGAGGCAAGCAGTATAACGAATCCAAATTTGGATCCGGGCACGTATACCGGCTTATACCTTAAACTTGACAACAAGGTCTAGTGCTATACATAGGGGACAAAGGTTGCAGCTCGCCCACCCGAAGGTGACCCAACCGAAGTTGGGGGCCTTTCGGCCTCGAATCTGCCATTGTTTGATACCCCATCTGACACGAATGTCAGACGGCCCAGCCAAAAGGCCGGGGAAGTAAAAAAAAATGAGGGGTATCCTCGGTTTGATTTGGTTGTTTTGTTTTACGGCGAATCAATTCTTTTCGGGTCTTTTAACGGCTAATTTATTTTAAACAATTCACTCTAGTATGGTTTTTGTTTACAGAAAAATGTCAAAACAGTTCTATTTCAAAGAATTCAGTTAAGCATAAGTACACAGTTTAAATGTCAAAACAGTCCTATTTCAAACAATTCAGTTTAGCAAAAGTTCAGTTTAGTTTTATTTGGTTTGCTTTGGTTTGGTTTTATGGCACATCAACCATTGTAGGTTATTAATGCCAAATCCATTTAATACACATAAACAGTTATATTTCAATCAATTCAGCACATAGTTTTTTTAACACAGTTAAATGTCAAAACAGTTCTTTTTCAAACAATTCATTTCAGCGTAAGTACAGTTTCAATGTCAAAAACTGTTATATTTCAAACAATTCAGTTTAGCATAAATATGCAGTTTAAATATCAAGACATTTCTATTTCAAGCAATTCGGTTTAGCATAAGTACGCAGTTTAAATATCAAAACAGTCCTATTTCAAGCAATTCTGTTTAGCATAAGTACGCAGTTTAAATATCAAGACAGTTCTATTTCAAGCAATTCGGTTTAGCATAAATACGCAGTTTAAATATCAAAACAGTCCTATTTCAAGCAATTCTGTTTAGCATAAGTACACAGCTTAGTTCTATTTGACCCATAGATAAGTACCCTATCAGACGCTCCCAGAGTGGACCCAGGTGCGATGGCAATGAAGAGGTACTCCGCATTCTCCAAAGCTCCAGCATTAAAGAAATCTTAACCATCAGATAGTTTAGTCATAACCAGGACACTCGTAGGGGAAGTCTTACCCCTCTGCAGAGATGCTGACGGTGTATAGCCCTAGTCGACTGGGCCCGGAATCCTCGGTATGTCACTAAACTGCATTTGATGGTTAGGATCTCTTGTTAGTGTGAAGTACCCCTTCATTGCCATTAACCTAATGTTCACTTAGACCCAGAGAGGATATACCAGTTAGGGTCCCGACTAACGATCTGTTCAAAAATTATTTGATCGGAATACCTGATACCATGAGGCTGTAAATTATTTGTATTAAGAATAGTTACTTGAAGTTAGGTTGGTTGGTTGTTATGTTTTGCGGCATATCAACCCTTTTGGGTCATTTTATGCCGAATTAAGTTATTTTGATAAAATCTGTTTTAGTTTAGTTTAGTTTTATGGCATATCAACCATTGTTGGTTATTTAATGCTGAATCTGTTTTTTACATATAAACAGTTCTATTTTTAAAATTCACTTTAACATAAGTACGCAGTTTAGTTCTATTTGACCCATTTTTAAACAATTCAGTTTAGCTTAAATACACAGTCTAAATGTCAAAAAAGTTTTGTTTCAAGCTAGTCAGTTTAGCATAAGTATACAGTTTATTTCTATTTAACCCATGGATAGGACCCTATCAGGTGCTACCACTCCGGGCTAGAGTGAACCTGGAGAGCGATGGCAATAAAGGAGTAGTTCGCGTTCCCCAAATCTCCAGCATTAATAGAACCTCACCATCAGATAATTTAGTGTCATATACAGGACACTCGTAGGGGGAGTCTTACCCCTACGCAGAGAAGCAGCTGGTGTATTGTACAGCCGTAGCCAACGGGACCAACAGGACACTCGTGGGGAGGGTCTTACCCCTCTGCAGAAAAGCAGTCGGCGTATTCTACAGCCCTAGCCAACGGGGCCAATGGGACACTCGTTGAGGGGGGTCTTACCCCTCTGCAGAGAAGCAGTTGGTGTATTGTATAACCCTAGCCAACTGGGCCAACAGGACACTCGTTGCGGCGGGGTCTGCAGAGAAGCAGTTTGTGTATTGTACAGCCCCAGCTGACTGGGCCATACTTTGAGATATGATCGTTTAGTAAGAATTGTTAGTTTCATTTTATCGATCAGGTCTGACTTCCATATGACCAATAGCCTATCGATAGCTGTCCATACGTGTCGATGTCATTCCCGGTTGATGAGACACTGCTTCCTAGGTAGGTCAACTAGTCAACCAGTTTCAGAGAGCTGCCGTTTAGTGAGGAAATTTCGCCTCGTGTCGATACTGCTATATGGATGCACTACATGGACGCTAACTAAACGTATGGAGAAAAAGCTTGAAGGCAATTACACAAGAATGCTGCGAGTAATACTGAACAAGTCCGGGAGGCAATACCCCACAAAGCAGCAGCTGGGCGGCAACCTACCACCCATCACGAAAACTATCCTATGTACCCCTTCACATGGCCGAGCAAAAGCAGGGCCACCAGCGCAAACCTACATACAGCGGCTCATTTAGGATACGGGATGTAGCCCTGACGACCTGCCAGAAGCGATGAACGATAGGGAGGAGATGCAAGAGAGGGTCAGAGATATCCGTGCTGGTGGCACAAGATGATGACGATTATTATTAGTTACTTTAAATCATGTAACTGAGGGCAAACGAATGCACGTATTCAATAGCAGCTTGAAACTACATAAATATTATTTGTTGTTGTTTACCGACCCGAGTCATATCAGGACATTCGTTAGAGGAGTATTACTCCTCTATAGAGATGCAGTCGGAGTATTTTACTGCCCCAGCTTCCTGTGTAACTTAATATTAGTGATAGAGCATATATATATGTATATTATATATATATATATATATATATAAAGTAAGTCCGCAGACTGTAGTCGAGAGCCAACGAAAGGCTCCCTTTTCAATAGCTACTACATTGAGGGGGGCGCTAGTCTTATCCCGGGATTACTCTACTTACCTTGGATTTTGTAAATGCTGTGTCGTAAGCAAGAAAGTAACATTTTTTGTGTCTTTGGTATGATTCAACCTGTGATTGAAACCTCGTCTCCCAGACCATTTGGCGAACACTCTAACCATAATGCCAATAGGCCGGTTTGTATTAGATAGAAATACTCGGAACCATACAACAGTTTGGTTTGGTTTCTTTGTTTAATGGCATATCAACCTTCGTGGGTTACTTAATGTCAAAGCCACCCTTCTAGAAGAACAGTATGTAAAGTTGGCGTTCTTGGTCGAGGATGACCCGAAGTCTCCCTTTTCGATAGCTACTACACCAAGGTGTAGGGCAGGACGCTATTCCTTTCCCTGGATTGCTCTACTTTACCCTTGATCCGTACCTTATAATACTGAGTACTAAGCAAGGAAGCATCAAGTACCATTTCAAGTATGACTCGACCTGGAGATTGAACCCAGGTCTCCCGGGCCGTTGGCGAACACTCTAACCAATGTACTATTTAACCAATAGCTGGTGTTACATCAGCAGATACGGCTATTTGGGAAATAGACAGATAATGTTCATAACGATAGAACATATAAAGAACATAGGAATCTCGAAATTCGGAAACACGTAACGACTTCTTGTTCAGGTACGAAACCTTTTTATTAACTTTGAGTTAAAGGTTTCGATGTAAGGAGGAGAGACACAATCTTCTATGCTGTCTTATTCATTTGGCCCCCAACTCGAGCGCCCCCCATAGGGCGCACGTTCGCCTCGCGTCTGCGAGCTCCAAAAGTCGATCCTTCTCGTTTGGCGTCTAGTACCCAACTCTCAACTTTCTTCAGATTCTCACACAAACCCCCGCGCACTTCCGGTGCGTGACGTCACCCGCACCCTGTCACCCCGTTTCGTCTCGGACAATTGTGACATCTGTGTGACACATCCATCCGACCACGCGCGCTCGCGTTAACACCTGCCCCAATGTTGCACCTAACTAACCCATGTGCTGAGCCAAAAGGTTCTCAGCCTAACTAAACTCAAAGGCATGAACCGAAATCCCTCGGCTATTATATAACACTGGGAGGATAAGAGGATTCATACCTTTCCCAAGTGTATTTGTCCAAAAGTGAACGCAATAGTGTTACCACGATGTTGTAGTCCATCGCTTTAACCATAGCACAACAAGGACGCCCCTTTCATACAACTATATATTTGATATCATATAACCACGTGCAAAAAACACTTAAGAAACAACTATACCAAAAAAAATATAAATATGAACGAACAATTAACTTCTAGTCATAAAATAATCCTAGTTAGATTGGCATGCCGTTAAATTCCATCAGTAAATCAACCAACACACAAGCATACAAATATTAGCTGTCGCCACAGAGAGCAGTTATTTCTACTAATGTTAAATATCTAGAAATGATGTTAAGGATATATATATATATAGTCATCCACAGACAGACCTGTTTCGTTCTATCAGAACTCTTTAGTATGGCTAGACAGGATAGATTCTCGAAGCTGAGATCGAAACCCGGTTGACTCCAACACCAATCTGAGATTCTACCACTCAGCCACAAGGAAACTAGCTCGAGCGAAGGAAATTTAAACGCTTATGTATCACATTTGTTTTTGTTTGCTTAACAGCTACCGAGAGCTCGATTCATATGAAGAGCCTTGCATTACGCTCGTGGCAACCATTTACTTCCTTCGTAAGAGAGCTCAACCCTACAAGGGTAGGGGAGTATTTTTTTGATTTCTCCAAAATGTTTATTTTTCTGCCCGATGGCTGTCGTGTAAAAAGATCGCAGATAAGCATCCATCCAATTAAATATATTAGAAACTAATATACATTTATTATATATATATATATAATAGATGTATATTAGTTTTTAAGGCCACTGGTTTCATGCCTTCTTTACACGACAGCCATCGGGCAGAAAAATAAACATTTTCGAGAAATCAAAAAATCGAAACGATATAATCAAAAGAATTAATACGTTTGATTTAGCGTATAATTTTAAATCATATCACAAGTGTGATAGCGACACCCATATAGTATTGTAATATATATATGTTAGTGTGTGTATATATATATATATATATATATATATATATATATATATATATATATATATGTGTGTGTGTGTGTGTGTGTGTGTGTAAACATTATTATTATCGTAACACTTAAAACATTATCAGGGAAATTAAGTTTGAATTTTTTTATCTGTTGAAAATTCTAATCAACTGACGTTTTTGCACCGAAGAAATTGGCGACCATAAATATTAAACCAAAGTGACTTAAATAATTCAATGAGAGATGACGTGTCGTTCAAACCATCCATATACTTTTTAGTATTATATACTTGAAACCATATAACTGTTAAATATTTGCACAAAGAATTGGACTTGAATCTTTGCAAATGTTTATTAGTAAATATAAATGGTCACTTGAAATTATGCAATTACTTAAAAAAAAAACCCTGACTTCGGCACGACCAAACAAGTGTTGACATGCCATAAGTCAAACTGATGTAATACCAACGCTGCAAAATCATCTCTACAGTGACGTAAAGAGTGTTCTCGATATGGCACAAAACCATCTGATGGTGAGACTCCAGATCTGCCGCTTTGGGAAATGTGAGGTACCCTTTCCTTGCCATTGTTCCCAAGTTCACTCTGGCATAGTGTGGTGATATCTGTTTGTCAAATGGAAATGTGTAATCATTTTCTAAGTTTGAAACCATTTAACAATCTAATGTTGAATAGAATTAATAGCGTAAAATAGCAATACTTGATAGCATTTAAATTGAGATTAGTATTATATTGCAATGTTTGTGACTATTTAATTATATAAAAATAAAACTATTAGTGTTTGATAGCAAAATTTAAAACCATTTCATCATATCGCGCGGCCAACACCGATCTCCCTGACCCGCTCCCGCCACCCGCTCTATCGTCCATTGCTCCAGGAGCTCTTCAAGGCTATATCCTCTATCGGCACAGAGCTTTTGTACATAGGTTTTCTCTGGTCGTCCTGTCTTTGCTCGTCTATGTGAATGGGGTCCACAGGGGTATGTTGCTTATGAGCTCGTCCTTACTTCTCCAGCAGTGTCCTGCATGTCTGATTCGTCTAACGTGAATAGTTTTCGCGATGGGGGATAAGTGGCTGTATAGATGCTGTTTTTTGGGGTGCTTCCTCCAGGACTTGTTCCATATTGCTCACAGCATTCTTGTGTAGTTGCCGTCAAGCTTTTTCTCCATACGTTTAATTAGCGTCCATGTAGTGCATCCATATAGCAGTATCGACACGACCGCTGCTTGGAAGAAACTGTGTTTCATTTTATCAGTCAGGTCTGACTTCCATATGACCGATAGTCTATCGATAGCTGTCCATGCCTTTGCTAGTCGCGTGTTAATGTATTTCTCGATTGTTGAGACACTATACTGCAAACAAATAAGCTTCTGCTCGTTTAAAAAATTTTGCCAACAAACTATTCGATTACTAATATATATGCATGAACAGGATTTTGGCATTAAAAAACCTACAAGTGTTGATATACTGAAAAACACAACTAACCAAACGAACAAACTAGAAGTCCAGGTAGATTCTTCTCACTGGGTAAAGCTTAGAACTTTTGATGTAACATATTGACCTTCGACCCAGCTATCAATCAATGAACAAGTGCATCCGGTCGAAGATATCAGGGTATAACCTTGACTGTGGACGGGTTGAATTGGGTGCAGATGCGGCGCTCACAGGAAGCAGGTGGGTGTCAAACAATGATATAACCCGGTGCGACAGGAAGTTCAGGATAGTTGGAGTCAGTCAAAGTTGGAGATAAGATGCTATGGGCCCTCAGGACCCCCGATTGAGCACCCCAGCAGAACGAGAAAGAAGTGCTGCTAAAGACAAAGGAACTAGGGGTCAATATGTTGCAGTTTGTTCAGTCTCCAACTCACCTCTAACATGTAACCCTTTCGCAACCATTTCGAATAAAGTGTGAGAGGTATATTTTTCTAAAGAAGTGTGTTTGTTCGTCATTATTGTGTTGACTATGTTTTCGCATGTATATGTATCATGGTTGTTACTATGCAACATTAAGACGAAACTTATATATATAGGGAGTCTCAATATACATGGGACCCATGTGACTGCTAATGACTCAACTAATAATAATGTAGCGTTCTTTTTTGTTTCAGATTTGAAAATGATATACTATAATAACTAGTAATCCTCGATCACAATGTCTTGGACAAGAGAGGAAAAATATTTGCGTCATTATTTATTTAGAGACAAAATCATTCAAAAATATCTCAATATACATGGGATACACGTGACTACTAATAACTCTATTTATAATAATGTTGTGTTCTTTTTTGTTTAAGATTTGAAAATATTACACAATAACAATTACTGTTATATAATGGTCGAGGGATTTCGTTTTATGTATCTTGCCTTTGGGTTTAGTAAGGCTGAGAAACTTTTGGGTCAGCACATGGGTTAGTTAGGTGCAAACTTGAGCACAGGTGTTGACGCGCGCGCGGGGAGGATGTGTCGTTCACAGATGTCAAAATAAAAATCCCAGAGAAAGGTTGACCAGGCGATGTGAATGACGTCATGCACCGGAAGCGCGCGCGGAGGATTTTAGGGATTTTGAAAAAGTCGTTGAGTTGAGAACTAGACACCGAACGAAATGGGTCGACTTTCGCTAGCTCGCGAGGCCTTGTGGCGGGTGCCACACTTGTTGGGCGGGGGCATATGGAAAAGCCAGCATAGAAAGTTTGTGCCTCTCTCCTTATGTTGAAAAATCTTTTAACTCAAATGTAATAAAAAGTTTCGTACCTGAACTAAGAAGTCGTAAGTGTTTTTCGTGTTTCGGGATTCCTATGTTGTATGTATGTATGTTATGAACATTCTATGTACGTTTCACACATATCCGTATCATGGGTATCCGTCTATCACAAAGCCTTGGACAAGAGAGGGAAAATGTTTTGCCTCACTACTTATTTGGACACAAAATCATTCAAAACTGTTTCAAAATAGATGCAACTCATTAATGTAATAATGATTAATTATTGAGACAAGAAATGTAAAAATATTGAATATCCTGGAAGCATATATCATAACTGTTAGGTATCACCTGCCTTTTCAGCAAAATGAGCTAGGCCATCTACCATATATGGCAGTAGCTCTAATACCAAGGGAGTCCAGCCCAGGTCAGTCTGAGATCAGATCAGAAGAGCTGTTCCTATTGTTGAAGTATATCCTTACTCTATCACTAATCCTATGTTCTTATTACTAACAGTCTCTCTCTTGTAAATACTCTTTCCTGTAAATATAACTATTTTCCTCACATATCGTGGTTTGTCTTATTATTACTACTACTTGTGTTCACTAACCAAAACACAACAATAACAATAAAAAAAAACATTGATTCGAAGTCTGTAGATGAAAGGATGCATTTTTTACAGGACATGTTCGAAATGACAACTGTTGCGCTTGTCTTAGTAATAAATCATTATCATATTAATGTATTGCACCTATTTTGAGACAACCTGTATATATATATTTCTTACCCTTTTTTCTTTCAGTATTGTGGAAGGAATTTTCTCCTTACTGAATTTTATAGAAAATACCATTTGTGCCTCCGTTTCCCTTTTTGGGAGGAAAAATCTGATTTAGCGCATCTATAGGGTTCCACTCCAAATCTTGGGATCGTCTTATCATCCGTTCGTTTCTTCATGTTTATGACAAGTAGTCTAAATTAAACTGAAAAACCTATCCTTAACTTTGTCTCTCGATATCTCGGCGCTATGTTGATGATTTTTAGGTACTATTTACCAACCCCTCCGCTCGGGCAGGATATGACACAAGGTCAATTTTTAAGCGGAGTTTAACAGGTTTGAATTCAGAGTTTTCCTTCTCCTAAACTAGTTGCCTCAACAAGGCTGAAGAACCTAGTCCGTCCTACTATTTACCCATAGCTGGAGGGAGAATAAGGGGGTTCATACCTTTCCCAAGGGTATTTGCCCGAAAGTGAACATAATAGCGCGACTGGAGTACGAACTCGCGTACTACGATTCCGCAGTTCATCGCTTTAACCATTACACCACGAGGACACCCCCGAAATGTTGATGATTTTTAGGTGAAAGAAAGAGGAATTAGTGAGATCAGTGACGCCTTCCTCTTGCTTTGAAATCTGTCGTTCACACATTTCTCATAGCACGAGCTCTCCTTCAGTATTTTGGGAGGACTTGCCTCTTTACGTGAATGAAATCTTTAAAAAATTCCATTTATACAATTTAGTGCAGTTAACAAGTCCTACTAAACATCATAGAACCAATCAACTTCCTGTTTTTCTATAATTTTTTAATCGTGGAATGAATTTTTTTGTTTGTTTATTTTATCTCAGCAGCTGATTGGCCTAGTGGGTAGAGTGTTTGCCAATGGTCCGGAAGACTTGGGTTCAATCCCAGGTCACGTTATACCAAAGACTTTAAAAATGGTACATGATACCTCCTTGTTTAACACTCAGCAATATAAGGTACGTATCGAGGGTAAAGAGGATCAATCCAGAGAAAGGAGTAGCGCCCTCCCCTACACCTCGATGTAGTAGCTATTGAAAAGGGAGCCTTCTAGTTGCCCTCGACTAAAGGGAGACAACTTTGCTTTTACTACTTATTTTATATCATCTCCAACCTCTTTCTTTCTGTTTCTCTACCATGCACTGATTTTTTACAATGTGCGAGGAATATCGAGTATTCATTCGTCCTTCTTATACTGTTCTATTTACACTTTGTAAATCATTTGAAAAAAGAAAAATGGTGAACCAATGTGCCACAGATTTTTCAAAAGAACACTTCTGAAATTAAGAATTGAGATTTTCATGGCTTTCCAAAAAGTTGTTAGCATGAAGAGAAATGCAAACATCCTTGTTTCGGATTTGAAATCGGCTGCTCGTATAGTTTGGTTTGGTTTGTTAGGTTTTATGGCATATCAACCTTTGTAGGTTATTTAACGCCAAATCCATTATTATGTAAATAATCTGTTCTATTTAAAACAATTCAGTTTAGCATAAGTACACAGTTTAATTGTCAAAAATATTTCCATTTCAAACTATTCAAGCACTTATATGTAACAATTCAGTTAAGTGTAAATACAGTTTTAATGTAAAAAAACAGTTCTATTTGAAATAATTCAGTTAAGCATAAGCACGCAGTTTAAATGTAAGTACGGTTTAATTGTCAAAAACGTTTCTATTTCAAGCTATTCAGTTTACTCAATTCATTTTAGCATAAGTATGATGTTATTTCTATTTAACCCATAGATAGGGCCCTATCAGGTGCTACCACTCCGGGCCAGAGTGGACCTGGGAGCGATGGGAATGAAGGGGTACTCCGCATTCCCCAAAGCTCCAGCACTGCTGGAGCCTCACCATCAGATTGTTTAGTGTCATATCAGGACACTCGTTAGGGGAGGTCTTACCCCTCTGCAGAGGTGCAGTCAGTGTATTCTACAACCCCGGCTGACTAGGCAAGCTGCTCATATAATGCAACAATAATGTTCATGTATCAGAATTGATGACAATTATTAGAATAAGCTAAGTTTATTAAATAACTACTCTAATAGTTTATTCCTTGGAGTAAAGTCCAGAGTGGAGACAGGTATGCTTTTGGGATTAGCAGTTAATAGAAGATAGGTGTACCTATGTGCCACAGATTCTCATGAATAACGCACATACATATTTATATTGCCCAGTTAAATGGTTCCAAGAATTGCTACGTACGTGGTGAATTCAATAAGTTTCCAGACTTTTTTGTACAGGCATTTAAAATTGTTGTTGACAATTCAGTATAACATTGCTATACATTTTATAAGATGACAAACCAATTTTTATGATTTTAGGTTCAAATGAACAGCTATAGCAGCAATTGGAATACACCCTACTAAAGCCTGATTGTCACAGCTGGTGAATTTCAAAATTGCAATATGGACTTGAGGACACTTTAGAAGAACGATGTGCAATAGAATTCTGTTTTAAACTTTGAAAAAATGTCACAGAAACGTATGGAATGCTTCAGACTGCTTTTCGACAATCTTGTATGAATCGGGCATGAGTTTTTATGTGGCATAAGAGATTCAAGGAAGGTAGGGAGTCTGTGTGGGACGATGACAGGTGTGGGAGGAGTAAGGAAGTCGATACACCAGAGTTGATTGGCCAAATGGTTAGGGTTAGGGTTACTATGTCGAGGTTTTAAGGGAGTTCAGGAAGAGATTCCTAGGGAAGAGGCCAGCACTCTTCAAATCGGGTCAGTGGCATTTCCACCAGGACAATGCACCAGTCTACAACTTCATCATTGTTACAGACTATTTGACGAAGATGGGCATCAAGACAGTTCCTCACTTTCCCTATAGTCGAGACCTTGCTCCCTGTGACATTTGGTTATTCCCTAAGCTCAGAGGCTGTCGTTATGAAAGAAGCTGTGACGAAGGTCATTGACATGCTTCACAAGGGGACATCCATGGAGCCTTCCAGAAGTTGTTGGAACGGTACAACAAGTGCATTGCAGCCGAAGGGGACTAGAGTTTCATGTGTGTACTATCAATAAAAGTGGCTATACGCAAAAAGTCTGGAAACTTATTTAATGATCCTCGTATCAGTAACAATTCAATCAAACATCAGTCATTTGCTTACAGACACTTAAATGTTCAAACATTTCTATTTATAACAATTCAATTTAAAAGGAGTCATTAGTTTACACATACTTTAAATATCAAACAGTTCTTTTTGACCCATAGATAGGACCCTATCAGGTTCTACTACTCTGGGCTAGACTGGACTTAAGAGCGATGCCAATGAAGGGGTACTGTGCAATCTCCAAAATTCCGGTATTACTGGAACCTCATCATCAGATTTTTTGGTGTCACATCCAGGACATACGTTAGGGGAGTCTTACCTCTCTGAAGAGATGTAGTTGGTGAATTCTATAGCTCCAACTTACTGGGTAAGATATGTGATAGAACATATATATCTAAGTTAGGATATATATATAAAGTAAGGGGCCCATAGTGTAATGGTTATCGTCGCAGGATATGGACACGGCGACACGAGTTCAAATCCTGGACCTGACTGAATGCATTTCACATAGCACTAATACCCTTGGGAAAGGTATGAATCCAATTATTCTCCCTCCAGCTATGGGTAAATAGTAGGGCAGACTGGGTTCTTCAGCCTTGGTGAGGCAACTAGTCTAGGAGAAGGAAAACTCTGAATTAAAACCTGTTAAACTCCGCTTAAAAATTGACCTTGTGTCATATCCTGCCCGAGCGGACGTGTTGGTAAATATGATAAAGTAAGTCGGCCGACAGTGGTCAAGGACGACCCGAAGGCTCTATTTTCAATATCTACTACTCCAAGATGTTCGAGGGCGCTACCCCTTTCCCTTGATTATTCCACTTTGCCTTTGATCTGTATCTTATAATGATGAGTGTTAAGCAAGGAGGCATCAAGTACCATTTTTTGAGTCTTTGGTTTGACTCGACCTGGAATTGAAGCGTCTTCCATTAATAAGAAGTTAAAAAGAACTAGTTTTGAAAAGAATAACCGAAATTTTTTTTATGACTATAACTATAACTGTCACGAGGAGGTGAGTAGATATTACTTGATTTTAGGTTTAATTGTGCTCTACAGGCCAGTATTTGAGCACTTTTCTGATTTATGAAAAAATGTTTTTTTAAACGATTTCTTTTTCCCCCCTCTCTATACGATTTGCTTTGGTTACTTTGTGAAAAGGCGTATCAATTTTTGGTGGATTATTTGATTGCACAGCCATCTTTTCTAAGAGAACTCTTTGTACTATTTAACCCGTAGTTGATGGTGGTAAAGGATTTTTTCTAACTTTTAAAGGGTTTTAGTCCGAAAGTGAATATAGTAGCGCGACTGAAGTTCGAACTCGCTTATTATATTGTTGCAGAAATGCACGTTTACCACTATACCACGATGTCTCCCTTCCAATATATATATATATATGTGTGTGTGTGTGTGAGAGAGAGAGAGAGAGAGAGAGAGGGGGGGAGAGTGGGAGGAGGGAGATAGTGTGTAAGAATACACTGAGAAGTGAACGGGTGCAATTTTTGGGTGTTAAAGTCATCGGCACAGAAAATAGATTTAAACAAGATGATTGTGATCAACACCATTTTTATCGCCATTCAGTGACAGTCTTGTTCAAAATGACATTTACTGCGTCGAACAAGAAAGAGAACGACAAGGTTCAAAGGCTGACATAAATTTGCAGAAACAAATGGTCTTTCTATTTATTTCTTCTTTTTTTTTAAATTTTGGTTTGGTTTCTTTGTTTAATGGCATATCAGCCTTCTTGGGTTCCTTAATGTCAAAGCCATCCTTGTAGAACAGCAGCGGTACTTGTTTAACACATAGCTGAAGAGGATAAGCGTGTTCATGCCTTTTTCAAGGGTATTACTCCGAAAGTGAACATACGAGCATGACTGAAGTTCGAAATCACTACGTCACAGTCCAGTTTGTTAACCATTACGCCAAAGCAACTTCCAAACTTTTTTTTTTTGTTAACACAAGGACGCCTCTGTAACTGGCAAACCTACAGGAGTCAGTTCGAGTCTCGTTAGGTGCCCCTTCCATATAGCCTTGTGCCTTTTCTAAGCAAAACTTAGTATACCACAACAATCATTACACCACTAGCATTTGTGAAATCTCTCGACAGACATTTAAAAATCTGTACATCTGATACGTAAAATTCAATTTGCTGTATTCTCTTTCCCCCATTTAAATATGGCACCAATAGGAACTTTTCTTTTGTCTGTTCTTTTGCCAAAAGTAAATATTCAATTTCTATTTTGCCCAGTCGGCTGGGGCTATAGAATATACTGACTGCTTCCCTGCAGAGGAGTAGGACAACCCCCACAACAAGTGTCCTAGATATGACACTAAACAATCTGATGGTGAGGTTCCAGTAATACTGGAACTTTAGGAAATGCTGAGTGCCCCGTTATTGCCATTGCTCCCAGGTCAACTCTGGTCCGGAATGGTAGAACATGATAAGGGTCCTATCTATGGGTTAAATAGAACTAACTGCATACTTATGCTAAACTGAATTGGTTAAATTTGAACTGGTTGATTAAACTGAATAGCTTGAAATGGAAATGTTTTTGACGATTAAACTGTATTTATATTTAAACTGCGTGCTTATGCTAAACTGAATTGTTTGAAATGGAACTATTTTTGACATTGAAGCTGTACTTACACTAAACTGAATTATCTAAAATAGAACTGTTTTGACATTTAACTGTGTGTAAAGAAAACCTAAACCTATTCTAAACTGAATTAACTGAATTAGAACAGTTTGACTAAACTGAATAGCTTGAAATAGAAATATTTTTGACAATTAAACTATGTACTCATGCTAAACTGAATTGTTTGAAATAGTGCTGATTATTTGTATAAAAAGGGATTTGGCATTAAATAACCTACAAAGTTTGATATGCCATAAAACTCAACCAACCAACCAACCAACCATCAATTTTTATTGGTTTGGTTTTGTTTGATTTCATGGCACAACATCCATTGTAAGTTATTCATGCCAAATCCATTTTTATACAATAAACAGTTCTATTTCAGACAATTCAATTTAGCATAAGTATGCAGTTTAAATGTCTAAACAGTTCTATTTCAAACAATTCAGTTTAGCATAAGTACACAGTTTAGTTCTGTTTGACCCATAGATAAGACCCTATCAGGTGCTACCGCTCCAGGCCAGAGTTTACCTGGGTTGGGAGCGATGGCAATGAAGGGATACTCCACATTCTCCAAAGCTCGACCATTACTGGAGCCTCATTATCAGATTGTTTAGTTTCATTTTAGGATACTCATTAGCGGGGGAGGTCTGACCCTTTTGCAGAGAAGCAGTCTGTGTATTCTACAGCCACGGCCGACTGGGCAATTAATTTTTTTTTAAATGATTTATTTTCATCCTATTTACCAACCTTTCCGCTCGGGCAGGATATGACACAAGTTCAATTTTTTTAAGCGGAGTTTTACAGGTTTGAATTCAGAGTTTTCCTTCTCCTAGAATAGTTGCCTCACCAAGGCTGAAGAACCTAGTCTGTCCTACTATTTACCCATAGCTGGAGGGAGAATAATTGGATTCATACCTTTCCCAAGGGTATTAGTGCTATGTGAAATGCAATGAGTTTCGTCCAGGATTTGAACTCGTGTCGCCGTGTTCATTTCCTACGACGATAACAATTACACCACGGACATAGTTCTTGAATGATGTCATTCTCAGTAACTAGATTATGCAAATAGAAATTATTATAACTACAGTGTATAAAGTTTTTTTTTTATTTCTTGAACTTTGTTTTGTTTTATACTCAAAAAATCCTGCACGAAGCTATTTACATTGAACTTAGCGCTAATACCCTTGGCAATATTATGAATCTGATTATTCTCCCTCTAGATATGGGTAAATAGTAGGGTAGACTGGGCCCTTTAACCATGATGTGGCAGTCAGTCTGGGAGAAAGAAAACTTTGAATTCAACCCCGTTGAATTCCGCTAAAAAATTGACCCTATGTCGAATCCTGCCTGTCCTGGAAGGGCTGGGTTTATACACACACACACACACACACACACACACACACAAATATATATATAACCTTTCCCAAAAGGTTCTATATAGACCCCAGTGGGTGAATAAAATCATAGTAGGTGGAATAAAAACATAAGTGTCAACAGGGGGGAGAATTTACTTGTTTGTCTTTATAAGTTTCTCTCTAAAAGAACAAAAATCGTGGGTCCATGTATACTAGTTTACACCTATCAGAATGCCTGATTGGGTGTAATGGCTACTCGTGATGTTTACATACGACCTCTTCAAAACATACGATGTTAAAGTGAAAAGTGCAAGTTTAGATACATTTCTTAAAGAATAATTTATTGAAATTACTTTCTTAATGGGTTGGGTTGGTTTGGTTTGGTTTAATTTTATGGCATATCAACTATTGTAGGTTATTTAATGCCAATTCGGTTTGTACAGGAAAATCGTTTAAGTCAAACTTCCTGCGAAATTTTACTTGCGCAGTTTTGAATGATTTTGTCTCCAAATAAATAATGACGCAAAACATTTTTCCTCTATTGTCCAAGGCCTTGTGATCGAGGATTAATAGTTGTCATAGTATACTATTTTCAAATCTGAAACCTAAAAGAACACATCATTATTAGTAGAGTTATGAGCTGTCACATCGGTTCCATGGATATTGAGACAGTTTTCAATGATTTTATCCCCAAATAATTAGTGAAGTAAAATATTTTTTCTTTCTTGTCCCAGGCATTGTGATCGAGGATTAATAGTTGTTATAGTATACTATTTTCAAATCGGATACAAAAAAGAATACAATATTATCATTAATAGAGTTATTAGCCGTAACATGGGACCCAAGTAATTATTTACGAAAGTTTTTGCTTTGCTGTGGCTCAAGGCCCAATGAATGAGGCACCCAAAGAGAGTCGAACTCACTCCTGAAGGTTTGCTTATCTTACTTGCTAACCAGAAGTATCCGGTTTGCTTACTTGTAAACCAGAAGTATCCGGTTTGCTTGTCTTACTTGCTAACCAGAAGTATCCGGTTTGCTTACTTGTAAACCAGAAGTATCCAGTTTGCTTGTCTTACTTGCTAACCAGAAGTATCCGGTTTGCTTACTTGCCAACCAGAAGTAGCCGGTTTGCTTGTCTTACTTGCTAACCAGAAGTATCCGGTTTGCTTACTTGTAAACCAGAAGTATCCGGTTTGCTTGTCTTACTTGCTAACCAGAAGTATCCGGTTTGCTTACTTGTAAACCAGAAGTATCCGGTTTGCTTGTCTTACTTGCTAACCAGAAGTATCCGGTTTGCTTACTTGCCAACCAGAAGTATCCGGTTTGCTTATCTTACTTGCTAACCAGAAGTATCCGGTTTGCTTACTTGTAAACCAGAAGTATCCGGTTTGCTTGTCTTACTTGCTAACCAGAAGTATCTGGTTTGCTTACTTGCCAACCAGAAGTATCCGGTTTGCTTATCTTACTTGCTAACCAGAAGTATCCGGTTTGCTTGTCTTACTTTATATATTGTATATTGAGACACCCTGTATATTAAATTATTGATTTATAAAGATATGTTGTCGATAACATTTTTAAACGATTCACCGCTCATTTATTTTTACACGCAGTTAAATGATTTCAAGTAATTCTATCAAGTAGGAATAATTCTTTTTATAATTATTCATTTGTTTGCCCACATTTAAATGGTTTCAAATATTGTTATGTATCACTAACGATTCACTTAAACATTAATCATTGGTTTACACACAGTTAAATAATCAAACTCAACCACTTCTATTTAACTCATAGATAGGACCCTATCAAGTGCTACTACAGTTGCCCGTGGTATAATGGTTATCGCCGTAGGAAATGGACACGGTGACACGAGTTCAAATCCTCGACGAAGCTGATTGGATTTCACATAGCACTAATACCCTTGGGAAAGGTATGAATACAATTATTCTCCCCCAGCTATGGGTAAATAGTAGGATAGACTGGTCTCTGGAGCCTTGGTGAGGCAACTAGTCAAGGAGAAGGAAAACTCTGAATTGAAACCTGTTAAACTCCGCTTAAAAATTTGACCTTGTGTCATATCCTGCCCGAGCGGAGTGGTTAGTAAATAGGATCAGGTGCTACTACTTAGGGTCAGAGTGGACCAGGAAGCAAGGACAATGAAGGAGCACAATGAATTCCCCAAAGTTCCAGCATTACTGAAACCTAACCATCAGAGGGTTTAATGTGATATTCAAGACACTCGTTGGGGTGGTGGGTCTTACCTCTCTGCAGAGATGCAGTCAGTACATTCTAAGGGGGTAGTGTATTCTACAGGGGGTGCCGACTGAGTTATTCAATCTTGAAACCACGTCTATTACACATTTAAAGGAATTTGCTATTGTTGGATGAATGAAAAACTGTTTGCCCAGTCGGCTGGGGCCGTAGAATACACCGACTGCTTCTCTGCAGAGGGGTAAGACTCCCCCCAACGAGTGTCCTGGATATGACACTAAACAATCTGATGGCGAGGTTCCAGCAATGCTGGAGCTTTGGGGAATGCGGAGTACCCCTTCATTCCCATCCTTCCAAGGTCCACTCTGGCCCGGAGTGGTAGTACCTGGTAAGGGTCCTATCAATGGGTTAAATAGAACTAAACCGTGATTCTTTCACTACACTGATTTTTGCATTTAAACTGCGTATTTAAGCTAAACTGAATTGTTTAAAATAGAACTGTTTTGACATTGGAACTGTGTACTAGTGCTGAACTGAATTACTCAAAATAGAACTGTTTTGACGTCTAAACTGTGTACTTATGCTAGACTGAATTATCTGAAATAAAACTATTTGACATTTAACTCTGTGTAATGCCCTGTCGGCTGGGGCTGTAGAATACACTGACTGCACCTCTACAGAGGGGTAAGACCCCCCTAACGAGTGTCCTGGATATGACACTAAACTGTCTGATGGTGAGGTTCCAGCAGTGTTGGAGCTTTGGGGAATGCGGAGTACCCCTTCATTCCCATCGCTCCCAGGTCCACTCTGGCCTGGAGTGGTAGCACCTGATAGGGCCCTATCTATGGGTTAAATAGAACCTACAGCATACTTATGGTAAACTGAATTGTTTGATTAAACTGAATAACTTGAAATAGAAATGTTTTTGACAATTAAACCTTACTTACATTTAAACTGCGTACTTATGCTTAACGGAATTATTTGAAATAGAACTGTTTTTCGACATTAAAACTATATTTACACTTAACTGAATTGTTACATATAACTGCTTGGATAGTTTGAAATAGAAATGTTTTTGACAATTAAACTCATGCTAAACCGAATTGTTTTAAATAGAACTGATTATTTACATAAAAATGGATTTGGCGTTAAATAACCTTCAACGGTTGATATGCCATAAAACCCAACAATTCAACCAACTAACCAACGAAAAACTGTAACAAAATATTCCAAGCTGTCTGTAACTATTAAGACTACTTAGTTTGTATATTGTATAATCTGGATTTAGCATTGTGCATTATTTGTTAAACAAACAGGGAAGCACTTTCAACATAAAACAAAAATGCAACTTAATATCCATGGCTTTCTTTACCTCAGTGCCCACTAAACCCATCTTTTCTCTTAAAAAATAATTCAATGATTTAAGGTTGGTTAGTTGGTTGGTTGGTTGGTTTTACGGCGTATCAACCCTTTTCGGGTCATTCAACGCTGAATTAGATTTCTTACAATTCAGTTAGGTATAAGTATAGTTTTTTTGTTTACACACAGTTAAAAGTCAAAACATTTCTATTTCAAACAATTCAGTTTAGCATAAGTACACAGTCTAATTCTATTTGACCCAGACACCCTGTCATGTGCTACTATAGTTGTTGTATTTTACAAACCCTAGCCTACTCGGCTATACCCTAATCAAGTCCTGGAGGCAACACCCCACTAAGCAGCAGCTATACGGCCAACAACCTCCAATCACGAAAACTATCCAAGTTAGACGAACCAGACATGCTGGACACAACTGGAGAGGCAGGGACGAGCTCATAAATGATGTTCTCTCATGGACCCACTCAAGTGGCCGAGAAAAAGCAGGGCGACCAGCTCGAACCTGCATACAGCAGCTCTGTGAGAATATGGGATGTAGCCCTGACAACCTGCTAGAAGCGATGAACGATAGGGAGGAGTGGCGAGAGAGGGACTGGGATATCCGTGCTGGCAGCACGACTAGATGATAATGTTGATAATATCCTAATCACGAGAATGAGGGGCCCATTTAGTATACTGTCGATAGGGTTTTGAGTACACCGAATTTATCCTCTGCAGAAAGGTTAAAAAAAAAAACCCTCTCATCAAAAAAACAAACAAGACAAAACAAAGAAAAAGACAAAAAAAAAAATGAGTCCAATATTTTCTTGCAAATAGCAATTTCAAAAGTGTCATTAAAAGCTTATTATTTTCTCTTTATTTAAATTGTATGCACTAATTATTGGGAGGTGAATTGTCGTTAAAGGAAATAGACACGACGAACAGAGTTCAAATTCTGAACGGGGATGTCTGCATTTCACTTTGTGGTAATACCCTTGGAAAAGACATGAACACATCTTTTCTTCCCTCAGCTGTGAGTAAAGAAGTGGGACAAACTGGGTTCTGAACGGGGATGTCTGCATTTCACTTTGTGGTAATTTTCTTTGAAAAGACATAAACACAATTTTTCTTCCTTCAGCTGTGAGTAAAGAAGTAGGACACATTGGGTTCTTTAGCCTTGATAAGGCAAACAATCAAAGAGGAGGAAAACTCTTAATTCAAATAAACCTGTACTCCGTGAAAAAATTACCTTGCGTTACATCCTGTTCATGGCAGAGAGGTTGGGTAAAAATATATAAAAATCAAATTCGGAAGGCTTTTTAACTAAAAATCTAAACTTCAGAATTTGCTGTAAGCGTACTAAGATATACTGAGTCTGGTCTTTATATAAATAACCATGGTGTGGGAGTCAGTCTAGGAGAAGGAAAACTTTGTATTCAAGCCCGTTGAAACCCACTAAAAAATTGACCCTATGTCGAATCCTGTCTGTGCGAGAAGGGCTGGGTTCATATGCACACACACACACACACACACACATATATATATATATATATATATATATGTAGAAGCCTTTCCCAAAAGGTTCTATATAGATCCCAGTGGGTGAATAAAATAATAGGTGGAATAAAAACAAGATTAAATAATGGGAGCTTCTATTAGCAAACATTCAACAACAGAATTTACCAATCGAGCCCTGTGCCTTCTGGTATGCGTGGCTATTGGGCAAACAATGACAAACATTCATTTTGCACTGGACCATCAGGTCTTGTGAATCTATGACCAGCAAGGTCACCTGGCATAATTGGCGAGAGACTTAGCAATGACAAGCATAATTCACATTGCATCTATTGAACCTATGGCCAGCATTGAACAGCAGCACACGAGGCAAGATTCGTGCACAACCTCCCCCTCTCTATTCCCCACCATCAAAAAGAGCTAGTATCAAATCCTGCCTAGTCGGAGGCACGAATAGATATTTACAGAAGTTACCTCATCTGATGATTTTAAAAGAGCCTAGTCTTTTGAGGCGGGTAAACATTCTATTCACGATCTTCACTGAATTGGTTGGTTGGTTGGTTGGTTGTTTTGTTTTGTTTTGTTTTACGGCGCATCAACCCTTTCCAGGTAATTTAACGCCGAATTAAGTCATTTTGATGAAAATTTCAAACCATTCAGTTGAGTATAAGTAAAGTTTGTTGTTTACACACCGTTAAATGTCAAAACAGTTCTATTTCAAGCAATTCAGTTTAGCATGAGTACGCAATTTAATCACAGTTAATCTAAAAACACTTCATTTCAAACAATTCTATTTAGCGTAATTACAAAGTTTATTTCTATTTGAGACAGTGATAGGACACTATCAGGTGCTATCACACGGGGCCAGTGTGGACTTGGGAGCGATAGCAATCAAGAAGTACTCTGCATTCCTCAAAGCTCCAGCAATGCTGAAACCTCACCATCAATTTCTTTAGAGTCATATCGTTTTGGAGTATTTCCCCTCTGCAGAGAGGCAGTCAGTGTATTCTGCAAACCCACCCGACTGGGCCAAACGACACTCGTTGTGGGGAACTTGCACCTCTGCAGAGATGCAGTCAGTGTATTCTGCAGCCCCACCCGACTGAGACAAACGACACTCGTGGTCGTGGAACTTACACTTCTTCAGAGTTGCTGTCAGTGTATTCTGCAGCCTCACCCGACTAGGCCAAATGACATTCGTAGTGGGGAACTTACACCACTGCAGAGATGCAGTCAGTGTATTCTGCAGCCCCATTCAACTGGGCCAAACGTTACTCGTTCTGTGGAACTTACACTTCTGCTGAGATGCTGTCGGTGTATTCTGCAGTTCCACCTGACTGGGCCAAACGACACTCGTTGTGAGGAACTTACACATACTGCAGAGATGCAATCAGTGTATTCTGCAGCCTCACCCCACTGGGCCGAACGACACTCGTTGTGGGGAACTTACACCCCTGCAAAGATGCGGTCAGTGTATTTTGCAGCCCCACCCGACAGGGCCAAGCGACACTCGTTGTGGGGAATTAACACCTCTGCAGAGATGTGGTCAGTGTATTTTG
This sequence comes from Sepioteuthis lessoniana, assembly GCA_963585895.1. Lineage (NCBI taxonomy): Eukaryota > Metazoa > Mollusca > Cephalopoda > Myopsida > Loliginidae > Sepioteuthis > Sepioteuthis lessoniana. Next base: position 59,380,637 of record OY757935.1, on the reverse strand, counting down.
CAGCCCCACCCGACTGGGCCAAACGACACTCGTTGTCGGGGAACTAACACCTCTGCAGAGATGCAGTCAGTGTATTCTGTCGCCCCACTCGACTGGAACAATCCTGAATTGTTGTTACTCTATAGTCTTTTTAGTTTACAATTAATTTAAATGCAGTTTTCAAACTCACAAGCGTTCTACTAGATTTGAACCTTGAAATTTAATTACCATTCAGATACAAGAATTCATCGATTTTATTGAATATTGCAAAATATAAACAATTTTACAAGTGTTTAATGCAAATTACGCAAAAAACGATTCATTGTCCTAATGATTTGAGTGTTAGCCAATGGTTCGGCAGACCGTGGTTCAATCCCAGGTCTGGTCATACCAAAGACTTTCAAAAATGGTACTAGATACCTTCTTGCTTAACACGCTCAGCATTATTAGGTGCTTATCAAGGATAAATTGGAGCAATCCAGGGGAAGGAATGGCGCCCTTTCCTACATCTCAGTGTAGTAGCTATTGAAAAGGGAGCCTTCAGGTCACCCTCGACTACGGTCACCAACTTTACTTTTTTACTTACACGAGAAAAAATTAGTAAATTTTAAATAAAAACGCACCTAAAATTATCTGTACAATACCCCAACTGCTTTTTTGCAGAGGAGTAAGCCCTCCCCTTTCAACAAGTGTTCTGATATGACACTAAACAATCTGATGGCGTCGTTCCAGTAATGCTGGAGCTTTGGGGAATGCAGAGTACTCCTTCATTGCCATTGCTCCCAGTCCTACTCTGGGTCAAATAGAATTGTTTGGCATTTAAGCTGTATGCAAATAAATGACTGATGTTTAATTGAATTGTTAGTGATACATAGCAATACTTGGAACCATCTGAGTGTGTGCAAATAAATGAATTGTGTTAAATAGAATAATTAGTGTTAAGTAGTAAGAATTGTAATCACTACACTGTCTGCAAACACATGATTAATATTAAACGGAATTAGTGTTTGATAGAAATAATTGTAACCACTTCACTGTCTGAAAGCAGATGATTGATATTGTTACTGCTGTAGGGAGGCACTATATGGACGCTAACTAAACGTATGGAGAAAAAGCTTGGCGGCAACTACACAAGAATGCTGGGAGCAATATTGAACAAGTCCTGGAGGGAGCACCCCACAAAACAGCAGCTGTACTGCCATCTACCACCCATCACGAAAACTATTCAAGTTAAACAAACCAAACATACGGGACACTGCCGGAGAAGCAGGGACGAACTCGTAAGTGACATACTCCAGCGGGCCCTTTCACATGGACGAGCAAAGGCAGGACGACCATCTAGAACCTATTTACAACAGCTCCGCGCCGATACAGGATATAGCCTGGAAGACATGCCGGGAGCGATGGACGATTGAAACGGATGGTGAGAAAGGGTCAGGAAGATACATGCTGGCAGCGCGACATGGTGATGAGGATGATGATGATGATCTGTGTAGAAACAATAGCAATACTAGTGTGCAAACAAATCAGTTCTGATTTAATAGCAATATTTGCAACCACTTCACTGTCTGCAAATAAATTGTTTATATTGAACTGAATTATTAGTGCTTGCCAGCATTAATTGAAACCATTTATTTAACTGTGTAGAAACAATAACACTATTAGTGTGCAAACAAAGGAGTTATATCTCATTTAAAAATAGAATTACCAACAACCTAATAACTTACAAATCATGTATGCATTTAAATATACGCAACAACGGACTGATATTAAATTGCAATGCCTGAAATCATGTAACTGGGTGCAAATAAATGATTAATAGTAAATAGAATTATTCGTTTGCAAAAAATGATCACAGGTTCGTTGAAAAATGTTATCAACGAAATGTGTTTACAAATCATATATTTGATATATATTAGTTGTCTAAAATTCTGAGACGAAGCTTGTTGATTTTTATCATTAAGGCTTTTGGGACTATTGTCTCCATCTTTATTGTTATTTCGACTACGTTTCGACAGACACCTGAAGAAGACCGGAGGACATATCGGCCGAAACGTTGTGGAAATAACAATAAAGATGAAGACAATAGTCCAAAAACCCTTAATGATATATATATATATATATATATATATAAAGAGTATTTGTAAAGAGTATATAACCGGGCCATTGGCCTAATGATTAGAGTGTTCGCCAATGGTCCAGGAGACCGGGATTCAATCCCAGGTCGAGTATTACCAAAGACTCAAAAAATGGTACTTGATACTGCCTTGCTTAGCACTCAGCATTATAAGGTATGGATCAAGGGTAAAGTAGAGCAGTCCTGGGAATGGAGTTGCGTCCTCCCCTACACCTCGGTGTACTTGCTATTGAAAAGGGAGCATTCGTGTGACCCTCGACTAAGGTCGCCAAATTTACTCACTTACTATAAAGAGTATTTGGTATCAAATAATCTACAATGGTTAATATGATATAAAACCAAACCAAACCAAATCATATGTATATAATATATAGGAATAAATAGGATTTGGTATTAAATAACTTAATATGGTTGATATGCTACGAAACCAAAGTAAACAAATCATATACATTCAGTATATAAGTATAAAGAGGATTTGGCATTAAATAACATACAATGGTTGATATGCCATAAAAACCCAATCAATCCAAACTAGACTGCAAAAATATCTCATTTGCGTATTTGGGGAACTGTTTTTTTTTTTTTTAGCTTTGTGAATAGTATAAAGAAAAGGAAATGTAGTTTGTCATTACACTTACTGTTGTTAAAGTCATTCGGTGCAGAGTTGTTGACATTAAAAAGTTAGAAATTTAAATCTTTCTTTGATGACGTAGGAGAGCAGGGTTAAAGGAATATCATTGTATATACGTGGTAGATTTAATAAGTTTCCAGACTTTTTTGTACAGGCATTTAAAATTGTCGTTGACTCTTGAGAATTCAGTATGTTATTGCTATACATCTTATGAGATGACTGACAAATTTTTATATGATTTCAGGTTCAAATGAACATCTACAGTAGCAATTGGAATACATGCTACTAACGCCTGATTATCACAGCTGGTGAATTTCAAAAATGCAATCTGGACGTGTGCACACTTTAGAAGAACGATATGCAATAAAATTGTGCTTTAAACTTGGAAAAAATGCCACAGAAACGGATGGAATGCTTCAGACTGCTTTTCGACCATATTGCATGAATCGAGCATCAGTTTTTGAGTGGCATAAGAGATTCAAGGAAGGCAGGGAGTCTGTGTGGGACGATGACAGGTGTGGGAGGAGTAAGGAAGTCAATACACCAGAGTTGATTGGCCAAAGGGTTCGGGTTAGGGTTACTATGTCGAGGTTTTAAGGGAGTTCAGGAAGAGATTCCATCGGAAGAGGTCAGTGGCATTTCCACCAGGACAATACACCAGTCAACAACTCCATCCTTGTCACAGACTATTTGACCAAGATGGGCATCAAGACAGTTCCTCAGCCTCCCTATAGTCTAGACCTTGTTCCCTGTGACTTTTGGTTATTCCCTAAGCTCAGAGGCAGTCGTTATGAGACAATTGAAGAGATGAAAGAGGCTGTGACGAAGGTCATTGACACGCTCACACAAGAGGACTTCCATGGGGCCTTCCAGAAGTTGTTGGAACGGTACTACAAGTGCATTGCAGCAGAAGGAGATTACTGGGAAGGGCACTAGAGTTTCATGTGTGTACTATCTATAAAAGTTCCCATACGAAAAAAGTCTGGAAACATATTTAACGATCCTCGTATATGAAAAAGAGAGTTAACAAAGGAAATCATCTGGATTGATGTTTGAAGTCAGCTAGTGCTATTTGGCGCCGAGAAAAGGAATACAGAGAAACAAAGAGAGAGAGGAGGAGAAAGAAAAAACAATCTCTAACATTTGAAGTAATGAATAAAGGCATGACATCTACACAAGGACACGTGAGTGAAGAATACAAATAATAAAAAACTTTTCATTGTGTAAGTATCTACTTTTTCTTGAAGACAAATGATTATACCTGAACAGAAGAAGCCTTTTTCTCAAATGGATGTGGTTTAAGAGCCCAAGGTAAAGTCTATCTCTGCTTGAAATCTCCACTACACTGGAATATTAGGAATTACTTTCAAGATATTCAAATATCACATATCTACAAAGCTTTACTTACTAAGGCAAATGAAATAAGATACGATTTAATATTACCAAAAAATTATGGAATCAGTCTACTTACAGAATGTTCTCCCTGTTTTTCTTTTTAATTATTATTTAGCAGTAAACCGGCTAGTGGGTCCGGGAAATCTGGGTTCAATCCCAGGTCGCGTCATACCAAAGACTTTAAAAATGGTACTTGATACCTCCTTGCTTAACACTCAGCATTATAAGGTACGTATCAAGGGTAAAGTGGAGCAATTCAGTGAAAGGAGTAACGCCCTCCCCTATGCCTCAGTGTAGTAGCTATTAAAAAGGGAGCCTTCTGGTCGCCCTCGAACTTTACTTACTTACTTATTATTTAGCAGTAAATAAACTAATAACAGCAACGACGCAAAATATTTTTCTTTAATGGGTGAGAATTATGATATGACTTCATGAAATGTACCTTAAACAAATTAGATTAGATTATTTGAATTAATAGTATAATTTCTTTCCAAGCTATGCAAAGGAAAATATTATGGAATAATTCCAACAATGAAGAAAGTATTATGGAATAATCCACTATTGGAGATAAGATTATGGGATTCATTGACAAGAAAATTAGAAATGGTTCTAACTTGTCCTTTCACACGTTTTTATGATAGCCTTAACTCTTTCAACCATGGGTTTCTATAATTTAAAACATTGTTCTATATGAACGTGCTTCCATCTTTCCTGAATGACAGTTAATGGGTCTTTTTTGGTGGGTGAAGCCTTAATTCTTTCAGACACAGATTCCACTAATTTAAGGCAATATTCTTTATTAATGTAGTTCAAACTTTACTGAACGGCATTTAATTGATCTTCTTTGGTGGATGAATCTGTCTCATAGATCATTTTTAAAACTTCCACCCTAAACTTTCAACTGGATTTAGATCAGGACTGTTCCATAGCCATATCATTGATTTTATAAACCATTCCGGAAGAAAAGATTTAATCTCCTTTGCTCTGTTACAAGATGTATTATAATCCTGAAAAATTACTTAATCCTCAACAAACTAATTTCCCACAGATGGATTGAGATATTTATCCAGATTTTCAATGTACACATGTACATTGATTGTTGTTATAATTATTGTTATCTCCCTTGGTCCTTTAAATTTACTTGTTTTCTTCGGGCAGTCATCCTTGTATGTTTCACTCGAGCGGTATCAGAGAAAAGTTCCTGTATCATCGCTTAAGACAATACAGATTCTTGTAGATTCCAATTGTCTACACGGCAAGATTGTTTTGTTTTGTTTTGTTTTGTTCTTTTTTTCAGCCCAGTTTAACCACATCTTATTCTGTATCTGTGTTAATGCTTGTTTTAGTTTGGCTTTTCTGGATGTAAATCACATTTCATTCCGCCAAATCCTTACAGTTCTTTCATAAACATTCCCTTCTGTTTCGACAGCTTTGTTTTTCATTTCTGTGGTACATGTTTTTTTATTGTCAAAGCATATTGCTTTAGGATTTCGATCTTGACGCTTTGTTGCCTTTTGTGATCTACTCGCGTGGTTTCTTGCCCCGTCGGCTGGGGCTGTAGAATACACTGACAGCACCTCTGCAGAGGGGTAAGACACCCCTCCGAGTGTTCTGGATATGACACTAAACATTCTGATGGTGAGGTTCCAGTGATGCTGGGGCTTTGGGTGATGCGGAGCACCCCTTAATTGCCATTGTTCCCAGGTCCACTCTGGCCCGGCGTGGTAGCACCTGATAGGGCCCTATCTATTGGTTGAATAGAACTAACAGCAAACTTATGCTTAACTGAATTGTTTGACTAAACTGAATAGCTTTAAATAGAAATGCATTTGATAATTAAGCCGTACTTACATTTAAACTGTGTGCTTATGCTAAACTGAATTATTTGAAATGGAACTGTTTTTTGACATTGAAACTATATTTACACAAAACTGAATTGTTAAATGTAGAACTGTTTTGACATTTAACTGTAGAACTGCTTGACTAAACTAAATAGCTTGAAATAAATGTTTTTCACGTTTAAACTGCGTACTTATGCTAAACTGAATTGTTTGAAATAGAACTATTTTCATAAAAATGGATTTGGTGTTAAATAACCTACAAGGGTTGATATGCCATAAAACCCAACCAACTAACCAACCAACCATCGCGTGGTTTCCTTTTTTAACCACCCCATTTCTTTTTATATTATCAACCAATTTTATATATAGCTAACTGGCAACAACCAACCTCTTTTCCCTCATTCTACTGTAGATTGACTTCTTCTATGAGTTTTACACTCTTTTCCATTGTTTAAATGACAGTTCCTTTGTTGAGGCTATGTTTTCTTTCAATTTAGTGTGTCCAACCGCTTTTTGCTGATTTGCAAGAACTGTCTTTTAACTATAGACCGATTTGCAAATGTCTTTTAATTGTACACCGATTTATATATTTAGACTATTACTGTTATTTGTTTTAAGAATGCAAAGATCATTGGGCACAGTCGGCTGGGGTTGTAGAATACATCGACTGCATCTCTGTAGAGAGGTATGACTACCCCAATGAGTGTCCTGCATATGACACTAAACAGTCTGATGATAAGGCTTCAGCAATGTTGGAGTTTTGGGGAATTCGGAGTACCCCTTCATTGCTATCGCTTTCAGGTCCACTCTGGCCCGGAGTGGTAGCACTTGATCGGATCCTATCGATGTGTCAAATAGAACTGTCTGACATTTAAACAGTGTACTTAAGTGAATTGTTTGAAATAGAACTGTTGACATTTAAACTGTACGTGTGCTAAACTGAATTGCTTGAAATAGAATTTTTTTCATTTAACTGTGTATTTGTGTTAGATAGAAATAAGTGAAACCATTTAACTGTGTGAAAAAAATGAGCTCAGCCTCGTTTATAAATATGATTCATATATTTAATATATATATGTATAAAAAGGATTTGGCATTAAATACCCTACAATGGTTGATATGCCATAAAACCAAACTAAACTGCAAGATCCTTCTATTATTCTTTCCTCAATATTGGGTTATTTCTGAATATTTTCTTCTACATGGCTTGAAAAAAAATTCTATCATTAATTTGAAAGATTTAATCTTTTTTGTTTAAAGAATATATTATGAAGCAGAAATAATCCACTAAATAAAAAAATGTTTTGCGTCTTATCTGTTATAAGTTTATTTACTGCTAAAGAAAAAAACCTAAATGAACATCCTTGAAAGGTGAAAATTTCATAACTTTTGGTCGGAAAGTGATGTCTCCAATTTATATATTCACCAAACCCTACGCATGAGAAGGATGTGACAGCAGATCAATTTTTTCATCCGTTGGAATTCAGAGTTTTTCTTCTCCTAGACCGGTTGCCAAACCAACTTTAAAGAGCCCAGTCTGCCCTACTATTTTCCAATAGCTTGAGGGAGGATAGTCAGATTCATACCTTTCCCAAGGGTATTGGTGCAATGTTAAATACAAACAGCCACACCCAGGATTTGAACTCGATTCGTCGTGTTATGTCGCCTATTCATTTCCTCAGAAGCTACAGATAATATTGGCTTTTGGAAATACATTTTTGGTCCCAGATTTTAGGGCCACAACTTTTCGGCTACGTATCGCTTGTTCGTCTTTCTCCATCTTTCTTTCTTTTATTAGTGCTTTTGAAGCAAGTTTTTGCAAGAGATGACCTGACCCTATGTCTGATATATAAACCTTTTCTTGAATAATTACACCCCAAAAAGGATTTGTTTGTCGACTACATTCTGATTAAGAGCAAGAGAAGGAGAAAGCTGAGGAAGTATGTATCATCCCGCGACGGGATCCGAAAAATGATTATCCCGGAGAGCCACAATTAAAGTTTGAAAAAATATATCGCATTTTTGTATCTTTTCTTTGTTCCTTTTATTTAAGGTTTTTAACTTTTGTTAAATTGCTACATCACGAAGAATATTGACAGAGACAAAGACAAGTTGAAGAGAGGACAAGGGTTTATAGAATAGGATAAAATCAGACATATGCCCAATGAAAAAATACTACTCAGCTTAATCAAAAGATTTACTGGGAAGGTGAAGGCTGTTACAAGGTTCACTGGGGATGTGAAGATCATCACCAAGTTTAAATGCCGTTTCAGTTTATCTTTCGATTACAGAGTCGTAATATTTTAGAGATCATTCATTCACGTGAAAAACGAGAGTTCAGAGCTATTTTTACTTTTTATAGAAAATACATCACCTATATTTAGTTCAATTTATTGTCAGAGATTTTTATTAGATATTTAATTGTGATAGTGATGATTTTGCGTAACACCAAGCATGTTAGGTCTTACTATTACAACGGATTTTTTATCGAATTTGCTTATAAATTTGTTTCGGAATGTATATATATATATATATATATATAGATATATATATATATAAATTTAAATAATTTAATAGATATATTCGAATAAGCAATTTTATACTTGAAAATATTGTGATAAGCATGTGCACACACGCACGCACACACACACACACACACATATATATATATATATATATATATATATATATATATACTACTTGAAAATTGTTGCGAAGTACTCAATTAGAAGATGGAAATATCTATATATCTACATTTCTGTTTTATAATCGAGCGCTCCCCATCAATTTGCAAGTTGTTTATATATATATATATATATATATATATATATATATATATATATATATCACTTGAAAATTGATATTAAGTACTCAGTTATAAGATGGAAATATATATATATATATAATCCTAGGAGAAAATCCTAGTTGTGTGCTTAATGTCAATGGCTATCAACGTATAATTAATTTGGGATTAAAAATACATCGAAACTCAACATGTAGAACCAAATAAAATCTTTTTATCTAAAAATGAAAGTCTATAAAATTCACTTCTTTGGTGTCATTATAGATTTATTTCTGTTCGTGATACCCATCTTCAGATGTTAGACGAAATAATTTTTTTTGGGGTGTTCTTATATTGCTTCCAGCAAGTATGGGATTTGAAACTTTTTAAAATTTTTAGTGAAAATATTTTTTATCAAAATAAATTTCTAATATATTCTTTAATCATATCTTTAATCAAGAACTTCTTTTCGGTGGAGATATTTATTCATACAATGTTTATACATTCCTTTAAAAAACCAAAAAACCGTTATTGAACATTAAAAAACATAATCCCGAAAAGATTAGATAGTGGCATGTGACTTATTTAAATTATGGATGAAATAAGCGTTCATACTTCCGTTGTAACAATTATATACTATAAATATCAAATAAAATAATTCGTGTTATCAGGAAATGATAATTCAAAACTAATATTAATTTACAAATGTCTATTTCTGACAATTAAAATTATCGTAAAAATTCATATTATTTATATTATGAAGAAATTAACATATCAAATGTTAAATTAATCGTAATAAGCAAAGAATTAAAATGTAATAGATATTTTATTAACGTAACAAATAATTAATAACTTATAATATAAATGTTGGGTATCACCTACCTTTTCAGCATAGGATTAGGGATTTCGCTACCAAGTACGGTCGACAGCTCAATTTAGATAGGACCAAGGAGGCGAAATCTATAGATGATAGACTTTCCCGGGCGATGGCTGGTGGGGGGACTCCCTAGGTGTAGAACTAGCTAGGAGGGACTTTGAGCGTGAGAGTAGCGAGCGCTACAAGGGATCAGTAGTTAGATATAGGTTAAAGAGAGTTCTCAATGAAGCTGTAAAATCGAACGCGACTGCGCGTGAAGAAGTGCGAAGGTTTCCCGACGGTACATCGCTTCTGTCAAGACCCCGGACGGGCGACTGCTGCGATCGAGTCGTGAGATACGTGATGCCTTTCGGGCGCACTTTCGGGATCACTTTGCCCGCTGCACTGATCTCCCGCTCCGGGAGTTTCGCAGCTATCTCGCCGACTTCCCCCGCCTTGGAGCGGCTGAAGTGGCTAGTTGCGAGGGTGAGATTACTGAAAGCGAAGTCTGTGATGCGTTGAAGCAGGTCGGCCTCAACAAGTCGCCGGGACTAGATGGTTTACCCTACGAAGTGTACTTGAGGATGTCGCACATGTTTGTACCTATTCTGACGGATATGTTCAACCATTGGTTCGCCCAGGGAGCCATCCCTGGTAGCGTTACAAAGGGCGTGATCACATTGCTGAAGAAAGGCAGGCATGTTTGGGAGAGTTTAGACGATTTAGCGAATCGTTACATCTTGTCATTAGCGATCTGATCGGCCCCGAACAGACCTTGCTGTGAAGGGAAAATCGATCCAGGACAACCTGCACTTGATTCGTGAGGTCCTAGAGGGGTAAAAGACGACACTGAAGCCGCGCTGATCAGTTTAGATCAGTCCAAGGCCTTCGATAGGGTTGACCATCGGTTTTTGGCCTCTAGTTTCGAGACTGTCGGATTCAAACCGGAGTTCCGCAGATGGATTAGCATGATGTACCACAACCCTCAGGCAGTGGTGCAGGTGAACGGAGGGCGTTCGGGGGCGTTCGCGATCGAGCGTTCGGTCCGACAGGGCTGCCCTCTGTCTCCTCTTCTCTATGTCCTCGCGTTGGAGCCCCTCCTGTACAAGCTTAGGGATGAGGGGACAAGTCCGACCCTGCGCGGTGTCCCTTTTGCTGGCCGCTTTTCGGCAAGGGTTTCCGCGTTCGCTGATGACAACACAGTCTTTGTATCCCGCCGGTTGGATATAGAGGCTGTGAAAGAAGCGATTGTCGAGTACGAGCCGATTGCAGGAGCCAAGGTCAATTTTGACAAAAGCGAAGGTTTGCAGTTCGGTGCTTGGATGGGTAGCAATACTCTTCCAGGGCCCTTCTGCTGGAGTGGCAGACCCATCCGCATCCTCGGGGTGTGGTTCGGGCCCGACCTCCGACTGGAGCGAAATTGGTCGGAAGTACATGCTAAGGTGAATGCTCAGGTGGGAATCTGGCTTTCAAGGAGGTTGTCCTTAAAGGGCAGGGCGGAGGCGTGCGCCGTGTACGTCTTCCCCTTGATCCTTTACCGATTGGCTGTACTTCCCCTGCCTAAGGCACGTCGGTTGGCGCTTCAACGATCCCTCTCCAGATTGCTCTGGGGAGGTGCAAGGCCGATGGTCCGTAGGCAGGTCTGTATTCAACGTACACGCAACGGGGGTCTAGGTATGCCTGATCTGGAGAGCCACTGGCTTGCTGAAAGACTTGCATACCTGGGCCGGTCCTTGACGGGGGATGCAGTGTGGAGACAAAAGACGAGTCGGACTTTTCCTCGCCTCAACTCAGACCCAAAAGCATCAAGGTCGACGTAAGCCTTTGGGCGAAGCACTGTTTGTCCGCGAGTGCCGAAAAAGCCCTTCGTAACCTTCTTGGGTCCAGTGACCTTTCATGGCCTCGGAAAGAACTGTATCGGGAGTTAGTGGTGGGTTCCGCTTCTGATGCTCTTAGCGAGCGGCACGGCTGGACGGCGGAGGAGATCCGCTCTCCTTGGAATTGGGCGCCAGGATCGAGCTTCTTGAACAACTCCGAGTTCTCGCTCACCTGGCGACTTGTTCGGAATGCGTTGCCCCTTCGCGGCTTGAACTACAAAGCGGGTCTGGCAGACATGCCCGATTGCCCTCGCTGCGGCAGTGGGTTGGAAGAAACACCGAACACCTACGCACGATATACGGGAAAACTGGACAGCTGTTTCGACCTTATTAGGTCGGTTGATTTGTCGTCACTTCTGTGCGATATGAACTGGAGGGTCAGTTGTTGCGTTTCAGCACTACAATCTGTGGTCGCTGGTTCGATCTCTATTGGTGGAGATTACGGTATACACTGCTGAAGAGACCGAATAAGGTCGAAACAGCTGTCCAATGTTCCTGTATATCGTGAGTAGGTGTTCAGCAGATTTTCTGGTCATGGTACTTTAATTCAAAATGATATTAGGGAGTTTGCAAAAAAGAGGTTTGAACCAGATGATATTTCTACATCTATTTTTATTAATGTAAGTGTATATCACAATATTTTCGAGTATAAAATTGTTGACAATATTTAAGAAAAAAAAAAAAGGATGTCGTTCCTTGCGAGTTTTTATTATTATTAATATTTCTTTAATCTAGTTTTTCACCCCAGCTTTAGCTGGTGTTCTTTCTCAGAAATCTAACAGACAAAAAGTCTTCAAAATTCTTCAAGTCTTTTTTTTTTTTTTTTTTTCAAGCCTTTAGCAAATGAACCGAATGCACCAATTACAATTGATATCATTGTCACCCTCATATTCCACTGTTTTTTTTTTTTTAATTCTCTGAGCCCTGAAGACCTGCCAGAGGCGATAAACGATAGAGAGAAGTGGCGAAAGAGGGTCAGGGATATCGGTGCTGGCGGCACATGATGATGATGATGAATTCTCTGAAAAGGTCTATGTGTTTATCTTTTCGTTTTTCTATTTCCACTCTATTGTTACCCTGAACGGCAAAAGCCACAAGATGGCAAGTATTGTTTTTTTCTTGGTAATCAACGCTAGGTCTGGTCTTCTACCCAGGATTAAATGACCGCTTGTACCTCAAAATCCCTGAGAATTTTATTCGTTCCATTCCCAAGGAGGGTTTGTACATATACCATTTGTTTGTATAGTCAAGTTTGAATGTCTTGCACAATTCCCAGTCGATCACCTTTCCCGCCCAGTCGCACATTCTTTTTTATGCTAGTTTGTTGCATTCGCTTATTATGTGGTTTTCTATTTCATCTCCGTGATCCATAACTTCAAGTGATACTAGTAGTATTGCTCTTTAAGCAAATAATTAAATATGATATGTTATGCTAATACAATCATTCCGTAACAGCCACTAATCTTATTTGTGTCGCTCTTTAAAATGATATTGCCTAAGGCAGGGGAGTAGGAAAAAAATGAAGCTTTCTGTTTACATTAAATTCAAATCTATCATCGGATATGAATATTCGCAAGAGCTCATATGCAATTCAAATGAAAATATGAAATGTTATATTTGTTTTGTTTGTTTGGTTTTTTTTGTTTGTTTGTTTGTTTTTTAGAACTTTAGTCATGCATGTATATACTCAACTCAAGATCGATTACGTGAAAGTCTAAGTCGCCGAGTGGTTTTATTTTATATATATATCTTTGTAACCCTACAAAGTCGGAGATCAGTCAGAGAAATTTTATTAACCAGAGGAAAAACAAATCGATTTGGATTTTGGATTTTAGAAGAATAGAGTAGTATATTACAAACGTGTAATGGCGGAATGGATTTTTGAAATGAAGAGTGATTAAAATTTTATTATCGATGGCAAGGAATTAAACAAAAACGAATTTTTGATGGGAAGAGATAAGCAAATATATTGTTACTGTTTAAACTAAATGAGTTAAAAGATAAGTAAATTGTTTTAACAGATCACTGTGTTTTGGGAGAGTTTGAAATGAAAAAAATTCAGATCTAAAGCCACAACTATCAATAATCAAAGGCGATTCAGTTGGAAAATTTAAAATTAGAATAACCTATTTCCTAAATTCAAATAAAGTTTGTTTTTTTTTAAAAAAAAACACCCTAACATAATCCACGTCAGCAAAAATTTATCGAAAACCAAATTGGGAGAAAATTGATATTTCCTTAAATCTCGCCTTCTTCCCTTCACAGCGGAAAAGGTATATATTTACGACGCTTAGGACACCCAGACAGAGAGAGACGGAAAGACAGAGAGATGGTTTCTTTATTTAATGGCATATCAACCTTTGTAGGTTATTTAATGCCAAAGCTATTCTCCTAGAAGAAGAGTAGTGGTACTATTTAACCCATAGCTGGAAGGATAAGGGGGGGTTCATACCTTTCCCAAGGGTATTTGCCCGAAAGTGAACGTAATAGCGCGACTGGAGTACGAACTCGCTTACTACAATTCCGCAGTCCATCACTTTAACCATTACACCACGAGGACACCCTCTTCTATAAGAAGAGTAATGGTACTATTTAACCCATAGCTGGGAGGATAAGGGGGTTTATACCTTTCCCAAGGGCATTTGCCTGAAAGTGAACGTAATAGCGCGACTGGAGTACGAACTCGCTTACTACAATTCCACCGTCCATCGCATTAACCATTACACCACGAGGACACCCCAAGACAGAGAGAGGAAGAAAGAAGCATGTGAGTCGGTGTTCAGTTTCTGACCTTGTACCAGACTGTTCTGAGTATAGAAAGCGAAGACAGCTGACCATCAATTCCGCAGTCCATCACTTTAACCATTACACCACGAGGACACCCTCTTCTATAAGAAGAGTAATGGTACTATTTAACCCATAGCTGGGAGGATAAGGGGGTTCATACCTTTCCCAAGGGCATTTGCCTGAAAGTGAACGTAATAGCGCGACTGGAGTACGAACTCGCTTACTACAATTCCGCCGTCCATCGCATTAACCATTACACCACGAGGACACCCCAAGACAGAGAGAGGAAGAGAGCAACATGTGAGTCGGTGTTCAGTTTCTGACCTTGTACCAGACTGCTCTGAGTATAGAAAGCGAAGACAGCAGACCATAATACAACGCTGTGAAAAAACCCAAAAAGCTTAACGTAATAAACACTTGTGAAGTCGTACCAAAGAAAGCAAACATAACTGCCATTTGAGATTGCTTTGTTCCAAAACCTACAACTTATACGAGGAAGTGACGGACTGTTAATTCGTGAAGTGGTCTCTGGCCAAAATTTACCACCTCCGAGATGAATGAATATAAATATTATTTTGGAAAGGCGTTTTTTTTTTTTTTTTTTTTTTTCGCACTAAAAATTGTCCGATACTTTTTATGTTATTTACTTATTCATTCTTTTTTTTTTTTATCTTTTTGTATTTATTTCTTTTTTTTCTTTTCTTTTTTCTTTTGCTTACTTAATGTTATGGTCTTATCCATCTACTCATCGACCGGCGACTCCGATTAACGATTGAGCATTTGTCTGTATCTAAAGAAAACACAACGTGGGCAGATAGTGGATAATTTGTGTCATGCGAAAACTTAATCAACCAACGGAACGGTCTGCCGATTGGAAACGAAATCACTTCTGTGTTTGATGAGGACGGCTGTACTGTCACATCTTTGAATGTTTTAATATTGTAATATAATGATATTTGGTCTGAATTTTTATGTTTAAAGCACTGTCATAAGTTTGCAGGTTTTGCATAATTTTGTCTTGAGATGAGTT
Source organism: Sepioteuthis lessoniana (assembly GCA_963585895.1). Taxonomy (NCBI): domain Eukaryota; kingdom Metazoa; phylum Mollusca; class Cephalopoda; order Myopsida; family Loliginidae; genus Sepioteuthis; species Sepioteuthis lessoniana. Next base: position 59,365,322 of record OY757935.1, on the reverse strand, counting down.
TACCAATTACACAAGTAAGTAAAGTTGGCGACCGTAGACGAGGGCGACCAGAAGGCTCCGTTTTCGATAGCTACTACACCAAGGTGTAGGGGAGGGCGCTACTCTTTTTCCCTGGATTGCTCCTCTTTACCCTTGATACGTACCTTATATTGCTGAGTGCTGAGCAAAGTGGTATCAGGTACCATTCTTGAAATCTTTGGTATGAAGCGACCTGGGATGGAACCCAGGTCTCCCGGACCATTGGTGAACCACTTGGTGACCCACTTGGTCAATGAACTGATTGTACACACACACACACACACACACGTAAACTTGTGGCTTTGTGCCCAATTGCGTAAATCTTTTAAAGTTACTCAGTAGATATGCACAAACACACACACATATATATGTGTGTGTGTATTGTGCATGCGTGAATGTATATGTGTATGTATATATATATATGTGTGTGCATGTTTACATATATGTTTGTGTGCATGTGTGTGTGTGTATGAGTGTATATGAGTGTGTGCTGGTATATATGTGTGTGTGTTTACGTATGCGTGTACTTGTATGTATATTTGTGCTTGTGTAGGGGTGTGTATTTACCAACCCCTCCGCTCGGGCAGGATATGACACAAGCTGAACTTTTAAGCAATCAACCCAACCTATACACCTTTTAATCGATGGGGCCAGATACAGTCTGAAGGAAGGCCCTCTGGAACATGTTTTATTCTTTTAAATCTTTTTTTTTTTTCTTTTTAAAATCATTTTTCAAATTAGTTATCACATGATTGTGCTAAATACAATTTGTAAATATTTATGATCATATTTACGAACCCCTCCGCTTGGGCTCAAGGTCAATTTTTAAGCGGAGTTTAACAGGTTTGAATTCATAGTTTTCCTTCTCCTAGACTGGTTGCCTAACCAAGGCCAAAGAACCAAGTCTGTCCTACTATTTACCCATAGCTGGAGGGAGAATAATTGGATTCACATGCTTTGTGGAATGCCATCACTCACGACCAGGATTTGAACTCGTGTCACCGTGTCAGGATGCGACGGAAGGTAATTTTTTGAGCAGGATACACCATCATCATCATGTCCTGCCCCCAGCACGGATATCCCTGAACCTCTCTCGCCACATTTCCCTATCGTTCATCGCCTCTGGCAGTTCTTCAGGGCTACATCCCGTATTCTCACAGAGCTGCTGTATATATGTTCGAGCTGGCCGTCCTGCTTTTGCTCGGCCATATGTTGAGGTCCATACGAGTACATCACTTATGAGCTCGTCAATGCTTTTCCAACAGTGCCCTGTATGTCTGGTTCGTATAGCTTGGATAGTTTTCGTGATGGGTGGTAGGTGGCCGTATAGTTGGTGCTTAGTGGGGTGTTGCCTCTCGGACTTGTTCAATATTGCTCGCAGCATTCTTGTGTAATTGCTGTCTAGCTTTTTCTCCAGCCGTTTTGTTAGCGTCCAAGTAGTGCATCCATATAGTAGTATCGATACGAATGGTGCCTGGAAGAAACGGCGTTTCATTTTATTGGTCAGGTCTGACTTCCATATGATCGTTAGCTTATCGATAGTTGTCCATGCCTTCGTTAGTCGCATGCCGATGTCCTTTTCGGTTGATGAGATACTGCTTCCAAGGTAGGGGAACTTGAAGATGTTGCATTCTCATATACATGTTCATGCAGAAATATACATATATATATACTGGATACATACCGACGCAATGATATATACCGACGCAAACTTATGGCCGTCAGCGTTGTGTCTTTCTCGTTCTCCAGGGCTGCTCAACCGATGGCCCAGGGCCCACTCTGCTGGGTGATGGCTTTCTTTATTGCATCTTATCAGCATCTTCCCTGGACCCCAAACTCCATCGGGGTTCCCGAGGGCTCCTTCGGTCGGGTGTGGCTTTCCTTACCACACCTCGTCTATCTCCGTCTCCAACGCTACTGGAACTCCAACTGTCTTCTGTTCAATTCGTCGGCCTTATATTACCTTCAAACTCCCACGCGGAGATAGGGACACGCCTCCACGCCTCCGCAATTTCTTCCGATATCTGGCGATCGGGATGTGTCACTTCCGCTATCTTTGAAATGGCCTGTGTGATCGTCATCGAGCGGAAATAACTGTCATGCAGTTCACAGGTCACTCTCTTCCGGTGCATCACTCTGAAGTGGGACCTTCACCTTGTCCCATATTATCAGCTGAGCACACCTGCGCGATTTCTTTCGATTATTGGCCATTGGAATGTATCACTTCCTTCCGGTGTTTCACCTTGAATGGCATTTTGGGCCGGGTCGAAGGTCAAAATATTACAAAGAGATTTCCTTCTAAACAGGTCGCCGTACTAAAACTTAAGACATTGCCTAGCAAACTAATCAGGATGTACATATGGATTTATCAATCTATACGATTTCCTGGAGTTTTTACAAAAAGTAAACCAAACGGTTTCGCTGAAGATTCGAACTCGAGTCACCAACTTGATTTCCTATGACATATAACTGGTGCACCATACGCCCCTCTTACAGACGCAAGTATTCACACGCACAAATATATATATATATATATATATATATATATATCTGTGTGTGTGTGTGTGTGTGTGTGTGTGTGTGAATACGCAATAGCTTTCTATATTTTTAATGAACGTAATTGATGATCTTATGTTCATGTCGGTGGTCGGGATTTTGAAAGCGGGTGGATGGTCACGGGGCAAATGATTGGTTGGGAGGTGGGTAGATATAATGGTCGGGTTGGGGTGTGGCCTTTACAGAGACAGGCCCGGCGGCGCCGTCCTGTCGACTGCTGACGCACAGTACCCCGGCAGATGCCGCAGGAGAAGACCGTGGCCCTTCCAAAATACATGCAAGCAACACAAGGTTCAATTAATAGAAAATGTCATGTCGAAAGCGCCAACGTTTTACGATAAAGAAATGAATGGGAAAAGAAAGAAAGAAAGAAAGAAAGAAAGGGAAAGTGTGTGTGTAAGAGAGAGACAAAACACTAAGAAAGAAAGAAAGGGAAAGTGTGTGAGAGAGAGACAAAACACTAAGAAAGAAAGAAAGAAAGAAAGAAAGAAAGAAAGAAAGAAAGAAAGAAAGAAAGAAAGAAGAAAGGGAAAGTGTGAGCATAAAAGAAAGAAAGAAAGAAAGAAAGAAAGAAAGAAAGAAAGAAAGAAAGAAAGGAAGGGAAAGTGTGAGAGTAAAAGAAGGAAACAAAGAAAGAATGAAAGAAAGAAAGAATGAAAGAAAGAAAGAATGAAAGAAAGAAAGGGAAAGTGTTTGAGAGAGAGAGACAAAACACAAAGGAAAAAAGAAAGGAAGAAAGAAAGAAAGAATTATTGAATGAAGACAAGATAAAAAGACAACAAAAACACAAAGTATAAAAAATAAAAGAAATCAAGCTCGAGAAAAACCACTGATTTTACTGGCAGTAGAAGAAATGGGTATCTTGAAATATGTTTGTCCTGGATTTTCGGCTAGTAAACAAGAGGTTTTAATTCATAGTGATAAAGACAGTTGAAACACGTAATGTGTCCGTTGATCAAATAACATACACAAATTCCTTTGGCCTGAATCTTCTGAATCGGATGCTAATTCAAGACAATTTGTAGATGTGGCTGAGTGCATGTGAAGCAACGGTTATCCTTTAGTAGCTGACACAATTTCTTGAAAAGAATTTTGCCCAGTCAGCTGGTGCTTTAGAATACACCGATTGAACTGTACTTACATTTAAAGTGCGTGCTAATCCTAAACTGAATTGTTTGAAATGGAACTGTTTTTGACATTGAAACTGTACTTACACTAAGCTGATTTGTTTAATATAGAACTGTTTTGACATTTAATTGAGTGCAAAGAAAACCTATACTTATACTAAACTGAATATATATATATATATATATATATATATAAACAGGAGTATAATGGATATTTTCGTGGGTAAGAGACATGTCGAATGGAGTTCAATTCCTGGATAAGTTTGTGTGTATTTCACAGTGTGCTAATACCTTTGGGAATAATTCAGACCTTGGCATGGCACCTTATCTTGGAGAAAGAAAACTGTGAATTCAATCCTGTTGAACTCCACTTAAAAGTTAACCTTTGTCGTATCCGGCTCGATATCCGATTATTATCGAAATAGATGCTGTGAGGAGAAATTCCATCTCACCAGGTGTGAGTTTATGCTTGATGTGGATTCTGTACGGCTAAAACTGAAGATCTTTCTTTCTGATTCTTTGAAATGATGCATGTGAAAGACCAAGTTCTTGAAAACATCTTATGGGGACTTTTTCGGGCTCTTTACATTAAAATCTTTCACCACATCTACATTGTTAGGATATCTTGTAGTCAACTTCCTGCCGGATCTGGGATTTTCTGCCAACTTGTTGAGGTACTGACCCTTGAATTGTATGTACCCAACGATACATTTACCCCTCTTGGGGATAACTGTTAAAATTAGACTTCGAGCGAAATTTTGCATGTGCTGTTTCCAATGATTTTGTCTCCAAATAAGTGACGCTATTTACCCAACCCCTCCGCTCGGGCAGGATATGACACAAGGTCAATTTTTAAGCGGAGTTTAACAGGTTTCAATTCAGAGTTTTCCTTCTCCTAGACTAGTTGCCTCACCAAGGCTGAGAACCTAGTCTGTCCTACTATTTACCCATAGCTGGAGGGAGAATAATTGGGTTCATACCTTTCCCAAGGATATTAGTGCTATGTGAAATGCAATCAGTATCGTCCAGGATTTGAACTCGTGTCGCCGTGTTCATTTCCTACGGCGATAACGACTACACCACGGGCACCTCCAAATAAGTGACGACAAATATTTTTCCTCTCTTGTCCAAGGTATTGTGATCGAGGATTAATAGTTGTTATAGTATATTTTTTTCAAATCTGAGACAAAAAGAACGCAACAGTATTATAAGTAGTAGAGTTATAAGCAGTCACATGGCTCCTATGTATATTGAGACACCTTGTACATTCATATTTACATTAATCGGAAAGTTAGTTGATTTTTATGGCATATCAAACCTTGTGATTATTTAAAGTCAAATCTTTTTTATACGTATATATTCATATTTACCTAACCCCTCCGCTCGGGCAGGATATGACACAAGGTCAATTTTTTAAGCGGAGTTTAAGCGGGTTTGAATTCAGAGTTTTCCTTCTCCTAGACTAATTGCCTCACCAAGGCTGAAGAACCCAGTCTGTCCTACTATTTACCCTTAGCTGGAGGGAGAATAATTGGATTCATACCTTTTCCAAAGGTGTTAGTTATATGTGAAATGCTATCAGTCTCGGCCAGGATTTGAACTCGTTTCGCCGTATCCATTTCCTACGACGATAACCATTACACCACGGGCACCTCCCAATATACGTATATATTAAATATATGATTTGTAGATAATATTTATAAACGAGTCTGAGCTCATTTGTTTCCATACAGTTAAATAGTTTTACATATGATTTGTAAGTCAATAGTTTGGTGGTAATCTTATTTTTAAATGAGTCAGAAAAAATATGGTTGTTCATAAGTCCAATTTAAATGGTTCCAAATATTCAAGCAGGAAAAGTTCTGTTTAGAATAAATCATTTGTTTACACCCACTTAAATGGTTTTTGCCCAGTCGGCTGGGGCTGTAGAATACACTGACTGCACCTCTGCAGAGGGGTACAACCCCCCCCCCCCCAATGAGTGTCCTGGATATAACACTAAACAGTCTGATAGTGAGGTGGGGCCTTGGGGAATACGGAGCACCCCTTCATTGCCATGGCTCCCAGGTCCTCTCTGGCCCGGAGTGGTAGCACCTGATAAGGGCCCTATCTATGGGTTAAATAGAACTAACAGCATACTTATGCTAAACCGAATTGTTTGATTAAACTGAATAGCTTGAAATAGAAATGTTTTTGACAATTAAACCGTACTTACATTTAAACTGCGTGCTTATGCTAAACGGAATTATTTCAAATAGAACCGTTTTTGACATTGAAACTGTATTTACACGAAACTGAATTGTTTAACATAGAAATGTTTTGACAATTAACTGTGTGTAAACAAAATCTGTACTTATACTAAACTGAATAAGCTAAATTAGAACTGCTTGACTAAACTGAATAGGTAGAAATAGAAATGTTTATCACTATTAAACTGTACTTACATTACATTGTACTTAAACTGCGTACTTATGCTAAACTGTATTGTTTGAAATTGAACTGTTTTTGACATTGAAACGGTACTTACACTATACTGAATTGTTATATATAACTGCTTGAATAAACTGAATAGTTTGAAATAGAAATGTTTTTGAAAATTAAACTGTGTACTCATGCTAAACTGAATTGTTTTAAATAGGACTGATTATTTACATAAAAATGGATTTAGCGTTAAATAACCTACAAAGGTTGATATGCCATAAAACACAACCAACCAACCTTATATGGATTCGAATATTGCTATCTAACTTAAATCATTTTAATTGCTCACAGATAAATGGCTTCAAGCATTGCTACATAACACAAATGTAATATAATGGCCGAGGGATTTCGTTTTATATATCTTGCCTTTGGGTTTAGCTAAGCTGAGAACCTTTCGGCTCAATACATGGGTTAGTTAGGTACAAACTCGAGTGCAGGTGTTAATGCGCGCGCGGGGGAGGATGTGTCGTTCACAGATTTCAAAATAAAAATCCCAGATAGAAAATTGTGACTTGGGGATGTGAATGACGTCATGCACCGGAAGCGCATGCGGAAGATTTTCGGGATTTTGAAGAAAGTCAGTTAGTTGAGTCTTGCGGTCCGAAGAAGAAGGGTGACTTTCTCTAGCTCCCAGTGGCCTTGTGGCGGGTGCCACACGTGTTGGGGGGGGGGGGCAGATGGTAAAGCCAGCATAGAAAGATTGTGCCTCTCTCTCCCCTTTTGTCAAAAAACCTTTAAACTCAAAGGTAATTAAAAATTTTGTTCCTGAACTAAGAAGTCGTAAGTGTTTTTCGTGTTTCGGGATTCCTATGTTCTATGTATATATGTTACGAACATTCTATGTACGTTTTGTATATCAGTATCTAGCTATGTTAAACAAACAATTCAATTCAGGCACACATTTAAAGAGTTTCAAGAAGTGCTAATCAATATTGATACTTCCATTCGACATTACTCATTCATTTGTATTCAGTCAAAGTGTTTCAAGTATTCTTATTTATTACCAACAATTTAAACAATCATCTGTTTACACACAGTCAAATGGTCAAACAGTTCTATATCTAAAAATTTGATTTAACATAAATCATTTGATTGCACACTATTTAAATGGCAAACAGTTCTATTTTATCCATAGATAGAACTCGATCAAGTGCTACCATGATGGTGGTTTTCGGACTACTGTCTTCCTCTTTATTGTTATTTCCACAACGATGAAGACAATAATCGGAAAACCCTTAATGATAAAAATCAACAAGCGTCGTCTCAGAAATTTTGACAACTAATACCATGATTAGATACTCCACATTCCCCAACGTTCCAGCATTACTGACGCAACGCCATCAGATGATTCTGTGTCATATCCAAGATACTCGTTGGGGAGGGCTGGTAACCCTCTGCAGATGTGCATTCTGTGAATTCTAAAGTCCAAACTGACTGGGCTTCTTCGTATCATCGTTTCTTACGAGATATTTTGCCAATAGTTATATGATATTAAGTATTCCAATCGAATATGAATAATTTTGCCACGATGTAATGTTAATCCTTCAGTTAATTCTAATCCTTCTGTTAATGTTAATCCTTCAGTTAATTCTAATCCTTCTGTTAATGTTAATCATTAAATTCCCAGCGTCAACCTATTATGGGTAGAAACTAACTTTATATTACAGGCATCTGGTGGTTCTTTTCAAATTATAGAATATCTAGCAATGATTAAAATATTTTATTTGAAATGAAATAGCATATAATAAAAAAAATTTAAAAATAAAAAGAATAAAGCAAAGTTTTTCATACTTTAGCTGTTTCTTATCAAATTATATATATATATATATATATATATATATATATATATATTGGTCAAATGAAAAATTAGTATATCCATTAGATCAACGGATTCGCTACGCTTTTTGGTTTGGTTTCTTTGTTTAACGGCATATCATCCTTTGTAGGTTATTTAATGCCAAAACCATTCTCATAGAACAGCAGTGGTACTATTTCACCCATAGCTGGGAGGATAAGGGAGTTCATACCTTTCCTAGGAGTATTTGCCCCAAAGTGAACGTAATAGCACGGCTGGAGTACGAACTCGTTTACGACGGTTCCGCAGTCCATCGCTTTAACCATTACACCACGAGGACACCCCCTGCTATAGTAACAAATCCCTAACTCATTTTATTTCAATGGTACTAAAAGACAGAGGCTGAGGGTCAGTTGCACTGAGATAGCAATAGGTGTATCCATTTAACTGTGTGCAAACAAATGATTTATACTAAATAGAATTAGTAGTATTAGATAGCAATACTTAAAAGCATTTAGAATTATTAGTATTAGTAATACTTCAGACAATTCTAACTACGTGCAATTAAAGGATTAATGTTAAATAGAATTATATATATTTGAAACTATGTGCAAGCAAATAAGTCCCGGAACGTTACAAATAATTTTCTTACAAATGATATATAATATATAGATATATAGACATAAAGAGGATTTGGCCCTAAATAAACCATAAGAGGGGATATGTCAAAAAACACAACGAAACCAACCAAACGAAGCAATAATACAAATAATCTGCAGATATATAGTATCAAGTATTTCTGTTTAATGTATCATCACCATCATCATGTTGTGCCCCCAGCACGGATATCCCTGACCCTCTCTTGCTACTTCTCCCTATCATTCATCGCCTCTGGCAGGTCTTTAGGGCTACATCCCGTATCCTCACAGAGCTGCTGTATGTACGTTAGAGCTGGTCGTCCTGCTTTTGCTCGGCCATATGTGGGGGTCCATGGGAGTAGATCACTTATGAGCTCGTCCCTGGTTCTCCAGCAGTGTCCTGCATGTCTGGTTCGTCTAGCTTGGATAGTTTTCGTGATGGGAGGCAGGTGGCCGCATAGTTGGTGCCTTGTGGCGTGTTGCCGCCTGGACTTGTTGAATATTGCTCGCAGCATTCTTGTGTAATTATCGTCTAGATTCTTCTCCAGCTGTTTTGTTAGCGTCCAAGTAGTGCATCCATACAGCAGTATCGATACGACCGCTACCTGGAAGAAACTGCGTTTCATTTTATCGGTCAGGTCTGATTTCCATATGATCGATAGCTTATCGATAGCTGTCCATGCCTTCGTTAGCCGCGTGTCGATGGCTTTTTCGGTTGATGAGACACTGCGTCCTAGGTAGGTGAATTTGTCTACTAGTTTCAGAGAGGTTCCGTCTAATGTGGAGATGTCGCCTGTTTGATTATAGCACATATGTAACATAACGGTACTAAATAGACATTCGTGCCTCTAGGACACTGTTGTGACCCTGCCGTCGTAAAAGTTGACGAACGCAAGAAACTCTGTTTAACAACTCAGAGGTTTATTTATTACCACAACTTATAGGTGGTCGCCAGGAGAAAGAAAGAGAGTATAGAAACTGAGATGACCGCGTTAGCTAGGCAAAGAGAAGCAACATATCATGGAGAGAAAAGAGAGAGCAGACACAGACTTTATATTTTCTTCCTGGTTTACTGTTGAATTTTTAATATGCTTGTCCGTTGGCCACGCGTCTTTCCTAAGGCTCCCTCTGAAGCGCACGCCCAAAATGCGGTTCGTAAACTTTAGTCTTTTCACATCTTTGTGAGTGGTCTTCAACTGTCTTTACCTCATCACGTCTCTCCGTTCACTCCCCCAAAACACGTCCCATCCCTTCCACTTGCTGTCGGCGGGAGAAAAATCCGCTTCCTCTGACTACGCACATGCGTACCAGTTCTTCTTTGGGACCTCCAGTTTTCCCTAGTCATTTTTAACTGCAACAAGAGCCTTGGCATGGCTGTTTGGCAACTGTCTGCTTTTTCTATCCATTTTTTTTTTCAATTTCAGTTTTCTACGAGCCGTTCAATAACGTTATACAAATACTATTTGACCCATAGGACCCTAACAGGTATTACCACTTGAGGTCAATATAGATTTGGGAGTAATGACAATGAAAGGGTACTCTACTTTTCCCGGATATTCAGAAGTGGACCCTACCATCAGATACAGTTTAATGTCAAACCCGGAAAACTTTTTTAAGAAGGTTTGTCTTACTCCCCACCCTTGCAGTATTGTAAACTCCGCCGACAGGACAGAAATAAATTGGGAGGTGAGACCTTCAACAGAGGGAATAAAAAAGGGTGTCTCAGATGTAGTGAAAATATATAAGCATTTGTATTTATCTAATTGGTTGTGAGACGTTTTTAGCGTTACTTCATTATTGCTGTTTATACCACCGACCTCGGTAGCGCTCTTTGCTCATCATTCATATCGCTGCAATTATCCAGAAATTTATCGAGATGTAAAAAAAAAATGAACCTTAATACTCATATTAGCGCCTATGTCTTCTAGATTTTCAACAGCTTTGCCTCTAACTTGTTGTAGTCTTCCACTAATACCTTGTAGTTTTCGACCAAGTGATTGCCTAAGAAGTTTTTCATCTCGTCAACAAACGATGTCCAAACGGATAATTCCAAGTATTTCATTAAATAAACAAATTCATCATTCTTGATGTGTTTTCTGATGTTATGGTGAAATTATTTTTATGATGTTCTTCATGTACAATGGAATAAGTGCATTTATTTGGAATGACTTCAATAGGACATTCTTTCCAACTGTGAAAACCAAAGTTTTCAAAGAACTTAGTTATATTCCGAAGTAAAATGACGAAAGAGACGGGACAAATTCATAAATATGAAACCGACGATTTTAAGGGTTTCATTTTTATGTGTCTCCTTAATTATCAGATATAAGTAAAAAGTAAGCAAAGTTGGCGACCTTAGTCGAGGGTGATCCGAAGGCCCCCTTTTCGATAGCTACTACACAAAGGTGTAGAGGAGGGTGCAATTCCTTTCCCTGGGTCGCTCCACTTTACCCTTGATCCAAATCTTATAATGCTGAGTGTTAAATAAGGAGGCATCAAGTACCATTTTTTTGAGTCTTTGGTATGGCACGACCTGGGATTGAACCCAGGTCGACCGGGCCATTGGCGAACACACTAACCATGACGCCAATGTTGGGTTTATCTAATATACTTAAGTGTATTGCTGATAAAGTTTATCAATTGATTTGAATTTTAACGATAAACTGGGAAAAATCAGGTTGGTTTTGTTTGGTTTGTTGGGTTTTCTGGCATATCAACCCTTGTAGGTTATTTAACGCCAAATCCGTTTTTATGTAAATAATATGTTCCATTTAAAACAATTCAGTTTAGCACAAGTACACAATTTAATTGTCAAAAACATTTCCATTTCAAACTATTTCAGCAGTTAGAAGTAATAATTCGGTTAAGTGTAAATACAGTTTTAATGTCGAAAAACAGTTCTATTTCAAATAATTTAGTTAAGTATAAGCACGCAGTTTAAATGTAAGTATGGTTTAATTGTCAAAAGCATTTCTATTTCAAGCTGTTCAGTTTATTCAAACAATTTAGTTTAGCATAAGTATGCTGTTAGTTCTATTTAACCCATAGATAGGGCCCTATCAGGTGCTACCACGCCGGGCCAGAGTGGACCTGGGAGCAATGGCAATGAATGGGTACTCCTCATTCCCCAAAGCTCCAACACTTCTGGAACCTCACCATCAGATTGTTTAGTGTCATATCCTAGACACTCGTTAGGGGGAGTCTTACCCCTCTGCAGAGGTACAGTCGGTGTATTCTACAGCCCCAGCCGACTGGTCAAGGAAAATTCAGGACTTCAGTTTTAAATTTATTGACTCAAAAACACTTTTTGTTCTTATAAAAATAGTTTATTTCAGGTGGCTGACATAAATTTCTCGACCAACAGGAAAATTGAGAGATTTCAACGACCTTTATTATCTAAATTTTGCGATCTGACAAGATCATAAATTGACCTTTTCTTCCAAAAATTTGCAGCAAAAACGGTAGCTAACCATGAAAAATTTATCATTTTCGGAATCAAAATCATCAAATTTGCTAAAAAAACGTCTTTTGTTTTTTGGCACCAAAAATCGTGTTAATCAGTGTAATATAATAATGTTAAATGAAAACTTGCAATACCCGTTTTGCAGGACTAAGTTTATCGCCGGAGGGACCAAGCACTTTTTGAATCTTCTGCGTGTGAATCTCGATTCCTATGCAACCCCCAACATAAAACGGCCTTGTGCCATGTTCTGATACGGTGGGATGTCAGATATATGCCGTTGGAGATTTTCGCAAAGTTTCAGTCAGTTAGTGATCGGCAGAGGACATGTAAGGAGCTTAAATTTAGGAATTAGCGAAATTCCCCTCCATTGGAGACGGGTTACGATTAATTAAACAAAAGTCTCTTTTGAGTGTTTTGGGGAATTGGTGAAATTAAGGGATGATGGCTGCGTATGTAAGTAAAGTAGAAATTTGGTATAAATTTAACAAGTCTGTTTAAATCATGTTACAATTCGATCAACGTCATGTTTAAAGAATAATGATTTAATGTCCCTTCTCTGGTGGTGTATTTACGACATACTGAAATCTAACCGGTTTTGGTATCAGACATGTCGGATCGGGAATAGATTAGTTTAGCCGTCTAGCAATTTTATAAAATCATTGTTATCACTTGATAAAACTTTAAATTTGGTTATTTAAATTTCTTTTCTTTTTTTTTTTTTTTCTTTTAATCTTCTCAATTGTCGTTTCCAGAAACATCGCAGGACACCCACCCACCCAACTTCGACTCCTCACTGTCGAAACGTGCGTCAAAACGGGGTGACAACATGTACCCGTTGTTAAAACGGAAGGAAAAGAACACATTTAACCTCCTCGCTGACGTCATTGTGGGGGTGGGAAAGATTTTCAAGAAAAAAGAAAGAAAAGAAACTTCCACCCTTTCTTCAAATTGAAATTATGATTCACGCACCACAAGTTTAATGTTGCTTCAGTAGTGGCCTTTGATCGTTTAAATACTTACACGCACACACACCAATACAAACACACATGCATACATATATACACACGCAGGAACTCACAACTACACACACACCAGCTATGTCAGCGTGGCCTAGGATACACTGCGGTATCTGTTGAAGAGTTTAAGGACCCCACTAAAAAAAGCTTCCCGAGTATTGCGTCTGATGGTTAGGCTCAAGTTCTAGAAACTTCGAAAGTATGGGGTCACTACATCGTTTCCATTACTCTCACGTTCACTTTGACCCGGACCTTCTAATTGTCCAACCTTAGATTTAGGACCCATTTAGAAACATTCGTATTGCAATATATTTGTTGTGTGACGAGAGTAGATTACATTCTAGCGCGGGACCCTAAGGCCCAATTTCGAGCAACTGGTCCAACTGGCTTGATGCCCGACCTACTTGCTAAGGACCCATCTATGGGTCAAATAGTTTTTTTAGATAATGAAATGCATACCAGTTTAAAATTAAGATTCATTTTTGACTGCAGTCGGTATATTCTCGGTGAATAAATGTTGTATAAAAACTTCCTTGCCTAGCGATAGCAAAATTTGAAAGCATACCTTGTCGTTTCAGTTGCTTTTTTATAACTTTATTAAATCAATTTTTTTTAAAAATCATACAAGGGTCAAAATATGTTTTATCTGTTTCTAGATAAAACTTTCTCATAACTGTGTTGGTAAGGTTGCTGATTTATTTCTGGCTTGGTGAACTGAGCTTTAGTCTCGATACTTTTTGAATGATTGACTTTAATGACACGTCAACATATCTAGGACTATTTAATTGTATTCATTTTAGATTTATAACTATGTATTTTGTTGAGTTGTTCTTGAAGACTTTTGCACAGTTATATATCAAGTATCCCTATCAAATACACTTAACTTGGGCATGATTAACTTATGCATATTTTTTTGGTTTTGAGTATGCCGATGAATTATATATATATATATATATATATATATTATTGGTAGATTGATTTTGACGACATATCAACTCGTCTCGGGATATGTTATGCCTATGTTAGAAAATTGTGTTTATTGTTCATTCATGTTTACATCTTTATGTTGTTGTTTTATAAAGATAGATTTGTGTGCGAATTACATCTCAATTTTATAAATATACCCAAAATCATCTATATACATGTGCGCACGCGCGTGTGTGTGTGTGTGTGCCGGTGAATATCTAACCATAGAAAGTGTACAGTGTATGATATTATTGAATTCTCAAATCCATATCCAAACGAATATATACGCATATTTACACATACACAAATGATTCACATACACACACACGCACACACGCACACACATATATATATCTGACTTTCACAAAGGATTCTCAACGGGTATTATCGCCGCTTCCACTAATTGCCATTCCGATGAACTGACCCTACCCAACAGATACATAACTGCCTTAAAATCTCTATCTTCTAACCACAACATTGTTATTTCACCTTCTGACAAAGGTGGAGGTGTTGTTTTTATGGATTCCACGGTCTATAACCAAAAACTTATGGATCTACTTGGTGATAACAACACTTATGAACAGATATCCCTACAAAAAATTACAAATAATATTAACGACTTTAACAAATCCTACCGAAAACTAATCTCCAATGAGGATAAATCTTGGTCCTCATTAATCAATTACCACCCCATAATCCCTAAAATTTACGGTCTTCCTAAAACCCACAAACCTGGCATTCCTCTTAGACCTATTATTTCTGGCATAGGATCTGCCCCCATAATATTGCTAAACTTTTAGCCAAATTATTATCCCCTCTATTACGTACCATTAGTGACGCACGCATAAAAATTCTGGATCTCTGCTCAACCAACTAACTGATATTGATATGAACAACAAATATTTAGCTAGTTTAGATATCAAACCCTTATATACCAGCATACCTGCATTGAACATCTACATGCATCACCTTCAAAAATCTGATTCCAAATTTCCTCTATCTCTAATTAGAATTTGTACCTAATGCACTTCAATCTCCTACTTCCAATACAACAACATATTTTATAAACAAAAATTTGGTTTATCAATGGGGTCTCCGCTTAGCGGAGTTCTTGCATGCATTTATTTAGAATTCTTAGAGACTGGCCCCTTTAAATATCATATACCCTACACTGCACATTACTTCAGATACATCGACGACATACTACTTATCTATCCACAAGATCTATATTTACATAGCATCACTGACAGACTGAACAACGTCAAACCTTCTATAAAGTTCATATATGAACTTGAATACAACAGCACCCTACCTTTTCTGGACATTTTACTTATTAGGAATGTTAACAAACTAGAATTCAAGGTTTACCGTAAACCCACCTGTAAAAACGACCACATTCATTTTTATTCACACCCCAACAACAATACTAAAAGAGGTATCATCATAGGTTTTTACCTCAGAGCTCTACGTATTTGCTCCTCGAAATATTTAAATGATGAATTCATCCACATAGAAAACTCCTTCCTTAACTTTCAGTACCCAAAATCCTTTATACACTTTGCTAAATCTAAAGCCCTCAAAGTCCACAATAAGAATCAACCTCAAACTAATGCCCACTCAGTATCTGATAGAAATAGCCTCCCCCCATAGATTCATAACTTTGCCAAACAATTCTTCCTCTCACAGCATAATAAACAACTTAAATAAACTCAATATCAAAACAACCTCTTTACCTTCGAAAACGATCCGCGAATCAGTACATTCTAGCCCTCAACGTAACATATTTTCAGACGCCGGTGTTTATTGTATCCCTTGTAAGAATTGTAAACTTAAATACATCGGTGAAACATCTCGGAACCTTCACGTTCACTTGAAAGAACACAAAAGAGACATAAGAATTGGCAACTCAAACAATGCATTATTCCTACACATTTCTCAATCTAATCACAACTTCGACTTTAATTCTGCTTAGATGCTCATTTACATCCATAATAAAAGTCTAAGACGAATTTTCGAAGCCGCTGCTATTTCACACTTTAATTTTCTAAATACTCGTCCTGGCTTTTATAATATTTCTCCTTACTTGAGCAAATCTATTTTAAATAGCTACAAGATATTCTATCTTTAGTTAATATTTTCCACATATATTTTTATATTTTCTCTTTTTCTTTTTGTCTTTCTTTTTCTTCCTCCCTTTTGATTCGAAGTCTTTCGCGATAAACAAACGTAACATAAATTCTATACAATATTCCTAATGAGTCAAATGACGTAATGTAAAACAACAAACGCTGATTCACTAATTAAACGGCCAACTTTTTCTTGCTATAAAAATTTTCCCCTGGGTTTTTGTATTTTGCATTTTTTTTTTATCTATCCTTGACTAAATATCGCTAATATCATCTCTCATGGTCCTGATGATCGTTCAGTAGAACTGAAACGCTATAGTGTCGACTTTACTTCTCAATAAATCTCTCCTTCTACTTGGATTACCTTGTTATCAATTTTTCTTTACATATTGTCGGATCACAATTTATTTACTTACATATATACATAAATATATTGCTGTAGGTCCAGAGAGAGAAAGGTCCACAAAAAGATTTGCATTTTTTAGGATTTATAAATAACTAAATAAATAAATCCTAGAAAAGTATAAATGTATTCGTGGACCTTCTCATTTTAATATATATATATATATATATATGTGTGTGTGTGTGTGTGTGTATGTATGTGTGTGTGTGTGTGTGTGTTTAATATAATATAAACATGCTGTTGCAAACAAAACAACCAACAAAGTCTTCAGATGATGATTCTGAAATCAAACATTGTTCGGAGTCAAAGCATCATTACCACAACCTAAGAGTGCTGAGCAGTATCTTAAAAATACTTCTAAGCTTTGTTGGTTAACCGTCGCTTTGGGTTAATGCTCGAACAAATGCTGCGGCTTCGTGGAATCATTTATTGTATTCACGACTCTTCTGTAAAAGAAAAACGTTAATTCAATGATGTAAGATTTAAACCAACAAACAAGACGTTTCGTACCTGAACAACGTGGGCGATGTAAGAACAGTCAGCATAGTAAAAATTGTGTGTCTCTCTCTCCTCGTGTCGAAAAACTAAAAGTCAATAAGTAAATAAACATTTCGTACCTGAACAACGGAGAGTCGTCAGCGTTTCGTATTCCGCTGCATCTGTATATTTGTATAGTTGTGTCCTGGCTATACAACAACCGTACAGATGATGATTCCTTGATTTGTCCATTACAGCTCGTAGCTTTCTTGTTCAGTTCCCGTCTATTTTTTTTTCTACATGCATTTTGTCGGCGTCCATGTGGTGCATCAATACAGTAGTATCGACACTACCGCTGCTTGGAAGAAATTCCGTTATATCTTATCGGATAAATCAGACTTTGCTTGACGTATACTGATATCACTTCAGTAGATGAGACGCTGCTGCCGAGGTACGTGAACTTGTCAACTTATTTCAGAAGACCGCCATTTAGGTTGAAAGGGTTTCTTTCTCGATTAAAAAATATATACTCCATTTTGCTTGTGTTCATTCGGGAGGCCGATGGCTCCTGCTGCCTGCTCTAAGCTATACAACAGGGATTAGGCTTGGGTAAGTGTATTTGCAAAAAGCACTATGTTGTCTCCATCGTCTGCGTCCGTAATAGTTTCTGCTGTATATCGTCCATCCATTAGCAGTATCACAGAATTTTATTTCTACTTCGCTGGGGCTGTAGAATACACCGACTGCTTCTCTGCAGAGGGGTAAGACCCCACCCCCGAATATCCTAATATGACACTAAAAAAATCTGAAGGCGAGGTTCCAGTAATGCTGGAGCTTTGGGGATTGCGGAGTACCCCTTCATTGCAATCGCTTCCAGGTCCCCTCTGGCCCGGCGTGGTAGCACCTGATAGGGCCCTATCTATGGGTTAAATAGAACTAACAGCATACTTATGCTAAACTGAATTGTTTGACTAAACTGAATAGCTTGAAATAGAAATGTTTTTGACAATTTAACCGTACTTACATTTAAATTACGTGCTTATGCTTAACTGAATTATTTCAAATAGAACTGTTTTTCGACATTAAAACTGTATTTACACTTAACTGAATTGTTACATATAACTGCTTGAATAGTTTAAAATAGAAATGTTTACTTAATCCTAAACTGAATTGTTTTAAATAGAACAGATTATTTACATAAAAATGGATTTGACGTTAAATAACCTACAAAGGTTGATATGCCATAAAACCCAACAAACTAAACCATCTTCTGCAAACGCTGTCAAGTGGCCTATTCTGTTTAAAGTTCTAACGTTAAATGTAGCTACATGATCAGTGTTTTTGCGTCTAAGTAATTTTGGATTGGATTTCAGTTTGAGTTCTCGAGCTGATTTTTCGAACACGGGAGCCAGAGCTCCAACCTCAGCAGAACACGATCCTTGTTTTCCTCCACGTAGGGCGATGCAGCTAGGACATAAGATTTGATTTAGCGTCATAGTAATCCTTCGTTGTCTGCTTTTTTATCCCATCACTTGACATCACCCTAATTGATGAATGTCAGTAGTTTCCTAACTGAACTATTTGACCATGGCCATATACATACGAAGTTCTTCCGCTCAGCATCTGGTGAGACTCACTGTTCACCCAACTTTGTATTCATCCGCCTTACTTCACATACTGCTTCCTATGGCTTCTATTGGTATATGTTTAGTGAACTTTTTTCTTTCTTAAATTTGTCAAGTTTTAACTTATTTAAAATCCAACTATTCACTATATATATATATATATATATATATATATATATATATTTCTTTAAAATACCCTGTCTGGTGGCAAAAGCTGCTTGGTAGCACCAGGAGTGGCAGTACCGCCCTGAGCTCCCGAAACTGTGTTATCACCGTGGTTGGCGGCTGATGAGCTTAGGGTATCGCACGTGCTTTCACACGTTGTATGATGAAAAAAAAAATATATATATAACCTGATGGGTTGGTTGGTTGTTTTGTTTTACAGCGTATCAACCCTATCCGGGTCATTTAATGCCGAATTAACTTTAAAACAACTCAGTTTAGCATAAGTATACAATTTCAAGCTATTCAGTTTAGCAAAAGTTTAGATCGTTCTATTTCAAACAGTTCAATTTAGCATAAGTATAAAATTTCAATCTCAAAATCAGCTCTTTTACAAACAATTCAGTTTAGCATAAGTATAAAATTTCAAGCTCAAAATCAGCTCTTTTACAAACAATTCAGTTTAGCATAAGTACACAGTTTAATTCTATTTGACCAATAGATAGGACGTTATCATCTGCTACCACTCTGGGAAAGAATGGGCCTGGAAGCAATGGCAATGAAGGGGTACTCCGCATTCCCCAAAACTCCACCATTACTGGAAACTTACCATTAGATTGTTAGTGTCATATCTAGGACCTTCGTTGCGGGAAGGGTCTTACACCTTTGCAGAGAAGCAGTCAGTATATTCTACTGCCCTAGCCGACTGAGTCAGTATGTATTTGAAGGTGTGTGTTATGTCGTATAGTGTCATATCCTGAACAATCGTTTGGGGAGTCTTACCCCTCTGCAAAGAAGCAGTCGCTGTATTCTACAGCCCCAGTCGACTGGACAAGTATTTAACCTGACTGTTTTCTTCGAATTAATGGCTGAAGCTTATATTTTTTAATTGTTTTGACCAAGAGCAATTAGCTGTTATTAGTTTATGTTTGAATGTTCAAGGTTTCACGTAGGTTATATTATTTAGATCTTCCATATCTGCTTCTAATTAAAAGCTTTAAACAGGACTGATATCATATTAACAGTACTTACCTGGATGTATTCAAACAGCCCCAAGTTAAAAAGGATAATAATACAAAAATTAAAACTAAGTTGGGGGGATTCATTCGTTTTTCTTTTTGCCTCAGATTATATATATATATATATATATATATATATATACACTTGATTTTTATAACTATTCTGATGGTTTGGGAAAAAAAACAGATGGTACACTTGGCAAATTAAGAAATATTTCACAAAGTGATATCTGGGAAAAAATTTCATGAAAAAAGAAGAGACTAAAAACATGCGTACGAATTGAAAAATATTCAACCATTATCGCAATGCCTTGTCAAAAGAAAAATTAACACCGAGGGAATTCCTTAAGCTAAATGTAAGATTGCTCAATACACTATTCATTCATACATTTATTTCTTCATTTTTTTTTTATGCTAATTTTATTCTTTCTGGCGGTTCATCAATAAAATGTAATTTTTGTCCAACTCTTCTTTGGTCAGAATCCTCCAGATGATCCGATTATATAAAACATTGGTAGATTTTTTTCTGACTCTGTATATATTCGTATATATATATATATATATATATATTCATTATACATGTGAAAGGACGTGCGATGCCCTACCCTCATCAGCCGCCAACCAGGGGTGACAACACAGTTTCGGTAGCTCAAAACGGTACTGGCACTCCAGGCGCTACCAAGCGGTTTTTATCACCAGACAGGGTATAAGGATATATATATATATATATATATATATATATATATATATATATATATATATCACCAAACACGTTATAAGGATATATACATATATATATATATATATATATATAACAATAGATTTTAAATTTTATCGTGCTTTACCGTCTAGTATTTGAGCACTTCTTTGAGTTAAAAAAAAGTAGAATGTTCACTCACACAGACACCCGAACACACGCATATATATATATATATATATATATATATCGTTATGTATATATATATATATATATATATGTATATCCATACATATGTATAAAAAGTTTTAAAAATAGAATGTTCACTCACACAGACACACGCATGTATGTCGTCCGTCTGGATATTATATATATATATATATATAGGGGTCGGACAAAATTATGAAAACATCTGGAAATTTCAAACAAATTTATTTTAATATGGTTTTCTGATTGTATCCCTCCCGTGAAATACGGCTTTGGGCAGCTCCGTTCTTCCACTTTTTGAGAAAACAGAATTCTCGAGATGGTCATTAAGCTCTGCTGTAATTTTTAGAGCTGTATTCATGTGATACTTCCAAAAGATCCACATAAGAGTACAACGGTTCCTATCGGACGGCTTTCACTTTCTTCCTGAGTTTTGCTTCACTGAAAAGGTTTTTCCTTCTATCTCAAATTCTGTCATTACTTTCGAGAC